>CM031240.1:50464166-51068685 GCA_018340775.1 Taxus wallichiana var. yunnanensis
TGAATTAGTATTTGTAGTTACTATTATTATTCTTTTACTTCTCATGTAAATTGAGATTTTTTTTTTTTGGTGTAATGGCTATATTAGTGTTTTTATTGATTAATTGTATAAGTAGTAGTGAGGCACAAATTTATTTAAGAGGATATGATTTTTCATTGCATTTATCTATAATTTCATTTTCATGTATTTAAGTATGCAGACTAAAAGTCTTATTTGCATTTCTTTTAATCTCACTTACAAGTATGTTAGTTTAATAACTAGTTATTCGAGTCAAGATCAAATTATCACTAGATTCATTTAAAGGGTATTTTAGATATGCTTTACACTCAATCCACTCATTAAAAACTTTCATAATATTAATGTGAAATATCTTTTTATAAGGGAAATGGTGAAAAAAATATGGTATGGATAGGTAAAATGGATACTAATATGAATGTTTCATGTTACTTAAGAAATTTTATTGGTGGAGGAGAACTATGGGTTCATAAAGTTATAGTTGTGGGATGATGATTTTTGTTCCTGTATGAAAATATTTCAGCAAGTGAGAAAATGTCGGGAATGTCTCAATTTTTCATAATATTTTTCAAATTATATTACACAATTGTTAGTGATGCATAGGCTTGCTCAAATAAATATTGCACAAAGGCATGTCCCATGTATATGTACATATGTACATTACATGAGACTTGTACAATGTGGTTTAGAATTATATGCATGGATTTCAGTTATGAATAGGATATATGTGTTAGTAAGGTGAAATTATATTACTAAGTGGAATCTACTAGGGTAGGGAGGGGGACCAACGGTTACCTTGGTAAGGTGGTATATAACACGTGTGATCATGCATGGTGAAAATTTTGTTTACATTTTATGTACTACTATATCAATATAAGTAGGGGTGCTAGTGTAAATGGGAACCCATTATGAGTGTATGCAATAGTAAATCAAAAAATATGGGGTAATAATTAGAATCTTGTGATCATATGTGTTTTAGATATTATTAAATTACCAAGTGGCCCCATATGGTGGAATTGTACAACATTATATTGTACCAACAATGTGTTGTAAATATTTATTCTATTTCCCGTCAACTAGATGTATAAAGCAATGCATTCCAAATTATTCTAACATGATATGTGGAATAATGTTATATATTAGTGTATAAATGGTAGTCAAAGAGAATATGATGATTTTTCATCTATACATTCATAGGAAGATTTAAAACATGTAGATTCCTAGGGTAAATTAAGGAAGAAATAGTTGTAGCAATTGTTGAGGTTGTTGGATTTTTAAAGATAGTTAACCCTTTACATGTTATATGTACATATCAACTAAACCTCCAAGGATAATATATCTCAATTTATTGTAGTTTTACTCTACAAGTACATGCATGAGTAAATAGTATTTTTCATTGGGTTGAAGGTCTCTTTGTTGTATTTATAAGCTAGTTTAAATTTAATGCATTAAGAAAGAGTTAATGTGTTGGTTTTCTACATGTAATATTGTTTAGAGGATAATCATGCATCTATATCTCATGTGACATATCTATTTATTATTTAGATTTACACTTTAATAGCCCTTGATTTTTACTTATTGTAAGTAGACCCAACATTTTCCCAACAAGGTTAACTTCAAAGGACCCATATTGTTGTTGAATTCAATGCAACACACGTTGGATCAACAATTTTCATTATGATATACTCGTGAGTCTCTATCACCTCCTTGTCAACAATATTTGTATTTAAAATCTTGATTATCTCTTAATCCTTTGCATTATCAAGACAAGCTATAAGAATTTGTAGTTTAACAGAGAAAATGTCACTTAGATGCATAAAAATACTCACATTCATGTGTCAGTAGTTGTTCAAAAATTGTGAAATCTAAGATTCACAATAACTTAGATCTATGTTAAAAAATAATATGTGGCAGTATATTTTCTCAACACATTCAAACATAGACACACAAACAATCCAAGTGCAAACTAACAATACATAAAGGCATATTTATATACATTACAAAACTAGAAAAAACATTTGTGTTCCTAACATGTTGTCATGAGACATAGACACAAAACATATTTATAATCAAAACTTAGACAAGATAAAACATTAATTATGTGTTGTACATTACTATACAAAAGAACCTTACACCCAATTAATATTAGACACTAATAAACTTCTCATATTCTCTTACTCTTAACATATTATTATTATTTAGTTGATATAAAATTATAACCAAAATACTTCTATACCACTATGCCATAAATTATAAAATTGTATTAATGTTGAACCTATCTATATTTACCACTCAACCATAAAATCAAATCTCTAATTCTATCACTTTCTTAAAGAGTATTTGAATCGGAAGATTTGTTACAATAATATGCGTGCACCATATCTCATTATTTTGGGGTTTTATGTTACTTCTCATAAACCATGGTATCTAGAATAAATCCCAATATTTTCAATGATTTGTCCTTGTCAACTTTTCCATTTAGTCAAACTTTCCCATTGATCGAAGACTACTTCAAGAATCACTCCTTTTAAATACTTCCAATATATATTCTTCTCAGGGGCTGGCCTAAATCATTTCAATTCCACCTCCTTTCCAATATTTCTTTTTCAAAGAAATGGATTCACCTTCCCTCTTACTAAATATGACATACTAAGGCCATATATTAGCTAAATGTATTACACCACATAAATGCAAAAACAAAGAAGCCACTTTGATACCAACAAGATCTTTAATTAAGTTTAATATTCCCTTCCTAGACCATCAACACAACTTAACAAGCTTGCTTTATGTACGAACTTATTTTTAAGTGATTTTCCTGGGAACATTATTAAACATATAACTATTAAGCTACCAATGCAATGGCATTTTAAATTAGTATGTCAATACTATTAAATTGAACAAGTAAAGACATTCAAATAAAACGTGTTATACGTAGAGATGATAACACAATGAATTACTCACAATCCCAATTATGTACGAACTTATTTTTAAGTACGAACCTATTTTTAAGTGATATGAACAATTACTCACAATCGCAATGTTGTATGGTATACTAGGAATGATTATTATATATCTCTCTTGTATTTTCACCTCCCTCTTTTGATTTGTCCCTTTAATTGATACCATGCAATAAATAAATCAAATAACTACTACACTACATGCAACACTATGAATTTACTGAAAAAAAAAAAAGGTTAAAAACATCTATAATGTGTTTTGTTTGGCATATAGTATTTTTGAAAGGATGGATGCAAGTAATAAACATCTACAAAAAGGTGGACATTGACTTGACCATGGTTTTGACTTAGTATGATTCTTTGATAGATTGCGTTTAAAATATTAGGAAAAAAACTTGGCACCAATGAACATGTAGTTAAGGTCAAGAAAGGGAAAGAAGAGTAAGAGAATGAAACTCAAAGATATAGAAAAAGAATTGAGATACAAAATCTCATAAATAGAAAGTGATACATACATTATTATAGATAATCTAATAGAAAAATGGTGTATATATTATCTTAAAGTATATATTCAGATTTTCAATTATTATTTGTACATATCAATAGTGAATACATAATTTTTATTTCATTATAAAATATTGAGAAGGATGCTTAATCCAACCAGGGATTTATCACTTAGGGTGTGAAAGATACATGTGTTGAATGCAACACCCGCCATACATACAATTGAAACAAACTGAATTACATCACATATATTAAATACCCCATTTCGAATGGTTGACAATCACTTATCGCCACTCTGTGAGACATCCAATAGATATCCCACACAATATGTGATTGCGTTTGACTCGTTACCATATAATATTATATGCTCGACTTTGATTCATAGTTCCAACCGCACATTTGCTTATCAAAAAGAGACAGGATGAAATATCACGAGCAGACATGGATAATTATTGCATTTAAATATACGACAGATAAACCTAAATCGGATCCCGGCCATGGATGGCAAATCATTTCTGTAACATGCTCTCATGTTAATAGTTTGCGCGTGAGAATAAAATAGTATAAATTTTTATGGATTGTGCATGGATTTGTAAAAGACTGAATACACAGTTAACATAAAAACATATTAAATCTATGGAAATCTGTAACTGTGAATCCATCAATACCAGTACTGATAAGAATCTCATCAAGAACTTGGTGTATCCATAATTTTATTTTTTCATTCGATTATACAAGGGAATGGAAAGAAGCCGACGAGAGCAGTGTACTGTCATCTGAGAAATTGCATGAGAAACAAAGCGCAATGTGTAGCCAAAAACAACTTGCCCACGGCCAATTCAACAAATTATTATTCTTGGCGTCGGCAAGTCATTCTTGGCTGCATAAAGCTCTCTGGTTCTTCGTGCAACATCAAAGATGAATATATGGAATAAGAATCTTCAGGCATGACACAAAATAAACTAAAAAAACTCCACCCTGTGGAATTTAAGAGAGGCCTGGGAAGAAATTGTAATCGCCAAGCCTCTTATATACATAACCAAAACAAGCCCATTATGCCAAAACTATGCAATAGTCCATTTCTGATGATTTTCTTGGAGTAAAAGTGGTCAATATTCGACTGCATATTACTCAGCAAAGCATATATGTGTGTTTGGGTCACTATTTCCATCATCTCATCTCATTGGTGTTGCGGCTGAGTGTGGAAAGGAAAGAGGAATAATTGTTGGCCATGGCTTTTACTTTCCCTAAAAACTTCTGGAGCCATTAAAGGAAAGGAATGAGAATAGTGTGGATGCATGGCAGACTCCTCGTCGCTTACGTAAAGGGAGGGGGCCTCCTTTCAACGATATCAAAGGAAAGCGACGAGTGATGAGGAGAAACGAACGAGCGGGCAGGTGGTCGGCCATTATATATTTATAGGAGGACAAACATGAGTGGGGTCGAACGCATGCGCATCCTCCTATGATTTTATTGCAACTTCCATAAAATTTTATCTTCCTTGTCCTCCTCCCCATCTTCAGATCTTTTAGATAAGATTTGTTCTCCTCGCTATGATGTATCCTCTAGTTTTAAGAAGCCCAACCATCATGGAGCTTTCCACAAATTCACTAGGCGACAAAACAATTTCAAGGTTTGTTATAGTTTTGAAGCGTAACCTCATCGTGGTGGTGCTTAAGCTTACGACAAATTCACTAAGCGACATAACAATTTGAGGTTGTTTAATCAATGATTAAAATGTATTTTTCAATTTTTATTCTTTATTATTTAGTGTAGGTAATGGGGTTGATTTGAGAGCACTACTCTTCTTCATTGGCGTTTTAAGTACATTATGTGTATGTTTTAGTAGTATCTCGTAATACCCACCACATTCTTCATATCTTTTAGACGCTCTCACAATCCCAAACAATATGTCGTGGTGTCTTCACACTCTATACAAATATTTTGGAACTTAATGGCTACATGGACACTGTGTCATGTGGCACTTATAAGGCTTGCATCACATCAATAGACGTGTGAACATACCATGTAGCCAAAAGGCCAATGATGGTACTTTAAGAAAGGTGAACCGTCATTTATTGTTGTCTAGTTTTATATAACATTTTCCTAACCATCATGATTTGTAATGGATTTAGATTGTAAGGATATCATGTAAGCCACTATACTTGAAGAGATACAAACTTTCTTACTATGACCATTTCATATCAAATTATGATTTGTTTAGTTTACAATCTATTAAATTATGATTTGTTTAGTTTACAATCTATGAAAATAATTAAGGAATTGTTTCCCCTTTCTAATCACTAGAATCACCATTCCCAATCTTAATACACCTTTTCAACATATATACCAAACCCTATTATTTCTCATTGAGCATAAGTAACATTATTATGATAATCTCGTGCATTTGAATGTGTAATAGTTTAATTATTGTTATTTATTTTCTATTGTATGTTTTATAACTAGATAGTTTGGAAGCCAATTTATTCAATGATCTTTCACACTTATTTTTCGAGGCCTCATGGTGTTGCTTATTGTTGACAAAGTAAGATATTTCGCATTCCTATAAATAAGTGAGAAAAACAACAAAAGGACATCTACTTGATTCCAATTCAAAGTATTCAAAAGAAATTCATAGAAAGAGAAAGTAATTGATACCGAAAGTGATTATCTGAGCATCCTCAAACATAAAAAAATACTCACTTGAAAAATCCTTGAGGAGTAAAAAACCAAAATATTGTTTTTAATTTCCCAAAATCATGATGTAGTTTGGTACATCTTTCATCTCATCTAAGTTCATGCATCTTTCATCTCATCCCACTACATATCTTGTCAATGCATCATTTCAAAGCATCAAACTACTTTCCAAGTTCAATTCAAACTTTTCATTGCAATTTTCAAAGTTAAAATTGATACCTCGCCATTAGATAAGTGGATTCATCAATCAAAGGCCTACTTAGATAATTAAAACTAATTTAGTGACATAACAAATATCACCTTCAAAATATTGAAGATGTCCATTGCAGAATCTCACATCAATAGAGAACCTACAACACACTACATGAGAAATTTTTCAATTCCATTGAAACGTGGAGTGCATTTCTCGGTGTTTTATAGGAGTATTACACCATAGAAAACTATGAGGATGACTAAATTACATTCTAACATTTTCATAAGTGCAAGGAGTAGTTAATTTAATATTACACCAAGTTTTATGACTACATTGTGTGTATGAAGACACATAAAAGCAACATAAAATATTTTATTACATCATTTGAATCCACGTTATATATGCGCGAAGATGGAGATATTTACATCTAACACATTGGGACAAGAATATCACAATAGTGCTAATATTTAAATACCAAGGAAAATATGAATCTTTTTAGTTCTTATTAGGTTTCATGAGTAAGATAAACATTGTATCTTATGAAAAATCATGTCCCATAGTTAAGATTAGTTAAAATAAGCTATATTATCTCAAAAGGATGTAATGTCTTCATCATCAAACAAATTAAATAAGAATCAAGGTAAGAAGTAGTGTCACTATCACCACACAAGCTCACACAAGTGATTGATAATGTTGCAAAAATATTTTTCATTGTGTAATCTACATCAAGTCTTGTGTGAAGCAAAAGGCATTCATCATAAATAAATTTGTTTGAGCATCGACAATGCTACCATAAACACCTTATATGAATGATAATCCCTCTTTTATATGAATTTCTTGGTATATGGTTAGCAACTAAATTTCATTAATGAAAATCCTAGTGAAATGAACATAATTGTATAATTTATGTAGTCCAATACCTAGGTATTTCTACAAAAAAAATTCCTTGATCTTATTATGGGATAAATACAAAAACTAAAACATATTTTGGTTTGGAAAAAATGTAATTTCAATTATATAATTTAACCCATGAGGACATGGTCAATTGTGAATTTATATCAATAGGAATATATGACATTTCACTTGGGAGATTGCATACATGTTTGACCACAATGGTACTTGTCGAGGTAAGCCACAACAATATATCTTCTATATCAAAGGTTAAACCTTCAACATTCTTAATTCGCCTCTGGAGACCAAAATTAGTTTATTATCTTCCAAACATTATAGTAAAATATTGCTACACATTCATAAATTCATGCTCCTCATGTGATATGTTCTAAGAAACATGAAAAAATAAGAAAGTGTACATTAGTAGTGTACCAAGATGCTTAATCATTGTAGCAACAAAAATCAACAATTTAAATCAACTATGTGGAGATGTATTCAATGAGCCAAAAGGCATTCCTAGACATAACATGAATGTTGTGAATGAATGTTCTAAATGAAGTAGACAAATAGCGTGAATGTTGTGAATGTAGCTTAGAATCCTTGCGATGAAGAAGTGATTAGCCAAAGGCACGAATCATGAGACAAGATACATAATAGAGTAAGAGTCGAACAAGGTCGAGAAAAAGAAACTTGGTAGTTCATACTAATCATGTTTGCTCATCGAGATCCAAAGTGTGTGCACGTGGAAATTTATTACCTCTTGGAGGGAAGATTTGATAAACAACAAATGAAGATGATGTAGCCTAGAATTTACTAGATAACACCCTAGTGCACCTTTGACACATCACTCGGTCTTGACTAAGCGCTCACCTAAAGTGCGTAAAGGTATCAGTCCCTCTTTAGGGTTATTGTAATAGGATGTTAACATGATGAAGGAAGAAACATATAGATTCATAATCTAATCCATCATTCTCTGATGCATGCTACCCTCGGATCTATGAAAGAACAAGCTTAAACAAAGTAATCATGATTGAATTAATAACATGCACTACTCACAGAATGACACTTAGATTCAGCCAATATCTTCCATTTATTAATAAATATAGAAGCTCCTTACAGTATTGTCAATCTATACCAATGCGTGTATGGATATGATACAATAATTTAGTCATATGCGTATACACACACTTCACACTCTGTATATTCTCTATTACACATACATCCTCACACATTCATACATACATACATCTACTATGTACCTAACATCATATATATATGGTGGGGACTTTCCCTTCACCACTTATCTATTCCAGAAATAGGCCGCATGCTATTGATAGCCACACACCGTTTACAAGCATAGCCACACATGCAAGTGTGCTATCTATAGTCCTCTTGTAGTTAACTGAAGTATCAATTCTATTCTCAGCTCATCTCCATGCAAAATGCTTGATCCACTTCTCCAAAGATAGACAATGCATGATGCACACATGTCTCGCATCGTTGGTGTGTTCCACACGCCATCCTCTAAAAATAGGTCTTCATGCTCAAAATTGGCTAAGTCTAAAAGATAAACTTGCCTTCCACGTGCGGGTCTTGTCTGTCCTTCCGCGCCCTAGGTTTCGGGCCTTCTATCTCGCGTGGAATCATTGTGTGATCTTTGAAAAGTATTCTTTGATCAACATTACCCCACACTAATCTCATTATTGTCTCGACAATGGGTATCTCCAAAATTGAAGGAAAGAATAGAAGAATGGAAATAATACGAATGAAAGAATGTAGATAAATAAATAATTTATATAAGGTTATGAGGCAACCTCCTCTGTACCAGTTTGCATTATCAACTCTAGATACTCCTCCTTTATTTTGGCCTCCAATACCTACCATTCGGTGAGTGCTTGCTCGATTTTTACGGGATGTCCCAACAATAGATTCTAACTCATTCCTCACAATCTCTCCTTTCTCATTTTGCAGAACCAACACAACATTGGACATTGATGTCATTCTTCCTTCTAAAAGGTCCATCTTCTATGCAATTATCTTTCCAAACTCTTCAGCCAAGTCTTATGTGGCTCTTGTGTTCTTTGAGCCTCGTGCTTTTGTTTAACCAAATGTTGAAAATCTTTCGTGCGGACCAATGTCTTATATTTCATTTCTTCTAGACTTCATTGTTCTCTTAGGGTCTTGATGTTGATAAGCGCCTCTGAAATTTTGTGCATACATTTAAAGCACAGTCTGCGCTTTCTTCAATAATTCTTATAATGCTTGCAAAACCCTTCATAAGATGTAATTTTTCTCATCAACGATGCTTTCTCTCGTTCAAAATCTTGTTACGAGCTTTACGGCACTTACATGTCGAGTTTCATCTTCAAGTACCAAGTCCACCAACTTTCCCATATAGTGTATTGCTAAATGAAATTTCTGTGGTACCTTGGCCTCCAGAGTCCAAGTGTGGTCTTTCTCTAATGACATTGTACTCAATATCTTATGTGATCTTTGATAAACACTTCGTTCTTCTTCGCATGAAGTCCCTCTCTGTGTTATGTGCACTATCTCTGCGTCCTTTATCTTTGACTCCTGCGGGCGCTCCGATTGTGGCGGCTTTGTCCATGTTTCTTCTATCCACCTCAAAATATACCTTAACCAATGCATTGCTGACCTACTCATCTGGCATAATAGTAGGCTTTCTTGTCATGTGTCTCAATGGGGTGCCTTCTTCAGGATTGTCTCAAAACACATGACTCTTCACACACATCAAAATCAGGCTCATCCATGTGGGTGTGTATTGACCACGATAGTTGCTTTCGAGTGCACATAGTTTTCATATCCTCATCCATTAACTCCCAGCCAAATAAATCCTTTTGTGCTATCATGCTCTAGAAGCGGGCGCAGATAATTTTTCTTGTGTCCTCTGCATACCCCATGGATAGTGGAATTTGATCTCCACTTGTTCTTCTAGACATTTACTGCTTAGTAACTTTAGCTTCCAAATTTGGGACTTGTGTCTCCATGTCCTAAACATCCTCTGTAGTTGTCTCCTTAGGTCTTTTCTCATCCTCTTCTTTTTCCTTTGAATCCTCACCTTGTTCTTCTGTGTTCTCTAGAAGTGTAGGAGAATTAGGTGAACTTTCCTCTAATTCTTTTGCCTCCTCATTCAACTTCAGTTTCCTCCTTCTTTACATGGTTTCCTCCTTCTATCGAGAGAGTCTGGGTGATTTGCACACAGTGGTTGGAGTAGCACCTTGGGTCCTTGTTATCCTAAATAACCTTTTAAACCTATACTCCCCTTGGACTGCATTCAAGTCCTCATCATCCCCCTCTTTTGGTTGAGGTGGTGTAACAACGCACTCAACTTTACCCTTATTTGTAGGATGTATCCTACCCCTATACTCGAAACCACCACTATCTTCATGCTCCTCCTCATCTTCCACTTTAATTGGCTCCGTGGGCTTAGGTGCTGGGATGTTCTCCATTATATGCTTTCCCTTTGGTGGTGCTATAAGTACAAAATCACCTTCCACATACTTGTTATTCTTTTCTTTGGCTTCAATTGGAGATACACCAATGTTTCCCCCACATCTGCTACAACCAAACTTATTGGCTTAATATTCACTACCTCCGAAATGATCCTCTCTATATAAGCACTTCTACTAGGATACACATACTTTTTCCTCAACATATGGTAGTCACAGTCTACCTTATCTGCATTGAAGACCAGCTAGTGTATGTCTATAAATCTATGAACAGATGCTTGGAAATACCTTGCAGTGAATGCATAAGGCAATTTACACCAAGGGCTCTAGAATCCATCTTTCATTGGGAAGTGTGCGATGCGAAATGTTGATATACAACAAAATAAACTTGTTTCCCTACCACTACTGGTAGGTCCTTTGGGATGCGCCACTCTTCCCCAAATGTTGTGTAGATCTGTCATACCACTTCTTTGCCCTTTTCTTTATGCCATCTATCATGGCCCCTTTCCATAGGTACTTGTTGAATCTTTTAGCTAGGGACTTGTTCTCCATGGGGTATTCCCATTCTTTCTCTTTTAGTCAAATCAGTACTCGATCTCCATGAATACTAGTGATAATAGAATATCCCCAAAGCTAATCTTCCCTCCAGTGTGCTCTTCTTTGACTATTTGTTCTCGTAATATAGCTTGCGATGTTGTAGATTGTCCCTTCTAACATCTTATGCGCCACATGTAACCACATCGTATTTACCTGTGACCACTGCTCCTGATCATTCAACATTGTAACAAGGTGTGTTACAACTTGTACAACTAGACAGTTCTTTAATTTGTCTATGTCCATTCTGCGTGGACCCTTTAGGTACCCTAACTCCTGTCTGTTCTTTAAAATCACAACTTTATTTACGAGGTCACATTTTATGTCCTCTCCTATGAAATTCAAACCTGTAACTAATGAGATAAGTGCATATGAGATTCTAACTCTACATCTTGCAAAGTAGAAGAAGTCCTCATGCACCCTGCTTATGAGCCAATGATACAAGGGCTCATACTTCCCGAAATAAGGAAGCTCATACAATTGGTAGACCCAATTTCTCTTTAAAGGCTTCTCACTGTATTGTCATAGGCGGTATGTCATTCACCGTGCATTTGTTCATTTTAGCGGTGAGAAAGGAATCAAGATCCTTCTTATACTCCAGTCTTGTGATTTTATTCACTTACTTTGCTCTTTATAATGGGTCAATCCCATTCTGGTGACAATGAATCCTAGATATTGCATCTTTGAAAAATGGATTTGGGTTCCATCTCTTCCTCCTTGATGACCACCTTCTTCTTTCCTTTTATTCTATGCAGATGCCTTCTTCGATGCCATTTTTACCTTGCAAATGTCTCCTCTTCAATTTTGTAACTGCGAATCAAGCCCTAGCTTCGATTCAATCATGCCCTAGGTGGAAACTTCGTAACCTAACTCTCTTCTATCTTCATGCTTCACTCAAACCCTTCACCACCGAGGATGTAAGATTCTTGTCACATAGATCTAGTTATCACATTTAGTTTCACACCCTTCGCACCTTAACTCGATCACTCAACTCTTTGCACTTGGCTCTTTCCTCAAATACTCTTAGTTACAATGGTAAAAATGAATCCGCATTCCATCCTTATATAATTATTTTCAAATTTTGATGCATTTATTAATCCTTCACCTACCAAATATCCCCTCATTCATTGACCAAATCGTTCATTCCATGCGGTACATCTTCACGCCTAGCTATAACCTTCTAGCATGCCTTCCTACCCTTTGGTCATAGACTTCTCTTCAACGCGCGCTCTTGCGCTCGAGTACCTCATCACTATACCTTCTCCTGGTAGCTATCATGGCCTCCGCTTACCTTGTGTTATACTATTCTTTCATTCATCTCCATCCTTGGTCACTTTTGAGAAGCAATCTTCTTTTGACTTAAAGCACACCCGTAGCAACTTATTCCTTTCACCTTTCAATTCCCATAGTCTTTTTCTTGGATAACTACAACCACCCCACACTAAAAGTATGTGCAGTCCTCTATGCATAAACATTCTTCATATAGTAATTAGCTTCATGCGCACAAGCACACTTATTACACAAAAATAAATAAATTTGACAAAGTATATGACAATGATGAAGAAAACACATTAAGGAAATGTAGAATTGAAAACCTAAACTAAATAGTAATACTTTCTTATTAAAAACACCAAGAAGACTTAGGGCTTTAGCTTACTCCTGTTAAAGTAACTTAGAGTAGCCATGTTCCATCAAGTGCTTCTAACTAGAAAGCACTTGAATTAAGTATAGAAGTGATAACATACGTCCCCAACCAATGTACTTTGAGCTTGCTTGGATGGTGCAAGAAATTTGAGTCATAAAGAAGTACCATTTTCCAAGCTCAAACTTCTTATCCCTATATTTTCGTCATGCCATGCCTTCTACGCCTAACCTTTTTTTGCTTCGACTCCCGCATACTATGGCTCGGTCCTCATCTAGTCTAATCATCTTTTCGATACACTCTTCTAAATTCTGTTCATTAGCTAGACCTCCAAAGACTCACAATGTGCAAAGAAGGTAACATAAATTCTATAGGGAGAAAAATTCCACACAAACACCAACTGAAAAATGTGGCTTTGTTCAATCTCTTGTAAGTTGTTCTATATGCCCAAATAATAGGTGACACTTTGTCATCCCAATCCTTTCTTCCAACATCACAATTTTTAGTCAAAGTCGGCTCAAAATCTTGTTGAAGACCTTAGTTCTATTTGCTTGAGGATGGTAAGGTGTAGTTTTACGGTGTGCAACCATAAACTCATCTAATAGGATCCGATTGTCTCATTCAAAAAAAGTGTGTACCTATATCACTTGTCAATCTTAAGGGACATCCATATCTTGAAAGAACATTCTCCCATAGAAACCTAGCTACTTTAGGTAATGTACGAGTCCTTCGTAGTCTTGCTTCGCCCATCATGTGAGATAATTTGTGTAAGTAATGATATAACACGATCCATTCCTATGCGCGGCTGGTGAAATAGGTCCTACAAAGTCAATGGCCCATTTCTCAAATGGTTTGGTACTAGTAATCGGTCTCAAAGGCATCTCATCTCTTTGCCCTAGTTTTCCTAAGTCGACAATGATCACATGCCTTACAATATTCTTTACAGTCCTTATACAATGTCTCCCACCATAATCCAACAAGTAGGATCTTGGGAAGTCGCATCACCTGCATAATGGCCTCCTGCAATACCACCATGGGATTCTTCCATGATATCCTTACACTCATGCTCTAATACACAATGGCGTAATACTTCATCTCTACCTAGCTTTTAGAGGTCACCATTGATTAACATAAATGATGTCGCGTGTATAACAAGCTACTTCTTTTCTAATTATTTCATTCCTTTGGTGCCATACTTGTTCGTAGAAAGACAAAAATATCCTCTAATTCCATGGGTGTGCGTTGTAACCTATATAACTATGCATCCAACATTGTTTCTTCAATTTTTGTGCATCCTCTCCTGAATTGATTCTAGATAAATGGTCTAGTCTGAATTACTTTTCCCGACTTCACCAAAATTGTGAAATCAAACTCTTGAAATAGGAGAACCCATCTACATATGTACCCCTATAAGACGAGCTTGTTTACCAAGTACTTTAATGCCATTTGATACGTATAAAAACAAATGGTGTTGCTAACAAGTACTGTCAAAACTTGTATAATGCATAGATCATTGACAAAGCTTCGCGCTCTATAGTTGTATAATTCCATTCAGTAGGAGTCAACTTCCTACTAGCAAAACAAATTAGATGATCTATAATACCTTCACTAGGTTGAGCTAACACAATGCCAATGGCCATGCCAAAAGCATCCACATGCACATGAAATGGTTTATCCCATGAGGGAAAGTGTAGAATGGGTGTGGTAGTAAGTTTCTCTTTTAATATCTCAAATGCACGTTGCTGTGGTTCTCCCCAATAAAATGTACCTTTCCCCTTTAGTAATTATTCCAAGGGTGCAACAATTTTGGCATACCCTTTTATGAATTTTCTATAATATCCTATATGACCCAAAAATCTATGCACCTCACTTTGATTGGTAGGCGCTTCCAGGCCTAAAATGACTGCAACCTTGGTTGGATCAACTAGTAAACCTTCCTTATAGATTATATGTCCTAACAGTATCCCAAATGGCATAGAAAATATGCACTTCTTGATGTTCAAAGAGATACTCAATTGTCTGCATCGTTCAAACATTAAGTGTAGATTGTCACAATGATCTTTCACAAGCCCATATATTGTCCAATCATCTAGGTAGACCTGTAAGAAGTTGTGAATAAAATCTTTGAATTCCTAAACAACTATGTGTGAGAATACAAGTAGGCATGTTTTTCAATCCAAAGGGCATCACAGTATAGGAAAAACTACCCCATTCAGTAGTAAATGTTGTCTTTTCTTGATCCTCCCGATCAATCGTAACTTTGATGATACCCGGAAAACCCGTCTCGAAGGAATATATTTTGTGCCCTGCAACTCCTTCTAGTATTTCCTTAGTGAATGGCGTAGGGAATGGATCTATGACGCATGTAGCATTCAGCTCCATGTAGTCCACACATATCCTAATCCATCCGTCCTTCTTGATACTAATCACCATTGGGCTAACCCATTCTGACTCATCAAGGGGCTTGATAATTCTAGATTTCAACATTTTATCAATTTCTTCTTTTACCTTCTTACGCAAATTAGGATTCATTATGTAAGGTCTCTTTCTAATCGAGTGTGCACCTGACCTTAAGTTTTATCTTCATTTCCCAAGTGATTCATGCACGCCTTTAAGTTCATGATATCCTAGAGGGAATAAGTCCCGATAATCCTTAAGTAACTCAATGATCTTTGCTACCTCGAATTGACCAATAGTCTCCAATTATGGCCTCCTTAGGCTCGACCCTCCGAACCTATATTCACCTTCTTTTTCTTTATATGTTCATGGTAGGTGCGCATATCCTTGTATGTACTTGTCCAATACCTTACACACCCCGTGTGAATGTTCAATATCCGTGTTCTCAACTTCCCCATCATCTATCTACAACGTAAACCATCTTTCCTTTAACTTTCTCAAGGAAAAGTGTTCAAGTAGTATGGAGTCCATTGCTTCTTCCTTTTCAAAACATGCTCCAAACTCGCCTCATCAAATAATTCTGAATATGCTCTTCTACTATTGCAATATCTCTCATAGTTAAGTGCTTGATAAATTATAATGCCTCATCTACCGGAGGTTTAGTCGAGAAGTAGTCAAAAGTCTGGATCATTCCTGTAATAAAATCTAGCTAGTTCCGAGTTTCTCAATGTAGTTCTACATATACATACCAAGCGTGTGCACATCCTTATAACATAGAATAAAATCTATGCACCTAGAGTGAAGGTGGTAATGCTTCCTTTCTTTCTATCTAGAGTCTCTAACATTTCGAATGTGATCTTTGAATAGGTTGATCATTGTGATAAGTGCATATTTGTGTAGGTGCATTGTTCCTTATAAACCTAGTAGACAAAGCGACTCCAATCTCTTCCCAGTTTATAATATTATCTTTGTGGACTACCCACCAGGCGCTGCTATCTCACGTAGTGTATATACTAACATATTTCTCATTTTAATTTGATTTTTCCATTGTGTTTCCATGGCCTTAAATGCTAGAAGATCTTATGTCCATGTATACCAAGGCATCTGTGCTACCTATCCGTCAAATTGAATGAAGTATATTCTTGCGTGTAACCATGCTTTTCACCTTGTTTCCTACTAATTCATATGTACCATGGGCCCAATTGTCGCAAGTAATACTCATAGTATCACTAATAGAATGAGAATCTTCCTAGTGTAGGATGCCTTATTTTGATGGCTCATTGACCTCTCGGGTCTTGAATAACACGTACTTAGACTCGGTTTAAGTCCTCCTCACTTAGGGGATCAACATATGGCATAAAATTTCCATCCGTCAAAGGTATCATAACCCTTTCCTCCTTGTTTTCAAAGTTGATATACCCCTTATTGAATCTCAAGTCAGCGTTATTTGCATAACACCAAGGGTGTCCAAGCAAGGATGGAAAATTGTCTACTTCTGCAAGTGCTAATACCTCAAAATACCCAATGAACTTGGCCCCTTGTATAGTTATAGATACATCTTTCAAAACTCCTATGGGAGTGGCCTTAGTCTAGTTTTCCATAAATAACACATTAGATGATGGCTGCAATGGAGGCCTCCCCATTTTTAGCCATGCATCTAATGTAAGCACATTTACTTCCGCACCTATGTCAATCAATATGGTGCTCAACAACCACCCATCCACAACAACATTTAGATTAATTTCTTTTTCATAGTCAATGCTATCAAGGGAATATTTGCATGCAGAATTTGTTTCCGGTCTCAAGAATTACACGCGTGAGTGTTCTCTCTTAACCATTTTCCTAATAGTGGAATAATGTTCTCTGGCGTAACATCTTGCACACCTCTCATGAGATCATCAATATCGAGTTTAGAGTTTTTTTATGCTTTCTTTTTCTCCCGTAGGTACTGTATCTCACCTTAAAGATTCCTTAACACTTCCATGGTATCCTAGTAAACTTCCTTCTAATGAGTAGGATCTAGGTATTGTTATCCAAAATGGTGCCCCAACTCATTTTTGTGGCTAACTCCTTGTGTTCTTGCCTCTCTTGTGCCTCAGTCTACATTTTTTGATTTTTAGGCACTCAAGGCTTTCTGGAAATGGCACCATCAGATAGAGCTCTCTCTCAGCTTTCCAGAAAGGTAAAGTTTGCCTCCTAACTCCTTATATTTTTCAAGTTATGGCTCGGCGGAGTTTTTGTGGAAAATTTTCCCATTTGAGGCCCGCAGCCAATAGGAAGCTGCCACGTGGTAGAGGAGTTCAGGGGTCGGAGGAAAATTTGAAATTTTTCCAAGTATTTTGGTCGAAGGTTCAAATGGAAATTTTTGCCCGCGGGGCCCGCGGACCAATCACAGTGTGACACGTGTCACAAGGGGAAGGCACAATGAAAAATTGGCTAAGTGTTTGAGAAGGAGAGAGAATTCCAGAGTGAATCAGAGATTTGCCACGTGGCATCGACTAGTAGAGCGTGGGGAATTTTTGAAATTTTTTTCCAAAGACAAAAAAAAGGTAAAATTTGAAATTTTTTCCCGCCGATCCGTTTTTGGGCCGTTTTTTGCCCTAAATCTTCAAACGATCATATCTTTTGATCCAGAGCTCAGATTTTCGTGTTCTTTATATCATTGGAAAGCTGTTAAAATTATCTACATGATTCCATGGTCAATTTCTAATTTTGGTTCAGTTTGGAGAGAGAAAATTCAAAAACGGTTCTAGTATGTGTCCATGGCTAGAAATGACATTTCAACAACCAAATTTAATACAGAATGGGTCGCATTCTTCTCCAATATGGTCAAAAATGACAAGGTATGGGTTTGTAAGGTCCTCCATGCTGTTTTAATGCATTTTCCATCAATGAGGGATGGCTCCCATGTGTTTTTCATTTTCTCTCTCCTGGGCTCGACCCATGTACTGTAAAAGCCAGATTTGGCTCATTTCTTCATGGTTGAACACTTTTTGGCATAGAAAACTTCTTCTTTCACCTCTAGCAAGTGATAGTTGTAAGAATCAAACCTTTTTCAAGTATTGTAGTAGGTTTATACCTCTTTGAGGGTGGAATGCAAGATATTTTTACATGGAATTGACAGTGCAAACTCTGTGAATGCTTTCAGTCCTCTGTTTGTATTGTTTTACTTCATTTTAAGACCTCTAATTACATCTATCAGCTTGTGTATGTTTTCCTTGTTGCATTTCATGAATTTGTGTCTATTTACATGGCAAAAAATGTTTCACCACTCCTTTTGGTGCATCACCATATTTAGTTTAGTTTCATTTTTGCATTTTTATCCCTATCTCCTTGCAATTTAGAGTAGGATTAGGATCTGAACCTCTGTAGTTGTGTAAAATATAGATCTAAATCAGAGGAGTTTGAGGAACCAACCTCTAATCTGGAGATTCCTCTCTCATTTTCACAAGTCCCACACTTGGAGAGAGGTTTACATTTGTGCAATCACACTTTGGATGCCTAAAACATCAATTCGTAACCTTGATTTACATCGAGGTGCTATTGATTTGCAAAACAACAGTACCTTACACGTAAAACCTCCTCCTTGGTGATCGTAGGCTTTGGTGCAATACCTCTCTCATGCGTGTTTCTTCGTGGTGTGTATTAATCTTCACTGTCAATGCCTCAGATCCTTTTGCTATCTTGGGCATCCACTAATCTTCTATAGTGCGTTGGACTCTAACCATCTTGAATCCTTTATTTTCTTACTTATGTTGCTTACTTAGATGCTCATATAAGTCTGGGAACTCTTCATAGCTATGGCTCTTTCTGTAGAAATAACATGTGATATTTCGATGAAATTCACGCCTATAGTGGTTAGGAGATCCACACGTATAACATGTTCCATGAGGGAACTCACCTCTTCCTCCACCACGACCTCATCCTCCATATCCACCATGATATCCACGTCCCCTTCCATGACCTCCTTCAAAATTCCTCTCATTCTTGTCATAGCATGTTTGATTATGATCCCGATCCTAGTGCTCATTCTTACCCTTAGAATTATCTGTTATACTTGTCTGTCATACCCCAAGGTCTATAGCATCCTGGATCTAACCAATCAATCGACAATCCTCATTATCATGGGTCGTGGACTTGTAAATTTTACAAAATAAAGATACATTCTTCCTTATCACGTATGTAACAAAGGAAAGTGACTAACATCATGATTCAAATGGAAAATCTCACAGTCCAATAGTAATGAGCATACAGATCTATGAGGGCAACTATCCTTGGTGTGACCTTCCACTTCACAATCTTGTACACCAAATTCCTGAGTGCGTTTCATGGGTTGAATTTGCTGATAGCTTCTCTAACTACTTTGCCATAGCTGTAATTTGTGCCTCTAGAAATGGACTAAATCTAATGTCAATGCTCCCAACTGCCTCAGCACACAAAGCTTCTTCCAGTGCTTCACGCAGATCAGTGTATGTCTTATGTGACAGAACCCTTCTAAAAGGTGTAATCAATCCTCCAATGAACCACTGTGTATCGTTGGCTAGCATGAATATCATAAGATAGCTTAGATATAAGTGTCTTAAAATGAGCATGATACTCATGTACACTCTTAGTAGTGCCTTGTTTGATATCCTTGAGCACACTTATATGTAGTGCCCACTTCCCTTTGACACTTTAAGATACTTGATTTTTGATATTATTAATCATATTATGGAAACTACTATGTTTTGTTTTAGTATGATGGTTAGATGTTAGATCATGGATTAGTATTGATCTGGATTTAGTTATTATGCTTGATGATTACTAGAGACATTTTCTATATGTGGTTGATGATATATTGTTATGACATGGACATATTATAGATGTTGATTTGGACTTATGATATTGGATATTTTTAGTAGATCTGGTATGGTAGATTTTGATGATGATATAGTTGATTTATTTAATTAAAAATGATAATGTTGAATTATTGATATTGTTGTGATCTGTGTGTTTGGATGATTTTGAGATATTGTTTATATCATTTTTAGATGTTCTGATATGGCCACGAGGCCGAAGGAGGTATTTTCATTTTGCAGGTTAAAAATCACAACAATGTCGGGGGACTGGAGACTAACCATATTGAAATTCCGGGTGAAATCAACAAGGTCACCATGGCAATTGTGTTGTGTGTTGTGTATTGTGTTTTGCTAGGAATTTCCATGGGGGGATTTCCATTATATGTGACCATGGGATATGTGTTTTAATTATGTGTTCCTTTTTATTATTGTTGTATGTATTTTTATTTGTAATGTGTTCCTATTTTTTAATTAATTTAATTAAGTTTAAATGTGAGAGTCATATAGTTAAACTTTATTTAAATTTAATTGGGACATGGAATGTAATTAATAAAGTTGTTGAGTTTAAATAATAATGTTGTAAGGATGTGTAAGAAATATGTAAGAGTATGTAAGGCTGATTTTGGAAGGTCAAGCACTCCATCTTTTATGAAATTTGAATTTGACCTTGGAGGCCAAATTTGAGGCTTGTGGGACAAGTTAAACTTGTCCCACACCTCTTAAAATGATCCACCAACCATGCCTATGGTTTTGAGGTTAAATTTAGGCATTTTTAATACTTTTGAAGTGACAATTTGTAAGTTTTAATTGCACTTCCCTTACTTGTTTTTAATTTGGTCCTTTTGGAGTATGAGTCATTTTGGAGATTGTAAGTCATTTTGTCATTTTTATTTCTTTTGTTTTGGTGAGGATGTTGAATTTCCTCTTGGGGTTGAGGAAGAATGATGTGGCATCCCACAAGGATCCACATCATCCTCTCCTCTTCCCTCTCCTTTAAATTCAAAGCTTCTTGCTCTTTTGAGGTTGTTGAAACTTTGTTATTTTCCTCTTGGGGGCACATTTTTTTGTGTCTGTTTCTTTTGGAGCTTGTTTGAGAAAGAGCTTGGAGTATTTTTGCATGCTTATACTTTGATGATTTTGGACTGCACTTTGACATTGTGGAAAGCTTTTTATCTTGGAAAAAACTCTAGTTTGGAGAGGTAGGATCTTGAGATGTGTTTTAATGATTTTCCCTTCTCTTGCATGCATGTTTAAATGGTTTTTGTGTTTGCATTCTTAGCTGGTTGGGTAGAATGCTTAGGGCATGGTGTAGGAGAAGGCCATGGGGATTTCATATGGGGGGAATAAGGGATTGCTAATGGCACTGTTTTATTGAGGAGGGAGCTTTGGTTTTGGGATCCACCTTGGAAAAGAAACTGCTTGCATTTCTTACTATGGGGGGCATAAGGAGGGGTTGGGAGATATAAGGTTTATGGGGTTGATATGTTTATTGGATTTATGCATTTTGGTGGATTCCTAATTCCAAATTGGGAGGCAAAAGGAGTTCCCCATAGTTCTTGCTCTTGTTGGCTCGCTTGATCAAGCATATGTATTGTGTGTATGTTCTCAAATGTAGTTCGGAACTACTTGTCTTGTTTTGATTGTGTATTTTATTATTTGTATGCAACATGAAGAACACTTGTTTGTTGTGATAGAAGCCTTGTTGCCATGTGTTGGTGTTCATACTTTATTTCAATAGGTTGGGGTTGGGGTCAATGAGGAAGGACGGCTTCTCCTTCTCATTAGATGTCCTAGTTGGGTGGAGAGCATTGCCTTTCCCCTTCCTTATTGTGATCAAAGTTGCAACGAAGAAGAAATAAGCATGCTGCTATTTGGAAAAGGAATTTCATAGTTTGACAGTCATTTTCCTTTGAGAAATTTGATGTAACCTTTCCCACTTCAAGTGGATGATTGTATAAATGTTGTAATGTGAAGTTGTTGCATTATAAATGGAAGATGAATTTGAATTGAGAAATGTACAAGAAGAATTATACTTCTCTATTTTGTTTTGGAAAGAAAATGTAAATGATATTCCATATTTTGTATTTTGTAATTTGAAACCAATTCAAATTGGAAAAGAGATGAGATGTAAAGTTTTCAATTGAATGTGAATAAAGAATTGCATTAGTCCCTCTAAATTGCAATGTGTACAGGATTTGATTTGCTGTCAAAAGAAATGATATCTCTATTTTTTTGGAAAAGAATAAGAAACAGTGTTGTATATCTCATGTATTGTATTTGAAATCAAATAGAAAGGAAAGTTGTAAATTTGTATGGAGGATCAATGAAAGAATGCATTCCTTTCTCAAAAGTGTATTGCACATTTGATTTGAATTATTGTTGAAAATTGATTATTGTTTGAAAAGAAAAGAAAGAAGCATGCATATGGAATGAAAGATAGTGTTATATTAATTGCAAAATTGTATATTGAAATTGAAATCAGAGATGAATTTTTATTTAGAATTGAATGGATGATCTAATAAGCATTGTATTTGACTAAGTTAGAATCATATGCACATTCAAAAGACAAATTGCTAAATCAATTTAAAAGAAACAACTCACTGTTTTAAAACTTAAATATGGCAATGCACATTTTAATTAAAATGAGCAGTTCAGACTTATACTCAACAATAAGTTATGAAACCTTGAGATTCATACTTAGGAAGACCTAAGGAACTCAAATTCACTATAATAGTTACTGAAAGAACCTCCAAAACTTAATGAATTTCAAATGGGAACTTACACAGTCGTTTTTCCATCTATTGCCAGAAAAATGCAACCTTGAACAAATTGGACAAATTGACTTCACTAAAACACTCTAAACCCTCCCTAGATTGATCCTCCATGTCTGTTTGACATGTTGAGTGAAGGAGGAGTTCTAATTTTATCAAATTTATAAGTTGGAAATTGCTAGTTTTCCTATTAAAATCCTACAGATCGATTTCATAAAATTTACCTTTAAACTTCATCAAATTTTAAAATTGATGACTCTTGTGCAAAGAGGACATCGAGAGCTTTCTGAAAAGTCCTTGTTTTCCCAAATCTGAGCTCCCTATCAAAATTTATGGCCATTTGAAGTTTTACTTCAAATTGACATTCAAAGTGTAATAAAATTTAATTTAACCTTAGAAAAAATTAAATTTTATTTTTTGGAAAAATTTCCCAAAATTCCATGGCCCCGCCATCCCACAACCAATCAGGGCCTACCACGTGGCACCCTAGGAGGGGTGGACCAATTTTTTTAAAACTTATCCCCTTTGAAAATTTTCCTTGGGAAATTTTTCCCATTTTGCCGCACAACTCCTCCGAAGCAGTGAGCCAATCGAGAGTGCCACGTGTCCCCTTGTGGCTATGGTGGAGGCACGGGGTCTTTTAAACGTTTTTTATTTTTTTAATTTTTTGGGAAAATTGATGTTTTGCCAATGAGGCCCGCGCCCAATCATAGGACACCACGTGACATTTTGACGACGGCGGAGGAGGGAAGGAAAATTTGGTTTTGGCTTTGGGAAAAATTCCCAAGTTTTTCCCATGGCCCGCTGGCTCGAGTCTAATCACGTGATGACACATGGCAGATCGGACCTTGGCAGAGCATGGAGTTATTTTCTCCATTGAGATTTTAACTCCAAAAATCTCAATTTCCCTTTTTGCTCTGCTGGTCCGCTCCTCCCCGTGACCAATAAGATTTTGACACGTGGCAGGGGTTTTCTCCTTAGTGGAGGCGCGCAAAAATTTTCACCCTTGGGCTTTTAGGCCTAAAATATCCATTTTCACAAATGCTCCATTGGCCCACATTTTCCCATGCCAATCGGGAAGCGCCACCTGTCCCCCTCCCTAAGCCCGCGGACTCCCCAAGGGAAAATTTCCCCCTAAACTCCACCGGCCCATATCTTGCAAATTATGAGGAGTTAGGAGGACTTATTTATATGGTTGGAAAGGTGAGAAAATTTCCTATCCATTGGGAATGGTTTAGGGAAATTTTGGAAGCATTAATTATGAGAAAAATCTAGTTGAAACTCTGAGCTGTTATAGAGTGGGTATGGGGGTAGATTTCTCCCTGAAACCAACTAGAACATCTAACCCTAAAATTTGAACCTTGTGAGCTTGATATTAGTTAATAAAGGAAACTTGTGTTTTGGTAAATGTGTTTGTTCCGAAACTACCAGTGGCAAACTATTGTCTGGTAACTCGGTTGTGTTCACTTCTAATAAAAAAATTATCCTATAATTTTCTAGCTAACCCTAGGTTGTTTCTTAGGTCTCAAGTGGTTGTTTGAATGGGCACTACAATTTGGTATCAGAGTAGTGGTTCAAAGGCTTGGACCATTGGGCACACTAGAAAACTTGAGACATGAAAACTTAAACCTAGTACACTTGTAAATCTAGAAAACAACTTAGCAAGAATTTGTATATTTTAGTGAACATGGAAGTTTCGTAAAACTTAGTAAAATGAACTAACTCTCACTTTGGTCTCATAAAAGAGGCTCGAGACGGAGAAAGAGAAACTGTTGATGTAAAATCACAAGCACCCCGGCATGAGATCAAATTTCTAGGTTGATCACTTAGGTATCCAATGTGATTGCATAACATTGAATCCTTCCTCCAAGTGTGGGACTTGAAAATGAGAAAGGATTCTCCCAGAGAAAGGTGGTTCCTATTCCTCCATTGGATGCACTAATGAAATGCAGAGGTTCACCAAAAACTAAACTAACTCGCCCGAGACACGGGGAGAGAGAAATGCATATAAATAAACCTAAGTTAAGGAGGTGATGCACCGAGAATGAAGAACATAAGCTTTCTTAACATAAACACGAGACCATATAGATGCAATACCACACCATGTGTAACCGAAATGCAATGAGAGATCGGAATGACAACAATGAATACATGAGAGGATTTAAATTCAATCAATGACATATATATATTGCTCAAGGGATTGATTCAATACATTGCAATGGCCAAGAGGCACAATGGCATTACGATCTATGTGGGAGGCTTAAAACTCCACGAATTCTCTTACAAGGCGGAGAGAAGGGAGGGGTTGCAAAAACGAGAAATGTCCAACATTAAGAAGAAGCCCCTCCTTACAATTTATAGGAAGAATGAGAGAGAAAAGAGAGAGGAATTCGAAATCTGCCCCAACCACCTCCGAATGCACTTAACTCATTTCATAATGATGGAAGTGGCGGATCTTGGCAAAATGCACAGCGCCAAAGCGTAAGCGGGCGGATCGTCACTGCATTAAAGTTATTATTTGAGCATCACTTCGCTTATTATTTCGTGCAGAGAGGTGTCTTCTAATTTTCTCTCCTCAAACTGAACCAAAATGCAAGATTGACCCTGGAAATGTGTAGAGAATCTCACAAGCTTTCCGCTAATATAAAGAACGTGTAAAACCGAGCTCTAGATCGAAAGTTATGTCGATATGAAGATTTAGGGCACGAAATAGGTGAAAACGGATTTTTGAATTTCTTCCCGCGCTCTGCCACCTGGATGACACGTGGCAAGCTCTGATTCGTTGAATGATTCTCTCTCCTCTACTTTTCGGTGGGCCTTCCTTTGAAATCTCCTTGTGGGCCCTAGCTAGGACACGTGGCATTATTTCATTGATTTGGATCGGTGCTCGAAAACTCGCTCTTTGACTTTTTAACTTTTCTCCTTGAGACACGTGGCGGCTTCTGATTAGTCCGCGGGCCTGCCAGCTCATTCGCGCCCTTCACGTCTTTTTGTCCCGGATGTCCCAAACCGTTTGGGACAAAAACCTCCGATCCGCCGAAATGGGCTTCCTTGTCCCTCATTTGACCGATGACGTGGTGTAATTTTATTGGCTTTCGGCTCCTTCGGCGATCCGCGTCCCGCGCGTCCCTTTGTCCCATTTTGCATAGTGCTCTTTGTACTGATTTCGGGTGAACCGGCCGGTTCGCGTCCATTTGTCCCGCTTGTCCCATTTTGCCTTGGACTGTCTGGCCCTTTTTCACCGGTTCGGCCGGTTCGCGCCTTTTTGGCCCGGTTGTCCCTGTAAAAAGCGTCCTTCTCCAGATTAGCCAATTTTTTCTCTTTTCGGCAGGATCGGCTTTTCGCGCCGCCGCGTTTTGGCCTGATTGTCCCAAATACCATTTGGGCGCTGGAGGATTTTAGCCGATCCGCACCTTTTTGTCCCAAATGTCCATTGATCCCCTAGATTTAGGACTTAGCCGATTTTCATGATTTTTCCCGGATTGACCTATTTGCCTTTACGCATGACCTTTGATGCATGTTTATCGAAATTTTACGGGGTGAAATTTTGACAACAATTTTGATGACTCGGTGGGGTTACTCGCTGTTAGGTAGAAGATCGTGGCCTTTTAGCGGTCCATTGGGCATGGAGTTAAGCATTAACTCGAAACAAGCACGAATCTTGCAACTTCCTCCAAAGAACACTCTAAATCGTAGAAAACAACTCCGAGAGCAGCAGAAACACATTGCCAAAGCACTTAGGGAAATAGAAACCTAACTACAACAGGACAATGTGCATACGCACTTAGAGGAATTAAGAAAAATCTAAATTAATATTTACAACGGCAAAACGTTTCTCTTAGTAGCAATGTTTAAGATGGATTCCGTTAACCGGAATCAGAAGTTCCTCTCCATCCAATGCAGACAATTGGAAGGCATTACTACTTTTGCACCCCGTGACCATGTAGGGACCACTCCAGATGGCATCAAACTTGGAATGCCTTCCTGGTTTTGCCCGATCTGCATCCCATTTCAGAACTAGGTCCCCTTCCTGGAAGGTCCTTGCTCTAGCTCTCTTATCAAACCATCTTTTTACTACGGCCTGATCCTTTTCAATCGTCTGAACCGCATGTTCTCTGATTTCTTCTAATTCCATCAATTCTGCATACCTGGCCTCCATTGGTTCGAATTCAGATAACTCAAGCTGCTTCATGAGCTCCAAGGCTGGCAATTCTAATGATATAGGCAATCGCCTCCTTCCCATGTAGACCAACTTGTAGGGAGAATTACCTGTGAGACCTCTTTGGTGTTATTCACAGCCCCATAACGCTGATTTTAGCCTTGTATGCCATGTTCTTTGATTTTCATCCAGAGTCCTTCCTGATGATTTTAGCAAATTCTTGTTTGTGGACTCTCGCTTATCCATTACCCCTGCGGGTAATAATTTGAAAGAGGTGCTCAAATAGATTCCATTCTTGACTGACCCATTCTGTAATTTTTGAACCTATGAATGCTAATGCATTATCGATATGATGGTGGTGGCACACCCGAATCAAGTTATTATCCCTTCATAAAAGTCTAGTATGATAGACTCACTTGCCTCTTTGAGCGTTTTTATCGCGCCGGTCCACTTGGTGAAGTAGTCTATTAATTGTAAGAATCCACTTGTGGCCTTGACTCGAATTGGGATTGATGACTCCAATGAAGTCCAATCCCCATTGCATGAATGGATGATCTACTGAAATTGGACGAAGGGGAAGTGCTGCTAACCTTCCTTTCCCTGTGAAGAATGCACATTTCTTGCATTTCTTAACCCATGAGTAGCAATCATTGAATACAGTAGGCCAATAGTAACCAGCTTTCATGATTTTGAGAGCTGTTACTCGTGGGGTGAAATGGCCTCCTGCCTCCCCGTCATGGAACTCTTGTAAGATCCTCTCGATCTGACCTGTCCCGATGCATCTCAATAGAACACCGTTGATGTCCCTTTTAAACAAAACATTATCAACAAGCACATAAGGAATTGCTTGTAATCTGAAGTACCTTCTTTTCGCTTTGCTCATTTCTGGAGGGCACATGCCGTTTGTAGGAAATGTATCATATTCTGAGTCCAACAGGGGGTGGACACATCATCATTTTCCTGTTTTCGATCTTCTTGTAATAACAGGACAACGTCTTCTTCATCTTCGGGTGCAATCGGTTGTTTGGGCGAAGAGTGCTCACACAAACCTTTGCCTCTTACCAGCTTGGTGATCTTGATCTCAATGTCATACTCCATGACACGGGTGATCCATCCTGCCCTTTTCTCATTCAAATCTTTGTTGAGGAGGAAGTCCTTAACCCCAGCATGTGAGACCAATAACTGGACCTTGTTATTTGAGACTAAATGCTTGAATTTCTTCAAGCTTCTGATTACTGCAAGCACATGCTTTTCAATAAAAGAGTACCTCACCTCACAGTCATTTAGGCTCTGGCTGAAGAAAGCAATCGGCTGCTCCTCATTATCTTTGTTCTGTTGTATCAGAATGGCAGAAATAGTGTCATCACCTCCAAATGCATAGAGGATGAAATCCTTAGAAAAGTCAGGGTTGATGAGAGTAGGTGCCTGGGAGATGGCTTCTTTGATTGCTTCAAAACTCTCCTTGCCTTCTGCCGTCCATTTGAAAGCCATGCTTTTCCTTAACATTTTGGTGATGGGCTTGACAAGGGCTGCAAAGTTTGGGACAAACCTTCGAACAAAGTTTATCCTTCCCAGGAAACTCTGAAGGGCTTTCTTGTGACTTGGCAATGGTAGAGCTCTTATGGCTTCAACCCTCTCTGGATCAATTGCTAATCCCTCCTTTGAAACAATATGGCCAAGGAGTTTCCCTTCATGTGCAAGAAAGATGCACTTCTTAGGATTCAAAGACACTCCAAACTTTCTACACCTCTGAAAAACTTGCCTGAGGTGAAAGAGATGGTCTGCAGCATTCTTTGAGAAGACAGTGATATCATCTAGGTATATCAGCACTATCTTATTGATCAAGCCTTTGAATGCCATATCCATAGCTCGCTGGAATGTTGCTCCTGCGTTCGACAGTCCAAATGGCATCTTCTTGTAAGCATATGTGCCCCATTTGGTTGTGAAGGCTGTCTTGAACTGGTCTTCCTCCTTCACTATAATTTGATTGAAGCCTGAGTAACCATCAAGTAGCGAAAACCTTTCTGACCCAGCTACGACCTGCAATATTTGCTCCATGGAAGGGAGTGGATAATGGTCCTTGAGAGAGGCTCTATTCAAATCTCTGAAGTCAACACATGTACTTGATCTCTCCACTCTTCTTTCGATTTGGAACTAAGTTGGCAACCCAACTAGAATGCTTGATTGGGAATATGATTCTTGACTCAATCAGCTTGTCCAGTTCTTTCCTCATGAGAGGCTCCATGTGTGGATTGACTGGTCTCTGTTTCTGCCTGATAGGCTTAGTATTTGGGTCCAATTCAATGGTATGTTGAGCTAAGTTGGGATTGAAACCTTTCAAGTCTTCATAGCTCCAAGCAAACACGTCGGGGAATTCTTGACATAGCTGTATGAACTCATACCTTTCTTGCTCAGTTGTCATCTTGCCAACTTGCAATTGCTTGTTCTCTTCTACCAAGATGGATACCGAATCTTCTCTTTTGACCTGAATGTTTGCTTTCTCCTTTCTAAACTGATCATTGGGATTAAAAATGGACTCCAAAGTGATAAGTCCTTGGGCAGCTTGTCGGTTCTGTATCACTGGTTACCATATCATTGCTGTTCCAACTTCGCTTGATTCTTGGTGAGAACTCGACTTCTTCTTCTTAAGAAGTGGATGATTTGCTGGTCATTCTCAAATACTTGCCAATCGACATCGTTATCCGACCTTTGAAGGCCTCCACAATCACATGGATGTTTGGGTACCTTTTCTTGTTGAATGTTTTCTACAATGTCAAAGGCTGCCCCTACTGTTGCAAGCCTGTCAGCCACTTGATTCTCTTTCCTAGGAATGGCCTTGATGCCGAAACCCTCAAAATATTCCATGAGGTCCCATACCCCTGTTCTTTAGCTTTGAGTATATCATTTTTTAGCATGTGTCCCTTGACCTGATTTACAATCAGCTCACTTTGTCCCCAAAACTTGCAAGTTATTTATTTTTCTTTTTATTGCCCAATGCATCCCCTGCACCAAGGCTTCATATTCAGCAGTGTTATTGGAGCATGCAAATTGAAATCTAAAAGCTGAATAATACTTTACTCCTTGCGGTGAAATAAGCATGGCTCCACCTCCTGCGCCTTGCCTACTCCTTGATCCATCAAAAAATAGTTGCCATACCTCGTTGTCATCCTTGTGGTTTGGCTTGGTGATGCTAGGAATAGGTTGACTTTCTTCGTGTATACAATAGACCCCCAGCTCAGATTCTTCTACTTCTTGATAAGGATCAAAAGCATGCACCTTGCTTGCCCATTCATCAAGAGTCAAATCTGGGATACTTCCAACCTTAGTGTCGGCTTCATCAGTGCCGAGGTGATCTTCTTGATCAAATGCTGAGCAATTGGTATTAATATGACTTGGAGTATAGGGTTCAATGTGGAAATCTGCAATAGGTTCTGACCTAATTGTAGCTTTAGTTCCATACCTCGTTCTGAACAGCATGTGTGACCAATCAGCGGACAAATATCCCCCAATCTTGGCAGTAAAGTCCCTTGACAAGCAAAGGGCAAAGAGTGGTGGAAGGTCTATGACTGATATATCTTGTAAGACAACAACATTTGGACATGCATGCAAGGTAAGACTCAAATTTCTAATCACTCCAACTGTTGCTATTGCTGTCCCATCCAGCTGCACTACTCCCTTAGATGTTATTTCATACTGGAGCCCTAACTGATCAGCTATCTGTTTAGGCATAACTGAGCTACTTGCCCCGGAATCTATCATGCAATTATGCACTAGCTGATTTCCAATGATTAACGAAACATAGAAAGGGGGAGGCTTCAGCATTCTACCTTGTTGTGCTCCATGATTTCCTTGAGGGTGGGCAGCATTTGTGAGTACCTTCTCCTGCATTTGGACCTGCTGATTCGAAGTTGGCCAATCCTTTATGGCAGTTTGCAGCAGATTTCTTTGGCCTGGGATGGATAGGGATTCCCACATAGATATATTGATGTTTGTCTTCTTCATCCGATCAATGATATCTTGAATGGTGATGAAGGATCTCTCTCCGCTTGTCCTTGGTCGCACATTTGTTCCTTGTATGTGGGCGGCAACCATGGCATTTGAGTTGGCCTAAGGGCTGAGATTTCGCCCTTGTGCATTTGAAACCGGGTTTTGCTTACCAATCATTTGTGGAGCTGTGGAAGGTTGTGGATTGCATTTGGGGCTAACGGCATTCTTCACCCAAATTTCTCCCTTTTTGACCTTGTGTTGGCTGCAACACCTTGAGAGACTACCCGATTCATACCACGTAAATCCTCCGCCCGCCAATTTACCAATGTGGTGTCATTTGGGGTAGGTCTTTGTTGGAATGTTTCTTGTAGTTGGTTGTTTTCTTGACTACTTTCACCCTCCACACAAAGACTTGTTACCATTAAAGCTTGGGTTAAAGCACCATTATAGCACATGGATTGATTATGGGGTTCATTACATGGAAAACACCATTCATACTCCTAGGCAATGTTGTTTTGTCTGTTGGTACTAATGCCTTAGAGCCGAGATATGGCATTTGGATTATAGGTTGGAATGGTCTATTGGCAGGAGGCCTCGTTTGATTCATATTTGCACTGGATTGGGTGGCCTTTGAGGCTGATATGGCTGCCTATTAGGTTGAGCTTGAGGCTGATACGAAGGTCTAAAACCTTGAGTTTCATTGTCTCTTGAGTGTGACCAGCTCATTACCTAAATTTTGCAGCTTGCTTCATGACTTTCAAGCTCATTTGGGGCACTTGGAGATGAAGTGGAAGCTTCATTTGAACTCGATTTCTAGGAGTGGGAGAAGGAGCTAAGACAGGGTGCTTGACTAGTACTTGGGCTCTCTAAACTTGGATATAATGGCATTGGAGGCTAGGAGCTAGCTTGCCGGCTTGAATCGGACAATTTTCAGCTCTAATGGCAATACTATAAGCAGAGGATAGTTGTGCCTCCCATGATTGAATCAACATAGAAATATCAGAATTTAAAGCTTTAAGGTAATACAAAAAGCACCTTCATTGTTGGATCGCCACTCTTGGAATTCTATCCCAAGACCTTTGAAATCTGAAGTTGAAGTCGGTCATTTGCTCATTGGAAGCTCTCTTGATGGTTGTCAATCGCTCCCAAAGAGACAAGTTGTCTCCCTTCTCTCCAAATTGATTATTAAGTGCAATACACAACTGATTCCAGTTTGTGATAGAGCCGACTTCAAGGCTCCTAAACCATGCAATGCTTTTCCCTGAATGAAGACGCCAAAGATTTTGACCTACTTGCATCTCATTAATTTCATGGATTGCACAAATATTAGCAATGTCTTGACATGATCACCAGGAGTGGTCTCGATTTTCTCGATGAAGTATGTAATGTTCTTCAATGCCGCAATCGGGATTGGATTTTTTTGCATTGAGAGCAAGTGGGCTGCTGCCTGTGAAGTTGACATAGGGGTTCACTGGTTGCGCCATTCTGAGTGGTCTTAAAACCCTTGTATATTGAAAGAAAGGCCTGTCAGGTGGAGGAGTTGAGAGAGTTCTGCTTGGTGGAGACGGAGACCTTTGAATCCTTCTTCCTCTTTGCCTTCTTCTTGGAGATAGTTGCAGGTATTCAAACAGCACTTCCTCCTCTCCAGCTCTTGACCTTGTGATTCTTCTCATAAGCTTTCAGGCCTGACTGCTGAAACCAGTTGATTCTTCCCCTCGGAGTCGCCAGATGTGCAAATAATAGCTCTTTTCAAGCAAGAAAAATGCAGCAGATGCACATCAACTTTGCTGCAATAAAAAATGAGACCTCTGGGTCCTTCTGGCGCATGCCAAAGCTTGATGCAAAATCACAAGCACTGGTGTTGCAGATCAAATTTCTAGGTTGATCACTTAGGTATCCAGTGTGATTGCATAACATTGAATCCTTCCTCCAAGTGTGGGACTTGAAAATGAGAAAGGATTCTCCAGAGAAAGGCTGGTTCCTATTCCTCTGTTCAGATGCACCAATGAAACGCAGAGGTTCACCAAAACTAAACTAACTACCAAGGAGACAGGGAGAGAGAAATGCATATAAATAAACCTAAGTTAAGGAGGTGATGCACCGAGGAATGAAGAACATAAGCTTTGCAACATAAACACAGACCATATAGATGCAATACCACACCATGCACAGAAGGTGAAATGCAATGAGAGATCAGAATGACAACAATGAATACATGAGAGGATTTAAATTCAATCACAGACATATATATTGCTCAAGGGATCGATTCAATACATTGCAATGGCCAAGAGGCACAATGGCATTACAGTCTATGTGGGAGGCTTAAAAACTCCACGAATTCTCTTACAAGCAGGAGAGAAGGGAGGGGTTGCAAAACAGAAATGTCCAACATTAGGAAGAAGCCCCTCCTTACAATTTATAGGAAGAATGAGAGAGAAAAGAGAGAGGAATTCGAAATCTGCCCCAACCACCTCCAGAATGCACTTAACTCATTTCATAATGATGGAAGTGGCGGATCTTGGCGAAGCTTGGCGAATTTTGCCTAGCAGAAGCGGGATGCACTGCATTAAAGTTATTAGTTGAGCATCACTTCTGCTTATTATTTCGTGCCAGAGGCATCTTCTGATTTTCTCTCCTCAAACTGAACCAAAATGCAAGATTGACCCTGGAAACGTGTAGAGAATCTCACAAGCTTTCCGCTGATATAAAGAACGTGTAAAACCGAGCTCTGGATCGAAAGTTATGTCGATCTGAAGATTTAGGGCACGGAATAGGCGAAAACGGATTTTTTGAATTTCTTCCCGCGCTCTGCCACCTGGATGACACGTGGCAAGCTCTGATTCGCTGAATGATTCTCTCTCCTCTCCGGTGGGCCTTCCTTTGAAATCTCCTTGTGGGCTCTAGCTAGGACACGTGGCATTATTTCATTGATTTGGATCGGTGCTCGAAAACTCGCTCTTTGACTTTTTAACTTTTCTCCTTGAGACACGTGGCGGCTTCTGATTAGTCCGCGGGCCTGCCAGCTCATTCGCGCCCTTCGCGTCTTTTTGTCCCGGATGTCCCAAACCGTTTGGGACAAAAACCTCCGATCCGCCCGAAATGGGCTTCCTTGTCCCTCATTTGACCGATGACGTGGCGCAATTTTATTGGCTTTCGGCTCCTTCGGCGATCCGCGTCCCGCGCGTCCCTTTGTCCCATTTTGCATAGTGCTCTTTGTGCTGATTTCGGGCGAACCGGCCGGTTCGCGTCCATTTGTCCCGCTTGTCCCATTTTGCCTTGGACTGTCTGGCCCTTTTTCGCCCGGTTCGGCCGGTTCGCGCCTTTTTGGCCCGGTTGTCCCACAGGCGTCCTTCTCAGCAGTTAGCCAATTTTTTCTCTTTTTCGGCAGGATCGGCTTTTCGCGCCCGCCGCGTACTTTTGGCCCGATTGTCCCAAATACCATTTGGGCCGCCTGGAGGATTTTCGGCCGATCCGCGCCTTTTTGTCCCAAATGTCCCGACTGCCCCTAGGACTAGGACTTAGCCGATTTTCATGATTTTTCCTGGATTGACCTATTTGCCTTTCTGCAACCTTTGATGCATGTTTATCGAAATTTTACCCTGGGGGGTGAAATTTTGACAACAAAACCTTCACAGAGATTTAGACTCACCACCATCACCACCACCATCACCACCACCGGATCGGGGTGTAACAACCATTCTACCTCAGATTTTATAGACCCTTGGATATTAATGTTTGCTCTACATGGAGGATTAGGTGGAGGGAAGACAACTAGTCATAATAGAGCTCATTCTATCGAGGGTCAGGTACCTCCTCATTTTAGTGAGGAGAATTGAGGAGAGAACTCCCATGTGGAGTCGGCCAGAAGTAGATTCACCACAGGAGATAGGGTGGCATTTACGGAGCATAAAGAGAGGTCTCGGAGCCCTAGGCTTAGGGATGAGCATGTAGAGAGACCTAGAGGCCGACAGACCACCACATCAGATCACATCGGGAGATCCTAAAGATTAAGCCCTCATACTACTCGGGTGATATAGGTGGATTTTAGGTAGAGGCACGGCTAGTGAGCTTAAGCGGTTGCTCCAAGCTTTGTCCTTATTATAAGCAACATGAAAGCTCGTGTTGTGATCCATCTACTGAGGGATGGAGTAGGAGTATGGTGGAGGATAGAGGGTAGAAGCTCCATGTAGATTGAGTCTGTGACTGAGAGCTATTTGAGGAGAGATTCGGGATAAAGTATCTATCATGGAGGTTTATCTAGTAGAGGATTGATGAGTTCCATGACCTCGATAGGCTTCTCTTTCTATGGCAAAGTATGAGAGTAGATTTCTAGATCTACTTCAGTATGTAGAGTATATGTAGGATGAGCAGGTGTGGATTCATAGGTTCATCTGGGGCCTAAATTTGGACATTAGAGGTGCAGTGTGGATTCACTATCCAAAGAATTTAGCAGAGGCTGTTGAGAAGGCCTATATCAGGAGGAGACTCGGGGTAAAACCCAATAGGCTAGAGATCGAGTCAGGAACCACATTCAACAGATGTAGGATGGTAGATCGAGAGGTTCGAGTACCTCTTCCTTGCGGTGGGTAGCATTCAAAGACACAGTCATCCTTTAGGTCACCATAGCAGGTAGTCTCACCCACTGTATAGACCTCCACAGAGCAATGCAGAGAGGTCGAGTATGGGGCCTCCTCCTAGGGTCCCATCAAGACACGAGAGGTAGACCTAGAGCTCATTCAACTAGAGCTCGCAGCAGAGGCCACATTAGACCATACTGGATCATCGGGATCCACACTACATGATTTTAGGGCACCTATCGGAGGTGATGTTCCTCGAAGAGGATCGGTGTGGTTGCTTTGGATGTGGAGTAGCTGGACATTTTTGGAGAGATTTCCGTAACCCTAACAAGGGTAAGACACCGGTTTCGAGCCGATAGTTGCTAAGTGACATGGGACGTAGCCACAAGATCTATGTAGTAGTTGAGAACCTCTAGGCAGAGAGCACTAGAGCACAGGTCATTGAGACCATATAGTAGCATTGGTGGTATTCCTACCTCTGTATTGTTTGATTCGGTTCTTATGATTCTTTTATTGCACATATTTAGTAGAGTGATGCAGATGGTGGTAGTTAGGCAAGGTCTTAGTTGGGATGTCAAGATGGCTTTTGGAGCCAAGATCTCCATGTAGAATCCTTAGTTAAGGAGTGTGTTGTGGATTTGGGACCTTTCACCACCACCTCAGATCTCTGTATTCTTCCTTTGGGCTCGTATGGAGTCATTTTAGGTATGGATTGGCTATCTACACATAGGGCTAGGATGGATTGTTATCATAAGACTATAGCTTGTGTAGATGATTCGGGAGTTGAGTCGGTGATCTTGGGAGTCAGGAGACCCATTTCTATTCGCACCATTTCCACTATGCAACTTAAGCGGTGTGTGTGATCTGGTTGTCAGATGTATGCTTTGTTATAGTGGTGATAGATCGGAGGATGGGTCTAGTTGACAATCACTAGATGATCATACCATCTTGAGATATTTTTTTGATGTTTTTCAGGGAGCTACTGGGATGCCACCCCACGTGAGATTGATTTCCATATAGACCTAGTTCCTGGAGCAGAGCCTATCTCATGGGTTCCTTATCGGATGACCACCCTAGAGCTCTATGATCTCAAGTGACACCTTGAGGGCCTTTTGGAGAAGGGACTTATCCATCCTAGTGTATCCCCTTGGGGTGGACTGGTGATCTTCATGAAGAAGAAGGATGGATCATTATGGTTGTGTATTGAGTACCACTAGTTGAACAAGGTAATGATCAAGAATCATTATACTCTTCCTCATATTGTGACTTGTTTGATCGGTTGAAGGGAGCCAAGGTGTTCTCTAAGATTGAGCTCAAGTCGGACTACCATCGTTGAGGATTTCAGAGGCAGACATTAATAAGACCACCTTCCGTACGAGATATGGGAACTATGAGTTCATAGTGGTGCCTTTTGGTTTGACTAATGCCCCTGCAGTGTTCATGAGTTTGATGAATGGGGTATTCAGGACCTTCTTAGATTGCTTTGTGCTCATCTTCCTAGATGACATTTTTATATACTCACGTACATGTGAGGAGCATGAGGGGCACCTTCGATAGGTTCTTCAGTGTCTTTGTGAGTAGCAACTTTACGAGAACTTGGAGAAGTGTGCTTTCTTTCAGTCAGAGGTGCAGTATTTGGGTCATATCATTTCTAGGGAAGGTATCGTAGTCGATCCTTCTAATATTAGAGCCATTATGGATTGGCTAGCACCCACTATAGTGACCGAGGTGTGCAGCTTCATGGGATTAGTAGGATATTACCAAAGATTTGTTCAGGACTTCTCTTAGATTGCGCACCCTATCACTTCCCTTTAGAGGAAAGGAAAGAAGTTTTTTTGGATGAGATAGATGTGAGTAGGCCTTTAGGACACTAAAGGAGTGCCTCACTACAACACCCATTCTTATAGTGTCGGATCCACAGGGTGAGTTCTTTGTTTGCACATATGCTTCTTTAGCTTGGGGGCTTAGAGGTGTGTTGATGTAGGATGGCGGGGTTGTAGCTTTTGAGTCTCAAAACTCAAGGATCATGAGCTTAATTATCCTACCCATGATCTTGAGCTTATGGTAGTTGTGCATGCTTTGGTTAGATGGAGGCATTTTCTTCTTGGATGAAGATTCACACTCGGGACAGATCATTTGGGTCTCGCCACCTCTTCAGTGACCCAATATAAACGCTCGTTAATGGCGTTGGATGAAGTTGCTTTGTGAGTATGATATGGAGATTGAGCATGTGAAGGGGAAAGAGAATGTGGTAGCATATGCTCTCAGCAGATGGAGACATGTGGCTATGGCTACCTTAGTGAGTGAGCACAGATTTGTGGAGTAGGATTCTTGATAGCTTTCTCTTGACGAAGCTTCTACATGATAGTAAGAGTAGAGATCGAGTCATAGATACCCCTTGAGGGGAATTTTGATGGATTTTCCTTAGAGGCGAGATGGTCTTATCAGGCATAGAGGTAGGATATGTGTTTCTAGAGATGGATTCTTAAGGCGGGACATCTTGGTAGAGGCACATCGTGCACCCTATTCAGCCCATCCCGGGGTGAAGAAGATGCACACCACTTTACGCGATAGTTATATCACTTTGGAGAGGACTTTGTCGAGACGTGGATTAGTTTGTGTCATGGTGTTTAGAGTGCCAGAGGGTTAAGGCCAAGTATCAACATCTAGTAGGTCTTCTTTATCCTCATGCCATACTGGAATGGAAGTGGGACACCACTTCCATGGATTTCATTGTTGGACTACCTATGTTGAGATATCACCACGATGCCATTATGGTCATGGTTGATAAATTGACAAAAGTGGCTCACTTTTCTCTCGATGAAGATCACTTATACAACTAGAGCAGTGGCACGAGTTTATTTGGATGAGATTTTTAGGTTGCATGGGATTCCATGGAAGATCATTTGTGACTGCGATCCTTTATACACTTCACATTTCTGGACTACCATGTAGTATGTCCTTGAGATGAGGATTAACTTCAGCACAACATATCACCTTGAGATAGATGGACAGACCGAGCGAGTGAATCAAATTTTGGAGGATATGCTCAGGATGTACGTGATGGATTAGTAGTCTAAGTGGGAGGAGTACCTGTACTTAGTGGATTTTTCCTACAATAATAGTTTTCAGAGTTCTATAGGCATGGCTCCTTTTCAGGCATTATATGGTAGAGAGTGTAGGACACCCCTTAGCTGGGACATGTTAGAGGATAGAGTATCTCTTGGACCATCTCTTTTGTAGAACATGGAGCAGCAAGTAGTGTTGATTAGGTAGAGATTACAGGAGGCTCAGGAAAGGCTGAAGAAGTATGTGGATCAACATAGGATTGATCATAGTTTTGATGTGGGCATGAAGGTGTTCCTTCGTGTTAGAGCACGCAAGAGCACTATCCATTATGGAAAAGGTTCTAAGTTAGCTCCTATATTCGTTGGTCCCTTTGAGAGCTTGGAGTGTATCAGCCCTTTGGCTTACCATCTAACATTGCCACCCATCTTGTCTCACGTACATGATGTGTTTTATGTTTATGTCCTTAGGAGGTACATTGCAGATCCTTCTCATGTGTTGGATTGGACATCATTGCAAGTGCGGGATCGGGGCAGGTGATGGTGGAACCCATCTGTATCATACACATCGCAAGACCTTGGGCCTTCGAGGTAGAGAGATTGATCAGGTATGGGTGTAGTGGGACAAATATGATGAGACTACAAAAACTTGGGAGGATGCCACATTATTACGAGTGTAATTTCCACATTTGTTCCAGTGACTTCTAGGAGGAAGTGAGACTAGGGGAGGGGATGTAGTGCCCACTTTCCTTTGACACTTTAAGATACTAATTTTGATACTATTAATCATATTATGGACACTACTATGTTTTTTTAGTATGATGGTTAGATGTTAGATCATGGATTAGTATTGATCTAGATTTAGTTATTATGCTTGATGATTACTAGAGACATTTTCTATATGTGGTTGATGATATACTATTATGACATGGACATATTATAGATGTTGATTTGGACTTATGATATTGGATATTTTGAGTAGATCGGTATGGTAGATTTTGATCTTTGATATAGTTGATTTATTTAATTAAAAATGATAATGTTGAATTATTGATATTGTTGTGATCTGTGTGTTTGGATGATTTTGAGATATCATTTTTGGATGTTTTGATATGGCCACGAGGCCAAAGGAGGTATTTTCATTTTGCAGGTTAAAAATCACAACAATGTCAGGGGACTGGAGACTAACCATATTGAAATTTCAGGTGAAATCAACAAGGTCACCATGGCAACTGTGTTGTGTGTTGTGTATTGTGTTTTGCTAGGAATTCCCATGGGGGGATTTCCATTATATGTGACCATGGGATATGTGTTTTATTTATGTGTTCCTTTTTATTATTGTTGTATGTATTTTTATTTGTAATGTGTTCCTTTTTTTTAATTAATTTAAATGTGAGAGTCATATAGTTAAACTTTATTTAAATTTAATTGGGACATGGAATGTAATTAATAAAGTTGTTGAGTTTAAATAATAATGTTGTAAGGATGTGTAAGAAATATGTAAGAGTATGTAAGGCTGATTTTGGAAGGTCAAGCACTCCATCTTTTATGAAATTCGAATTTGACCTTGGAGGCCAAATTTGGAGGCTTGTGGGACAAGTTAAACTTGTCCCACACCTCTTAAAATGATCCACCAACCATGCCTATGGTTTGGAGGTTAAATTTAGGCATTTTTAATGCTTTTTAAAGTGACAATTTGTAAGTTTTAATTGCACTTCCCTTACATATTTTTAATTTGGTCCTTTTGGAGTATGGGTCATTTTGGAGTGTGTAAGTCATTTTGTCATTTTTATTTATTGTGTTTTGGTGAGGATGTTGACTTTCCTCTTGGGGTTGAGGAAGAATGATGTGGCATCCCATAAGGATCCACATCATCCTCTCCTCTTCCCTCTCCTTTAAATTCAAATCTTCTTGCTATTTTGAGGTTTTTGTTGAAACTTTGTTATTTTCCTCTCGAGGGTGCAATTTTTTTGGTGTTGTTTCTTTTGGAGCTTGTTTGAGAAAAAGCTTGGAGTCTTTTTGCATGCTTATATTTTTGGTTTTGGACTACACTTTGACATTGTGGAAAGATTGTGAGCTTGGAACAAACTCCAGTATGGAGAGGTAGGATCTTGAGCTATGTTTTAATGGTTTTCCCTTCTTTTGCATGCATGTTTAAATGGTGTTTGTGTTTGCATTCTTGGCTGGTTGGGTAGAATGCTTAGGGCATGGTGTAGGAGAAGGCTATGGGGATTTCATATGGGGGCATAAGGGATTGCCAATGGCACTATTTTATTGAGGAGGGAGCTTTGTTTTTGATCCACCTTAGAAAAGAAACTGCTTGCATTTCTTACTATGGGGGCATAAGGGATAAACTTGGGGGCGGTGGGCATAAGGAGTTGTTGGGAGATATAAGGTTTATGGGGTTGATATGTTAATTGGAAGTATGTATTTTGGTGGATGCCCAATTCCAAATTGGGAGGCATAAGGAGTTCCCATAGTATTTTCTCTTGTTGGCTTGCTTGATCAAGCCTATGTATTGTGTGTATATTCTCAAATGTAGTTGGGAATTGCTGTCTTGTTTAGAATGTGTACTTTATTGTTTGTATGCAACATGAAGAATGTTTGTTTGTTGTGATAGAATCCTTGTTGCCATGTGTTGGTGTTCATACTTTATTTCAATATGGTTGGGACTCGGGGGCCAATGAGGAAGGACGACTTCTCCCTTCTCATTGGATGTCTTGGTTGGGTGGAGAGCTTTGCCTTTCCCCCTTGTTGTGATCAAAGTTGCAAAGAAGAAGAAACAAGCATGCTGCTGTTTGGAGAAGGAATTTCATAGTTTGACAGTCATTTCCCTTTGAGAAATTCAATGTAACCTTTCCCACTTCGAGTGGATGAGTGTATAAATGTTGTAATGTGAAGTTGTTACATTGTAAATGGAAGATGAATTTGAATTGAGAAATGTACAAGAAGAATTATACTTCTCTATTTTGTTTTGGAAAGAAAATGTAAATGATATTCCATATTTTGTATTTTGTAATTTGAAACCAATTCAAATTGGAAAAGAGATGAGATGTAAAGTTGTCAATTGAATGTGAATAAAGAATTGCATTAGTCCCTCTAAATTACAATGTGTACAGGATTTGATTTGCTGTCAAAAAAAATGATATCTCTATTTTTTTGGAAAAGAATAAGAAACAAGTGTTGTATATCTCATGTATTGTATTTGAAATCAAATAGAAAGGAAAGTTGTAAATTTTTATGGAGGATCAATGAAAGAATGCATTCCTTTCTCAAAAGTGTATTGCACATTTGATTTGAATTATTTTTGAAAATTGATTGTTGTTTGAAAAGAAAAGAAAGAAGCATGCGTATGGAATGAAAGATAGTGTTATAGTAATTGCAAAATTGTATATTGAAATTGAAATCAGAGATGTATTTTTATTTAGAATTGAATGGATGATCTAATAAGCATTGTATTTGACTAAGTTAGAATCATATGCACATTCAAAAGACAAATTGCTAAATCAATTTAAAAGAAATAGCTCATTGTTTTAAAACTTAAATCTGGCAATGCACATTTTAATTAAAATGAGCAGTTCAAACTTATACTCAACAATAAGTTATGAAACCTTGAGATTCATACTTAGGAAGACCTAATGAACTCAAATACACTATAACATTACTGAAAGAACCTCCAAAACTTAATGAATTTCAAATGGGAACTTGCACAGTCGTTTTTCCGTCTATTACCGGAAAAATGCAACCTTGAACAAATTGGATAAATTGACTTCCTAAAACACTCTAAACCCTCCCTAGACTGATCCTCCATGTCTTTTTGACATGTTGAGTGAAGGAGGAGTTCAAATTTTATCAAATTTATAAGTTAGAAATTGCCAGTTTGCCAATTAAAAGCCTGCAGATCTATTTCATAAAATTGACCCTTTAAAATTCATCAAATTTTAAAATTGATGACTCTTGTGCAAAGAGGACATCGAGAGATTTCCGAAAAGTCATTGTTTTCCCAAATCTGAGCTCCCTATCAAAAGTTATGGCCATTTGAAGTTTTACTTCAAATTGACATTCAAAGTGTAATAAAATTTAATTTAACCATATAAAAATTAAATTTTAAAATTTGGAAAAATTTCCCAAAAATTTTGTGGCCCTACCATCCCACAACCAATCGGGGCTTGCCACATGGCACCCTAGGAGGAGTGGACCAATTTTTTTAAACTTATCCCCTTTTGAAAATTTTTGCCATGGGAAAATTTTCCCACTTTTCATGCAACTCCTCCCGCAGCCGCGGCCAATAATAAGAGGGCGCCACGTGTCCCCTTGTGGCTATGGTGGAGGCACAGGATCTTTTAAACATTTTTTTTTTTTTAAATTTTTGGGAAAAATTGATGTTTTGGCCCTGCTGGCCTACGTCCAATCACAAGACACCACGTGGCATTTTGACGACGGCGGAGGAGGGAAGGAAAATTTTCCTTTGGAAAATTTGGTTTTGGCTTTGGGAAAAATTCCCAAGTTTTTCCCATGGCCCACCAGCCCGTGTCCAATCACATGATGACACATGGTAGATCGGACCTTAGTAGGAGTGCAGAGTTATTTTCTCCATTGAGATTTTAACTCCAAAAATCTCAATTTCCTTTTTGCTCCATTGGTCCGCTCCTCCCCGCGACCAATAAGATTTTGACACGTGGCAGGGGTTTTCTCCTTGGCGGAGGCACGCGACAATTTTTACCCTTGGGATTTTGGGCCTAAAATCTCCATTTTCATGAATGCTCCACCGGCCCGTGTTTTCCCGCACCAATCGGGAAGTGCCACGTGTCCCCCTCCCTAAGCCTGTAGACTCCCCAAGGGAAAATTTCCCCCTAAACTCCGTCGGCCCATATCTTGCAAATTATGAGGAGTTAGGAGGACTTCTTTATATGGTTGGAAAGGTGAGAAAATTTCCTATCCATTGGGAATGGTTTAGGGAAAATTTGGAAGCATTAATTATGAGAAAAATCTAGTTTAAACTCTGAGCCTATTATAGAGTGGGTATGGGGGTAGATTTCTCCCTGAAACCAACTAGAACATCTAACCCTAAAATTTAAACCTTGTGAGCTTGATATTAGTTAATAAAGGAAACTTTTGTTTTGGTAAATGTGTTTGTTCTGGAACCTGCTAGTGGCAAACTATTGTCTGGCAACTTGGTTGTGTTCACTTATAATAATAAAAAATTATCCTATAATTTTCTAGCTAACCCTAGGTTGTTTCTTGGGTCTCAAGTGGTTGTTTGAATGGGAACTACATTATACTATTCTAATCAAACTTAGGGATATAGAACTCTTTGAAGAAAGCATCCCTTAATTCTACATAATCCACACAAGTCTAATCGGGGTCAAACTTCCTATACTAGCGTATGCGCGCCCTTATAATGTAGTGGAAAATTGACTTTCCTTTCACTCAACAGTTGTGATCCCTTTAGTGCACCAAAATATTTCACACATATGCACATGTTCAGCAACATCCTCTATACCTCTATACTCTAGGAGACAAAGAGACATCTCCATATAGATATTCCCATGCTCTGCTGTAGACCTTGACAACCTCCGATCCGAAACATCCTATGTTCCCTCTCGCCTCCAGAACCACCTATACCTCCTTATCCACCACCTGTAGTTGGAATATGACCTGTAGATTTACTCCCATGTGATCCAATAGTAGTACTATATTGAACCCCTTCATCTGTGAGGTAGTTCCACTTCCATAGGTGAATCCAACATTCTGCGCGCTCACATTCTGTGTGGATGATGTGCCTAAGAATTCTCCTCCAAATGAAATTGAAGTCATCTGTCTTGCCATTGATGTACTTGATCCCTAACTTACTCTTTCTCTCCTACTTCCCAAGTTATTTTTTTGGTTACTTGTCATACTAGATACTAAAAAACCAAGCGCAAGGGCTAGGTCACCAGGTGGATTAAGATGCGCGCCCACGGTCTAGGTAGTCTCTGCTGGCACACTTCTGTGTGAGGCCGAGGGGGGATCTCTATCATGCTTTCTAAGATGGGGGAGTTCTGATGATCTTCCTCCATGTATTCTACGTGAGCTATAAATCCTTCATGATCCATCTCTCTCCTCCATTACATACTTTCTACAACAGTACACTTCTTCTCTATTTCCCTCTTGCATGCCTCATTATACTTAAGTTTCCTTTCCTCTCTCTATCTCTCTGCCGCTAGGTTTGCCATCTTAAACCAAACCTGTTCTCCGCCCTCACGTGTGGAGAAGTTTAGCTAGCCATCGGTTTACTCTCCGATTCAAATTTACCATTAATATCTTGATTTCTATTGGAATACCTTGTAAATGTGTTCCTCTTGGATACCGCAAAAATGGAATTCAGCTACCTCTCGGGAAAGAGTGCGTCGAAATTGAATATTCTAGAATATAAGCTGTTAAGAAGACCATGAAACCATGTATCCACTACGTAAGTCCATATCGAGATCAACATCATAGAGGGCCTGAAATTCTTCATGTGTCTAGATAAGTATGCACTACCTCCAATTCCACCGAGATGCATATGTAGTAAGCCACTCGTATAGTTCTACTTTGGAAAGATAGGAAAAAATCTCTCATATAAACTATCATACAAATTTTGTTCTACCCAACTGCGTGCATTAAACTCAGATCCACTCTTTGAACCATCATGCATATTCTTCCTTTAGATCATGTATCCATTCCTAAATACTTGCTATAGTTAACCGGTATGTCTTCATTGCGAACCATCTTGAAAACAATTGAAAAAGAGGTCTCGGTAATGGAATGAATGATGCAACCTAGAATTTACTAGATAATATACTATTCATCTTTGGCGCATCACTTATCCTTGACTGAGTGCTCACTCGAAGCACGCGCAAAGGTACAGTCCCTCTTTAGGGTTCTATAATGAATGTTAACATGATGAAGGAAGAAACATATAGATTCATAATCTAATCTATCATTCTATAATGCATGCTACCCTCGATCTATGAAAGAACAAGATTAAAAAGTAATCATGATTGAATTAATAACATGCACTACTCAACTACTCAGAATGAAACTTAGATTCAGCCAATATCTTCCATTTATTAATAAATATAGAAGATTCTTACAATATTGTCAATCTATACCAATGTGTGTATGGATCTGATACAATAATTTAGTCATATGCGTATACACACACTTCACACTCTATATATTCTTTGTTACACATACATCCTCACACATTCATACATACATCTACTATGTACCTAACATCATATATATAGGGTGGGGACTTTCCCTTCACCGCTTATCTATTCTAGAAATAGGCCACATGCTATTGATAGCCACATGCCATTTACAAACATAGCCACACATGCAAGTGTGTTATCTATAGTCCTCTTGTAGTTAACTAAAGTATCAATTCTATTCTCAGCTCATCTCCATGCAAAACACTTCGATCCGCTTCTCCAAAGATAGACAATGCATGGCGTGCATGTCTCTACATCGTTGGTGTGTTCCACATGCCATCTTCTAAAAATAGGTCTTCATGCTCAAAATCGGCTAATTACTTAAAGTTGAACTTTCCTTCCACATGTGGGTCTTACCTCGGCCTTCCATGCCCTTAGTTCCGGGCCGTCTCCGTCCCACGTGGACTCCTTATGTGATATTTGACAAGTATTCTTTGATCAACATTACCCCACACTAATCTCATTATCATCCCAAAATGGGTATCTCCAAAAATTGAAGGAAATAATAAGAATGAAAGAATGTAGATAAATAAAGAATTTCTATAAGGTTATGAGGAAACCTCCTCTGTATCAGTTTGCAGTATCAACTCTGGATACTCCTCCTTTATTTTGGCCTCCAATACCTATCATTCAGTGAGTGCTTGCTCTTATTTTTCTGGGATGTCCACAACAATGGATTCCAACTCATCCCTCGCAATATCTCCTTTCTCATTTTGCAGAACCAACACAACACTAGACATTGATGTCATTCTTCCTTCTAAAAGGTCCATATTTTTTGTGCAATTAGCTTTCCAAGCTCTTATAGCTGAGTCTTGTGTGGCTCTTGTGCTACTACCAGGGCCTTGCACTTTTGTTTAACCATTGAAAATATTTCTGCGTAGCCCAATGTCTCATCTTTCATTGCTTTCTGGACTTCGTTGTTCTCTTCTAGGGTCTTGATGTTGATAAGCACTCTGGAGCTATGCATATGTTTAAAGCCTAGTCTGCTTTCTTCAATACTTCCTATAATGCTTGCAACAACCCTTCATAAGATGCAATTTTTCTCATCACTGATGCTTTCTCTCATTCAACATCTTGTTCTAAGCTTTTTGGTGCTTGCATACGTAGAGTTTCATCTTTAAGTACCAAATCCACCAACTTTCCCACATAGTGTATCACTAAAGGAAATGTCTATGGTACCTTGGCCTCCAAGTGTGGCCTTGCTCTGATGACATTTTCCCCAATCTCCTCTATAATGTTGATAAACATTTTTCTTCTTTGTGTGAAGTCCTCTCATACATTATGTGCACTATATCTACATCCTTTTTCTTGACTCCTCCTTGCGCAACACTACGATTGTGGTAGATTTGTCCATGTTTCTTCTAGACACCTCAATAGATACCTTCACCAATGCATTTTTGACCTACTCATCTGAAAGTGATAGTAGGATTTATTGTCACGTGTCTCACTTGGGGTGCCTTCTTGATCATCTGAAATGCATGACTCTTCATACACATCAAAATCAAGCTCATCCATGTGGGTGTGCATTAACCACAATAGTTGCTTTCGAGTGGGCACAATATCCATATCCTCATCCATTAACTCCCAACCAAATAAATCTTTCTATGCTATCATTCTCTAGAAGTGGGCGCGAGATAATTTTTCCTTCATCCTCTACATACCTCATGGCTAGTGGAATGTGCTCTCCACTTGTTCTTCTAGACCTTTGCTACTTAGGAACTTTAGCTTCCAAATTTGGGACTTGTGTCTCCATGTCCTAAACATCCTCTGCAGCTATCTCCTTAGGTATTTTCTCATCCTCTTATTTTTCCTTTGATTCCTCACCTTGTTCTTCTGTGTTCTCTAGAAGTGTAGGAGAATTAGGTGCACTTTCCTCCGATTCTTCTCGCCTCCTCATTCAACTTCGGTTTCCTCCTCCTTTGCACGGCTTGCCTCCTTTGTTGAGAGAGTCTCTGGGTGATTTGTGCACTGAGTGGTTGGAGTAGCACATTGGGTCCTTGTTCTCCTAAATACCCTTTTAACACTATGTTATCCTTAGACTGCATTCAAGTCCTCATCATCCCCCTCTTATGGCTGAGGTGGTGTAACGACATGCTCAGCTTCACCCTTATTTTAGGATGTCTCCTACCCCTATGCTCCAAACCACCACTATCTTTGCGCTCCTCCTTATCTTCCACGTCAATTGGCTCTGTGGGTTTAGGCACTGGGATGTTCTCCATTGTATGCTTTCCCTTTGGTGGTGCTGGAAGTGTGAACTCACCTTCCACATATTTGTTATTCTCCATATTTGGCTTTAGCTGGAGATACACCAATGCTTCCCCCACATCTGCTACAACTAGACTTATTGGCTTAATATTCAGTACATCTGAAATGATCCTCTCTATATAAGCACTTCTACCAGATATACATACTTTTTCTAAACATATGGTAGTTGCAGTCTACCTTATCTACATTGAAGACTATCCAACATGTGTCTCGTAAATATATGAATAGATGCTTGGAAATACTTTACAGTGATGAATGTGTAAAGAAATTTACACCAAGGGCTCTAGACTCCATCTTTCATTGGGAAGTGCGCGATACAGAAATGTTGATATACAACAAACTGAACTTATTTCCCTACCACTACTGGTAGGTCCTTTGGGATGTGAAACTCTTCCCCAAATGCCACGTGGAGCCTATCATACCACTTCTCTACCCTTTGCTTTATGTCATTTGTCATGGCCCCTTTACATAGGTACTTACTGAATCTTTCATGTGGGGACTTGTTCTCCATGGGGTATTCTCATACTTTCTCCTTTGTTTCATCCGGTACTCTGATCTCCATGAATACGAGATGATATTAGAACATCCCCAAAGTTGATCTTCCCTCCTATGCATGATGCTTCAACTATTTGTTCTGCAATATAGCCTGCTATGTTGTAGATTGTCCCTTTTGACATCTTACACACCACATGTAACCACATCATATTTACCTATGACCACCACTCCTGATCATTCAATTTGTAATAAGGTGTCTTTGCTGAACTTGTATAACTAGATAATTCTTCAATTTGCTTATGTCCATTCCACACGGACCCTTAGTGTACCATAATTCCTATCCGGTCTTTAAAATCATGGATTTATCTACGAGGTCACCTTTTATGTCCTTTGTTGTGGTCTTTAGACACATGAATCGATGAGACAAGTGCAGATGAGATTCTAACTCTACGTCTTACAAAGTAGAAGAATTCCTTGTGTACCTTGCTTAGGAGCCACGATACAAGGGCTCATACTTCTCGAAATAAGGAAGCTCATACAACCTGGTAGACCCTAATTCTCTTTACAAGGTTCTCACCTACATCATCATAAATTAGCATGTCATCCATCGTGCATTTGTTCGTTCGAAAAAGTGAGCAAGGAATCAAGATCCTTCTTATACTCTAGAGTCTTGTGATTGTATTCACTTACTTTTCTCTTTCTAATGGGTCAATCTAATTCTTGGTGATAATGAATCCTTCTAGATATTTCCTCTCTGAAAATGGCTTTGGTGCCATCTCTTCCTCCTCGATGACCACCTTATTCTTTCCTTTTACTTTGTTGTTGTAGATGCCTTCTTCGGTGCCACTTTTACCTTATAAGTGTCTCCTCTTCAATTCGCGCAACTTTGTGAATCAAGCCCTAGCTCGATTCAATCATGCCCTAGGTGGAAAATTTGTAACCTAACTCTCTTCTAGCTTCCTTCTTCACTCAAAACCTTCACCATCGGGATTCAAGCTTCTTGTCACATAGATATGGTTGTCACACTTGGTTTCACACCCTTTTCACCTTAACTCGATCACTCAGCTCTTCACACTTAGCTCTTTCCTCAAATACTCTTAGTTAATGATAAAAATGAATCCACATTCCATCCTTATATAATTGTTTTCAAATTTTTGATGCATTTTATTACTCCTTCACCTACCAAATATCCCATAATTCATTGACCAAATCCATTCAATCCACATGGTACATCTTCGTCCCAGCTATAACCTTCTAGCTCACCTTCCTACCCTCTGGTCACAAACTTCTCTTTAGCGCACGCTCCTGTGCTCAAGTACCTCATCACTGTACCTTCTCCTAGTAGCTATTATGGCCTCCACTTACCTCACGTTATATTTTCTTTCATTCATCTCCATCCTTGGTCACTTTTGAGAAGCAATCTTCTTTTGACTTAAAGCACACCCATAGAAGCTTATTCCTTTCACCTATCAATTCCTAGAGTATTTTTCTTGGATAACTACAACCACCCCACACTAAAAGAATGTGCAATCCTTTGCACATAAACATTCTTCATATATTAATTAGATTCATGTGCACAAGAGTGATTATTACATAAAAATGACTAAATTTGACAAAGCATAGTGACAATGAAGAAAACACATTAAGGAAATGTAGAATTGAAAACCTAAACTAAATAGTAATATTGCCTTATTAAAAACATCAAAAAGACTTAGGGCTTCACTTACTCTATTAAAGTAATCGGGAGCCGTGTTCCATCAAGTGCTTCTAATTGGAAAGAACCTGAATTAAGTATAGAAGTGATAACATATGTCCCCAACCAATGTACTTTGATCTTTCCTGGATGGTGCAAGAACTTTGAGTCATAAAGAAGTACCATTTGTCCAAGCTCAAACTTATCATCCCTTATGTTTCTGTCATGCCATGCCTTCTACCTGACCTTTTTCTACTTTTGACTCCAGCGTACTATGGCTCGGCCCTCATCCGATCTAATCATATTTTTGATACACTCTTCTAAAGTCTGTTCATCAGCTAGACCTCCAGCGCTCGCAATGCACAAAGAAGGTAACATAAATTCTATAGGGAGAACAACTTCCACACCAAACACCAATTGAAATGGTGTGGCTTTGTTCAATCTCTTGTAAGTTGTTCTATATGCCCAAATAACAGCTAACACTTTGTCATCCCAATCCTTTCTTCCAACATCACAAATTTTTGTCAAAGTCTGGCTCAAAATCTTGTTAAAGGCCACAACAGTTCTATTTACTTGAGGATGGTAAGGTGTAGTTTTATGGTGTGTAACCATAAACTCATCTAATAGGATCCTGATTGTCTCATTCAAAAAGTGTGTACCTATATCACTTTTCAAGATTAAGGGACATCCATATCTTGTAAGAACATTCTCCCATAGAAACCTAGCTACTGTAGCTGTTATACAGTCCTTCGTAGGTGTTGCTTCTACCCACTATGTGAGATAATCTATGCAAGTAATGATATAGCGTGATCCAGTCCTATGCATGGTGGTGAAATAGGTCCTACAAAGTCAATGGCCCATTTCTCAAATGGTTCGGTACTAGTAATCAGTCTTAAAGGCATCTCATCTCTTTTGCCCTGGTTTTCCTAGGTGCTGAAAATGATCACATGCCTTACAATATTCTTTACAGTCCTTATACAATGTCTCCCACCATAATCCAACAAGTAGGATCTTTGAGAAGTCACATCACCTACATAATGGCCTCCTGCAATATCACCATGGGCTTCTTCCATGATATCCTTACGCTCATGCTCTAATACACAATAGTGTAATACTTCATCTCTACCTAGATTGTAGAGGTCACCACTGATTAACATAAACGGTGCCACGCGTATAACAAGATGCTTCTTTTCTAATGCTTTCATTCCTTCTGGTGCCATACCTATTCGTTGAAAGACAACCATATCCTATAATTTCATGGGTGTGCGTTGTAACCTATATAACTATGCATCCGACAATTATTTCTTCAATTTTTGTGCATCCTCTCTGAATTGATTCTAGATAAATGGTCTGGTCCATAATTTATTTTCCATGGCTTTACCACATTGTGATATCAAACTCTTTAAATAGGGGAAACCATCTCGCATATGCACCCCCCTGTAAGATGGGCTTGTTTACTAAGTATTTCATTGACAAAGCGTCACGCTCGTAGTTTTATAATTCCATTAAGAAGGAATCAATTTCCTACTAGCAAAAAATATTAGATGATATATAATACCTTCACCAAGTTGAGATAACACAACACCAATGGCCATGCCAGAAGTGTCCACATGCACATGAAATGGTTTATCCCATGAGGGAAAGTGTAGAATGGGTGCGGTAGTAAGTTTATCTTTCAATATCTCAAATGCGTTGCTGGGGTTCTCCCCAATAAAATGTACCTTTCCCCTTGATAATTCTTCTAAGGGTGCATCAATTTTGGCATAGCATTTTATGAATTTTCTATAATATCCTGTATGACCCAAAAATCTGCGCACCTCACTTTGGTGGTAGGCGCTTCGGGCCTAAAATGACTGCAACCTTGGTTGGATCAACTAGTAAACCTTCCTTGTAGATTATATGTCCTAACAGTATCCCAACTAACGTATAAAATATGAAATTATTTATGTTCAAAGAGATACTCAATTGTCTACATTGTTCAAACATTAAATGTAGATGGTCATAATGATCTTTCACAAGCCCATATATTATCCAATCATCTAGGTAGACTGTAAGAAGTTGTGAATAAAATCTTTGAATGCCCGAACAACTATGCATGAGAATACGGAGGTGCACTTTTCAATCCAAAGGGCATCACAAGTATAGGAAAAATACCCCATTCGGTAGTAAATGTTTTATTTTCTTGATCCTCCTAATAAATCCTTACCGATGATACCCGAAAAACCCATCTCGTGCAGAATATATTTCACCCTTACAACTCCTTCTAGTATTCTCTTAGTGAATGGCATAGGAATGAATCGTGATGCATGTAGCATTAAGCTCCATGTAGTCCACATTTATCCTAATCTATCTATCCTTCTTGATATCTGATCACCATTAGGGTAACCCATTCTGACTCATTAAGGGGCTTGATAATTCCATATTTCAACATTTTATCAATTTCTTCTTTTACCTTCTTGCACAAATTAGGATTCATTCTATAAGGTCTCTTTCTAATCAGGCGTGCACTATCCTTAAGTTTTATCTTCATTTCCCCAAGTGATTCATGTACGCCTTTAAGTTCATGATATCCTAGAGGAAATAAGTCCCGATAATCCTTGAGTAGCTTGATGATCTTTTCTACCTATGAATATGACTAGTAGTCTCCAATTATGGCCTCTTAGGCTCAACCTCGAACCTATATTCACATTCTTGGTCTTTATGGGTTCATGGTAGGTGCACATATCCTTGTCTTCACTTGCCCAAGACATTGCACACCCCACATGAATGTTCAATATCTAGGTTCTCGACTTCCCTGTCATCCACGACGTAAACCATATTTCCTTTCTCTTTCTCAAGGAAAACATGTTCATGTCGTATGGATTCCATTTCTTCTTCCTTTTCAAAACATGCTCCAAACTTTGCCTCACCAAATAATTCCTGAATATGATCTTCTACTTTTGCACTATCTCCCATAGTTAAGCACTTGAAAAATTTTAATGCCTCGTCTACAAGAGGTTTAGTTGAGAAGTAGTCGAAAGTTTGGATCATTCCTACAGTCATATCTTGCCATTTCTTAGTTTCTTGATGTAGTTTTGCATATACATACCAAGCGCGCGTGCATCCTTGTGGCGTAGAATACAATCTCTATCCGCACCCAGAGTGAATGTGGTAATGCTTCTGTCTTGTTGTCCAAAGTCTCTTACACTGCTAAATGTGATGTTGAGTAGGTTGATCATCATGATAAGTGCAGATTTACGTAAGTGTATTATTCATTATAAACCTAGCAGAAAAAGTGACTCCAATCTCTTCCCAGTTTATAAGATTATCTCTGTGGACTACCCACCAGTGCTGCTCTTTGTCCCCGCGCAGTGTATATACTAACATATCTCTCCTTTTAATTTGATTTTTCCACTGTGTTTCCATGGCCTTTAGAAAGGCAGGAAGATATTTTGTCCCTGTATACCAAGGTACTATGCTACCTATCCATTGAATTGAATGAAGTCCATTCTTGCATGCAACCACACTTTTCACCTCACATCCTACTAATTCATATGTACCATGGGCCCAATTGTCACAAGAAATACTCGTAGTATCACTAATATAATGAGAATCCTCCCATTGTAGGATGCCTTCTTTTGATGGCTCATTGACCTCTGGGTCCTGAATAGCATGTACATAGACTCTGTTTAAGTCCTCTTCACATGGGGATCAACATATGGCATATAATTCCTATTCGTCAAAGGTATCACAACCCTTTCCTCCTTGTTTTCAAAGATAATATACCCCTTATTGAATCTCAAGTCAGTGTTATTCACATAACACCAAGGGAATCCAAGTAGGGTTGGAAAATTGTTTGCTTCGCAAGCACACTAATACCTCAAAATCCCCTAGTGAACTTGGCCCCTTGTATAGTTATATATGCATATTTAAAAACTCCTATGGGATTGGCCTTAGTCTAGTTTGTCATAAATAACACATTAGATGATTGCTGTAATGGAGGCCTCTCCATTTGTACCCATGCATCTAATGTAAGCACATTTTATACGCAGATGTGTTAATCAATATGTTCTCAATAACCACCCATCCACAACAGCATTCAAAGTAATTTATTTGTCATATTCAATGCTATCAGAGGGAATATTTGCATGCAGAATCTTCCATCCGGTCTCAAGACTTACACGTGGAGTGTTACCTCTTAACCAATTTCCTAATAGTGGAATAATGTTCTCCTAGTGCAACATCTTGCACACATCTCATAGATCATCGATATCAATTTGACTTCTCGATGCTTTATTTTGCTCTTTTAGGTGATTTATCTCATCTTGAAGATTCCTTAGCACTTCCATGGAATCCTGGTAAACTTCCTTTTGATGAGTAGGATCTCGAGTACCTTGCATGTAAAACCTCCTCCTTGGTGATTGTAGGCTTGGTGTAATTCCTCTCTTATGCGTGTTGCTTCAACGCATGTAGTAATATTCACTATCAATTCCTCGAGATCTTTCTGCTATCTTGGAAATCCACTAATCTTCTACCGCACGCTAGATTATAACCATCCGATGAATTTTTTTCTTTCTTATGCTTCTTAGATGCTCATATAAGTCCGAGAACTCTTCATAGCTATGGTTATTTCCATAGAAAGAACATGCGATATATTGAGGACATTCATGCCTATAGTGGTCGGAGATCTACACGTATCACATGTTCTATGAGGGAACTCACCTCTTACTCCACCACACCTTGTCCTCCATATCCACCATGATATCCACTACCCCTTCCACGACCTCCTTCAAACGCCCCTCATTTCTATCATAGCACATTTGATTATGATCTCGATCTTGGTGCTCATTCTTACCCTTAGAATTATCTGTTATACTTGTATATCATACCCTAAGGTCTATAGCATCTGGATTTGACCAATCAACTAAAAATCCTCATTATCATGCATCGTGGAGATGTAAATTTTAAAAAAGCAAGATACATTCTTCCTTATCATGAGCGATATCAAAGGAAAGTGACTAGTATCATGATTCAAATGGTAAATATCATAGTCTAATAGTAATGAGTGTACAAATCTGCGACGAAACTATCCTTGTGTGACCTTCCACTTCACAATCTATACACTAAATTCTTGAGTGCATTTCATGGGCTGAATTCAGCGATATATTCTCTAATTACTTTTCGGAGCTGCAATCGTGCCTCTAGAAATGGACTAACTCTAGTGTCAACACTCTATACTACCTCAACATGCAAATTTGCTTCAAGTGTTTCACGTGGATCGAGTGTATGTCTTATGTGACAACGCCCTTCTAAAAGGTGTAATCAAACTTCCAAAGAACCACTTTGTGCATTGGCTAGCATGAATATCACAAGATAACTTAGATAGAAGTGTCTTAAAACAAGCATCATACTCATGTACACTCTCGGTAGTGCCTTCTTGATATCCTTGAGCACACTTATACTCTTCTACTCAAACTTAGGGATATGGAACTCTTTCAAGAAAGCACCCTCAATGCTACATAATCCACACAAGTCTCGATCGGGATCAAAATTTCTATACCAGCTATGTGCGCCCCTGTAATGTAATGGTGAATTGACTTGCATTTCACTTAGCAGCTATGATCCCTTTAGCGTACCACAAGATTTAGCACATATACACATGTTCAACAACATCATCTATACCTCTATACTCTCGGGAGATGAAGAGACATATCCATATAGATATTATGTAGTTTCTTTGTGGACCTTGACCACCTAATCTGGAACCTTCCGTGTTCCCTCTACCTCTAGAACCAATAGATCCACGAACTAGAACCACCTATACCTCCTTATCTGCCACTTGTAGTTGGAATATGACCTATATATGTACTCCTTGTGATCGATAGTAGTACTATCTTGAACCCCTATAGTACGTAGGTAGTTCCACTTGAGAGGTAGTTCTACTTTGTGAAGATGATGCACCTAAGAATGCTCCTCCAAATGACATTGAAGTTGTCTATCCTGCCATTGATGTACTTGATCCCTGACTTACTCCTACTCTCCTACTTCCCAAGTTAGTTTGTTGGTTACTTGTCGTACTAGATATTGAAAAACCAAGCACAAGGGCTAGGTCACCAAGTGGATTAAGATGCACACCCACGGTCTAGGTAGTCTCTCATTGGAACACTTTTGTGTGAGGCCGAGGGGGATCTCTATCATGCTTTCCAAGATGGGGGAGTTCCTGATGCTCTGGCTCCACATCTTCTACGTGAGTTGTAAATCCTTCACGAGCCATCTCTCTCCTCCATGCCATACTTTCTGCAATGGAACACTTCTTATCTATCTCCCTCTCATGTGCCTCATTATACTTAAGCCTCCTTTCCTCTCTCTATCTCTCTGCCACTAGCTCTACCATCTTAAACCAAACCTTTTCCTGCTCTCATGCGTTGTAAAGTTTAGTTAGCCATTGGTTTACTCTCCAGGTTCAAAGTTACCATTAAGATCTTGATTTCTAGTGGAATACCTCACGATACGTTCCTTTTGGATACAACAAAAATGGAATTCAGCTACTCTACGGGAAAGAGTATGTTGAAATAGAAAATTCCATAATATAATTGTTTAGAACACCATGAAACCATGTATCCACCATGTGATTCCATATCGATTAGCATCATAGAGGGCATGAAATTCTTCTTGTGTCTAGACAAGTGCACGATACCTCCAAATTCACACCGATATCCATAAGCGGTAAGCCACTCATATAGTTCTACTTGAAAGATAATGAAAAAGCTCTCATATAAATCATCATACATATTCTATTCTACCCAAGTGCGTGCGTGAAACTAGATCCACTACTAATTCGTCATGCATATTCTTCCTCCGGATCGTGTATCCATTCCTCAATACTTGCTAGAGTTAATTGGTATGTATTCATTGTGAGCCATCCACGAAAACAATGAAAAAGAGGTCCCGAAATGGAACCAATGATGCAACCTAGAATTTACCGGATAATGCCCTAGTCACACGACACATCATTCGGCCTTGACCGAGCACTCACTTGAAGTATGTAAAGGTACCAAGTCCTCTTTAGGGTTCTTTTGTAACATAATGTTAACATGATGAAGGAAGAAACATATAGATTCATAACTAATCCATCATTCTACAATGCATGCTACCCTCATATCTATGAAAGAACAAGCTTAAATAGTAATCATGATTGAATTAATAACATGCACTACTAAACTAATAAGAATGACACTTAGATTCAACCAATATCTTCCATTTATTAATAAATATAGAAGCTCCTTATAGTATTTTCAATCTATACCAACGCATGTATGGATCTGATACAGTAATTTAGTCATATGTGTATACACACACTTCACCCTTTGTTACACATACATCCTCACACATTCATACATACATCTACTATGTACCTAACATCATATATATAGGGTGGGGACTTTCCCTTCACCACTTATCTATTCCAGAAATAGGCCGCATGTTATTGATATTCACGGGATGTTTACAAGAATTTCCACACATGAAAGTGTGCTATCTATAGTCATCTTGTAGTTAGCTAAAGTATCAATTCTATTCTTAGCTCATCTCCATGAAAAACACTTTGACCAACTTCTCCAAAGATAGAAAATTCATGGTGCATACGTCTCCACATCATTGGTGTGTTCCACATGCCATCTTCTAAAAATATGTCTTCATGCTCAAAATCTGTTAAGTCTTGAAAGATAAACTTGCCTTCCTTGTGTGGGTCATGCTTGTCCTTCCACACCCTTGGTTCCGTGCCTTCTATCCCATGTGGAATCCTTGTGTGATATTTGACAAGTATTCTTTGATCAACAAAAGACACCCTAGCTAATGTGTAGGAATGATTTATTTTTCAAAGCTGGTTTTTTTGTGAACGTATTGTGGAAGGAGAGTTGTACATTTCTTTGCTTCTAGCTAGGTGTACATAGCCCTGATGGAGATGCATTTGATTCTAATCGCAACATTTCTCTATTGCTAGTCAGGGCATCCATAGCCTTGATAGAGATTATTAGAAATACCCCAAGAGAGAGTTATGTATCAATTTGCTTTTTCTTTTAGCTTGGCTTTTTTATTTAAATGATTTTTTTCTTTTCTGAAAAATTATTTCAGCTTTCTTGTTTGACAAGGGTTAAGAAACAATGATGGCTTGATGGAAGGAGACAAAAGTGATTATGATGCTAACATTGACTAGTGTCAACAATTATATCCAAAATTTCTTTACAACAAGTTTTTTAGATGTTGATTGTGATAGGATCTCTATGAGGTCAGTCATTCTTTAATTTACTAAGGTGATAAAATACCAAGGCCAAATGGATACCATAGAGATAAATATCACAAAATGCATGTGAATTGGCTAACTAAAATATCATCAAAGGGATGAAAATGGTAGGAAGACTTGTAGAAGAAGAGTAAGAAAGGGAAGAAAGAAAATCCATGTGTATGTAATACCCGATTGCAATGTGTGTTAGTTTAACTTTGATATATATATATTTGAAATATTTTTTCATTTTTTTGCATTTTGGTCTCTTTTGAAAGGTGGGACTGACAAGGTCATTTGACCTGATAAGATCCAACAACAATGTTAGCAATTTCCTTGATAATGAAGACTATGTGTGTTTGCTTATCAAGAGTCATATTATCCCCGATCTTGATCATTTTGGTGTTCTCATACTCAACAAATGACTATGCTTTATCATGGAACATGGATTTTGTGTGGAGGATCTTGAGGTCCCTATCCAAAGGTTTCTTCACTTTACGCCATACTTGATGAGTGCGTTGATGTGCATTTTTGAATCCCGTTGGAATCTAAACTTTAAGATTATTTAGATTATTGGTATCTTTGGAGCTCTTGGAAGTGTTGATCTAAGACTGATGAAGGGACCGTTTTGGTTTCTTATAAGCTATAACGTAACTTTTCTGACCTCGAGAAGTGGGAGAAGAAAGTGGATGAATAGGATTGATGTGAGAAATGATGGTGGGTTTGCCATAATCATTGATAGAATAAAAATATGATGGATGTAAAGGATACAATCTAAGAATTGAAGAGGATGGGATACCAAGAGGTGTCCCATAGACTGAAGATAAAGGAATACAAAGATGTGGCCCTAATATTGAAGATGAAGGACTACCTGGTGGCATCCCATAGATAGAAGATGATGGGATATTAAGACGTGGCCCAAGAATCAAAGATGAGGGAGTTTTAGGACATGCCCCCAATATAGACAAAGAGGGGCTACCCAGAGGTGAGCCACATATAGAAGAAAATGGGATACTAGGAGGTGAGCCACACATAGATGATGAAGGGCTACTTGGAGGTGCCCCACATATAGAAGTAGATGATGGGCTACTAGGTGGTGATGCAAGGTGAGCCAAAAATAGATGAGGAGGGGCAACTTAGAGGTGCCCCACATATAGAAGCAGATGATGGGATACCAAGTGGTGACCCAAGGTGAGATTGTGATTAAGGAATCATGCTATGAAAATAAAGATGTGAAGAAAAGATAGGATCTTCCTCAATGGTCCTAGGACATTCTTTAATATTCTAACAAAAGGAATCAATTTCTTCTTCCCAATACGCAAGTGTATCAAAGTAAAGATTAAATCCTTGATTTTAATCCTCTAGGGGAATGCCATCATGTGACCCCAAGAATTACATGATCATCTCCTCATCTCAAGATGAATTGATCGGTAGGGGTATTTTTCCTTGACCATAGGAGGTTGATTAGAAGAAATGGGTCCAACTAGTGTGGAAGATTGAGAAGATGATGACTCAAGAGATGAATTATATTTATATCTAGATGTCTCGTAAGTAGAATAAGATGTGGCTTTGAGATATATGATTGGTATTGGATTTCTAGAAGATGGAATATTTCCCAAAAACAATGAGGATCATGTATAAAATCAGCATATGATTACGACATAGGAGTCATCTGAGGTGTTTGCGATGTATGTGTCGACCTAGATGATTGTGACATGAGATTCAACATAGAATATTATAATTATAACATAGGTGTCACCTTTGATGATTGTGACACGGGATTCGACTTAAACTATTACGACATAGGATTCATCTTAGGAGATTGTGATATGGGTGTCGACTTAAACGGTTGCGACATAGGATTTTTCTTAGGAGATTGCAACATAAGTGTCAGCTTAACTAAATTTGGGGTCACCCAGATCTTCAATGGAAGAAGAGGTTGTCAAGGTGGTGAATAAGGGAGATCCTGCAAAGAAAGGGAGGATCGTGGCTCAAGAACCAAATTAGATGTTTGAGTAGCAAGACTTGGGTCTCACAGATCTTCAAAGGAGGAAGATATTATTTAGGTGACTGATAAGGGGAGTCCTACGAAGAAAGGGAGGACTGTGACTTAAGAGTTGAATGAAGTGAATAGATTTGATGATAATTTTTAGAAGATCGAGGTGAATTTGAAGAATCAAAATAATATTTTGGATTGGAGGAAAAGAAGAGTGGGAGGAACCCAAATAATAATTTAGATCAGAGTGTCCAAACCATACCACCGACTATGAGATGAAGGTGGGGAACAAGGTACCAAGCGGGTTCTCTAATGTGAAGAACCAAATGAGGCTTAGCCATGATGGGCATCCTTTGATGGGAATGTTGAAAATTTGATTCCTTAGTGTCATATGTATAAGGAACCTCATAATAGTTGGTCATTGTTGGAATTTGTGGGATACAAATGTCTAGACCAAGATAGTGTGATTGAACTCCTTTAATTGGAAGGAAGTTTCATGTCGATTTGGGCAGCACAACAAAAACCAGCTAGACATTTGGCAAACATGGGCTCTAGGACAAACCAAGTGGCGTAATGATGTCAAATCGTTACAAAGAATACCAAACAATAAATGGTCACAAATATGGAGGATCAATATGAACCTAAGGACACCCAGAATAAATAATGACCTACCCTAACAAGGTAATGTATGAGATGAGATGTCTAAGAAAATATAGTGGCATCTAATACTAAAAATTGACAAGCAATCCTAAAAACACATAAATTGAAACTTTAAAGTTTGAGGAAATTTTACCTTAGTGCATGACTATAGTGCCCATTTAAACAACCACTTGAGACCAAAGAAACAACCTAGGGTTAGCTAGAAAAATTATGGGATAATTTTTTTATTAGAAGTATCTACAACCAGGTTATAAGACATCAGTCTACCATTGGAAGTTTCAGAACAAAACCTATTTACCAAAACAAAAATTTCCTTTATTTACTTATATCAAGTTCACAAGGTTCAAATTTTAGGGTTACATGTTCTAGTTAGTTTCAGGGAGAAATCTACCCCTATACCCACTCTCTAATAGGCTCAGAGTTTCAACTAGATTTTTCTCATAATTAATGCTTCCAAAATTTCCTAAACCATTTCCATTGGATAGGAAATTTTCTCACCTTTTCGGTGATATAAAGAAGTCCTCCTAACTCCTTTAGGAACTCAAGATATGGTCCAATGGAGTTTTGGGATCAAATTTTCCCCAAGGGGACACGTGTCAAGAGGAGGAAAACCCCTTTGGCGGGTTGGCGGGTCGTGGGACATTTTTTTGGAAATTTTCCCCATGCGGCACAAAATAAAAATTTCTCCCAAACCTCCATCGCCACCCCCAAGGTGCCACGTGGCACCCTCTGATTGGCTGCGGGCCGGCGGGGCGAAATGGAATTTTTTTCCAAATTTTCAAAAAAATCAAAGGGAAAAAAGTTGTTGTGCCTCCACCACTGCCTCGTGAGGACACGTGGCAGCCTCTGATTGGCTGCGGACTGGTGGAGGGAAAAGTGAAATTTTTCCAAGGTCCAAAATTTCTAAAATTTTCCTAAGGCCGAAAAGATGGGAAATTTTTGGCTTGCGGGCCCGCCAGGGAAAATTTTCCCAAATTTTCCTGCTCAAGCTCAAAAATTTCAAAGTGCCATAACTTGAGCTAGAAAGCTCAGTTTTGGGAAAATGAGGACTTTTGGAAATCTCTCGATTCCCTCTTTGCACAGGAAGAATAAATTTTACTTTTTGTTAAGTTCTTAAGGGTAAATTTTGCAAAAAGGATCTATAGGATTTTAATTTGTGAACTGGCAGTTTGCAACTTCATATTTTGGTTAATTTAGAACTCCTCCTTCACTCAACATGTCAAACAGACATGGAGGATCAGTCTAGGGAGAGTTTAGAGTGTTTTAGTGAAGTCAATTTGTTCAAGGTTGCATTTTTCCAGCAATAGACAGAAAAAAAGACTATGCAAGCTCGAATTGAATTTTATTAAGTTTTGGAGGTTCTTTCTTAACTGTTATAGTGAATTTGAGTTCCTTAGGTATTAATAAGTCTGAATTTCAATGTTTAATAACTTGTTGCTTGGTGTAAGTATGAACTGTTCATTTTTAATAAAATGTAAATTGCCAGAATGAAGTTTTAAATCAGTGAACTATTTCTTTTAAGTCTGCATGCCAATTTATCATTTAAAAGTGTGTATAGTTTCTAATTGGTCTCATATATTTGCTTATTAAATCTTCTATTCAATTCTAAGTTAGAATACAGTTCAGATTTCAATTCAAATATGTATTTTGCAAAGAATACAACACTTGTCTTTCATTTCCACGCATTCTTTCTTTTCCAAACAGAGATCAAACTTCAATAATAATCCAAATCTAATATGCAATACACTTTTGAGAAAGGAATGCAATCTTTTAATGATCAACAATTACATCCTTTCAACTTATCAATTTCCATTTGTTTTCAAATATAGTACATAAAGTATACAACATTGTTTCTTATTCCTTTCCAAAATAGAAATCTCATTCTCTTGACAACAATTTCAAATCCAGTATACATTACAATTTCAAAAACTAATTCCATCCTTTATTCATATTTCAATAATAGTTTTACAACTTATCACTCTTCCAATTTGATTACAAAATACAAAATACAATGCTTATAATATCCTTTACATTTCCTTTCCAAAAACAAAGAACAAGTATAATTCTTCTTTACATTTCTCAATTCAAATTCAACTTCCATCTACAATGCAATAACTTCACATTACAATTACTATACATCTCATCCACTCAAGGTGGGAAAGGTTACATTGAATTTTCTCAAAAGAAAGAGACTGTCAAACTGTAAATTTCTTCTTTCTCCAAACAGCAGCATGCTAGTTTCTCCATCATTTCTTTTTTGATCACAACAAGGAAGGGGGAAAGGCAATGCTCTCCACCCAACCAAGACATCCAATGAGAAGGGAGAAGCCATCCTTCCTCATTGGCCCCCAAGCCCCAACCATATTGAAATAGAGAATGAGAGATAACTCATGGCAACAAAGGCTTCCACAACAAACATACAACATTCTTCACATTGCATTCAACAATAAGGAAATACAGTCCAAGCAAGAACATCAGTTCACAACTACATTTGAAATCATTCACACAACACATAGGCTTGATCAAGCAATTCAAAAGAGAAAGAACTATGGGGAACTCCTTATGCCTCATAATTTGGAATTGGGCATCCACCAAAAATCATACGCCATTAACCACATCAAAACCCATAAACCTTATATCTCCCAACCCCTCCTTACGGCCCCCAAAGTTTATCCCTAATGCCCCCAAAAGTAAGAAATGCAAGCAGTTTCTTTTCCAATGTGGATCCCAAACCAAAATTCCCTCCACAATAAAATAGTGCCATTAAGCAATCCCTTCGTCCCCCATATGAAATCCCCATAGCCTTCTCCTACACCATTCCCTAAGCAATCTACCCAACTAGCCAAGAACACAAACACAAACACCATTTAAACATGCATGCAAGAGAAGGAAAACATTTAAAACACAGCTCAAGATGCCTACCTCTCCATAATGGAGTTTGTTCCAAGATCACAAGCTTTCCACAATGTCAAAGTGTAGTCCAAAACTAGAAAAGTATAAGCATGCAAAAAGACTCCAAGCTTCCTCCACAACAAGCTCCAAAACAAAAACAAAAATGCACCCCCAAGAGGAAAATAACAAAGTTTCAACAACCATAAACAAGAAAGGAGTTTCACTTTTATAGGAGAGGGAAGAGAAGAGGATGATGTGGATCCATGTGGGATGCCACATCATTCTTCCTCAACCCCAAGAGGAAATTCAACATCCTTCACCAAATCACAATAAATAAAATGACAATATCACTTACACACTCCAAAATGACCCATACTCCAAAAGGAATGAATTAAAAATATGTAAGGGAAGTGCAATTAAAACTTACATATTGTCACTTCAAAATGCATTATAAATGCCTAAATTTAACCTCCAAACCATAGGCATGGTTGGTGGATCATTTTAAGAGGTGTGGGACAAGTTTAACTTGTCCCACAAGCCTCCAAATTTGGCCTCCAAGGACAAATTCGAATTCCTAAGGAGATGAAGTGTTTAACATTCCAAAATCTGCCTTACATACTCTTACAAATTTCTTACACATTCTTACAACATCAACTTACACACTCTTCCAACATTAATATTTAAAATCAACAACTTTATTAATTACATTCCATATCCCAATTTAATTTAAATAAATTTTAACTATATGACTCTCACATTAAAACTATCACATTTAAATTAACTAAAAGAAGGAACACATTACTAAGAAAAATACATACAACAATAATTAAAAAGAACACATAATTAAAACACATATCCCATGGTCACATATAATGAAAATCCCCCCATGGGAAATCCTAGCAAAACTCAACACACACAAACAATACAGTTGCCATGGTGACCTTGTTGAATTCACCTGGAATTTCAATATGGTTAGTCTCCAGTCCCCCGACATTGTTGTGATTTTTAACCTGCAAAATGCAAATACCTCCTTTGGCCTCATGGCCGTATCAGAACATCCAAAATGATATAAACAACATTTCAAAATCATCTAAACACATGAATCACAACAATATCAAGAATTCAACATTATCATTTTAATTAAATAATCAACTATATCATTATCAATAATCTACCATACTAGGTCTACTCAAAATATCCAATGTCACAAGTCCAAATCAACATCCATAATATGTCCATGTCAAACAAGTATATCATCAACCACGTATAAAAATGTCTCTAGTAATCATCATGCATAGTAACTGAATCTAGCTCAATAATAATCCATGATCTAACATCTAACCATCATACTGAAATAAAACATAATAGTGTCCATAATACGATCAATAGTATCAAAATCAGTATCTGAAAATGTCAAAGGGAATTGGGCACTACATTCCCTTCCTTAGACTCGACTTCCTCCTAGAAGTCACTGGAACAAATGTGGAAACTACACTCGTAATACTGTGGCATCCTCCCAAGTGGCTACAATCTCATCGTATCTATCCCCTTTGTACATGTACTTGATCAATCTCTACCTCGAAGGCCCGTGGTCCTATGATCTATGATATGGACGGGCTCCACCTGTCACCTGCCCCCGATCTTGCACTGCCGCAATGTTGTCCGATCCAACACATGAGTAGGATCTACAATGTACCTCCTAAGGACGTAAACATGAAACACATAATGTACGTGAGACAAGCTAGGTGGAAATGCTAAATGGTAGGTCAAAGGGCCATTACACTCCAAGATCTCAAAAGGACCAACAAATTGAGGAGCTAACTTAGAAAATTCTCCATAGTGTATAGGGATCTTGTGTGGCATGACACGAAGGAACACCTTCATAGCCACATCAAAACTATGATAAATCCTATGTAGATCCACATACTTCTTCTGCCTATCCTGTGCCTCCTACAATCTTTGCTTAATCAACACTACCTACTACTCCATGTCCTACAAAAGAGCTGGTCCAAGAGATACTCTATCCTCTAACCTATCCCAGCTAAGGGGTGTCCTGCACTCTCTACCATATAGTTCTGAAAAGGAGCCATGCCTATAGAACTCTGAAAATTGTTATTGTAGGAAAACTCCACTAAGTACAGGTACTCCTCCCACTTAGACTGTTGATCCATCTCATACATTCTTAGAATATCCTCCAAAATCTGATTCACTCGCTTAGTCTATCCATTTGTCTCATGGTGATATGTTGTGCTGAAGTTAATCCTCATCCCGAGGACATACTACATAGTAGTCCAGAAATGAGAAGTGTACAATGGGTCGTGGTCACAAATAATCTTCCATGGAATCTCATACAACCCGATGATCTCATTCAAGTAAACTCATGCCACACTCTCTAGCGGTATAAGTGGTCTTCACCGGATAAAAGTGAGCTACTTTTTTCAATTTATCAACTGTGACCATAATGGCGTCGTGGTGATATCTTGACATCGGTAACCCAATAATGAAATCCTTGGAAATGGTGTCCCACTTCCATTTCAATATGGCATGAGGATAAAGAAGACTGCTGGATGCTAATGCTCGGCCTTAACCCTCTAGCACTCCAAACACCATGACACAAACCGAGCCACGTCTCAAAAAAATTCCTCTCCAATGGTATAATTGTCTTAAGTTAGTGTGCATCTTTTTCACCCCGGGATGGGCTGAATAGGGTGCACGATGTGCCTCTACCAAGATGTCCCGCCTCAAGCCTCCATCTCTTGGAACATATATCCTACCTCTATGCCCGAGAAGACCATCTACCTCTAAGGAAAAAGCATCAAAATTACCCTCAAGGGGTCTCGTGACTCGATCTCTATTTATCGCCATGTAGAAGCTATCAAGAGGAAGATGCTAAAGAATCCTGCTTTGTAAATCTGTGCTCACTAAGGTGGCCATAGCCATGTGTATCCATTTTCTAAGAGCGTATGCTACTAAATTATCTTTCCCCTTCACATGCTCTATCTCCATGTCATACTCACAAAGTAACTCCATCAATGCCGCGATTTGAGTGTTTAGATTAGGCTATGTGAAGAGGTGGCAAAAACTCAAATGATTTGTCCGAGTGTGAATCTCCATCTATGAAGAAAATGTCTCCATCTAACCAAAGTATGTAAAACTTCCATAAGCTCAAGATCATGGGTAGAATAATTAAGCTCGTGATCCTTGAGTTTACTGAGACTCAAAGGCTACAACCTTGCCATCCCGCATCAACACACCTCTAAGACTTGTAAAGAAGCATCCGTGCAAACAAAGAAATCACCTTGTGGATCCGGCACTATAAGAATGGGTGCTGTATTGAGGCACCCCTTCAAGTGTCTTGAAGGCCTACTCACATCTACCTAACCAAAAACTTCTTCCCTTTCCTCTAAAGGGAAGTGATAGGTGTGCAATCCGAGAGAAGTCCTGAAAAAATCTCTGGTAATATCCTGCTAATCCCATGAAGCTGCGCACCTTGGTCACTGTAGTGGGTGCTAGCCAATCCATAATGGCTCTAATCTTGGAAGGATCGATCTGCGATACCTTCCCCAAAAATGATATGACACAAGTATTTTACCTCTGATTGAAAGAACACGCACTTCTCCAAGTTCCCGTAAAGTTGCTACTCATAGAGACATCAAGAACTCGTCGAAGGTGCCCTCGTTCTCCTCATGTGTACGTGAGTATATCAAGATTTCATCTAGGAAGATGAGCATGAAGCGATATAAAAGGTCCTAAATACCCCATTCATGAAACTCATAAACATTGCGGGCGTTCATCAAACCAAAAGGTACCACCGTGAACTCATAGTGCTCATATCTCGTACGAAAAGTAGTCTTATGAATGGCCACCTCTGAGATCCTTAACTGATGGTAGCCTGACTTGAGATCAATCTTAGAGAACACCATGGCTCCCTTCATCTGATCAAACAAATCATCAATGCGAGGAAGTCGATAACGATTCTTGATCGTTACCTTGTTCAATTGGCCGTATGCAATACACAACCGCAATGATCCATCCTTCTTCTTCATGAAGATCACCGGTGCACCCCAAGGGGATACACTAGGATGGACAAGGCCCTTTTCCAAAAGTCCCTCAAGCTGCAACTTGAGCTCAGAGCTGGGGTGGTCATCGATAAGGTGCCCGTGAGATAGGCTCGCTCCAGAACAAGATTTATATGAAAATCAATCTCACGTGGGGTGGCATCCCCGGTAGCTCCCTTGGAAAGACATTAGAAAATCCTCTCAAAATGGGATTATCATCTAGCGATGGTCCACTGGACCCATCCTCCAATCTGTCACTAATCAGTAACAAAGATACATCGATAACCCCACAGACACAACACTTAAGCTGCATAGCGGAATTGGTGTAAATAGAAACAGGTCTCCTAACCTCTGAGATCATTGACTCAACTCCCAAATCATCTATACAAGCTATATTCTTATGATAACAATCCATCCTAGCCCTATGTACAGATAACCAATCCATACCCAAAATGACTCCATATGAGCCCAAAGGAAGAATATGGAGATCTGAGTTGGTGGTGAAAGATCCCAAATCTACAACACACTCCTTAACTAAGGAGTCCATAGAGATCTTGGCTCCATAAGCCATCTTGACATCCCAGCCTAAGACCCTACCTAATCGCCATGAGCCTGCATTGCTCTACTAAAGATGGTGCAATGAAACAATACCGATGTAAGAATTATACCAATACTAGTTGTGGTATCAATTACTATGAGCTAGTGCTCTACTGGTAGTTATCAACCACTGCATAAATCTTGTGGCTACATCCCATGTCACCAACTATCGGCTCAGAAACGGGTGCCTTACCCTTATTAGGGTTATGAGGGAAATCTCCCCATAAATGTCCAACTACTCCACATCCAAAGCAACCACCTGATCCTCTCCAAGGAATAACACCTCTAGTAGGTGCCCTAGAAACATGTGGTATGGATCCTGATGATCCAACTATGGTCTGTTGTCACCTCTACCGGTGAGCTCCCACTAACTGAGCTCTAGGTCCACCTTGTTTCTTGATGGGACCCCTAGGAGGAGGCCTCATGCTCGACCTCTATGTGTATCGATCTCCGTGGAGGTCTATAAGGTGGATGAGACTGCTACTACTACTATTGTGGCCTAAAGGATGATTGTCTTTGAATGCGACCACCACGAGGAAGAGGTACTGAACCTCTTGATCTACCATCCTATATCTGCTGAATGTAGCTCCTGACTCGGTCTCTAGCCTGTTGGGTTTTACCCGAGTCTCCTCGATGATATAGGCCTTCTCAATAACCTCCGCTAAAGTATGTGGACATAGTGAATCCGCACTGTACCTCCAATGTCCAAATTCAGGCCTCAGATGAACCTGTGAATCCACACCTATTCATCCTACATATACTCTACATACTGAAGTAGATCTAGAAATCTACTCTCATACTCTGCCACCAAAAGAGAAGCCTATAAGAGGCCATGGAGCTTGTGAATCCTCTGCTGGATAAACCTCTCGCAATAGATACCTACTCTTGAATCTCTCCTCAAATAGCTCCCGTGTCACAAGACTCGAATCTACATGGAGCTTCTACTCCTTTGTCCTCAACCATACTCCTACTCCATCCCTCAGTAGATGGATCACAACACGAGATTTCATGTTGGTAGAACAAGGACAAATCTTGAAGCAACCGCTCAAGCTCACTAGCTAGGCATCTGCTTAAAATCCCCCGTATCACATGTGTAATGTGAGGGTGAAGCTTTAAGATCTCCCCGATGTGATCTATAGCGTGGTCTGTCGGCCTCTAGGTCTCTCTCGCATGGTCATCCCTAAGCCTAGGGCTTGAGATCTCTCTCTATGCTACGGATATCTCAGAGAGCATGGGTGCACTTAGTAGTACAAATGAACTCATAGTAATTCTTAGGCATTCCTTTGTCACTTTTTACTTGATAATGCATGGGCACTTCTAGTGAGGAGTTGGTGCTCTTTTGGATGAATAGGCACACTTTACACACAACAAAAAAATCTATTGTTACAAGGGTGCTCTTCTAGATGCACAATCACTCCTTTGGATGTACATGCACTCTTCTAGATGTAAAATCACTCTTTTGGATGCACAAGTGCTCCTCCCGATGCATAGGTACTCTTTTGCATGCACATATGTGTTTTTCTTGTAGATGCTCAACCTATCTTCTGGAGGCCATAATTTTTCTCCCGACCTCAAAACGACTCTATTTTTGTGTTAAAAAGGTATTGAAGTGAATTACACAATGGTAACATAAATTTGGGTTTTAGAGTTACCAAGAACAAAGAATGACCTACCCTAACAAGGTAATATATGACACGATATGTCTAAGACAATACAATGACGTCTAATACTCAAATTCAGCCACACCAAAAGTTTACTCCCTATGTTTCTTTGAGATAGGTTTGAAACAAAATAGTGACAACACAATATCACTAGTTAGGTAAAGTTTTAAATAAACAAGACCTAAATGCTAAGAGAATGTTGACATGATCCTCTAACAAGGTATACTTAAAACCAATTTCTAAACACTAACAAAGTCTAAGTCTTGTAAAATGGATGATACAAATGTGAGTAGCGTAACAACGCTATTTGGACACATAATAAAAATTTGCGAGAAAGCAAGATTTTAGTATAAAAATGGTGTTACAACAATACTAACAAAATATCTTGAACACTCACAAAGCTCAAGACAAATCTAGGGTGTAAAAAAATTATGTCTAAGTATAACAATAAATTGTTGTGCGTGCAAGCAACGTAACACTACAATATAGAGATTTAGGCCTAATTTCACAATGGAAACAAGACGTAAATATCCCAATTGTATGGCTATAATGTGGGTAGCATAGTAAATAAAATAAGAGAAAGATGAAATCACCTAACTATAATGATAATAAGTCTCAAATATGGGTCTTTGAGACAAGAGGGCCTAATAGATTGTGAATACGTACCATGCACACTTTCAACACTTGCGCTTTGACATTGCAACATAGTTGTGCAAGTAGAATAAAAAAGTGGTGGAAACATGATATCTAGCGGTTCGTATGTGATGTTTCCTTTTGTCCCAAAATGGGCAACAAGAAAACTAAGGTGTAGACCTAGTGGTGTTGAAATAAACGTGGTGTTATTTTGGTAGAGTTTTTCCTTGTCTTAGGACAAGTGAAAAACTAGGAAAAAATGACACTAAGTAGATTTCGTGATTAAATATCACATGGTTTCAAATTTAAGAGATTATTTCCCTTGTTTTAAAGACAAGATTTTGAATCTAACAAAGTTGTCACTTTGTGAGAGCTCTCAACTATAACAACTAAGAAAAAACAATTGCTCCAAGATGGCAAGCTTCCTAGGTGGTTCTCTCTCTATGTGTCACAAGTTTACTTCTACAAGCTCAATTTACCAAGGTTTCCTAAGGAGTATCTCAGCTTTACTTTACCCCTTTCTAATACAATGAGCAACTAGTGCATTTAGTTGTAGATCATCATTAGGGTCACAATGAAGTAACTTTGACTCTAATCTCACTAAGGCGTACTAGTCAATTTGGTCGTGTGGAGCACTTTCCTGTTTCGTTCACAAGGTTACCTCTTACATGAACTATTTTAGGGTTCCTAGGACCACCCCCCATTTCTGTAGATTAAGGCTTATGCTAAAGGGGTTATGTCCTAGTTAAGCATACGAGCCATGGCTTTTAACCAAAAACTTCAATACAATGTTTTGATTTTGTGTGTTGGTGTATTTTTTCATCTTTTGGATTAAGCAATTTGGTTTAGACTGAAAATGGAAACCTACAACACATGTGAATGTTAGAATTTGGTTTGAAGAGGTCACTTCTTCTTTTGACAAGAATTTTAGGTTATTCACACAAATGGTTAGTAGTTTAAAAAGATTCACAATATTATATAAATAGGATTAAGTGTTGTTTTTATTTCTCGAGATCACACTAGGTGTAAGAGAAGAGCATACACAACAAATAATCCAATTAAATAGAAATTCAAAGCTTGTAAATCAACTAACTACCATTAAAATTTGTAAATTAAGGTTTATTACTAATTAATCCAAGTGATTCTTAATGAAAGACTTAAAATTGCTTTTGATTCCCAAGATCACACTAGGTGCAAGGGAAGAGCATACACAAATTTTAACCTTGATTATTTATCAAGTGAAAAATCTCTTAAACTAAAAGATCAAGCACATGCCAAAATGAAGGTTTATTCTCTTAAGAACAAAATGGATGATGATTGTTCCTACTTACTCCCAAGAAAAAAAAAAGTGGTTTAGGGGTGTTTTTGGTTCTCAAGATCACACTAGGTGTAAGAGAAGAGCATACACAACCCTATTCCAAATTCAAATAAAGCATGAAAACATAATCACTCATCAAACCCTAACCCAAAAATCCCTTATCAAACCCTAAGGCAATTTTGTTAGGAATATTGCTCTAAAATCAATAAATGGACTAAAACAACAACTAAAAACCCTTAAAAATGACAGCCATCCCAAAAACATAGAATTTGAAATTTTGAAGTTTATGGGGGCACTTCTTAGTGCATGGGAACTCTCTGTAGTGCACAAATCACTCTCAATATTACATGCACTCTAAGTAGTGTATATGCACTCATACTAGTGCATAGGTGCTCCTTTGTCACTTTTTACACAGTTAGTTATGTATGGGTGCTTCTAGTGAGGCGTAGGCACTCTTCTGGATGCACATGAACACTTTACACACAAATCCATAAGTCTAGTGTTGCAAGGGTGTTCTTATAGATGCACAAATGCTCTTCTCGGATGCATAGGTGCTCTTTTAGATTCACAAGTGCTCTTTTGCATGCACAAGTACCTTTTCTCTGCACAAACACCTTTTTCTTGTATGTGCTAAAAATATAAGTTTTAAAGATGATTTCTTAAAAATAGGTCAAATATTTGGTATTTTGGGTAATTTTGATAGGGCTTTGCCTCCCTATATCCTGCAAGGAACATCAAAACACAACTTCTACCACTAATCTAGTTGAAACAACTACCTAGCTTGAAAAATTGATCTACAAAACTTTGAAAATTACTCTAAAACTTTGAAATTAATCTAAAAATCTTGAAAGTACTCTAGAAAGCTTGAAATTAAACTATAAAACTTGAAATTAATCTAGGAAACTTGAAACTAAGCTAGAAAACTTGAAACGAAAAACTTTGAAATTAAGTTAAAAATCTTAAAAATTGAATGCAATGGGGTATTGTCCCTCCGGATGTGCCAAGTGAAAGCATCCTAAACTTTACAAATCAAATTGCATGACTAACTATGGAAGGATAACACCATTTCCACCTCTAGTTAAGGTTCTAAGTCTAGGAATGTAACATTAAGATAGAAGCTCAAAGGAATGCTTAACTAACACGAATACAATTCAAAATCTAACTAAACATGCCTACTAATATGCTCAATTACCTAACATAAGCCTAAATAGACCTAAGAGGGAAATGAAATAGGTATGTTGCTACTCCAAACAAGGTGAAATGGCCTCTTCAAATGACTTATCAAGTCACTTTATATATCCATCTACTAACCTTATCGAAGGCTTTAGGAAAAGATTGAGCTTGGATATAAATCATATTTATTTTATGAGATGAAAATCAAAGCATCTCGTAAATGTTGGTGAGGAAATTTGTCGGGTGGATAAATTTTTGAATTCCTTGCCAATGCTCTGGGAATCTAAGTCCCTCTACTTGACTAGTGCATCTGCTGTATATGCATGTGCATGAAAAGGAGGATTTCTATGGTGGCCTTTCGATCGGGGATCCAATAGGGGCACTCCACTGACCCTATGGAAAATTCTTGTAGTTATCTCGTAAGGGGGGAATTTTCTATGAAGGTGGGAAAGGGAGTGAGAATAGAGGTAGGAGAACTAATGTTGCAGGTAGAAAATCAGAGTCTTGTACACACACTAGTTAGAAATTTCAACACATGCATTTATGAGAAGAAACAACCCTACAAATGGCAACAAGACGAGATAAGATTACGAACTCAAAGTTTTTGAAATATCCTCATCAAATAGGATGCAAAATCTTTCTTGTTGTATTGATGCTTAAACAAAAGTTGTACATAATGGAGAAATGGAGGAAATTGAGAAAGAGGGGAAAGTAGAAGTAAATGACTATCTCCTTTGCTTTCTCTAAGTACAATGCACTTGTGAGTTTACAAGATCAATTTCCAACCCTGTCCAATGACGTGAAGAAGCCATTAAATAAAATCAAGAAATGGTTACAACTTCTTCTTTGTTAGCAAGAAATGGTTTACAATATTTTCAATCATTATCATCCATTTAGATTCTTGATTCGTAGAGAAATGCTAATGGCGAAAAAACCAAACTTTTCATAATGCAAAGCGATTCAATTGTTTTGTAACTTTAAATTTTAACTGTTCATCTTTCCTTTGAAACTTTAAACTTGAGCCGTCCATCTGGGAGAAATTTACTGGAGCGGGCGTGGAGGATGCCTTTTGCATTTTGTGACGTTATAAAGATTTGGCATTTTTTACATTTTTGGTCTGCCCTCCCGCTTTTGATATAAGTCGACACGTGGTTTCACTTTAGTGGAGAAAGAGTTAAGGGTCATTTTTATAATTTTACCTTTTTTCAATGTGGGCTCAAAAACATAAATTGCTCTGCAGACCACCTCCCTTCTTTGACCTTCGATGTGGGCTTAATATTTGACTTTCTCCCTTATAGCATGATCGGGGCTACGGGTCACTTTTTGAATTTTATCCCTTTTGGAAACAAGCCTCAAAAACTCAAAAGACTCGACAATCTACCACCCCACTTTAACTCTTTTGATGACGGCCTCGAGATTTGAATTTTTCCTTTAATCCTCGATCGAGGTTCGCAGGTCACTTTTTAACTTTAAGCCCCTTTAATGAAAAAGGCTCAAATTCTCAAATCTTCCCAATGATCTACCTCTAATTAGATATTCCCATGTACCCATGGATAATGGAGCCAAAATTTTACAGGGAAGAAAACACCCGCCATTCACAATGTGGAAAAATGTAGAGAAGAAGAAAACTCCACCATTTCGTGCCCGATTTTCAAATTTCTTTCGCAAACCAAGGGATTGAAAACAATACAAGGTTTGACGATCCATGGCCATAGAAATATTGACAATTTCATTCAAATGAGGACAACAATAGAATTTTCACGGGTCTAGACAGGAAAATAGAAAATTTATCAAAATGTGTAGAATAGAGAGTTTAAACAACTTCAAAGCATGAATTTCTCTATCTTTTAGACTTCCAACTTTACTTGAACACCTCTGGAGGGCATGAGCTCAAAATATTCAAATTTGAATTAGAAAATGAGGGGGGGATTTTGAGGGTGGAAACAAATGGTGGGCACAAAAACTATTGGCGAGGAAATTTTTCAGTGGACAAATTTTTGAATTCCTTACCAATGCTTTGAGAATCTAAGTCCCTCTACTTGATCGTGCAAAGCTAATGTATATGCATGCGTATGAAAAGGTGGATTTATATGGTGGCCTTTTGGCTAGGGATATAATAGGGGCACTCCAATGACCCCGTAGAAAATGTTTTTAGTTATCTGCAAGGGGGAAATTTGCTATGAAGGTGGGAAACAGAGTGAGAATAGAGGTAGGATAACTAATGCTGCGGGTAGAAAATCGAGTCCCGTACATGCACTAGTTAGAAATTTCAACACATGCATTTATGAGAAGAAACAACCATGCAAATGGCAACAAGATGAGTTAATATTATTAACTCAAAGTTTCTGAAATATCGTCATCAAAGAGGCTACAAAATCCTTCTTCTTGTATTGATGCTTAAACAGAAGTTGTACATAGTGGAGAAATGGAGGAAATTGAGAAAGAGGGGAAAGTAGAAGTAAATGGCTATCTCCTTTGCTTTATCAAAGTACAATGCACTCATGAGTTTACAAGATCAATTTCAACCCCTTTCTAATGGCATGAAGAAGCCATTAAATAAAATCAAGAAACATTTACAACTTCTTCTTTGTTAATAAGAAACGGTTTATAATCTTTTCAATCATTAACGCCTCTGTTCAGATTCTTGATTCGTGAAGAAACACAAATGGCAAGAAAAACTAGAATTTTCATAATGCAACCATTACAATCATTTTTACCTTTGAATTTGAACCGTTCATATTGCATTTGAAACTTTAAACCAGAGTTGTCCATGTGGGACAAATTTATTGGAGCGGGCATGGAGGATGCCTTTTACATTTTGTGACTTTATAGAGATTTGGCATTTTTTACATTTTTGGTCCACCCTCCCGCTTTTGATATAAGCTTGACACGTGGCTTCACTTGAGTGGAGACAGAGTTGTGGGTCACTTTTATAATTTTACCTTTTTTCAATGTGGGCTCAAAAACACAAATTGCTCGCAAGCCCACCTCCTTGCTTTGACCTTCGATGCGGGCTTAATATTTGAATTTCTCCCTTATAGCATGATCAGGGCTGTGGGTAACTTTTTTCCTTTTATCCCTTTTGGAAACAAGGCTCAAAAAATCAAAAGGATCTGATGATCCACCTCCCCACTTTGACTCTTTTGACAAAAGGCTCGAGATTTGAATTTTTCCTTTAAGTTTGATCGGGACTACGGGTCACTTTTTAACTTTAAGCCCCTTTAATGAAAAATGCTCAAATTCTCAAATCTCCCCAATGATCCACCTCCAATTATATATTTCTACGTACTTATGGATAATGGAGCCAAAATTTGATGGGGAATAAAATGGCTGCCATTCACGATTGTGGAAAATTGTAGTGAAGAAGAAAACTCCACCATTTTGAGCCCGATTTTCAAATTTCTTTCGCGAACCAAGATATTGAAAACAATACAAGGTTTAATGATCCATGGCCATAGAAAGATTAAAAATTTCATTCAAATGAGGACAACAATAGAATTTTCACCTGGTCCAAATAGGAAAATAGAAAATTTATCATAACATGCACACTGGAGAGTTTAAACAACTTCAAAGCATAATTTCTCTATCTTTTCAAAATTCCAACTTTACTTCAACACCTCTCGGAGGGCGTGAGCTCAAAATATTTTAATTTGAATTAGAAAATGAGTGGGGAATTTTGAGGGTGGCAACAAATGGCTCTAGCTTGGGGACATGACATGGGTGAGCATAGTGAAGACATGACATGGGAATGCAAAATCTCAATCTCTAGACCCCTGTAATTCATGTTTGACTAGTGCCTTATCCATTGGGCCTTCTAGAGTCATGTATAACTTCGAGAAAGAAATATTAGAAGAAGGAAATGTAAAAACACACATTAGAAGGGGAAACAAAACCACACAACGAAAAGTGAAAAACAACAAACAATCACCTATGGTACAAGGTGGGGACAACCCACTTTCATTGATGATAAAATTTTAAGTATTGTGCTCTCCGAGGCAATACTAGTGGCATTTAATCAAAATATGAGTGAAGAAAATTTTTCTCACCACAAGCTTCACAAATCTGAATGGGTCGAGCCATAATGAATCAAACTTTCCGTGGTTGTGTTTTGGTTCTCTCTCTCTTGTCCTATAGCAGGATGAAGTATCCAACTTTGATTTCTCTTGCTTTGGCCTTCTTATAAAAATCTTCTTTTCTTTTAATTGGTTGTCATTAATGTGATCCACCACTTGGAGTCTATTTTCTTCCAGCTTCTCAAGAAATAGGATCGTCTTATTAATGGAATCCTTGTACTGACCATCTTCTATTGCATGTAGTAGCTTGAGATTTGACATCTCGATCGTGAGAGGAATTTCTGCTTCGAATCCATACAGTAGTTGGAATGGTGACATACCTATTTCCTTCTTGGGAGTGATCCTATCCACCCACAATGTGTCGTATAACCTTTTGTGCCAATTCCTTTGATTCTCATTTACAAGCTTGCGGAAAATGGTCACAATGTTCTTGTTGCTTGATTTGGCATGTCCATTTCCTTGTGGATAGTAGTCGGGAAGAATGATATAGGAGATTTCTTAGATATAGAAAAACTGGTAACCTCTCTTAAAGAGAAATAGGTAGCATTATCTACTAAAATCTTCTGTGGCACTCGAAATGGACTATGATATTCTCCTTGATGAAGTTGCTTACTGTTTCAGTGTTGGCTTGTTTGGCTAGAATGGATTCCACCCATTTGGTGAAGTATTCTATTGTTGTGAGTACATAGGTGTGCCCACACTTGAGTGAGGGTTGAGAACACCAATGAAGTCTAGCCCCCACTATTGAAATGGTTCTTTAATAACCACAGCTTGAGTGGTAATGCAGCGAGTTGTGGTCTTCCAACAAACTATTGACATGCTTTGCATTTAGAAACCTAATCTTGAGTGTCTGTAAAGATGGTGGGCTAGTAATACCTTCCTCGAGGATCTTGTGTGTAGTGACCACTTTTAAAAATGTCCACTACATTCTTTTTCATGGTATGCTTTAAGAAAATTTTCTTGTTTCTATTTATTTATATGCCTGAGGTAATAACCATCCAGCCTCTTTTGTAAAGCACATGATTCCAGATTAAAAATTTAGCTTCCTTCAGCTTGAGTGTTCTCCTTTTCTTGTAATCAAGATGGGGGGCATTCTCCATAATTCAGGTAATAGGAAATATCAACATACCACTCATTAGTAGTGGTGACAAAGAGAACTTGTGGGTTGTCTTCTGAACAAGTTGAGAAGGCACAATTTTCTTCACCATGTTGAACTTTGAGTGTTTCATCTTCAAAATCAACTTGCACAAGCCATTTCCCTTACCAGATTGGAGGGTCAAATCTCCAATTCATATTCTTGAGTCTTTGCAATCCAATTTCCTCTTTTAGCTCTCGGGATCTTTTTGTGTCAAGATGTACTTGATTGCACTACCAAGGACCATCACCACCATATGGGAATTGAGGATGTAAAACCTGAAGTAGGAATAGGCATGCTTCTCCAATTGGATGTATTTTAGCTCATGATTTTTCAAAGGAAAACTCATGAAAGCAATAGGTGCTTCTATGCCTTCATCATTTTTCTAAACGAGAATGATAGAGAGTGTATGTTCTGATGCATAATAATACATGATGAATTATTTGTTAAAATTTGGAGATACAAGAGTCGAACCTTGGAAATGGATTTCTTGATATCTTTGAATGGTGCCTTCCTTCATTGTTCCATTTGAAGTTTTGTTGTAGTTTCATCATGGAAGTGATGTGCTTCCAACTCATCAAACTCGGGCATAAAATGAAGAATAAATTTCACCTTTCCGAAGAATGAATGAACTCATTTCTTGTTTGTGGGAAGGGATAATGATTGAATGGATCTAATCCTCTCAAGATCAATGTGTTCTCCATGTTTTTTCACAATGTGCCCCAATAACTTGCCTTCTGTGACTCCAAAAATCAGTTTTTTTGGATTCAGTGATATGCCATGTTTCCTACACCTTGCAAGTACATGTTCCAAGTGATAGATATGATCTCCCCTCTTATTTGAAAATACTATGAGATCATCAAGATATATGAAAATGCAATGATTTAGATATTTGAAGGCCAAATCCATCGCCCTTTGGAATGTAGCTCCTACATTGATTAGGCCAAAAGGCATTTTACTATAGGAAAAAGTGCCCCAAGGTGTTGTAAAGGTTGTCTTGGTATGGTCCTCCTCTGCTACTTTGATTTGATTATATCCGAGAATCCATCAAGTAATGAAATCATTTTAGATCTAATGACTGCATGCAAGATATGGTCCATGATAGGAAGATGACACTTTTCCTTTAGTGATGCCTAGTTCAGGTTCCAAAAATCTACACATATCCTTATTTCACCATTCTTCTTCCGCACTAGCACAATCTTAGCCACCCACATTGAATGGTGGATGGGAAAGATGATCCATGCATCAAGCATCTTCGTTACCTCCTCCTTGATGGTATTAGCAATATTTGGGTCAGACGGCCTTTCTTTACCTCTGAAGGGCTTAACACCCGCTTCAAAGGAATTGAGTGATGCATTTCCTTTGGGTGGAAGGATTTGAGTTCATCATAAGAGTATGCCAAGACATCTGAGTATTTCTTGAGTAATGAAAGAAACCTTCTTTTTCTTTAGGTGAGCAACATTTTCCAATATTGACCATCCTTGGTTCCTCCTGGTAACAATGTTTTCTTTATCAAAATCAGCTAGGCACCGAGAAGATTTCTTTTCTTTCTCTTGAATGAATCTACCATATTTGTCAAAGAGGTCTTCTAGAGAGACTAGGCCTTTGGGAATTTTGTTCCCTTTCAATTTGATTACTCCCTCATCATTAATCCCTTCAATTCCTTCTTTCTCTTCTTTGGGGACTGCTTCTCGGTGTGGATTTTCACCTCCTTCAAAGAAGAGACTATTGAAATTATCCCTTTGCTTTAAAAAGGATAGAATTTGGTTATCATCATTGAAGACTTGCCAATGATTTGTATTTTCTGGTACACTAGGCCTGAATACCATTTCAATGGTCACTTTATCTTTACCAAAAGAAGGATGAGGTGTCACTAGGGAAGTTGACACTACAAGAGAATCAGCCTTTTCATTCTGTTCCCTTAGAATAGCTTCAATGGAAAATGCATCAAAAGATTCAATGCAGTCCCACACTCTATTTCTGTAATGCCAGAGTCTTGGATTCTTCACCTGATATTATTGGTAGACCTACTTTACTACAACCTCTTCATCACCTCGGAATCTCATTTTCTTGATTCCCATGTCCTCTGCTGCACTCATTCCTAAGAGTAGTGCTTCATACTCTACAACATTATTTGTATTATCAAATTACAACTTGTAGGAAAATGGGTACAACTCATTGGAAGGAGATTACAATACTACACCAGCTCCCAAGCCCACACTAGAATGAATACCATAAAATTCCATTATCCAAATTTGATATTCTTCTTCCTCCATGAGAAGTGGCAAGTTATCCTCTTTTTCTGATGTGAGGAAGTAGTTTCCAGCCCACAATCTTGTAAGAGAATGTTTTCTTTCAGATCATCGACTTTTGTACTATGAACTTCATCTTTCTTACTAGTAGCAACTTATTCATCTCACCTTTTACAGGTGTTGGTTATCAAATTAGGACTTTAATGAAAGAAATAGTTAGGGGATAGAAATTCCCTCCTCTTTAATGGGAGAGGTTCCCTTATTGAAAGCAAACAACACAACTATTTACAAATGTACAACTTCCAACTTTGATGAGGAATTCTGATATCATGAAAGTGTTTTAATGCCAAGATAGATTATCAATACAAAATAATGAAGAACTAAGGGAGGGAAAAGGTAGAATAACACTTTTAGGAAGTATAGATAGCAAAATAGTTCCTTATAAATGTTGAGAAAGGACAATATATAGAACATAATCATTCATATTAAAACCACTAGATGTTATCTTGCAGACACAAAGTTCCAGAGATGACATCCATAAGAATACAAAGCTTCTTAATGCAAAATAGATTAATGATTCAACAACTTTAGATAGGTAAGAGAGAATAAATAAACGTAGATAGAAACAAGAAGGGAAAATATTTTGTATTGATAGCTTTAAGTCCTTTTACACTTTCAAAAATTATTAGAGTTCTAGCCCCTTGGAATGGCGAGGAGAGCTCAATATATAGCTTACAAAGTGGTTACATTTGGTAACTATTTCTTTTAACCAAAAGATTAATTAAGGAAATGCACAATACAAAGTCCTTAATTAAATTACAAGGAGATTGACACTAAAAATAGAAGAAGAGAATGAAGAGCCAGAAGTAGAGACATCCGATTATGGCTGAGGAGGGCCCACTAATTTGAGGATTCAATGCCTAAATATTTTTAATGCTTTTGCTATCTCCATGCCTCTTGGAATTGTTGTGTTGGAAGTAGCATGTGTCCATGTGCCTAGAAATTTCTCCATATATCTATCAAACTTAAGTATGCTCCAGATATTCTTTATTAGCCTCAACAATAGCTGAATAAAGAGAAAAAATGTCTTTCATCTTCTCCTTAGTAAATGACTCTTCTTTGAACAGATCACCCTTGAAAAAGGTTCTAAACTGAGCCTTGATTTCTTGAAGAGAAAAGGAAACACCTATAGTTTCATCTTGAAGATGGTAGTGGATATATTTGAAGGCTAGAAAAAACACAAGTTTTAAAGGACTCCCCTTTTGCCACACATTCCTCAATTCTCCCAATGCTTCCTCCAGAACCTTTATCTTCCACTCAATGTTGAAGATCCATGTCCTTGACAAGTTATTCTTTGCATCATCAAACACATTATTGGCCAACAGGATCTTCTCATTAGTTTGGCCCATTAGACGGAGGTCTGTAATACATCCACTCTAGACCTTCAGCTCCTTATCCATGGCTTTGATTGAGGAAGTGAGTTTTTGTTGCAAATTGATCACCTTCTCATTGGTTTTGAAGGATTCCTCAATGAAATTCAAACTTTCTATAGTCATATCATCCACCATGGCCTCAACAACCTTCCCATAAGTAGAATACTTATGTATGTCTTTGATGCTTTAAACCTCATCCTGACTGAGAACCATGGGAGGTGGGAGAGTAGCCAATGGAGATGGATCCAAAACTTTATCTTTTGTCAATAATGATCTGATAAATTTAGAAAGAACTTGGTTATGTTCTTCCAACTGCTCCATGGTTTTCTTTCCTTTCTCAACCCATTCAATAACCTTAGTGACAGTTTCGAAGGTTATGAACCTCACTCTCAGGTGTAGATTCTCCCAGTGGAATTCTGGAAAGCTCCAAGTCAAAAATTAAAAGATATTTTTCATCTATATCCACCCCAGGTCCTGGAAACCTCTAGAAACTAGTTAACTTGAGCATCAAATACTAACCTTGAAGTATTATTTGCTTTATTTTTTGGAGGAGGAGGGTAGTAGCAAGCAGAGCTGCCACAACATCAAAATCAAACCCGGTTAATCGGGAAGAAGACTTTTTTTTCTTGCTATCAACTAAGGGTTGTACCCAAGAAAAGGAAGAAGAAGAAACAAAGGAGTTAAGGGGTCTGAGTGCAAGAGAACTCATGACACTCAGAGTCTGAACCACTGTTGTCTCCAGTGGGGAAGTGCATGGAACCTCAAGAATTTCCTTTGTAGAGGAATCTGTTAAACTTGGAGGTTCAGTTCTTGATCCTTCCTTCTCCATCTCAACAGCAGTTCCAAGGGTTTCTTCTAGTTCTGTCATCTCATCATCCATTTAGACATGTGGTGTATCTTATGATTTTCATAAAAATCCACCAATTCCGCAACTACGGTGAACAATATAAGCACAATAGAATGTGATCCCCTTTGAGATCTTACTCAAACACTTTAAGTCACCATGACCTCCCATCCAGGAAAGAAATTTTGGAGTGCTCTCTATTATGTAGATTTCATGCTCCATCTTCTCCAGCCTTCCTCGTCACACCATCCATTAGTTATCTTCTCAAAGTTTGTGAGTTTATTTAAAAGTCATAGTTATTACTTAGCGTTTTCTTTTAATGTTGTTCTTTTGGTTAAGTTTGGTATATGAGTCGTGTCACATTATTTGGGTTAATCATTATTAAGAAAATTATATAGTATCATGTTATTCAAATGTCAATATGTGAGATGATTGTATAGTTTGTATAAGTATTAATTTCATATGCTTAATTTTTTCCATAGGTGATATTCCAGTTGAAAGCTTAATTATAGCTAAAAGCTATATTAGTTGCATAGAGTTTAAAGTGTAGAATTATTAAGTATATAGTTTGTGTCATTTTTGTTAGTGTCAAAAGTCTTCATTAAAGTTAAATAGGCTTAGGATATTTCAATGTATTAATGTAAAATATCAATATAAAATTGTCACCAAATCATTATCTTGTAATTGTTGGTCAATGCCATTTTCAAAAGTGTCGTTGTCAAAAGTCCAAAAAAAAAAAATTCCTTATGGACACATTTTCGATGTAACCCAACGCTCAAATTATGCTTGTGCTTCATGATCGAATTCATCTAAGTTAGCAAAGACATCTACTAGAGGTCGGAGGATACACAGAGGATGGAGGTTAATCAACAACCTCTCATCAGGAGCTAATGATGATGCCACTTCGCTATGGTGACATGTGTGAGTGTGTGTTTATTTCAGTTTTATTTTTCATAATAATGTGTTATCGAACTTCACATTATGGGGGAAATGACACAATGTTTCAGTTTGAGTTGATTGATATGTATGGATTCCAAAGTAATCTCTGAAGGTGAAGACATGATGATAGCTGAAGTAGTATTGCACATCATGATATGGTTTGGGGTAAACCATTTGAAAACCTCTTTGTCTTAGTTTTTGGTCAATCGATAGAAAACCATATATTTATCTTGGTTTGTGATAATATAATAGAAAATCACATAACTCTTGGTTTCTGATTAACCAATAGAAAACCATATTTTTCTTGTGTGTGTAACACCTTGGAAAATCAAGTTATATTTCTCTTTGCATTACAAGCATGGGCATGTGATTTTCTTGAATGAGGTGTGTTCCCTTGATTGTTGAAAATCATGCTTGTTAGGGATAAATTATTTATGCTCTGGGATTCTTTAGAATGTAATGATATGGCTTGCAAGAATCCATTTTCACTTCTTATAGGTAAGTTGCAATCTAGTTTTGAGAGTTGCAAACTTATCTCCTTTACTGACTCATCCTTGGATCAATTTCTAGTGATCCAAGGAATGTTTTAAATCTTCTTAATGGACTGAATGGTAAATTGACATTCATTAGTTGAGAGACATAGAGGACTGAAATTTTGTATTTTATAAATTCTTTGGGCTTAAGTGAATGTGTCTTCATTCGATTGTATGTTGTGCTTGGGTCTTTGGGATTGATCTCTGTAGGACATTATTGGCGTAAACAAAATATAGTCTGCTTATGACTATGAAGGGGATCAGAATCCTAAAACTAAAGGACTATCCTAACGGTATCCTAAACTAGGTAAGAGCACCTACTTCCTAGCTATGTCTACTTAATTAGGTTATAATCTAACCTAAGCTCTAGTGCTAAAGGAATAAGGGAGAAAGTTTTCTAAGGTGATATTAGGCTATATTAACCTAATGCCTAATACTATATGGAAGTAAATTTAATCTAACCTAAAGTGGGTATTACCTATGGCAATGTTTTAAGACCTAAGGTGATTAATTGTTAGACTAACCTAAGTTTTGGGGACATCTATCCTAAACTATTTAAAAGGGACCTAGGGTCGCATGGCACTATGGCGACAGTCCCAATGGCTTTTATTTGATCTAATTGGGTTTAATGCATGAGGTACTCACGCTTTGGCAAGGGATAGTTAAATTTAGTGGGGCTTACGTGGAGGCTTCACTAAGTATGAAATTGCATGTTTATTTGGAAATGGTATTTGCCAGTTTTGGGAGGCGGTGGCAAGGAGAGATAAGCTAGAGAATTGTGAATTATGGAATTTACGGATCTCATTTTTTTTGTGCAAACCGTCTTGGAAACAAGGGAGGTGGATTTGTGGGAGGTTGTTTGGTTTTGCATACCTTGTGAATTTTTCTCTGCATGGAGCTATCTGGTTCTTTGAACTAATCATTTGACTTCTTCTTCTTCTTGGCTATTTTTTGTTTCTCTAGTCTATTTTTGATCAAGGGAATGTATATGAGGCATTAGAAGGAAATTTTTTTGGTTGTTGATCTTTCATGGAGAAGAAAAAGAGTGGGAAGCTTTACCGAAGTCTCCTTCAAATTTTTAGAAGCACTATTAGGCATGATAGGCCCTACCCATTAAGATTTCTTGCTTTCTTCTAAGTGATTCATTAGAACAACTCTGCTCTCATGAGATAAATATTTGCATGATTTTTCTAGTTATCTACTTGCATGTTTTTATGAATCTCTATGGTTTTTGGAATATAAAGCTATTGCTTAGTTATGATGGTTTTTGGGAAACTTTCTCTATGCTAGTTTGATGGTGACATGGTTGCGAAAATTTTATTTGAAGCTTTCAGAATTCAGTCCTGAAAATGGTATTCGTGTATGGTGTTGATTTGAACTCGGCATTAGTTGCTTTGTGTGGCTCTGAACCTTTATGGGAGTCTTATGTTTCATTCTGAACTATTATTTGGAACCTGTGTTTCTTTTTTACTTGTATTGGAGCATTCGAAGTTTTGCTAGGAGCTTATATTTAAACTTCATGTTATTCTGAGCTGAGTTGGAGCTTTGAGTAGTTCTAAACTTTGGCTTGAATATTTGTATTTGACACTATACTCGTATTTAGTACTTGTGTATTCTGAACTTGTAGTCAAGTTGATGAGTTTTGTTCTGTACATGTACTCTAAGCTAAAAGTTTTATTCGTATTCAGGATTTGAGAATGATTGAACTCATTATGGACTGTCTACTCGAAAGTGTCTTGAAAGATTTTTTTGTTTTAAAGTAGACTGGTAATATCTTTTGAGATCTTCTTCACGTAGCTTCTTGAGTGTGAATGGTTTTAGTACTTTTGTCTTTTAGACTGTACCACCTTCTTTGAACTTGACAGGGCATGTGAATATAAAGTATATCCTATTCTTCTCTGCCCTGAGCAAACCCATGTCCTATGAAGGCTTGACTGTTATATTAGAAGGATTAAAGGACTAGAATTATATCTTGTTATGGGTATTTGATGATTTATAGTTCGTTTTGACAAATCGTAATAGATTTAGAGGGTTTCGGAAATACAACATGCTTTCTCCTTCTTGTAATAGATGTTTGAAACAAATACTTTCCTTGTCATAATCTTTTAACTGGAACTTGAGAGTCTTGGTTGTGATTTGTGTGATCAAGTTGGAGGTAAGTTTGGGACAATACTTGTCTTAAATGTATATTGGGTTTTCTTCTTACCTTTAGATCCTCTTTATTGACTTTTTGGTTGTTAGGGAAAAGAGTTGATTACTCTCTCATGTTGAATCTGGTTGATAGGATTTATCATCTCTGGTTCGGGGTTGTCTCACTGAATTTTTCTTCACGATGACCACGTACTTTATGTCTCTATTATTTGGAGCCATGTAAGACCTAGAAATTGGGACATATAATTAAACTATATAAGTAGAAAATGATAAAAAGGTTATGTCAAACCTAATATATAACCATGTAGAGGAAGAATCTTCCTCTCTCATGGAATGAAAGATAAAAGGAATACTGGTTATGATCTTTAATCTTATACTACGTTTATAAAGTAAACACTAGCTGAATCTAGGTGGATGAAACACTTGATTTGGACAACTAGGTTGAACTAAGAATCAAATGATTGATGTTTGATGTCCTATTTTTGGGATAACTACTTGTTATGCCACATTAACGAATAACAATGCAAACATGAATTAATGAAGTTCTCCATATCTAATTAGGCTTGTGTTGGATAAAGAACTTAAGGAATTAGGTTAGGAAATGGAATGGTCAGAATCTGAATATTAATACAATTTAATTATGATTAATGACCACTAAGGGGGTATGTACATCTTGATGAATCAATTCTAATGGATGTTGGCACATGCCAACTATAGGATCGTACTCCTTGAGAAGTCATGGGACTTCTCAAGGATACAGTGTTGCGTAAATGGAATTATGGCAACACCCTTTCATATTTCTTCATCTAGATCTACTCACATCCAGACATAAACTCGTTTCTCTCTAGGTAAAGTTATTAGCATATTTAGGATAGGTAGTAGCTTTCAATGACTTAGGTAACTTGGAACATCTCGGTTAACTTTGGTCATCCGAGTATGCCCATATACCCTAAGTCATCATGAGCGTCTTCTTATAATAAATTATGTTGCTAATTTGGGCAGGGGCAATGACCGTACTCTATAAGAGAATTATAGATAACAAAAGAGTGAGGTGAAGGATGTATTCGGAATGATGAGTATGCCATCTATGAATAGTAACATGAACAGTATGTTGAAAATATGTGGCCAAAGTATTCAAGTGAAGTTATCGTCAATGCGTTTTCCTATGTCACCTAGTTTAAAGCAACGTGATTTCAAATGAATATTAGTAACAAATATTTAGATAGATTATTTAAATAGATTACTCAATACCCGAAATAGGGTAGGAAAACCAAGTATACATAGTATACATAATGTATTCTATACTTTAAGTAACATGAGAGATAGGTTGGTAATTGAGTCATGGAACGAGAGAGATCGGTAGTATACCAAGTCATTACACTGCATATGGTTATCTCTGTTATGAGATTGATTGGCATAGAATATGTGTTCTACATGATGTTTTATTTAGAACAAAGAACATTATGGCTCAATTTTTATTCCCTTGTTTCTAAATTCTTAAAATGGGAATGTTACATCTTGGTATCAAAGCTGAAGGTTGTAGCTTTTGGACCTATTGTGTCCATAATATGATGAAACTTAAATTTTCTTGTTAATGGAAAATGGTTAGAATAAGAGGAAATGTTGCAAATAATCCTCCTCCTGAGGAAGGAGTAGCAACTACCCAAAAATTTGATGAGTTCCTTGCTTCCCTATTGGACACAAGAGATCATTTAGCTATACTTGAACAACAAGTAATGGGCAATGAGGAGGAAGAAGATGTTGGTAAAAATAATCAGCCACATCCTGAGGACAACGCCAATTTAGGTGTTGATAATAACAATGTGAATATACCTAATCAACCTGAGAACAAAAAGGCTAGGCTAGTAGATGAACTCACTAATGATATAAAAAGGATAAGTCCACCCAATTTTGATGGCACTACATTAGGAGATGGATCTGGAGAATTGGCTCAGTGAAATGGAGAAATACTTTGCAATAAGGAATTTCTAAGAAACAAAGGTGATATGGGGAGCATATTAGCTTTCCCATGAGGTATCTTCATGGTGGGATAGCCGTAAGGCTAAGTTAAACATTGATGAAACTAATATCACATGGGATCAATTTAAAGGTTACTTTAGGCAACGCTATCGTAACTTTACTATGATCAAAAATGATTGTATTCCGTAACTTAGCTCAAGGAAAGCTAACCGTAATTGAGTATTGGGAGTGATTTACTAAACTCCTTAAGTATTTACCTCAGTACCAAAATTATGAGAAGTTTAGGATACAAAAATTCATCATGGGATTGAATCCCGTTATAGGAGAAGAGGTATATGTTCACAACCCAACCACGATGGAAGGGGTTGTTGAAAAGGTGATAAGGCAGAATAGAAATTGAAGGCAATTTATGTTCATAAGGAGGATGTAAGGAAGAAAATCCCCAACTCCTCTTCATTATCTCTTACACCTAAGAAAGGACCATGGAAGAAATTTGGAATGAAAAGTAATTTTTCATCTGATACTAATAAGAAAGCAGCAACAAACAAGTTTTCTGGTAATGTATGAAACAATTTTGTCAAGAACAATAATAATGGGAAAAGTCCTATGGAGGTCAGAATGATAACTCTAAGGATGGAAATAAATCTCGAGCCTAGAAAGAGACCTCGTAGGAGGCTACTATAATTGTGGAAAATATCATTATGTAAATCAGTTCCCTTTAAAAATGACGATTGTAATCAACAACACAAGATACACACCGTAGTAGTGACGATGCGATTGAGAAAAAGGCCACACCCATGAGGTTCCAAGTAAGTTATTTGGTTTACCTATAAATATTCTTTTTGACACTCGAGTTATCAATGTTTTATTTCTAGTAAATTAACATCAAAACTAAAAATAAAAGCTAGAAAATGGATAAAACATGAACCGTACATTATGGAAACAATGTTGTTCATACAGATAGTATGTGTCTTTTTTGGAGGAGTCCTTTACTTATCTAGCTTTTCCACTAAAGTTGATCTTTATGTTGTACCTTTGGGGTCTTATGATGTAATCATAGGTGTTAATTGGTTAACAGTAACATAAGGCTAAATTGACTATTTTGAAAAACATAATAGTTGTTTAGATGACTCGCAGTAAAACAACAGAGATTTAGGGTGTGAAAAGTGAGATTTCTATTAGAAAACTATCAACTATGTAACTTAAAAAGGCCAAAAATAAAGGTTGTACCTTATATGCAAAAGAAAGATTGTAGAAACAATTAAAGAGAATAACGATGTCTTGGAACAATATCCACTGCTACTGAAACTTTTGACGTATTCCCGAAGAGTTACTGTGGCTTACCCAAAAGGGAGTTTGAATTCAAAATAGAGATAAAGCCTTGAACCGAGCATTTTTCTAAGGCACCATACCGAATGTCTACTAAATAATTAGTAGAGCTTAAGGCTCAGCTTATAAGAAATTTTTCAAAATATTTTATTAGACCAAGTGTTTCACCTTGGGGAGCACCAAGAATTTTGTGAAAAGAAAGATGGAACACTTAGATTGTGCATTGACTACCAAATGTTAAACAAAGTAACAATCAAGAATAGATACCCACTCCTAGGATCGATGATCTATTTGATCGATGCGTGAAGCATTGATATATTCTAATATATATCTTCGATCCTGGATATCATCAATTACATATTAAGGATGAGGACATTCATAAAACAACTTTCGTAACAAGGTATGAAAATAGTGAGTTTGCAGTTTTACCTTTTGGATTAACAAATGCACCGCAACATTTATGAATTTAATGAATAATATCTTTCAATAAAAGTTGGACAAATTTGTGCTCGTATTCTTGGACAACATTCTTATATATTCTAAAATTATTGAGGAACACCATGAGTATTTGAAGATAGTTTTGGAAATATTGAGAAAGAGATGATTATATGGTAAGCTATCTAAATGTTCTTTCGATGACACAAAAGTGCACTATTTGGAACATGTAATAAGTAATAATGGAATTTCGTAGACCCTTCTAAAATTTTAGCTATAACTGAGTGGCCTACACTAAAGAATGTACATGAAGTTAGAAGCTTCATGGGGCTTGCTGACTACTATAGAAAATTTGTAAAATATTTTTCTAAGGTGGCTGCACCAATAACTTATTTATAGAAGAAGGATAAAAAGTTTGTTTGGAGTGAGAAATGTGAAATTGCATTCAAAAACTTTGAAGGAACAATTAATTTCAGCACATATTCTGGCAGTTTCAAATCCTAATGGAGACTTTATGGTAGTAAATGATGCATCTGGTGAAGGTTTAGGAGGTATTTTGTTACAAAATAATCATGTCATAGCTTACAAAAGTAGAAAACTAAAGTTACATGAGTTGAATTATACTCCACATGATTTAGATCTTACTACCATTGTTCATGAACTACAGTGTTTGGAGGCATTACCGCTTGGTAAACCTTTTGAATTGAAAACTCGATCATCTCGGGGCTGAAGTATATTTTCACTCAACCAAATCTTAATGCAAGACAATGAAGATGGTTAGAGTTTTTGTCTCAATATGATTTTGACATCAATTATATAAAGGGTAAGGAAAATAGAGTGGCTGACGTCTAAGTCATATGAAGCGCATTTCTGCTCTTATAACATTGAGAACTTAGTTTAAGGATGAGGTAAAAAGTTTTATGGAATCCGAGTTTTGCTTTCAGCAAGTAAAGACAACGCTTGCTACAGATTCAAATGATTTGAGGTATAAAGTTTTTCACTTTGATAACGAAGGAATCTTAAGTTTTGAAAACAGATTTTACATACCTTTGCTAAATGATTTAAGAAAGAAATTGTTAGCAGAAATTCACAATTCACCTTTTTCTGGACACCATGGTATTAGAAAGATGATTGCTGATGTAAAGCAACAATATTTCTGGAAATGAATGAAAAAGGATGTTATCGATTTTGTGACACATTGCCTTGAATGTCAACGTGTTAAAGATGAACATATATACCCATCTAGTTTAGTGTATCCTCATAGCATACCTCAATACAAGTGGTAAGTGATAAGCATGGACTTTGTACAAGGGTTACCTATGTCAAGAAATAAACATGATGTTATTTTAGTAGTTGTTGATAAACTAATGAAGGTAACACATTTTATTGTTGGTAATCTGAAGGATGATTCTCTGTATTGGCTAAAAGATTTGTGCACGAAATTTTTAGATTACATGGAGTACCTGAATTAATCATATTGATAGAGATCCTAGAATGATGTCAAGGTTTTGGCAAATGCTTAATGTAGCTCTAGGAACTAAGCTAAATTTCAGTTCTGCGTATCATCCGGAAATGGATGGACAGACTGAAAGAGTTAATCAAGTTTTAGAGGATATGTTACGAATGTATTGTATGGATCAGCAAAAGATAAGTGGGAAGAGTACCTTCCACTATTTGAGTTTGCATATAATAACACATATCATGCCTCTTAAGATGGCACCTTTTGAAGCATTATACAGAAGAAAATGTAGAACCCCTATTATTTGGGACAACATTGAGGATAGACAAGTAATTGGACCTGAAATCCTTATGAAATGGAACAACAAGGTAAAATGATTCATGAGCACTTGAAAGAAGTAGCAGATAGACAAAAGAGTTATTTTGATTTAAAGTAGGTTGATAGGAAATTTAAACTTGGTGAGAAAGTCTTTCTTCGAGTTAAACTAAAAAGAGCTCTATAACTTTTGGCAAGGCTACCAAGTTATCACCTCGTTATGTGGGACCCTTTGAGATAGTTGAAGTAATCAACCTTGTAGCTTACCATTTAGCATTACCTCCTACTTTGTCACAAATGCATGATGTTTTTCATATTTCTTTGCTTAAGAAATACCTTTCAGATTTATCACATGTGTTGAATTGGAATTCCTTGTAGGTCCAAGACCTAGGAATAATCGTGGTTAAACCCATATGAGTGCTGGAAACTCACCAATTGCATTTAAGAAATCATGAAATAAGTCAATGTAAGGTTTAGTGGGACCATTTTAATGAAGAAAGTGCAACCTGGGAAAACTTGGAAGATATGAAAACTACTTTTCCATATTTATTTGATCAAAATTGACTATGATGACTGATAAAAATGTATGATTTTATCTTTATATGTCAATAAGTCTACCAGTTTTGGGTAGATGACTATTTATTTTTGAATAAACAACTATGTGAATGCTAATTTCGGAACTTTAAATCCTGATATTGTTGCAAACATATGTTAAGAAAGTGAATAAATTGATTATCCTTAATGCAATGATCAAAATGAGATAATCATCGGGATGATGATTCTTTTTAGGAGGGAAGTATGTAGCACCTTGGACAAACTGTTATATTTCTCTTTGCATTACAAGTGTGGGCATGTGATTTTCTTAAATGAGGTGTGTTCCCTTGATTGTTAAAAATCATGATTTTTAGGGATAAAATATTTCTGCTATGGTATTCTTTAGAATGTAATGATATGTCTTGCAAGAATCCATTTTCACTTCTTATAGGTAAGTTGCAATCTAGTTTTGAGAGTTGCAAACTTATCTCCTTTACTGACTCATCCTTAGATCAATTTCAGTGATCCAAGGAATGTTTTAAATCTTCTTAATGGACTCGAATGGTAAATTGACTTTCATTAGTTGAGAGACATAGAGAACTGAAACTTTTATATTTTGTAAATTATTTGGGCTTGAGTGAACATGTCTTCATTCGATTGTATGTTGTGCTTGGGTCTTTGGGATTGATCTCTACAGGACATTATTGGCATAAACAAAATATAGTCTGCTTATGACTATGAAGGGGATCAAAATCCTAAAACTAAAGGATTATCCTAAAGGTATCCTAAAATAGGTAAGAACACCTACTTCCTAGATATGTCTACTTAATTAGGGTTATAATATAACCTAAGGTCTAGTGCTAAAGGAATAAGGAAGAAAGTTTATCTAAGGTGATATTAGGCTATATTAACCTAATGCCTAATACTATATGGAAGTAAATTTAATCTAACCTAAAGTGGGTATTACCTATGGCAATGTTTTAAGACCTAAGGTGATTAATTGTTAGACTAACCTAAGTTTTGGGAACATCTATCTTAAACTATTTAAAAGGGACCTAGGGTCGCATGGAACTATGGTGATGGTTCCAATGGCTTTTATTTGATTTGATTAGGTATTAATGCATGAGGTACGCCAGTTTTGGCAAGGGCTAGTTAACTTTATTGGGGCTTATGTGGAGGCTTCACTAAGTATGGAATTACATGTTGATTTGGAAATGGTATTTGCCAGTTTTGGGAGGTGGTGGAAAGGAGAGATAAGTTCGGAGAATTGGGAGTTATGGCATTAATGGATCTCATTTTTTTGTGCAAACTATCTTGGAAACAAGGGAGGCAGATTTTTGGGAGGTTGTTTGGTTTTGCATGCCTCACGAATTTTTTTATACATGGAGCTATCTAGTTCTTTGAACCAACAAGTTTGAATTCTTCTTCTCGCTTGGATTTTTTTGTTTCTCTCGGTTTATTATTGATCAAGGGAATGTATATGAGGCATTAGAAGGAATTTTTTTGGTTGTTGATCTTTCGTGGAGAAGAAAAAGAGTGGGAAGCTCGGTTGGAAGTCTCCTTCAAATTTGTAGAAGCACTATTAGGCATGATAGGCCCTACCCATTAAGATTTCTTGCTTCCTTCTAAGTGATTCATTAGAAAACCTCTGATCTCATGAGATAAATATTTGCACGATTTTTCTGGTTATCTACTTGCATGTTTTTATTAATCTCTATGGTTTTTGGAATGTAAATCCATTTCTTAGTTATGATGGTTTTTGGGAAAATTTCTCTGTGTTAGTTTGATGGTGACATGCTTACGAAAATTGTATTTGAAGCTTTAGTATGAAAAAGGTATTCGAGTATGGTGTTGTTTTGAACTGGCATTAGTTGTTTTGTGTGGTTATGAACCTTTATGGGAGTCTCATGTTTCATTCTGAACTATTATTTGGAACCTGTGTTTCATTTTTACTTGTATTAGAGCATTCGAGTTTTTCTAGGAGCTTATATTTAAACTTCATGTTATTCTAAGCTGAGTTGGAGATTTGAGTAGTTCTAAACTTTTTCTCAAATCTTCGTATTCGACACTATACTCATATTCAGTACTTGTGTATTCTGAACTTGTAGTTGAGTTGATGAGTTTTGTTCTGTACATGTACTCTGAGCTGAAAGTTTTATTCATATTCGAGATTTGAGAATGATTGAACTCATTATGGACTGTCTACTCGAAAGAGTCTTGAAATATTTGTTTTGTTTTGAAGTAGACCTGGTAATCTCTTTTGATATCATCTTCACGTAGCTTCTTGAGTATTAATGAAGTTCTCCATATCTAATCAAAGCTTGTGTTGGATAAATAACTTAAGGAATGTTGGAATTAGGGTTAGGAATGGTTGTTGTAATCTGGATCTTAATCCAATTTAATTATGATTAATGACCTCTAAGGGGGTATGTACATCTTGATAAATTAGTTCTAATGGATGTTGGCACACGCTAACTATAGGACTATACCCCGCAATGTCCCGGGACTTCTTGAGGATACAAGGTTGAGTTGACATGTGGCAACACCCTTCCATAGTTGTTCATCTAGATCTACTCACATGCAAACTTGAACTCAATTTATCTCTAGGTGAAGTTATTAGAACATTTATGATATGTAGTAGCTTTCAATAACTTAGGTACCTTGGCACATATAATTGAATTCGGTCATCCGAGTATGCTCATATACCCTAAGTCATCGTGAGCATCTTCCTATAATAATTTATGTTGCTAATCTAGGCTAGTGTCAAACCTGGGCAAGTGGATTGATAGTAGTCAAGAAGAGCATTCTAGATAACAAAAGAGTGAGGTGAAGGAAATATTCTGGAATGACAAGTATGCCATATGGGAATAGTAATATGAACAATATGTTGAATTTTTTTGGCCAAAGTATCGCAAGTTATTGGTGCTTGTCTTATGTCACCTAGTTTAAATCAACGTGATGTTAGATGAATATTGGTAACAAATATTCAGATAGGTTCTTTAAATAGATCAATCAAGTAACCAAAATAGGGTAGGAAAACCAAGTATACGTAGTGTAACATTCCCATTTTATGACTTTTCAAACAAGGGATTTTTTTCATAATGTTCTTTGTTCTAAATAAATAATTATTTACAACACACACATTCCATGCTAATCAATCTCAAATAGATAACCATATGTAACTTTAAATGAATCGATGATCCACCAATATATTCATTTCATAACCGGTGATCTACCAATCTATTTATTTCATAACTTGGTGATCTACCAATCTATTTATGTTAACTATTTATTTAAGTATTGAATACTTATCATATAATTCATATACATGGTTTTCCTACCCTAAACCAGTAATGAGTGATCTTTTAAATAACATATCTAAATATTTTTCCCAATATTCATATGATATGTGTTGCTTTAAACTAGGTGACATAGGACAACACAACCAGCAGCTTTGCAATACTTTGGCCAAAGATTTTCAACATTGTTTATGTCACTATTCCTAGATGGCATACTTGTCATTTCGGAATACGCCCTTCACCTCACTCCTTTGTTATCAAGAATGGTCTTTAATGACTATAGTTATTTCACATGTCCAAGGTTTAACCCTAGCCCCGGTTAGAAACATAATTTATTATAGGAAGATGCTCACAATGACTTAAGGTATATGGGAATACTCACTGACCTAAGTCAACTGGATGTGCCAAGGTACCCTAAGTCATTGAAAGCTACTACCTATCCTAAACATGCCACTAACTTGACCTAGAGAGAAACTAAGTTTAAGTCCTTATTTGTGTGTAGATCTAGATGATCAATGCGTATGGGTGTTGCCACATGTTAATGTAACGTTGTATGCCTCGAGAAGACCACTTTCTTCTCAAAGGTACAACCCCGTAGTTGGTGTGTGCCAACATCCTACGTAAAATACCTCATCACGATGTACATACCCCAAGGAGGTTATTATTGATGGTGAATCACATCACCCCGAATGTCCGCAACTCGATGGGTTGAGATCTCAGTGGGATTGCATAACATGGAGCTTTTCCCAAGTGTGGGACCTTGTGAAATTGGAAAAGCTCTCCGGATGAAGGCCGGTTCCTATTCCTCTGTTCAGATGCACACGTAAAATTTGCAGAGGGTTTACTCAAAAACCTAAACTAACTTTTCAAGGAGATAGGGTAAGAAGATGCATAAAATAAAACCTAAACTACAAAGGTGATGCACCGAGGAATGAAGAACACCTTTCTTGCCAATAAACACAAACCATTTAAATGCAATGCAAGATCATGCACAGATAACCAAATTTACAGTGAAAGATCAGAAGGATGCAAATGAACACAGAGAGGGTTGAGAATCATCCATAGGCATGTATTATTTACTCCAAAGATTGATACAATACACCAAAAAATGCTAAGAGGAAAAGTTGCATTACAGTTTTAGATGGGAGGTTTGAACTCCACAAAATCACCTACCAAAGAGAAGAAGGGGAGGGGAAAAACAAGAATGTCCAACCTTTAGAGAGAATCCCCTCATTACAATTTATAGGAAGAATGAGAGAGAAAAGAGAGAGGAATTCCAAATCTACCCCAACCACCTCTAGGTTGCATTTAATTCATCTCATTATGGTGGTAGGTGAGAACCCTAACAAACCCAAAAAGTGTATTTTGAATTTTTAAGAATTTTTCTCACCCAATTAAATATATCCAATCGTAGTTGGACAAAGGACTTCGTAAGCTTTCTGAAAAGTCTAACCTTGCATGAATCCGAGATCCCTGTGAAAAGTTATGGCCATCTGAATATTTGCGCCAGTGATCTTCTTCCTCACAAAGACTCAAAATGTTGTGCTCTCCTAAAGGTGTGCCATGCAAGGTGCATCCATGTTTATGTTGACACTCTCTTACCTGCGCCTTGGGCATGAATTTTCCCTTGTCGACACTCTATGTCGTGTGCCACTTACCTGCGCCAAGGGCGTGACTTTTTCCATGTCGACACTCTGTGTCGTGCGCCACTTACCTGCGCCAAGGGTGTGACTTTTGCCATGTCGACACTCTGGTGCGTGTGCCACTTACCTGCGCCAAGGGTGTGACTTTTTCCATGTCGACACTCTATGTCATGCACCACTTACCTGTGCCAAGGGCGCGAATTTTTCCATGTCGACACTTTGGTGCATACGCCACTTACTTGCGCCAAGGGCACAACTTTTTCCATGTCGACACTCTATGTCATGCGCCACTTACCTACGCCAAGGGTGCAACTTTTTCCATGTCGACACTCTGTGTCATGCACCACTTACCTGTGCCAAGGGCGTGACTTTTTCCATGTCGACACTCTGTGTCGTGTGCGCCATGGCAATAAATTTTGGGGTCTGAGTTTCTTTGATTTCCATACTCTTCCGTTTATCTATATCTACCCGGGGGGGAAGATATATACAATAGCTTATTAATACATTATTAATTTGGATTATTACACCGATTGCAACAACCCTGCTAAACCCTAATCCAACACTCCATAAGTTCTTTTCTAAATTTGATTCATTTAGCCATTAAAGAACTTCCTTAACTTATGATTTCTTTATAGGTTCATTTTACAAAGCTTAATAAACAAATATCCAAAACCAGACAACAACATCATAAGTTCCATTATATTGTAATCTTATCCATTCAAAGAAGGTGTAGCAACCAAATAGGTTCAGCTATAGTAGACTTTATAGGGAAATGAAGTCTAATGATTTACGATTATATCACCATTCTTTAGATTACATTCCTTTGAGTAAGGAAGAGTCTTCCTCTACATGATTAAGTGTTAGGGTTTTTCATACCCTTCTTATCTTTCACATTCTCTATAGTTTTACTGCATATTCAATACACATTCCATTACTATGTTAGAATTGTTTAGATAAAAATCATTATCTTATGCAACTTAACAAGTTGCATCTTATTAAGGGAGATTAAACTAATTCCCTTTATCTAACTTATCAAGTTTATCCAAATTAAGCATATAACAGATATGAAGAATATCATCAAGATATGAATTCCATATTCTTCATAAATATAAGATAATTTACACAACCAATACAAGTAAATCTCCAACATTCAATTCATCATTATAAACTTATTCATTTACAAGACTATGCATTTCAAACGTACTGTATAACAAACAACCTCCATTCCAAAAAGAGTACAACTTTTCTTTTTCAATACAACTCATGAATGAATCGAAACTCTTTACATAAGATCTAGAATTAAATAAGTCAATACAACATGAAAGTTCTTGTCTTCCTTTATCACTTATGATGTCCATCTATAAAATTGCTAGCATGGGTCAGTTCAATGAACTGAGCATGATAAGCACTAAGCATTAAAGTAAAGTGCATTCCACTAATTGTTTCATTAAACAACTCTACTTTTATGAAACAATTAATAGGCATCATACAAGTAATCATAAGTAATAACATCCAGAAAGAAGAACAATTAAAAGAATCTGAATTCACTTTCAAGAATAGAGCATAATATAATCTGCAACATCAAAATTACATCACAAGACTTAGTTGATCCTATCAATTATTTAAAATAGTCAACAAGTCTTGTCATTCAATTATTTCCTAAACCCATAAGAATAGAAAAATCACATTTAACTTTTCCAAGCAGCAAAGAGGTTAGTTATAGCATAACTCATATTAGTATGCTTCATCTTTCCATGTAAACAAAGAAGAGAATCAATACATATCTATTTCTCAAACACAATTCCTCTGAAGGAAAGAATCAGGTTTAGAACACACATCACTACCTCAGTCCAAAGATGACAAAATAAGGAGTCCATAAATAAAGAGGCAACAACAAAACAAGAATCCCAATTCATTCCAAGTAGTTTAAAATAGTCTAACTGAAAGTTTTACTAACTTCAGTATGTTAGTAGTATATAATTCAAAGGTCTAAAACCAAACTTTCTAAAAATCCAAGCTATACTCGAATGAAATAAATCTCCTAACCAATCCACAAGAGAATTCCCATCTCAAAAGAGAATCAATAAAAGAGAAGTTTGGTCCAAGAACTTATACAATTAACATAGAAAGGATCTCAACCAAAAAGGACCCAATCAATATTTCATTTCATTTATACTATGAAATGAAATCCTATATTAAGTATAAACTTAGGAATTCCTTAGCTAGTTCCCAAGATAGAACTCAAACAAAATGCACATTACCAACTTCCATTACAAACTTACAAATGAAGACCTATTTCCATTCACCAAGCTCAAATCCAAATTCAATCTCCAAACAAAATTCATAGTATCATCCCTAAACAACATACAACAATCAAGAGATCCTATTCTCTTCTCTGTCAAAAACCCAGAGATCCATTCAAGAACCCATCAAGAAATAGAAATACGCAATAGTGCAAGATAGATAAGGGTCAATAAAACTCACAGGACCCAAAGACTGAATTTCCAAGCATTCAGAACAGGAATACAATATCTCTTCAAACTACACTAGCATACAAGGTTTAAATTCACCATTCAAATAAAACCCTCGAATCAAATGAAATATCAGAAGAGAGTAAGGAACTAAACAATCTATTTAAGACAAGTATTGTCCCCAACTTCTTCCAACTCGACTGAACAAAATCACCACAAGCCTCACAAATTTCATTTAAAAGCTTATGATAGGTAAGGATTTGTTCAACATCAAGACAATAAGGAATTAAATAATACATTCCAAACACCTCTACAATTGATACGACTGTCCTAAAATAGATCATAGTTCCAGTCCATTAATTCCTAAGAATAAAATAGCCAAGCTTCCCACACGACACAGATTCACTCAGGGTAGAGGGAAAGGTTTTACTTCAATTTTTCCCACCTTGTCGAGTTCAAGGGAGGCTATACAGTCCAAAGGACATAATAAAATAAAACCATTCACACCCAAGAAGTGACACGAAGGAGATCACAAGGAGGTTACCAGTTCGGCATCAAACTGAAATAAACTCTCAAGCTACCATCGAGTAGACAGTCCATAAAGGAGATTAAGCTTCAAAACCCAGATGAACCAACAAAACCCAACTTGCAAAAATAGGTAGAGAATTAAATTTCCCATTAACAGAATACTGGTTTAGAGATGAATACAAGCTTCCAACATAAGTTCTAATTTTCTACAAATTCTATTACCAGATCAGGAAAACACAAAAATCCATTGTGAGTCTAGAGTTCATAATTCCATAAAAATAATAACCCTTAGCTTTGAGTAATTGTACAGAGAAAAATCACAACTCGACTACAAGTTCATCATAAGAACCAAATGTAAGTACAATGTCAAATACGAAGGTTCAACCTTAAGTACAGATCTACACTAAGTTCCACATAGTCCGACACAAACACATAGTCCCCATACCAACTCTTAACAAATTCTGAAGCTTCAATACAAATTTTAGAGCTTCGAGTACAAGCATAGAACACTACGGAGCTCTACCTCAAAAACACAAGACTAAACAAAGTTTCGGAACCAAATGAGCAACAAGCCAGTTCTTTCAACATTAGTCTCGAATGTAAGAAACAAAGTTTCAAATACAAGCTACAGAGCTTCCACTAAATTTCAGAGCTTCTAGTACAAGTTACAAAGTCCTTAATACAAATTTCACAGGAGACCACTGATAACTAGTACAGAGAAAGTTCCCTCAAACTACCATTAACAACAAAGGATTCACATTCCAAAACCCACATAAATTTCAAGAAAACATGCAAGTAAATAACCATTCTCATCATGAAAATATATATATCCAGTGAGCAGAATTGTTTTAATGAATCATTTAGAAGAAAGAAAGAGATCTTAATGGGTAGAGCCTATCATGCCTGATAGTTCGTCTCGCCGAATTTAAGAAGACTTCACCGAGTTTCCAACACCCCTTATTCTCCAAGTAAGATCAAACAACCATAATATTTTTCCAAAATGCCTCTTATACATTCCGTGAACCGAAAATAGCTTAGAGAATTAAAAATAGCCACTAAGTGCAGATCAAAGTGCTGGTTCAAAAACCGATAGTTCCATGCAGAGAAAAATCGTGAAGCATGAAAAGCAAAACAACCCCAAAAAATGCACTAGCATGCCTTCCAAGACAACTTCTTGCCAAAAATGAGGTGAATTAATACATCCAAATTGGTGAGACTAAGTTTAACTTCCACTTGCATTTCCAAACTTAGTGATTCTTCCACGTAGGTTCCCCCAAATTTCTATGTAATTACCAAGTCGGCCGTACTTTACCTTTTTAAATACAAAAATCACATCTCATCAATAGCCTAGGGACCGCCACTTAGCTCCCACTTGCCAATGACCCATAGGTTCCCTTTCATATCCCATTAGTTTAGGGTAGATAGAATTTTCTTAGGTTAGATCTTAGGTTAATTTACAATATATAACCTTAGGATATAACCTTCAAACAATAGATTGTCACCTTAGGTTAGGTTTTAGTTTAACCAAATACAATAGGTTAGAAATAACTTAGAATCCCTTAGGTTATTTCCCCTCATGCTAACTTAGTATTACAACTTAGATTAGGTTGTCATCCCACGTAGAGTGGCATAGGAAGAGTTAGGCAGAATTTACCTGAGTCTCGAATCTTTTAGAATAGACCTTATAGATATAGGACACATTAAAATATCTCTTTCTCAAGAATCCTGAAGTAGGTTTCCCTTTCCCTTAATGCCATTAAGTGCCCTATAAAAGGTCAATCAAGAAGAGCCAAGCACAACACAAAACAAAATGCAGGCACAATCTTTCAAGATAATAAAGAATTTGCAACAAACACAAGTTCAGTCCATTAAGTCTCTTAATCAATGAATGTTAGTTTTTCATTTAGTTTAGATAAGAAGATTTAAAACATACCTTGGATCAATGGAATTGATCCAAGGATGAGTCTAATTGCAAAGGATAAGTTTGCAACCATTCAAACTAGATTACAACTTACTCATAAGAAGTGAAATAGATTATTGCAAGCAACAACATACCAGCCCTACAATCAAAGAGTAGAAATGATTTATCCATGGCAAGCATGATTTTTCAACATCCACAAAACATACATTTGTCTTGAAAATCACATTTCTACACTTGTAATGCAAAAGAGTAATATAATAGTTTGACAAGTTGTTACACATAGTATACATAATGTATTCCATACTTTAAGTAACATGAGAGATCGGTAGTATACCGAGTCATTACACTATACATATGGTTATCTGTTATGAGATTGATTGGCATAGAATGTGTGTTCTAAATGATGTTTTATTTAGAATAGAGAACATTATGGTTCAAAATTTTTTCCCTTGTTTCTAAAGTATTAAAATGGGAATGTTACAAAGGTGTGATCAACTAATGGAAAATCACACCATCACAAAATTAGGTGCAGTGTAAAATGGATGTTTTCCCCATGTTCACACTAAGGGGGGAATGTTTGGAATTTATTATTTATTGCTCATGGTTATGTTGATAATATGTAAATGAGTTGTTGAATAAAACTCATATTATTATGTTTGTTTTACTTGTACTATTATAAATAGGTTATTAGTTTCCTAATTTGTAGGAGGTTGTTCTACCTACATCCATCATTATATATTAACCATCTAAATAGAATATATTTGTTGTCTTCAATCTGGTGCTCTACTCACAATAAATTCATTGCATCTTCCTCTATTTAAGATTCATTATATGAGGCTTCTTCCACTCCTACTTCTTTTGTTGATGATACATACCTATCATACATTTTTCTTATGTTTTTCAACCAACTCTTTGGGACAAGTATCTATCGACCTAAATTTTCCTTTCTTCACAGAGTCTACTTATGTTGTAGTACAAGGATTTTCTTCCTTCTACAGATACTTTACACATTTTTACTTTGAAGGATTACTTCATCTCCTTTGTTAGGATTTCCCCCTTTTGTATTTTTGTCAGTTCTACTATTTTTGAGACCATCACATATCCACCTCTACTCATGGTTCTTATTACTAATAATGTGGGGGTTATTGTCACTTCACTCCATATGGACATTATTTTTGTGAATGATCCATATCCATACTCTAATAGTTCTACTTTAGTGGCATTACCTTCAGTTCTTGATTTCCTATTTTCATACCTTTGTCACGCTTTATTTGTGGACCAACTTCAGATTTATTTTTACTGTTGTCTTTAGTTTACTTTACAGAGTAGGTAGACCTACAATACACTATTTATGTTCTTCCTAAGGTAAGAAACATTATTCAATGGATATGGACCTTCTTTAATATATAAGTGAAACACCACATATTTGAAACTCTTCTTGGAGACTTTATAGAGTGATGAGTTGTTTTATTTACTTTTAAACACCTCATCTATTTTATTTTGTTTAGAAAATTACACCCCTAAACTTGTATTTCCGTGATATTGCTAAACATTTCCACTATATCTTAAAATTATGGCATATATATTAGTTAATATAATTATTACTAAGTTTAATTTATTTTGTGGATTATGGGTACATATTTATTATTCTGGATGCAATGTGATGTTAAATAGTGCTTTGAATAAATTTCAGCCTTGATTTCCAAAGAGTTGTTATGTGTATCCACTAACATGTAACCAAAAAAATCATTCACAACATAGAGGTCATTTGCAACAACTAATGAGAAGCCAAAGGGTCTCATCCACTACCAAGCACCTTCACCCACAAGAGGTCACATACATAAATAAAGTCATGATAGCTTGAACAACATGGACACTTGCTTGAAATGTACGTGTTGATAGAGAACCAATTATGTGAATAAGAAGAAGATTCGATGTCATCACCTGATTATGCATTGTAAATCATACAACAAACTAGTTGATTGAATTTATAATTTAATAATGGGTTGATTGATTAACCGTGTTAAGTTATGTGATTGTATTATAACATCTTTAAATAATTCTCTGTTGCATGAAAATTTCCAGATTGCTTGGTTAAGATCTTTTATCAAGATAATCAGAATTCCTACTATGAATCTATCTCTTCATGCCTCTACTGTAACAAAGGATATAAAAAGGAAATATTAATGTTGTAAAAAGATATAGAGGAATAGAGGAAGATAGATCAATCACAGAGAGAGAATTTTGATGCATTATTTCATTTGTAATCTTCATGATGATGAAATAAGAATCTAAGTTATGTTAAATTGTTTTATACACAGGCCTTAGGAGGTATTATCACCCAAGTTAGGGCCCACTTGCATTTTTTTAATCCTCCCCCTTTTTAAATTTTAATTCATTTCTTGATTAGAATTGTAACATTTTATTCCTTTATATGTATTCTATTTTTACATGCTTTGCCATAGCCATAATATTTACTTTCAATCATAATCTAGTTCATTTCTAGTATTTTTATTTCCTAATTGTAGTGACAAAAATTTACCTTTACACTCCTCAAACATCTATAACTATGCATACAACACTGGCAATATTGAAAGTCTACATCCCTAGGTCCTGATAATTAAATGATTGTAGATTAATGAACAACATATTAATTGCTGCAAGTTAATTTTTTCACCATTTTTGGTGCAATTTTTTGGTGATATTGTGACGTTATAAGGTTTTTTTGAGAATATTTTTATTTCTTTGAGTAGTTTAGGTTTTAGGAAATTCAATTCCAAATCACCCCTACTATTTTTTTTTGAATGAGTTGACTTAGTTGATGCATGCACTTACCACGGTATGCCCATGGTAGATTTTTACCTAAACCACAAGTAGAATGGATCTCTTCATATACCTCGAGGATTCTAAAGAAGAAACCTTCGCACTAGGTTTGTTGTTTGGAGATAATCCTCCAAGTGAAAGATATGAAGTTGCTCCCGAGAAGCTAGAGATGGAAAAAGAAGGAAATCGAATGTTTGAAATGTTTGAAATGGGGCAAACACATTTGAGTTCCCAATCACTGACAATAATGTAGCTTTTGGTATGTAATAATATTTCTCCTCACCCTTGCCCAACTTTCATGAATCCATGTCAAGGACCCAAACACCTTTTTGTTTGAGTTCAATAATCAGGCAGGAGTTGTGATTATACTACTGATGCACATACATTAAAGCTATTTAATACTACACTCAAGGATGCAGCCTTGAGATGGTTCATGAGATTGGGAAGAAATGTTGTAACCACATGGTCATAAATGAAGGAGAAATTCCTTGATAAGTACTAAGATTATTGTGGATCAATAAACAAAGGGAGTGATGAAATCTACAAAATGGCATAAAAAGAGGATGAACCATTAGAAGACTATTTGGAAAGGTTCTTGTTCTACATCTGTAAGCCAAGGAACATCGAACTACCACATGAATGTCTCAAATTTATATTTTGAAGGGACTCGTGAGGAGGAAATGGATTCTCTGGATTTGATAAGAGAAGGAGAAATTTAAAAGATACTTTTGCAAAATATGTGAAGCCTCGTAAAAATTACTCAAGAGATACTATGAAGAGGGTAAGAAGTGTAATATCAAGAGGTCGATCATACCTATAAAAAAATTGGGGACATATGTAAGTCAAATATTTTCAACATGTTTAAAAATATGAAGCAGGAGATTGTCAATGACATAGCCAATAAATTAGATGTTCTACATGCCAAAAAGAAAAAGGAAGATGTAGAAGAAAAACTCACAGTAGAGTACCGCAATGCATGTAGAAGGAAGAAATCCAATCGTAGATGCAGAGAATTGGCCAAAATTCTCAAGAAAGGGAGGTTTCACCTAATTTCAAGATGTTAGATACAAAGGAAGGGAAAGTTTTATATGTTTCTCAAAGAAAACCATGGCCACCAAGGAAAGGAGGTATACCACAAGACCCTATGCATTCATATCCAAAATAGTATAATAATTCATATATGCAGCCCCCACCTTAGGCTAACCCTCAAGGTTGGGCCCCATATCCTAACCAATATCGAAACATTAGAAACCTCAATTCTAATTCCAACCAAAAAAACAATAGAAACAACCTCCTCAATCATGGTAGTAGCCTTGGAGAGGAGGATAGAAATGGAATAACCCACCTCCAAATTACTAATAATCCTATTAACAACCTCCTTATCTACAACAAGATCTAATGTCAAACCCCAAGAAGGCTCTAAAATAAAAGCTACCCAACTACTAGTTTAGGTAACACCTAACCCAAACAATAAAACTTCGAGCCCACCTATTTCGTTGAACCAAATCAATACCATACATATTCTATTGATATCAACAATATTTATCTTCTCTTAGGAAGAGCACTTCATCCACCTAGTTGGAACCACCATTAGTTAGATTGTTTGGGAATCACAAATGTTTCAGGATGATTCATAAGTAAATCCATAAAATGTTGTAGACAAATCTACAACAACAAGAGAAGATTTTACATGCTAATTTGTAGCAACTTGAGAAAAATTACATCAAGTGTAAAACATAGGGTAATGATCCACCATTTCGAAAGGTTACAAAAATAAGAATGAAATCAAATCAAAATATCATTATGATTTTATCAACACACTAAAATAAATTTGTGTCAAAATTCCATTTATTCAATATATTAAGGATGTTCCCTTCTATAACAAATAGATTAAAGATCTATGCATAAAGAAACTAGGAAGAAAAAGGAAATATCTAACTACTATGCAGGTCATTAGACAACTAGCTGATATTATGCTTAGGAACCGAGTTCTTCCCAAATACATAGATCTAGGTAGTCCTTTAGTAAATGTCATAATCAATGGCTTTGTGATCAAGAACACATCGATTGAATTAGAGGAAACAATAAAAGTAATGGAAAAAAAAATTATAGATGACTTGATGTTATAGGGACTAAGACCAATGACCACAGTCTTATAGCTTGTAGACATATCAACAATTAATCTTGAAGGATGTATTAGTAGTGGTAGAATCTTGGGAGTACCCTTAGGATTTTATTGTTCTCCAGCTAAAAGAAAGCTTGGGAGGATATCCTATCATCTTGGGAAGACCATGGTTGGCAACTGCTGATGCATTTATAGGATGTAGATATGGTAATATGATTATTTCTAATGGAAGTTGCACAAAAAGATCATGTTTTAACCCCCGCACAACCGTTTCAATGAAGAAGACCAAACTGTTATGGTTGAAGATTTAGAAGAAGACCAAAGCCAGCTTCAAAATTTCATGATGATGGAGAAATCATGCACAATTGAAGGGAAATAAAGGATGTTATTATTTCTAATTCCTAAAAATAATTATGGGAATAATGAAGAGGTACATGGAAAATTACGGTGTATAAGATGTCCTGAGAATCAAATCTTATTGCAACAAAGCACTATGAATATTCTTGGTAAGAATTACATCCTCCAATAACTTCTTCCACATGATTGTATATTAAATTCTATAATAACTAGTGTATGCTCCATGATCGTTATCTCTAAGTAAGTGTAAATTTCTTCGGGAAAGCCACTTAATGTGAACAAAATGCTGAGCATGCAACAAGAACATCTATTAATTTCTCTTCTATAGAAAAACAAGACAACATTTACATGGGACTATGGAGATATGCATGGGATACACCCTAAGCTCTATACACATAAGATATACATCAAAGATAGCTGCAAGCCAATAAGATAACCACAAAGAAGAATGAATCTAATAGTGAGGGATATAGTGAAAGAAGAATTAAAAAAATTATGGATGCTAGATTCATATATCCAATTTCAGACAGTCAATGGGTGTCACCCCTTGTCATTGACCTAAGAAGAATGAAAAATAGAGAATCTACGTAGACTATAGAGAGATGAATGCAATAATAAAGAAGGATCATTTTCCACATCCTTTCATTGATTAGGTACTTGAAACTCTTTACCTGGAAAGAAATATTTTTTCTTTTTGGATGGATATAGTGGCTACAAAAAAATTAGATTTCACGTAAGAATAGGACAAGAACACATTCACATGCCCATGGGGAATGTTTGCATATTATATTCATCTTTTGGTTCGTGAAATGCATTGGCTATATTTAGAGAGCAGTTTTGAGAATTTTTTCAAATCTAACCAATGACCGCATGAAGTTATATATGTATGATTTTACAAAGATATGGTGGTAATTTTGATGAAGCAATAAAGAATATAGAGAAATTTATCAAGAGGGTGCAAGGAGCATAAATTTTCCTTAATCAATGAAAAATACTACATGATGATGTATGAAGGAATAGTGTTGGGGAATTATCTATCAACTATTAGATTTCGGGCTTAGATCCAAAGAAAATATCTATGATTATAAATGCCAAAACCAACAAAGAAAAAATATGTAAGGATATTTGTAGGACATGTTGGGTATTATATAAGATTTATACAAGACTTCACTAAGATTTTAGCACCATTATTTATCCTATTGGGAAAATATGTTACCTTTGAGGGTACTACGAAATGTGAAATCGCATTCAAACTTTGAAGAAAATGTTGACTTCAGCACCTATGATAAGAGGACTTGATTGGAGTTTTCCATTTCACATTCATACTAATGCCTCGATCAGCCATAGGAGTTGTTATAGTACAGAAAGATGGAATTCCAAACTACACAATCTACTATGTCAGTAAGAATGTGTAACATGCTCAACTCAACTATACAGTCACATAGAAAGAATTCTTAGTAGTGGTTTATGTTATCAATAATTTTAGGCAATACATCATAGGTTATCTAGTATTCATTCATATTGATCATGCAACAATTAAATATTTAATCAACAAACTAGTTAGAAGCGGTAAGAATAATCAGATGGTCTACTCTTGCAATATTTTTATGTTGCCATTTTGGATAATCTTGTAATGACAATGTCGTAGCTGATTGCTTTTCAAGAATGGATAATAATAACGAAGAACAAGTAGTGGATGAATCTTTTCTAGATGAGAACCTATTTTACATCTCCACTAGGACACCCTAGTATACTGATATAGCCAATTATTTGGTCTTAGGTAAAACATGTCCACACTATTTATATTCTGAAAAGAAATACATTGTTGAAAAAAGTGTGAATTTTTCTTCGATAGTTGGTTTTCTATTCACATGGGGTAGGATAATGTTATGAGGAGATGCATAGATGATGAATAAATATATGATGTCCTCCAAGCCTATTATAGTGAACCATGTGGAGGGAATTTTAATGTAAAAATAACAACATAGAAAGTAGTGAAAAAGGGTATTACTAGCCTACACTACTTAAGGATGCATCATTTTATACAAGAAGGTGTAATAAATTCCAAAGAATGGGTAATCTTGCCAATTCAGATGAAATTCCACTATAGCTCGAGCTTAGTATTATAACCATTTGACAAATGGGGTTTGGACTTCATTGGTCCAATAGATCCTAAATCTCAATAGAAAGAGTACATTTTGGTGTGTACAAATTACCTCACTAAATGGACAGAAGTGAAAGCACTACCAAATCAGAAGAGTGAGAAATTTTCTAAATTCTTATATGACCACATTTTCATGAGGTATGGAGTACCAAGAGAAATTATTACAGATCAAGGTACACACTTCACTGCTGAATTTATTTATGATCTAGCTAAGGAATATGAAATCAAACACAGGAATTCTACACCTTATCACCCCCAATATAATGGTCAAGTTGAGGTAACAAATAGGGAAATAAAATCCATCTTGACAAAAACTATTGCACTCCACAAGAGATATTGGGAAAACAAAATTCTAGAGGTAGTTTGGGCGTTCAAAAAACTTGGAAGACAAAGAAAAGATTTACATCATTGAAGATTTTGTACGGTAATATTTTTGTTCCCCCTATTGAATTTTAGCATAATACACTAAGGATTTCACTTGAACTAGACATATATTTGCATGAAGCTTAAAGGCATAGGATTTTCCAACTCAACGAGATAGATGAAATGTGGAGATAGGTTGTGCATAATATAAAAGTGATACAAGAGCAAAGGATAAAATGTCATGACATATTCATCAAGAAAAGATAATTTCAAGAAGTTGATTGGGGTCTCTTATTTGACTCTAAGTACAAGGACCACATGGGATAACTTTGAACAAGGTGGGTAAGCCCATATGATATTGAGAAAATATTTTCTAATAGAGATGTAAAACTCACTACCATAGATCTTGTGAGATTAAAACTACTGGTGAATGTTCATAGGTTGAGGTTGTATAAAAATCCAACTAATAGGAACACCTTTATGTAATAATTCAGAGGAGGTCAAAGCAAGATGGAGATGAGAACATTAGAGTTAGGTCAAAAGTGAACCTATTGGTTCATACTCTAAAGTTGTTGGAAAATGATATGTCAAGTGGCCTTGGTATATTCATCTTGTTAAATACTCCAAGGGTGAATAAAAGTGATGTGATCAGCCCTCTTGGTGATCAACATCACTCAACTAACATGTTTTGTTTTCTTATAATTTTTGTTTTATAGGATTTGGTGTATTTGTTATAAGAAGTGCATGGTCTCTGATAGAAGGAGATGGTGTAAATATTAAATTTCCACTTGCAACATTATACAATAAAGGCCCAATTTTTTTCCTATTAGAATAATTTGTGATTGTATGAAGAAAATAAGGAACAAATTACACCTGTGAGTACTTATGAAGATGACTAGTACCAAAGAGAAAAATTCAGCCTTCCCTTTCTAGGAATTAATTGATTTTAATAAGTATCCTTTAACATACCTCTATCTATGCTTGCAACACTCTATATAGTGCCTAGGCATAATAACACCTCAACCTGCAGTTTCATGATGAATCTATATGCATTAAGAGACACTCAAAATTAGGTCACACTCCCTTTTGTCCCTCGACATATAAGCACCCTTTATTACATTTACCAGGATAAAATATTATTATCCTAATATTAATTATGGAATAGTCCAATTATTTAATTAATTTTATTAATTAAATAATAATGGTTAATAATACAAACCATATATTTGTTATGTATTGTTATATGGTTTCTAAACCATATTTGTTTCTCATGGATGTTGTTATAGTTTTAACAGTATATTTGTATTTATTCATTTGTGCTTCCTGGATGTTATTGGAAGCTTGTGCATTTTGGAATTTGGTTGCACCTGTGCAACTTAATCTCCCATGTGTATTTGGCTGTGCAATATCTATAAATATTGCAGCCCATTCTCTGTAAAGGTTGGTTGATTGAGATTAATAAAACTAATCAGGCTTCCGTCCCTGTTTCTCAATCTACATTTGGTACCAGAGCGAATTGAAGCTCCTGGCAAGGTTGGAGAAGGTTGCAAGAAGAAGGAGAATTTAGTGGAGGAGAAATCTGCAACAGAAGGAGAGCCAGTGTTGCCCTCTTCGCAGCCTTCCGTAACTCCCCGCAAACCCACAACCTCCCGTCTTCCTGTGTGTTTGGAACGCAAATTTTTTTTGCACTGGTGCACTCAGCACCAAGCAAAAATTTGTCTGCAGGTATAAAGAATTAAAAAAAAAAAATTCCCCATTAGGGGTTTTGTCTCTAATTAAGAGAGGCTATTTAGTCTCTGCTACATTTTAGCAGACCACTAGATTTGGAGGTCTGTGTGTATGTGGACTCGTATGAGTACGTAATTTGTGCCAAATATTTGTCACTCAAATCTCCATCAAATCAACGATTGATTGATCCAAACTCATTACACAAATTGCTCCAGATCAACTCATATGAACAAACAAATTACACAGCAGCTTATTAGTCATAACGTTGTTTTTCCAACAAAATTACTTATGAATTTCTTGAATGAAAGGTGGCACACAAGAAAAAGCAAGTGGCACAACAAGCATAAAAAAAAAAAAAAAAGAGGCGTGTGAAACCCACTGACTGCAGCATGCATTGAAGCACTCACAATGAGATCATAATGAATGATGAGAGTATAAAGATACAAAAATAGTGCCTTGGTCTTCAAGCGAGCCTCCAGCCTCCACACCGACGCCGCATACATTAAACTCTCAACGACTCGCACACAAAAAAACAAATGGAAACAATCATACAAAGACGAAAAAAAAAAATGGTGGTAAACAAAGAAGAAAAACACGGTGGAGAAATAGGAACAAGGAGATTAAAAGGTGTTTTTGATCCATATTTTGAGCAAAGGAAACCCTAAACCTCCAATACGTGGACTCCAACTCAGCATCACCTCTTTTTAACAGGTCAGCTCCTTTATTTTACTCAATAAATATTATTTGCTTCATTTGTCTACCAAGCGCCCATGTGAGCCAAGTTGGGTAGTGAATGCGCCTTGGGAGTGAGAGGTGTGGGGGTCGAATCCTGCCCCAACACACAAAAACTCATTTTTTGAAATTTAGCGGAAAATTTGGTGGTTTTACCAAATTTAGTGGAAAAATTTGAATTTAGTTATAACTAACTAAATTTAGCGGAGGAATCCCTAAGTTAGGGAAAAATTTTTTTCTCCCATTTGGTCTATTTTTTCATTTCAGACATTTTTTGCAAAGGGAGACCCATCTAAAAATTGCATCTTCAGCTTTTTTTTGCAATTTTTAGCATTTTGGGTCGTATTGGGCTCAGGAGGCCACCAGGACCCGCGAAACAGAAATTTTTTGCCTGCCATTCAAATTTTCCAGTTTTTTGAATGTAAATTATATACTGCTGCATATTGTACTAATTTGCAAGTTGCCATAGTCAATTGCAAACTTTGTAATCGCTCAAAACTAGTAGAATTGTAATAAAAAACAATAAAAAATTGGTTTTGTAACACTCACGAGATCCTAGATCTCATTCGCAGCGTTCGGTATATACGGTGCCTCTGGGAAGCGCTTACGGGTAAAGCCATCACGACTACTACTGCACTTAATGCCTAATATAGCTGCAACAACGTCGTCTGGGCATCATCCCTATAAATCGACGGGGAGTAATAAGGTCACAAGTGCACACACTATGAACCATCCCATCCATCTGTGAACGATTGCAAGACATAAATCCAGATTGAGAAATTATCCAAGTATATAGCGAAGTTACGCGCGTATGAGGATATTTCTTTGAGCCGGTGTCAATAATCGCATAGACCCCATCAATATTGTCTTGGTACCACGTATTGAATTCTTTCACGTACGTTAACGCCTCTTTCACGTACTCACCGGTATATAGAAAGGGCGAGCTTCTTCCACGTACCGACGGGTATATCGGAAGGGCGCATATATAGAAAGGTTCGGTATATCGGACTGACGGTATATAGATTGGGAGACCTAATACCTGGAGTGATAAGAGCCAAACCCTGTCAGTGATCTCTGCAAAATGGGCACCAATGCCCCCAAATTTTTTCTTCCAGATTCACAATTGCTCAGAGGAAGCAACTATGCTGCATGGAAGACAAAAATAAAGACACAACTTGAGTTTGAAGAAATCTGGCCTATTGTGACTGGTACTCTAACCAGATCAACAACTGATACAACACAACAATGATAGTTTGATAAAGCAGATCAGAAAGCAAAACTCATCATCTTGTTTGGAGTGTCCGACGATGTGCAAGCCCACATTCGAGATGCCAAAACAACAAAAGAAGCATGGGATAAGTTGAGCACAATATATGAGGCCAAGAACAAGAATGTCATACTAAATTTGTAGAGATTACATATACATTCGAAAGTTCAAGCAAAATGAGAAAATGAAGCTTTCTAAGAAGAGTTATAGAGAGTTGAGGGCTTCACTTCTAGCCCTAGGAGAAGAGGTCAAAGATGAATCTCTCGTTCCCATTGTTTTGAGAGCTCTCCCTTCTTCTTACCGCATTTTTGTCACAACTCTAAACTTGTCAGATACGACAATTAGTTTTGACAAGCTGGTAAACCTACTGCAACAAGAGGAAGCAATGCACAATAAGGATGATGAAGAGGAGCAGGCACTGTCTTCACATCAAAAATGGAAAGGAAAAGGTAAAGGAAAACCTAAATCCTATCAGAAGTCCCAACATCAGAATCAGTATCATGGGGACAATCAATCAGAAGAAGCAATGTCCAATTTGTAAAAGAGGACATGACTTAAAAGATTGTTGGTATAACACTTATAAGAAAGGTTCATCAAGCAAACTCGACCACAACAACAACAATCTTACAAGGGACATTCTAACAACTATCACGGGTAGAAAAAGGGGAACTAGAAAAGAAGACCCCACCAACAAGGTAATATTGTTGAGCAACAAGAACAGTTAGACAATGAAGACTTCTTGTTCACTGCTCGATCAAGTGAACCATCCACGTCATCTAGTGATGTCTGGTATGTTGATTCGGGAGCCACTCAACACATGACCGGCCACAGAGACTGGTTTATTTCAATGAGGGACACGCCATCGAAAAATCATGTTTCGTTGGGAGATGATTCTTCATATACATTTCAGGGGATTGGGAACATTTCTCTACCCCTTGGTTCACGCAAATGCAGACTATCAGATGTCCTATATGTCCCTGGGTTGACAAAGAATCTTCTTTCAGTTAGTCAACTCCTAGATCACAACCTGAAAATTGACTTTGATAGTCAATCCGACAAGAAAACGTGTTTGATTCGAGATAAATCAAGAGGCTCAAAAATAATTGCAAAAGCCTCAAATGTGGGACGCATGTTTCAACTTGATTTCATTCACAAAGATGATCAAGCACTTGTGGCTAAAAACTCCACCTCATCCCGGTTGTGGCATCGAGATTTGGTCATGTAAGTTTCAAATATCTCAAAACACTTTCAAGGTGTAATATGGTACATGGGCTACCATCTCTTCAAGAAGGATATGCACAAGTGTCCTCACCGCTAAGGAAGAAAACAACACAGAGTTTCATTCCAGAGGAGTACATTCCGAGCTCATGGTAAACTTGACCTAGTTCATACCGATCTTTGCGGTCCACTGCAGCCAAGTCATTCTGGGTTCCAGTACTTCATGCTTTGTGTTGATGACTATTCATGGAAAATGTGGATTTTTTGTCTTCGCAAGAAAAGTGAAGCATTTGAAACCTTCAAAAAGTTCAAAGTAGCAGTTGAGAAAGAAACTGGTCGTCACATCAGAACTCTCCACTCAGATCGAGGGGGGGAATTCACCAGTGATGAGTTCAGAGACTACCTACAAACTCACGGGATTCATCGACAAATGCCTCCTCCACACACACCGCAAAAATGGTGTTGTTGAGAGAAGAAATCGTACTATCATGGAAATGGTGCAATGCATGATCGATGATTCCGGACTTGCAAAGACATTTTGGGCAGAAGTAGCAAAACAATAGTGTATTTGTTGAACAGAGTGCCCACAACTGCTCTTGATGGAATTACACCACAAGAAGCATGGTCAAAAAGGAAACCATCCATTGCACACCTCAGAGTATTCGGGTGCAAAGCAAGCATGCACATACCCAAATAAAACAGAAAGAAATTGGACATGAAGTCACAAAAACTCATCTTCATTGGGTACAAGAAGAGACTCTTGGGTATAGATTGATGGATCCTAAGACTAAAAGTCTACACCTAGAGAGATGTTGAGTTTTTCGAGAAGAAGGAAGCAGAGAGACTCCTCCTCCTGACTCACAAGATGTAGATTTTTCACCCGTTGTAAAAATTGAAGCTAATGTTCCTCGTAAGATGAAAGTGATGATGGGGATGATGGTGTTGATCAGATAGAACCACAACCCATGGGAACAGTTCAAGCGTATGCCTAAATGGTGTACAAGTACATTACGAGATGCAAGTTGGATGCTCCACCAGATACATCCACCCTCGGACCATGGACTCACAAAGTAAAGCAAGAGAAGAAGTTAACTTTGCTTTGATGAGTAGAGTTATTGAATCAGATGAGCCCTCTGTCACCCAGAAGCCCTACAGTCAAAAGCTTGGAAAGATGCCATGGATTCTAAATATCAATTAGTGATGAAGAATAACACTTGGTAGCTTGTCGATCTTCCACCAGGGAAGAAACCCATTGGATGTAGATGGATATTCAAAACTAAGTACAAAGCAGATGGGACAGTGGACAAGTACAAAGCAAGACTTGTAGCAAAGGGGTACGCACAAAAAGAAGGCATTGACTATGAGGAGACATTTTCTCCCACAGCTAAGATCAAAATGATCAGGATGATCTTTGCTCTAGCTGCTCATTTGGATGGAAAGTTCACCAAATGGACGTAAAAAGTGCCTTCCTAAATGGAGATTTACAAGAAGAAGTCTACATGACTCAACCTGAGGGATATGTTGTACCTGGTCAAGAAACAAAGGTATGCAGACTCAGGAAATCTTTGTATGGCCTCAAACAGGCACCCTGGGCATGGTACATCAAGATTGATGAGCATCTCGTACAACATGGATTTGTTAGAAATCCATACGATCCCAATCTCTACCTCAAAAAGCAAGGGGGGGAGATGGTGATTGTTGTTGTCTATGTCGATGATCTAGTCATCACTGAAAGATTCAGTGAGGATGATCGATGCAATGAAGAAAGATCTTAATCGATCATTCGACATGACCGATCTCAGGCTGATGCACTATTGTCTTGGATTAGAAGTATGGCAGAAAGAGAATCATATTTTTGTTTCTAGATGAAATATACCAAGACTACGCTCAAGAATTTTAGGATGATGGATTGCACACCAATTGCTACACCCATGGAGAACAGATTACAGTTATCTCGTTTAGATCCATCTCCTGAGGTAAGTGCCACTCTCTATCGGTAGCTGATCGGGAGTCTCATTTACCTGACCTACACTAGACCAGATATCAGCTTTGCAGTGAGCTATCTATCCAGGTTCATGCAGAACCCAAAGTTTGTCATTGGAAAGCAACAAAGCACATTTTGAGATATCTCAAAGGATCAGTGGATCTTGGTCTAGAATACAAGAAGAACGAAAACTTCTTCTTGACTGGATATTTGGATTCAGATCATGCAGGTAACATTGATGATAGAAAATCCACTTCTGGATTTGTATTCTTTATGGGATCTGGACCAATATCATGGGGAAGTAAGAAACAACACTTTGTTTCTCGCTCTTCCACAGAAGTTGAGTATCGTTCTGCAGAGAAGCTGTCTGTGAAGCGATTTGGCTACGTCGCATACTAGAAGGACTTGGAATACCACAGGACAAACCAACCACCATGTATGTTGACAATGAAGGTGTACTCAAACTTGTTCGCAATCCAGTTTTTCATGAGAGAACAAAGCACATTGAGGTTCAAGTTCATTTCATATGTGAACATGTGTTGAAGCACAACATCCAGCTTCAATTTTGTCCAATCAACAACAAGGAGATATTTTCACAAAGTCACTTGCACGTGACAAGTTCGAGTTGTTCAGAGAGTTCCTCTCCTCATCTCTTCAGACAATGCACAATTAAGGGGGGGAATGTTAGGATAAAATATTATTATCCTAATATTAATTATGCAATAGTCCAGTTATTTAATTAATTTTATTAATTAAATAATAATGGTTAATAATACAAACCATATATTTGTTATGTATTGTTATATGGTTTCTAAACCATATTTGTTTCTCATGGATGTTGTTATAGTTTTAACAATATATTTGTATTTATTCATTTGTGCTTCCCGGATGTTATTGGAAGCTTGTGCATTTTGGAACTTAATATCCTGTGTGTATTTGGTCATGTAATATCTTAAATATCATTCTCTCGTAAAGGTGTGATTGAGATTAATAAAACTAATGGATTCCGTTCTTGTTTCTCAATCTTCAATCCTCACTATATTTATTATTTAAATATCTATTTAAATATTGCAGCCCATTTCACTTCTCAAGCCAACTCAACCTAAGACCTTGGTTGAACGCATCTTCGTGAGAGAAAATTCTAGCGAAAACTCACATCCAAGGAAGGAGATTGAGCATCTTCTCTGCACATCCATCCTAGCCCACAATATGATCTATCTCAAGAAAGAGGAGTGTACATGCAGCCCATGCAAAATCTTTTCTTTAGTTGGTGATCACTTTGCAACCTTCAAACCCATCATCAACACCTCCATCCCTCACACACATGCCTTCAGAATGAAATCCAAGTAAGTATAACATCATACTTTCTGGTTATTTCATTTCATCATCATTTTATCATCCATTGTTTATCTTGCTCCCTATTGACCTTCTCCACATTTTCACCTCCATATACCCATTAAAACCTTGCAAAATCCTACTCCAATCACCCAATACCTCATCTTGACCAACCAAAGTCCTTTGTGCAATCACAAAGGAGACCAAAAGCTTGTTCTGTGACATTTCTAGATCTCACAGTGATAATGGCACGGTTACACCTTACACCTAACCATATGTCAGTCACCCCTGACCAACACCGGTCTCTGTGTTTTCCCACACATCCTGAACAGAGACCTACCCACCTAATTTTATCTCACCCTCATTCACATGTGATCTACGAGACCTTTATCAGACCTGCAGAGACCCAGAACCAATCATTTGACCTTTGGATTCTATTCTAGCTTAGCTTGTTAGATTAGATCTATTTCTTATTGTGTTTTTAAGTGAGATACCTAAATCATTTTAAAATAACAATAGGATTTACTTTGTTTTTACAGCATTGAATTGTTTAAAACAGGTGGATGCCACCATCTAGAAGAAGTATCATACTTCCCGGATCTAGCTTACGCTAGGCAGTTCACTACCCATATTGTTTAATTCCTTTATGGTGGTCTTGTTTTCATTACAGGTAGTTCCTCCTAGCCAAAGGGAAGCTCTCATGATCAGTTGTGGATTTGGAAGTCATATGCACGTGCAACAACCCATCAACCGACATTTGAATAGGTATTCCTCTATACCGTTACCCTATCTATTTCGTCAACACTTCAAAGAAACAATCTAAGAAAAAGGTGAAACATTTTGGCATGCTCGGTGGGACCCATCCGGGGTTCCTTGCATTTCATTCATTCCTAGGAAAAATTTTGTGTTTTTTTCCCTTCTGAAAAGCATACACACTAATTTTCTTCCTTTGGTAATCCACCTCTTCTTTCTATTTGCTCTAAAGGAAACTTTTCTTTTGGTGTAATTAAAAAGAATCATTTCTTCATGTTTTTGCATTGTAGTGAAAGAGCATCCCTCTTCCTCTTCATCTTATTGTGTCATCCAATTTCACATTTTGATTTGGGTTTAAAAACAAGTGCATTCCATTCTAATTTATTGCATTAGCTCACATTAATTGAGGGCAACCTATACGCTGGAAGTCATGACCAGCTGATGGTTGACAAATGAATCATAGAAAAGCACTTATATCCTTTTCTCTTTCTCTACGAGTCTTACCAAACCACACAAAAATTCAAAATACATACATTCTTAAACAACATCCTATTTGGAAGAATTCCTGTAGGTGATCACATGATCCGAGGATTGGTGGGCACCTAGCTCAGCTCTTTGCTCTGTTGAGTCATACTTCAGAGTGAATCCCACCCCCACCATAACATACCTGAAACCTCACCTTTTAGATCTCCTTCTTTGTAGGAAGCCATCCTCACCAAAAAATCTATTTCACAATTCATGTGTCAGTCCCTAAATAGCATAAGCTAAACAAACATAATAGAAAAGGCACTCCTAGGATCACATTTTCTTAGTGTTTTCTGCTTGGCTTGTGTTTTGAGGTGAGAGATCACGTTCATCACTTTTTTGTTCATCCTTGCATGCTCCTCATCATAGCTGGTGTATTCGGCTTCACCTGAGTGTGCCTGGGCCATATCATCATCATTCCCATAATTCTGGGTCTGATTCTACATCAGATTTTAATTCACAACCACTTTCTTTCATCACTATTTCAATTTCACAGTAACCGTCATCGGTTACCTTTGACCGCCATCGGTTATACCCAACCAACATCGGTTCCAAGTCCTTTTGCTAACCTACTCAAAAGGACATATTACTTCACTTTCTTCCACTTTTCACAGTCTCTATCACTATCATTTTTCCCATTGACATTTTAAACATCTTTAGATTTGGCATACCTGTAGATTTTACCTTCTACCTCATTGTTTACTCACTTTATCCATTTTCTAAAGTGTGTAGTAGTGGTTACCCCATTTTAGAACATGGTTCTTTTTCCACAATCATTAGCCCCTATTGCATTATTCACATTCATGCCACCACCCTTCTTCATCCATATTTATCTACGATAACCTCTTGTTAATTCATTATTCATTTCGGGAATGTACCCCTATTTCACTTCCTTCTTCTCCACCACCCAGAACAAATCAAAGCCCCATACACTGGAGTGTCACCTTTGTTATATGCCCAAAACCAACCTCCTCACACTACGGAGGCATCCAATCATCACAACCCACCAATGACCTAATTAAATTGATGTTGGACAAGATCTGGAGACATTGGAGGCATCGGTTTACGGCTCCCCAACACTCTCACCTATGATGAGATTTGCAACGAGCCTATTCACCCATCCCATTCCTATCCTTTTCACCACCATGCATTGGGAAATGCCTAAATTCAATCATTTCAATAGTAAAGAAGACCCATAGCAACATTTTCTTCATTCAAACATGGGTGTTATCTAATCACTCATGATGATGCCTTGCTTTTGAGAACTTTTCCCATGTCCCTCACTGGACCTACATTAGATTGGTATAGTGGGTTACCTAAACACTCTATATTCTCATTCAATCAAGTAGCCCAAGCCTTCTTGGATCATTTCTCTATCAATATCGTCAAGAAGGTTACCATGACCGATCTATATTCCACACGTTAGTATGAGGATGAATCTATCACAGATTTTTTCACTCGTTGGCATAACTTGATCAATCAACTTACCTTCCAACTGCCATAAATTGAACTCATCGAGCTCTTCACACGAGCTTGTGCTAGACATATCTCCCGACCTTGCAGGTCCAAACCTTCCAAACATTTGATGAGGCATTCACTATGGCACAAAAGTTAGAGATTTAGGCCATCGAAGAGAAGAAAATCCAATTACACAATAAGAATTTGGCATTCAAGTCGAATGAAACCTCTTCTTCTTCCAAACCACAAACCAATTATTCAAAAGCTAAGGGCACCACTAACATAGTGGTACTCAAGGCCAGCCCATCTCATTTGTCGAATCAGGCTACACCCTCATCTAATCTCTCACCTATCCAAACTTTTCGATTCAGACAAGAGTAGTGAAAATATACCCCAATTGGGGAACCTTACTCTTTGTCTTAGAAAGCTTATCAAAGTTGGAGCCATCACCCTTCCACCCATAAAACCACACATTGGTTTTGACCCTACTCGCCCCATGCCCGCATGGTATAAAGAACATGATTTCTATAACTATCATCGAGTAAAGGGTCATAGTGATGGAAACTGCATCACTTTCAAGAATATTGTCCAAGAAATTCTTGAGAAAGGTGAGTTAACTATGGATAATCCCAATGCCACCCCCAACCAAAATCTACAAATCTTCAAAAAACCATTTCCCAACCATGCCCCTTCATCCAATCAAACTGGTGAGACATCCACTCACGATACCCATACCCATGAGGTTCACTATCTTTAATGAGGTACTGTCACCTCTCAATTACCTCACATCCCTTCCATAGAGGAAATCCTAGCCCAAAATCCTCCTTCCACATTGGAACCAACCTCCACTGTTCCTTCACCAATAGAGGAACACCTTTCATCTCCTTCATCACCTACGGAGGGGTCTTCCACTAACATTGAGACCATCTCACCCCTAGCTTCTCCACTTAGAGAACCTTTACCTACCATACCTCCTCCACCCATAGAGGAGATCCCATTACCTCCTCCACCCATAGAGGAGCACCCATTACCTCCTCCACCTACAAGAGGGCACCCATTACCTCCTCCACCCATAGAGGAGCACCTATCCATTCCTCCACTTATAGAGGAGCTCCCATCATCTCCTCCACCCATCATAGACCCAGTTGAGATACCTTTTCCTCTTGGTGAGCATTCTCCATTAGCTACCCAAAATCCAATAGACCTACTTTTGGCTCTCTTACCCATGAAAGCTAAAGCTAGCCAATTCCCCATCTCTAAGACACATTTTATAGAATTCCCATTAGGTCCTCACCAACTCCACCCACAGATGTGTCATTCTCACATTTGGCCGATCACTTAGATTATGTGGATAGGGCTTTATTATGGGGGCACCTCTTACTCCCTATCTCAACACAGATGTAGAGATCCCTCGTTGATACCTCCACTATCTACCCAAACACATTTGACCCATCAAACCAAATACAACCACTTCTTGTCACAACCCCTTCCACAATACCCATTAGCACTCACACCACACCCTTACCCATAACCTGACCTACATCTAAACCCAAACCCATACCCACATTTTCCTCACTAAACCTATTACCACTTTAGGGGTCACCCGACCTGACCTTACTCATCCACCTATTAAACTTGGATTTAGCTACATCCTCCAACATCAAAACCACACCTACTCTGACACCCAAACTAAAGAAACAAACTCATTGACCTCATACCCTAACCACACCAATCACACCACACTTGTCCCATCTACCTTAAGACCTTATCTACCCAACATGGTCAAGCACCCTTCACCCATCCATAAACCAATAACACAACAACCCATTCCTTCCTCACAAACCTCTAACCTACCAGGCACACAACATGACTTATACCCCACTTGTGTCAGTCTCTTTACCACCAATACCTCCTAATACCTTATGCTATTGCTTCACTACCCACTACACTTGGTCATTGTCCCTCACACCCCAAGTATGACCCACGTCATCTACCTTTACAGCACCCCATTATCCCCGTGGGTAACTCACCCTCTTCCTCCATCTACTTTTCCTTCTAGACCTCGTACACCCACATCACCTTTACCCAAGAAGGTGTAACCCAAAAACAAAACCCCACTACCCCACAACAAGGTAGTCAAAACAACCCCACACCCTCCTACCCATCCATCTACTGTACCCCTACCCAAATGAACACGACCGATACCTCAAACCACACCGGCACCTAAACCCATAGCTCGACCCATTCCTACTCTTCCAAAAATAGTTCCTCGATAATCAACCACACCTACACCCAAACCCACGTTCACTTCCCATTGTGATCCACTAGCAGGGTCCTATGCCAAAATTTTAACCAACCTCCTCGAGACTTCTGTTATCACATTACCACCACTCTGACCTTATGACCCCCTCAAACCCAAGCCAAAAGGGTTTGATGATACTAAAATTTGTGCATACCATCATGTGTCTAGGGCATGATGTGGAGAACTGCAAGGCCTTGAAAACCATCCTTATCAATTGTGTCCACTAGAAACCAACTTTGATGATGATGACCTTCTCGATGAGGATCTGCTTCACCAACACCCATTCCCACACTGCCCACTCAACAACCACAACCTCCACCCTCACAGCTCCTAGAGCCACACCCAAGATTTGAAATTAACATGGTTCACATCAGAGAACTTGCCATGCCACCACCCAAATGTCGTTTGCTGCCCACTGACCTCACAGGGTTTTTCTCCTCCGGTAGGTTTTCCCTTCATGTGTTATACCACTCACCCTACACCTTCTCCATTTTCCAACTTCCCTCAAATCAACATGATACATGTCACTACACATGTGCGTAGAAGGGAAAAGAAAAGGCAAGCTGACCCACCAACCAATCCTATACCCAACATACCATCTGCACCCATACCTAAAATAACTATCCATGGCCCCACGTACCCCATTTCTAATGGCGTCACACATCACACCATGCTCAAACAATTACACCAATCTCCCTCAAAAATGTCCTTATAGACCTCATCAAACCTAAAATCCCATCATCAAGCCCTCATGGAGGTTCTTCGATCTATTGAGGTTTTACCCAATGACCCTACACCGTAGCCTCCATTATCACACCCCATCATGTAGCCTCTCTCACCAAATTACCACCTTCATCCTCACCTCACCTTGTTCACCAAGTGGCCTCCCTTAGCTTCTCAGAGGAGGAGATCATGCCACACCAAAATGATGACCTGGACCTAGCCCTCTTCATCTCCATCCACATTGATGACATATGGGTATGCCTTTGTGTGATGATTGATGGAGGCTTAGCATTAACATCATTTCATCCCATGCATTTTCTCAAATGCGCATACTGATAATTACATGCATAAACATCTGGTCATGTTGTGTTCATTCAATGACATGCTATCACCTCCACACTAGGCACTTTATCATCCTTCACGTTCGTGTGGCCCCCTGCACTATTCAGAATTGTTTTATGTTTTGGAGGGGAATTCAATATAACTTGTTGCTTAGTAGACCTGGATCCATGTCATGGGTTGTGTTCCTTCCACTTTGCATCGTTGTGTAAAGTTTGAACATGAAGGACACACTTATACCATTCAGTTGACCCATCACCTTTCAAAACATGCAACATGCTTTATTGACCCAATGATGTGCTCATACCTATCAAGCCATCTACCTCCTGTAACCACTACCACTTCACCTACACCTCCACCTACTAGTATAGTTACTTTACTTTCACCACACATACCTCCTCCATTCCTACCATTGCTATAACCTCCATGGCTGACCCATTAGCTTCCCAATCCATTAACTCCACCTCCGCATTGACCTCGACACATCATCCATACCAGCTACCTACATACCAACCATTGATCCCTTGGAAGGTGTTTTCAATGCCTCACTCTGGGGAGTACCACCTATATAGTGTCAACACATTCCTTACTCGCATGAGTATGGAAGCCTTCACCAACACCCTCACTATGATCACCATATAGGAGAATGCCTCCTTTATGGTCCTCCTCATCTTTGTACTAGTCTCACCTATGGGGGACTTGATACTACCACTTACACACCTGAACCACCATCATAACCCACCCATTTTCCGTTGACTTCCAATCACTTACCAATCATTGTTTCACCCACACCTTCTGCACCTTTGTGTGGAAGGGTTTTGGTTTTGGCTTTTATGAGCAAGGCCACCATACCATTATTCCATGTACCACCCGCAAACATAATGACCGTAGTGGTATCGGCTTCCCTGAACCTCCTACCAAACAGGCCCGCATTGAACTCATTGAAGACCCTAGCCCTCCTCCACCTTCATCTTCATCACTACCTTCACCCACTCCACCTTCATCACCACCCTCACTGACAGAGTCGATGGATCTGAATCTATCCCCCCTAACTTTTTTTTTTCATAAACACCATTTCCTTGGGGCCTTTGACTTATCAACATGAAGGTGAGGCCCCTTCCACTCTCCCATTCTGTATCCTGAGATGATCGATGATGACACACCTACTAATTAATGTCATTCAATGTCAGGATGATGAATCCATACTCACCTACCTTGGTGCAAGAAGACTCATATATTCATCGGTTGTTACCCTCTGAGACACAAACCATGTTGAATGAATTGACTATCGAGATCAACATTCATACTTAGGATGACCCACACATCCTAAAGATCGAGACAATCTTTAGATGTTGCTGAACAGGAAGCCATCACTTCTTTTCTCTGAGATCATAACCATGCTTTCACTTGGTCTTACGTCAGACATGCCGGTATTGACCCCACCATAGTGGTCCACAATATCGTAACCATTCCCGATGCCAAACCTATCAAACAAAAGATGAGGAAAATGCACCCTCGCATTGCTCTTCTCGTCAAAGAAAGAACTTCAGTGCCTTCTTTTCTGTTTCCTTCATCTTACCCATTGATTATCCTCGTTGGATTTCTAACATTGTCCTATTACTAAAGCAACAGGGGGACTCGCATTTGCATGGACTTCCAGTGACCTCAACCTAGCCTACCCGAAAGATGACTTTCCCTTGCCTGGTATTGATCAACTGGTTGACCTCACCGCTGGTCATGAGATGCTCTCACTCATGGATGGCTTCTCGGGTTATAACCAAATTTTTCTTGCCCTAGAAGATCAGCACAAGACCGCATTCATTACCCCTTGGGAACCTTTTTGCTATCGAGTCATGCCTTTTGGCCTTAAAAATGTTGGTGCTACATATCAGCATGCTATGACTTACATCTTCCATGATATCATGCATGCATATTGGAAGATTACGTGGATGATCTCTTGGCCAAATCTAAACATGTCGCTGCTGAGCACCTCACCATCCTGAAACCATCTTTGACCACCTCATTAAATATTACATCACCTTCAACCTAAAAGTGTGTCTTCGTGGTTCTCTCAGGAAAGCTCCTGGGATTTATTGTTTCCCTCCATGGTATAGAAGTTGACCCTGCTAAAGTCAAGGCCATTTGGAAATGCCTCTCCCACTAACCTTAAACAACTCGTAGCCTGCAAGGTAAATTGTAGTCCATTCACCATTTCATTTCACAATTATCTGATCGGTGTCAACCATTTCATCATCTACTTAGGAAGGATGTCTCCTTTAAATGGGATGATGACTATCACAAAGATTTTGAGGCCCTAAAACAATACCTTCTCCAACCACCCATACTCATTCCACCTAAAGATGATCAACCTTTTTACCTATACATATCAGCTACCGATCATTCCTTGGGAGCCATGCTCGCTCATCATGATGAACAACATAGGGAGTAGGTGGTTTATTACATAAGCCATACTCTTTTGGACTATGAAACCGATACAACCATCTAGAAAAATTTTCTTAGCCTTAGTTTTCATTGCCACCAAACTCCGCCATTACCTACTCAACCACAAAACCTATGTTGTGACCAACACCGATCCCTTACACTTCATGTATGCCAAACCTTATCAAAATCAGTGCACCGCGTGATGGCTTATGCTTTTAGCTGATCTTGACCTTGAATTCATTCACCAAAATTCCATCAAGGGCCAGCTATCACCGACCAACTGGCTGATGCACCTATTTCGAGGATCAACCCTCTAATTTTGACTTTCGATGAGTCAATTGCTACTCTTTCCCTGGATGAACCCCCTTACCAAATGACACTATTCTTTGATGGTTCCAAGTGTCAGCGTGGGGGTGGGGCTGGTGTTATCCTCATTCCTCTAGATGGAGAACCCATGCCTTTGTCTTTCAAACTAGACTTTGAATGCACCAACAATATTTCTGAGTACTGAAGCACTCGTACTAGGTCTCTAGGCCACATATGCCCTAGATGTCAAATCAATCCACATCTTTGGTGATTCACAATTGGTCATAAACCAAGTCAATGGTATGTACCAATGTCGTAATGAGATACTTCAAAAGTATAAACATCATGTAGACATACTTTTGACCACCTTTGATCGTTACACCCTTCAAACCATCCCACGTTCAACCAACAAATTTGTAGATACCATGGCCTTGCTTAGCTTCCCAAATACCCGCTTCCCCTATCGATTCCAAAATATTTGTCACCGTAAAACCTCCATTCACCTTCTTATTTACCTCATGATGTTTACTCAATCAAAAATGACACCCCTGACCGAGTGACCTTTGGTATAAACAATACTCGACTACCTTTCCCTCTCCATCTTACCTCTGATCTCACCCGTAATGGACAACGTGCCTTCCTTAAAAAGGTCTCTCATTTTTTCATTCTAGGGGGACTCCTCTATAAACATGGCTTTGATGGTATTCTCTTATGATGCCTCACAAGTTTCTGAAATTCCTTATACCATTAAGGAGGTTCATGATGGCATATGTGGAGGTCACTTTAGTGGCCTTCTTTATTCTAAGTGTATTCTTCACCTAGGCTATTCTTGGTGACCCTTAACCATGATTGTTGTGACTATGTCAAATGTTGTGTGAAATGCCAACAACATTCCAACCTTCATCATACACCCAGTCATGCCTTACAGGTCACTCGTGACCTTTGGCCCTTCTCTCAATGGGGTTTGGATCTTGTTAGAGAAATCAATCCTCATTCTTCCCAATGCCATCAATGGATCATAACTGCTACCGAATACTACACAAAATGGGTGGAAGCCATACCACTCATCTCCATGAAAAGATGAGAAAATATGTGAGTTCATTAACCATCACATCATTTGTCACTTTGGTGTTCCTCATCGCCTCATCATTGATAATGGAAAACAATTCAAAAACAAAACATTGCAAAAACTTTGCGATGCCTTCGACATTTACTTAGTTTCTCATCACCTTATTACCCACAAACCAATGGCCAAGCTGAATCCACTAACAAAACCCTCAACAAAATTCTCATGAAAGTGGTTGATGATACTGGGAAGGATTGGCATACGCACATTCCTTTTTCCTATGGGCATACCGCACTAGTATTCACACTTCCACTGTGGCCACACCCTTTTCACTGGTCTATGGTATAGAGGTTGTTCTGCCTCTCAAAGTCTAGATCCCTCACTCACATTTCTCTCCATGACATGCTTACTGATGATGACTTTGTCAGGACCACTTAGCACAACTAGAGTTATTAGATGAACATCATCTTAATGCTCTGGATCACCTTCAAGTTTACCAACAACGTATCAAACGTGCTTATGAAAACGTGTTCATGAATGAACCTTCCAAGTCGGTGACCTTGTCTTGAAAGAAAATCAACACGTAACCAAAGTAGAAAAAAGTAAATGGGGAAAATTCACTCCTAATTGGCTTGGACCATACATCGTAACTCATACCTATGGATCGGGTGCCTATCATTTATCCTCACTTGATGGTAAACCTGAACCTGAGCCCCTTAATGCATTGCATCTTGACCATTCTATTGTTGACTCGTTGTCCTACCTCACCCTTTGTCTCTTTACAGGCTTGTCCCTTGAGTGCTATCCACTCCATACACCTCCTAATGATTAAACAAGAATCATGTGAGTACCCATCACTTGTTATCTTCTCTTGAATATGTGTACCATGGCACTGCACATAGCATGATTCTCATGGATACTTTTCATCTACCTTTAGATGAGATCCCATGGTCATTCCACCTTGCCTTTTGAACAAGAGTCCTATCCTTCACCTTGGTCTTGTCCATGATTTCAAAGACCTCACATGGGACCAAACTCCTTGAGTCAAACTTCTAATAAAAAGATGACTCCCTCAAAAGGACATCTTCCTCTCGACAAAATTGCTACTATAAATAGACTGCTCCCTCGAAGGACAACTATGTGAAGCTTTAAAAAAAAAAAAAAAAAAAGAGAGAAACCAGAAGCTTCGCATCGATCAACTTCATGAAGACCTCAAGGAGTACCATATTATTTATCCCATATAGACTTCCCGCATCGATCAGTCTATCACAAAAAAACTTTTTAGTCATGGACTTGCCCATTGTGACCTCGGACCTCTTGCCCAAAATCCCTATCACTCAAACATATAAAATTAACTACCTTTCACCCACCTTACCATTTCCACTCTCATTTCCTCAATCACCTCAAGGGACATCTTGGAATTTGACATTTGGTGATCTGTGACTACTTTCATCGTAGAATAGTTAATCATGCAATGCCTTTTGGGTCTTGTGTTCATCACCCCCTCCAAGGTATGATCTACTCGGTATGATCCTACCCAATCAGGTGGCTTTATTGCCCCCCTCTTATCTTTTAACCATCTTTGTTTACATTTTGATTACCTTATATAGGACTTGGTACTCGACGCTTACCTTTGAGGTAGTCCTCCCCTTTGCCATAATCACCTTCACCTACATCCTTTTACCTATAATCTACCCACACCTATTAAACCTAAACCCACAACATGCCCACAAACCTACCAACTCATTTTCATATTCTTCCCTAGCTCATGGGAGAACTACATCGGCTGAGGTCCCTTTTTTCACCGGGACTATGTAGGCAAGCACTCGAGGGCATGGGGCCCTTGGAGGTTAGCTTGGCCATTTCTCCCTAAACAATTCATCAACCATGCCTAACTCACCATTTACATCACATTTCACTTAGTTCCCCTTTTCTAACAAAATTGGAAATTAAGCCACATACATAACAAGTTGCTTACCACAACATACATTTATTACACCTACCATCTCTCTATCATCACTATGCATAGATTATACAACATTTCACATATGACCCATAGTATCATTCATTGCCAAAATAATGAATCATAACTAAACCTACTTTCAACTCAACCATGCCTATAACCTGACTCAATCCATGCCTATAACCTAACTCGACCATGCCTATAACCTAACTCATCCATGCCTATAACCTGACTCAATCCATGCCTATAACCTAACTCGATCCATGCCTATAACTTGACTCGACCATGCCTATAACCTGACTCGATCCATGCCTATAACTGACTCGATCCATGCCTAAACCAACCTAACTCCATCATGCCTAACTCACCTAATTTCAAACCACATTAAAGTAACAAATCCATATCTCATCTAACACAAGCCATACATCCAATATCTCATAAACATATTAACACATCACAAAATACCATGAATCTCATCATATAAATCAATAAATGTGTATCTCAAAATACATGCCTATCTCATCATGGCCATCATCTCAAAAATGTCGGCACACAGGCGACGATATATATACAATACAAAATGTCATCGCATGCGTAGATCGGTCTCATATATACAAAAAAAGAATGAATGAATCAATAAAAAAATCTTCTTGACGCATGCAGGTGGTATATGCTCAAAATATCAATAAAAATCACTCATGCTCAAAATATATCATCCTCACTCTTTATTTGGCATGTAGGTATGGTATGTGATAATAAAAAATACAACTATCTTCACTAGTGGCATATATATAAAAAATAATCACTAGTATACATCAAAAAATTGGGTGGCATATCAGACATCTCACGGATGTCCTCCATCTCTGTGTCACCTACACCCTCGGCCTCCTGTGTCCCTACTAGCACATCACCTAGCTCTAGTCACCATGCACTGGTGGCCTCTCCCTGATCAGGCCTCGAGAGCTTGCTGACCTCTGTGCTCTCCACACTATGTGTGTGGGATCTCATCCTCTCACTTTGGATGCTGTTGTGCCTTGTACTCTCGTAGAGAGGAAGTCTATCCAGCTACCATGAGCTGGTCTGATAATATCTCACCTCACCTAGGGCATCCTGTAACCTAGATATAGGCATGGTCTATGGTGGTCCCATAGGTCTCGGCCCCTATACCTACCCCTGTGCCTGCTTTGTGGCTGGGACCAGCTCCCTGTGCTGTGGTGGTCCCCCCCCTGTCCCCATATGCTTGTGGTGGTGCCCCTGCCCTATGCTATATATCTGGGCTGTAAGCCCCAATCTATGTCTAGGTTGTGGCCAACTAGCCCTGTAAACCTACACCTAAGCCAGTAAGGCTGCCTGACCATCTCTATCTCCATCTCCTCCATCTCCTCCACCCTCTCCCTCACCATCTGGGCTGCAGACTAGCCACTATGTACTGTAGCTCTGCTACCTCTGCCTCCTGACCCCTCTTGTGTATGTCTACAGTATACCTATCTATGTGTGATCATGTCGCTACCTACCCTTGTAGGGCATCTCTCTGCATTGTAATGGTAGCTAAGTTAGGCTGCCCCCAGTCTAGGTGGTATGGCTCATAACTGAGCCACCCACCACTACCTATACCTATTTGTGCATCCGGCATCATCAATCCATTGATCCACTGGCTTCTCCTCCTCTCCTATAGGCACTGTAGGTTGTGGTAGAGGTAGAGGCCTCTCCATGTCATCTCTCGATACTGTGGGAAGGATGGGAGGAATATCTGTACAAGCCTGAACTACCATCGGACCCTGTCTACCGGGATCATCTCATCCTCCCGGCACGGTGACCCTGTATCCACCTCTCTAGCTGGAGCTCAGCTAGCTCCTCATGCATGTGCCTATATGAGGGGAATCCCACATATGGCCTCAGATAATGTCCACTCAGACAACCCCTCCAACAACTACCAAAAATGGGCCACATCATATGTCGGCCTATCGACCTCCGCTCTCCTACAACTGGCACCCATCTCTTGTATCCCAACCACACACATCTCATTGGAAATGCATCTACTGGGGCATCCCTATAGGTCAAACATAGACTATGTGCTCGTAGGCCCAACAAGTGTAGTATAAATGTATAACATAGGCTAAACTGCACAACCACCCATACCCACAACTCTGTATAGCTGCACCAAGAATGTTGGTGCCCTAGGAAAAGCATGTCTCATGCACCATCATATCATGGAGCACCCCCATCAGTGATCGGGAAAGCATCCACCCTCTGCATCAGGTAGTGCATAGTAGCACACTGCCTCCATCAATAAAACCACTAGCCTCGTATCTCATCCGGATGGGCTAGGTACATCTCACCATAGCTCAAACTGGCACTATGGAATCTTAGCTCCACCGCCCCCTCACCAAAAACTATCCCGATCAGCTCCTCTGAGGCCTCAGAGGAGATAGAGTACACCTAGGCCCCCAATATGGGTAACCACAAAATCATGGAACACATCCTCAGGGTGATAGTCATCTCACCCGTCGGAAGGTGGAACGTGTTGGTCACGGAGTCCCATCTATCGATGAGTGTGACCATCAAACTAGGCTATTGAACAACATGTCGGTAGTGTTGAATACCACTCAAGCCCACTACCTCCATGTGCTTTGCAGCTCCAAAGGGGTCTAAGCCATGTAATGTCACTAGTAGTGGTGGAACCCTATCCGCATATGTAACTGTGATCTCCCTACATCAATCAAAGCACAACATTAATCTACATTTACCATGACCATATTCATCAATTATCATTACCACCACCCTATTTTTTTTACCCATCTCACTACCACCTAACCCACATCATTTTTTGGACCCTTGTGCCTAAAAATCAACTGAGTGCGGTTCATCCTAACCGACTCGAGTCACCCTTAAACCCGACATCGGTCACTGTTTGGTGATCGATATTTGGTTCTTTCTTTACGACCATGGTTACCCATAACCGGCATCGGTCACCTGTTTGGTGACCGATCCTAGTTCTACCCAATTGATGCTAGCCCGGCCAAGCTTGATTGGCTGCCGGTCACTTTGTCGTGAGAAAAATCCGTGACTTCCCAAACCCCCTTTTTCTAAAACCCTCCCACCTATCCCTTTTACCCCACCTACAATGACCTACACTACCCCAAAACCCCTACCCACCCCACCTATCCAATTTACTACCCCCCCCTCTTTTTTCCCATTATTCCCCCATACCCACATTTAACTTTTTCCCACCCAAAAAACAAAAAACCCACAAAACCCTACAAATAACAACTATCACAACCTCTACTCTATCTAATTAACACTATAGAGTTAGGAACTTACCTCCTCATCTTTTGCTACCATCTCGGTGGCATGTCAGCCCCTTGTCTTTGGTGGTCCACCGATCCCTCTCTAGCCTCTGCCATCCCTGAATATCTACCCGCACCCTCGACCAATCAACTCTCTCACCCTGATCCCATGGACCCGCTACTCACCACCCAACCACCATCAAATCACACTGCCAACTCACTGTCCCATTTCCTCCGGACACTTTTCTCACTTTTCTCTCTTTTTTGTCATTTCTTCACTTCGCAAATCACAAATGAATAATAAAAATGGATTTTTTGTTTTTATACAAAACCCGACCTAACCGACGTCGGTTCCCCTTGACCGACATCGGTCTCGTGCCCTACCTCACCATCGTTAATTTTCCTATACCGACGTCGGTTATCCATGACCACCATCGGTCACCCTAACCTACACATTGCCCCTACTTTTCCATTTTACCCCACCCTCTACCTTGCTCTTTACCCCATCCAACCTTTACCCAACCCATTACCTTACCTTTCCTGACCTCATCATTTACTACCTCCATTTTTCCTCCTTTGGGGACTCATTATTTTACCCCTACCTTGGCCTTACCCATGCCATGACCTAGATATTTGGACCTGGACCATCACTAGTGACCTTTGACCTCATGTGTTTCACTATACCTTGCGGCATTATTACCTATGTTGATTGACCTAATGACCTTACCTAGCCTATTTCCATGACCATTTATCTGACCCTACCTTTGGTGTACTGGAACATACCTAAACATTCTGCACCTAACCTATGTTGTGTTTCTGACCATATCCTATACCTTGGATACTGGATTCACTTCAACCTTGTTTGGATAAACCTATCGACCTTAGATGATGTAGAGTTTTGCTACTCTTCTAACAACTCGGTAGCGTCTTTGCAGTTTATACGTGTGTGTGTGTTTGTTTATTGCTACTGTGACCACGACCCATTACCTAGATTTCTGAGTAGACCTTTCACCCTTTTTCCCCTGTACCCACTTGCCTTTTCCTCACATTTACCTTTTATCAAACCACTCACTCACCACTTGACTCTTTGCCTCGTCGAGTTCTGGTTTGAGGGATCACCTTCACCCACACATGGGGCAACCACATCTTATTTTTGTTAGCATCACTTACCAATATAAGCTACACAAAAAAAAGGGGCAAAATGTAGACACTAAAATTAGGTCACACTCCCCTTTTGTCCCTCGACATATAAGCACCCTTTATTACATTTACCTAGCCATGACCCCCTTCACCCCACTAATATTAATTTAATTAATTTAATTAAATTAATGCATTATCCTCACTATATTTATTATTTAAATATCTTATTTAAATAATATCCCACACATATAGTTCACTTAGACACCTCACCAAGCCAACTCAACCTAAGACCTATTCTTAGCAAGTTCCCATAACTAACTAAGACTTACCCAAACCCTAAAAATCAATGCCTACATTCCCTCTAACCACATTCCCACATGCTCACAAGAAGCTCCCAGTCTAATCCATGGGATAATGACATGAGATCCAAGGAAATCAGGAGGATCTCCCTAGTTTAGTAAACCTAGGAAATCCCACCTTGACCGACGTCGGTTACCCCTAACCATCACCGGTTAATCTGGAACCGCCATCGGTTACCCCTTTTAACCCTAAAATACCTTATTCTCAAGGTTGGAAAACATTGGGAGAAATTTGATGAGAAAGAACACATCTCAGAGAGATAATGCATCTTCAGAGAGAAAATTCCAGTGAAAACTCACATCCAAGGAAGGAGATTGAGCATCTTCTCTGCACTGACCATCCGACCATGATATGATCTATCAAGCAAAAGGAGTGTACATGCAGCCCATGCAAAAGATTTTCTTGAGTTGGTGATCACTTACAACCTTCAAACCCATCATCATCCTCCTCCATCCCACACACATAGGCCTTGAGAATGAAATCCAAGTAAGTACAACATCATACTTTCCTGGTTATTTCATTTCATCATCATTTTATCATCCATTGTTTATCTTGCTCCCTATTGACCTTCTCCACATTTTCACCTCAATATACCCATTAAAACCTCACAAAAGCCTACTCTAGTCACCCAATACCTCATCCTAACCAACCAAAGTCCTTTGTGTAATCACAAAGGAGACCAAAATCCCTTGTTTATGACATTTCTAGATCTCACAGTAACTGGCACCGATTATACCTAACCGCCGTCGGTCACCCCTGACCAGAAACGGTCTCTGTGTTTTCCCACACAACCCTGAATAGAGACCTACCCACCTAATTTTATCTCACCCTCATTCACCTGTGATCTACTCGAGACCTTTATCAGACCTACAGAGACCAGAACCAATCATTTGACCTTTGGATTCTATTCTAGCTTAGCTTGTTAGATTAGATCTATTTCTTATTGTTTTTTAAGTGAGATACCTAAATCATTTTAAAATAATAATAGGATTTACTTTGTTTACAACATTGAATTTTTAAAATAGTGGATTGATGACCATCTAGAACTTATCATACTTCTAGATCTAGCTTAAATTCTTTACGGTGGTCTTGTTTTAATTAGGTAGTTCATTACCCATATTGTTTAATTCCTTACGGTGGTCTTGTTTTCTATCGTTACCCTATCTATTTCTTCACATCTTTGAAGAAACAATCTAAGAAAATGGTGAAGCTGAGACAAAAGTGTAAATTATGACAAAGCACATGTCACCTTCATCCAACGCACCTCTCAAGATAAGTGTACTTAATTCACTTTAATAAAGTAGTGATAAAATAATTATATGTGATTCATATTTGTGCCATGTCATGGTGACTTTATAATCCATAATATCTTGTCACCTTTCATTATATGAGTTATCGCTCACGTCACCCCACTTCATCACTCAACCTCACCTCGAAAGGATGCTTACACCCCTCTATTTCACCTAATTCTTAGATCATTTCTTTGAAGTGTTGAAAAAATAGATAGAGTAATAGGTGTAGGAGGAATACCTATTCAAATGCTAGTTGATGGGTTGTTACATGAGTATGACTTCGAATCCATAGCTAATCGTGAGAGCTTCTTTTTGGCTAAGAGGAACTACTGTAATGCAAAGTAAGACCACCGAGAAGGAATTAAACAATATGGGTAGTGAACGCCTAGTGTAGCTAGATCGGGAAGTGTGATACTTCCTAGATGTTTGTGATCCACTATTTTAAACAATTTAATCATGTTTGTTGTAAACAAAGTAAATCCTATTGTAATTTGAAATGATTTAGGTATCTCACTTAAAACACAATAAGAAATAGATCTAATCTAACAGGATAAGCTAGAATAGAATCAAATGTCAAATGATTGGTTCTAGGTTCTCTGCGGGTTTGATGAGAGAGGTCTCGGGTAGATCACGTGGTGGATGAGGGTGAGATGAAATTTGGTGGGTAGGTCTCTATTCTAGTTGTATGGGTAAAATAGAGACCGATGTCGGTTTTGGGAGTAGGCGCTAATGGCGGTCAGATGTAAGCGGTGCCGATTCTTGTGAGGAAATCTAAAAATGCCACAGAACAAGCTTTGGGTCTCCTTTGTGATTACACAAAGGACTTTGGTTGGTCGGGATGAGGTATTGGGTGACTGGGGTAGGCTTTTGGTGAGGTTTTAATGGGTATATGGAGGTGGAAATGTTGGAGAAGGTCAATAGGTGGCTAGGTAAACAATAGATGATAAAATGATGATGAAATGAAATAAAATAAAAAAAGTATGACGTTATACTTACTTGGATTCCGGTCTTGAATGTCTGTGAGTGAGGGATGGAGGTGTTGATGAGGGTTTTGAAGGCTGCAAGTGATCACCAACTAAAGGAAAGCTTCTGCATGGGCTGCATGTACATTCCTCTTTGCTTGGTTAGATCAGATCATGGTGGGATGGTATGCGTAGGAAAAGATGTTTGATCTCCTTCCTTGCATGTGAAGATCTGTTGGAATTCACTCTTTGAAGATGTGTTATCTCTCTCGAGATGTGTTTTTTTTTTTTTCCAACCTTTTTTTTTCCAACCTTCCCAACCTTGAGAATAAGGTTGTTTTGGGGTTAAAGGGTAACCGATGGTGGTTTCGACTTAATCGATGATGGTTAGGGGTAGGCATCAGTCGAGTAAGTCAGCTCATGATTTCCTAGGTTTACTAAACTTACTAAGGAGGAGATCCTCTTGATTTCCTTAGAATTTTGTGTCATTAACCCATGGATTAGACTAGGAGCTTCTTGTGAGCATGTGGGAATGTGGTTAGAGGGAATGTAGGCATTGATTTTTAGGGTTTGGGTAAGTCTTAGTTAGTTATGACACCTTACTAAGAATAGGTCTTAGGTTGAGTTGGCTTGGTGATATGGTGTAGCTAAGTGAAACTTTATGTGTGGATATTATTTAAAATAAGATATTTAAATAATAAATATAGTGAGGATAATAATTAATTTAATTTAATTAAATTAATATTAGGACTAGAAAGGGGCCATGAGTAGGTGAATGTGATGAAGGGTCTTATTAGGGTCGAGGGACGACCAAAGGGGAGTGTGACCTAATTTTAGTAGTGTCTACATTTTGCCCCTTTTTGTTAGTAGATCTTGTATTGGTAAGTGATGCTAACAAAAATAAGATGTGGTTTCCCCATGTGTGGGTGAAGGTGATCCCCCTCAAATTCAGGCTGATGAGGCGAAGATGCGAATCTCTCGAGTGAGTGGTTTGATAAAAGGTAAATGTGAGGAAAAGGTAGGTGGGCACGGGGAAAAAGGGTTAAAGGTCTACTCGGGAAATCTAGGTAATGAGTCAGGGTCAAAATGATGGATAGGGGTCAAACACACACATATAATATTTCATAGGTTTACTAAACTAGGAAGATTGAAGAAGAAGGAAAATCTACATCATTAAGGTCGATAGGTTTATCAAAAAGGTTGAAGTGAATGTAGGTATGAAAGGTATGGGTAAGTATATGGTATGACAGGAAACACAATATAGGTTAGGTAGGAAGCGTTTAGGTATGTTCGGTAGCAAAGGTAGGGTAGAGATGTATCAATATAAAATAGGCTAGGTATTATTTAAAATAAGATATTTAAATAATAAATAGTGAGGATATTGAATTAATTTAATTAAATTAAATTAGTGGGGTGATGGGGCCAAGGCTAGGTGAATGTGATGAAGGGGTGTTTATTCATTGAGGGGTCCAAAGGGAGTGGACCTAATTTGGGTAGTGTCTACATTTTGCCCCTTTTGGTTACGTAGATTGAAGGTAAGTGGTAAAAAAATAAGATGCGGTTGCCCCATGTGGGGAAGGTGATCCGAGGTCAAGTGAAATAGATGAGGTGAGAAGGGAGAATCGGTGAGTGGTTTGATAAAAGGTAAATGGGAGGAAATGAAAGGTGGGAAGGGAGAAAGGGAAAAAATCGGGAAATATAGGTAATGGGTTTGGGTAAAGGTAGCAATAAAAATGCATACCACACATGTATAAATTATTTACATGCTACTAGGTTGAAGAAAGAGAAAACTCTGGAGACATTAGTAAGATAGGTTTATCAAACAAGGTTGAAGTGATGAGTGTATTATGTATTGTTGACATTCTTTGGTATATGGATATGGTCATAGAAACACAATGTAGGTTAGGCATTTTATAGGAATTATTTAGGTATGTTGGGACACCATTTAGGTCACATACCACGCTACGGTTATGAGATGATAATATGATGATATTTTTTATATTATTATATATATGAGGTCATTATGTCAGATGACATTTTGTATTGTATATGGCCTATGTATAGCAAACACATGAGATGATGGACACTTATGGATGAGTCCAAATATTTAGATCATGGATGAGGTGGATTCAAGGTAGGGGTAAAATATGATGAGGAGGACAAAGGATTTAGATTGATGAGGATGTGTTGAGGTTAGGTAAATGGGTTAGGTAAGATGGGGTTAGGTAAAGGCATGGTGGAGATTGTTGATTGGTTTAGGCATGGTTGAGTTAGGTTAGTTAGGCATGGATCGAGTTAGGTTGGTTAGGCATGGATGAGTCAAGTTAGGTTTTAGGCATGGTTGAGTTAGGTTTGTTAGGCATGGATTGAGTCAGGTTGTTAGGCATGGATTGAGTCAGTTAGGTTGTTAGGCATGGATTGAGTTAGGTTTGGTTAGGCATGGTTGTGTTGAAAGTAGGTGAAGTTGTGATTCATTATTTTTGCAATGAATGATACTATGGGTCATATGTGAGATGTGGTATAATCTATGCATAGTGATGATAGAGAAATGGTAGGTGTAATAAATGTATAAAATATGAAGCAACTTGTTATGTATGTGGCTTAATTTCCAATTTTGTATATAAAAGGGAAACTAAGTGAGATGTGGTGTAAATGGTGGGGAACATGGAAGATGAATTGTTTAGGGTAGAGAATGGCTGAGCTAACCTCCAAGGGCCCCATGCCCTGGAGTGCTACCTACATAGTCCGGTGAAAAGGGACCTTAGGCCGATGTAGTTCTCCCATAAGCTAGGGAAGAAAATGAGGAGGTGTGAAAATGAGTTGGTAGGTTTTGGGCATGTTGTGGGTTTAGATCTACTAGGTGTGGGTAGATTATAGGTAAAATGATGTAGGTGGGGGTGATTGTGGTGAAAGAAGAAGATTACCCCAAAAGTAAGTGTCGAGGACCAAGTCCTGTATAAGATAATCAAAACATAAACAAAGATGGTTAAAAGATAAGAGGGGACAATAAAGCCACCTGATTGGGTAGGATCATACCGAGTAGATCATACCTTGGAGGAGGTGATGAACATAAGACCCTAAAGACATTGCATGATTGACTATTCTACGATGAAAAGTAGTCACATGATCACCAAATGTCTAAATTCTAAGATGTCCCTTGAGGCAATGAGGAAATGAGAGTGGGAATGGTAAGAAGGGTGAAAGGTAGTTAATTTTATATGGTATAAGTAGCAGGCCCTTTGGGAAAGAGGTCCTAGGTCACAATGGGAAAGTCCATGACTAAAAGGTTTTTTTTTGTTTTGATAGACTGATCGATGCGGGAAGTCTATATGGGATAAATAAAATTGAACTCCTTGAGGTCTTCGTGAAGCTGATCGATGCGGGAAGCTTTGGTACTCTCTCTTTTTTTTTTTTAAAGAGCTTTACATAGCTGTCCTTCGAGGGAGTAGTCTATTTATAGCAACAATTGGTCGAGAGGAAGATGTCCTTTTGAGGGAGTCATATTTTTATTAGAAGTTTGACTCAAGGAGTTTGGTCCCATGTGAGGTCTTTGCAGTCATAGACAAGACCAAGGTGAAGGATAGGACTCTTGTTCAAAAGGAAAGGTGAAATGACCATGGGATCTCATCTAAGGGTAGATGAAAAGTATCCATGAGAATCATGCTATATGTGCAAGTGTCCATGATACACAAATTCAAGAGAAGATAACAAGTGACGGGTACTCACATGATTCTTGTTTAATCATTAGGGAGGTGTATGGAGTGGGTAGTGCTCAAGGGATGAGCCTGGAAAGAGACAAAGGGTGAGGTAGGATGACAAGTCAACAATAGAATGGTCGAAGATGTAAGGTGTTAAGGGGCTCAGGTTTGGGTTTACCATCAAGAGAAGATAAATGATAAGCACTTGATCCATAGGTATGAGTCACGATGTATGGTCCAAGCCAATTAGGAGAAAATTTCCCCGTTTACTTTTTTCTGCTTTGGTTACGTGTTGATTTTCTTTCAGGACAAGGTCACCGACTTGGAAGGTTTGTTCATGAACATGTTTTTCATAGGCACGTTTGATACGTTGTTGGTAAACTTGAAGGTGATCAGAGTGTTAAGATGACGTTCATCTAATAACTCTAGCTTGTGCTAAACGGTCCTGACAAAAGTCATCATCTAGTGAGCATGTCATGGAGAGAAATGGAGTGAGGGGATCTGAGATTTGAGAGGAAAACCTCTATACCGTAGACCAGAGAAAATGGTGTGGCCGTAGTGGAAGTGTGAATACTAGTGTGGTATGCCCATAGGGAAAAAGGAATGTGCGTATGCCAATCCTTCCCAGTATCATCAACCACTTTCATGAGAATTTTGTTGAGGGTTTTGTTAGTGGATTGGATTTTTTTAGTGGATTGGCTTGGCCATTGGTTTGTGGGTAATAAGGTGATGAGAAACTAAGCTGAATGCCAAAGGTGTCACAAAGTTTTTGTAATGTTTTTTTTTGAATTGTTTTCCATTATCAGTGATGAGGTGATGAGGAACACCAAAGTGACAAATGATGTGGTGGTTAATGAACTCACATATTTTCTTAGCTTTCATGGAGATGAGTGGTATGGCTTCCACCCATTTTGTGTAGTATTTGGTAGCAGTGATGATCCATTGATGGCATTGGGAAGAATGAGGATTGATTTCTCTGACAAGATCCAAACCCCATTGAGAGAAGGGCCAAAGGTCACGAGTGACTGTAAGGCATGATTGGGTGTATGATGAAGATTGGAATGTTGTTGGAATTTTACACAACATTTGACATAGTCACAACAATCATGGTTAAGGGTCGGCCAGTAATAGCCTAGGTGAAGAATACGCTTAGCAACAACAAGGCCACTAAAGTGACCTCCACATATGCCATCATGAACCTCCTTAATGGTATAAGGAATTTCAGAACTTGTGAGGCATCGTAAGAGAATACCATCAAAGCCGTGTTTATAGAGGAGTCCCCCCAGAATGACGTAATGAGAGACCTTTTTAAGGAAGGTGCATTTTCCGTTATGGGTGAGATCAGGAGGTAAGATGGAGAGAAAGGTAGTCGGAGTATTGTTTATACCAAAGGTCACTCGGGTTAGGGGTAGTGGTTCCGATCGAGTAAACATCGTGAGGTAAATAAGAAGGTGATTGGAGTCATTGTATGGTGACAAAGATTTTAGAATTAGGCAGGTGAAGCGGGTATTTGGGAAGCTAAGCAGGCCATGGTATCTACAAATTTGTTGGTTGAATGTGGGATGGTTTGAAGGGTGTAACGATCAAAGGTGGTCAAAAGTATGTCTACATGATGTTTATACTTTTGAAGTATCTCATTATGACATTGGTACATACCATTGACTTGGTTTATGACCAATTGAGAATCACCAAAGATGTTGATTGATTTGACATCTAGGGCATAGGTGGCTTGGAGACCTAGTACGAGCACTTCGTATTTGGCAATATTGTTGGTGCATTCAAAATCTAGTTTGAAAGACAAAGGCATGGGTTCTCCATCAAGAGGAATGAGGATAATACCAGCCCCACCCCCCATGCTGACACTTGGAACCATCAAAGAAGAGTGTCATTTGGTAAGGGGTTCATCCAGGGAAAGGGTAGTAATTGACTCATCTGGAAAGTCAAAATTAGAGGGTTGATCCCTAGAAATAGGTGCATCACCAATTGGTCGGTGATAGCTTGGCCCTTGATGGAATTTTTGATGAATGAATTGAGGTCAAGATCAGCTAAAAGCATAAGCCATCATGTGGCATGCTGATTTTGATAAGGTTTGGCATACATGAAGTGTAAGGGGTCGGTGTTGGTCACAACATAGGTTTTTGGTTGAGTAGGTAATGATGGAGTTTGGTGGCAATGAAAACTAAGGCTAAGAAAAGTTTGGGATGGTTGTATCGGGTTTCATAGTCCAAAAGAGTATGGCTTATGTAATAAACCACCTACTCCCTGTGTTGTTCATCACGATGAGTGAGCATGGCTCCCAAGGAATGATCGGTAGTGGATATGTATAGGTAAAAGGTTGATCATCTTTAGGTGGAATGAGTATGGGTGGTTGGAGAAGGTATTGTTTTAAGGCCTCAAAAGCTTTGTGATAGTCATCATCCCATTTAAAGGAGACATCCTTCTTGAGTAGATGATGAAATGGTTGACATCGATCAGATAATTGTGAAATGAAATGGTGAATGGACTACAACTTACCTTGTAGAGCTATGGAGTTGTCGAAGGTTAGTAGGTGGAGGCATTTGAGAATGGCCTTGACTTTAGTAGGGTCAACTTCTATACCATGGAGGGAAATGATAAATCCCAGAGCTTTCCTAAAAGAACCGTGAAGACACACTTCTTAGGCTAAAGGCAGACACAATATTTAATGAGGTGGTCAAAGATGGTTTTAAGGATGAAAAGGTGCTCGGAGTGACATTTAGATTTGGCCAAGAGATCATCCACGTAATCTTCCAATATGTGATGCATGATATCATGGAAGATGTAAGTCATAGCCCGATTGATATGTGGCACCAAGCATTTTTAAGGCCAAAAGGCATGACTCGATAGCAGAAGGTCCCCAAGGGGTGATGAATGAGGTCTTGTGTTGATCTTCTAGGGCAAGAAAAATTTGGTTATAACCGAGAAGCCATCCATGAGTGATAGCATCTCATGACCAGTGGTGAGGTCAACCAGTTGATCAATACCGGGTAAGGGAAAGTCATCTTTTCGGGTAGGCTAGGTTGAGGTCATGGAAGTCCATGCAAATGTGGAGTCCCCTATCACTTTAGTGATAGGGACAATGTTAGAAATCCAATGAGGATAATCAATGGGTAAGATGAAGGAAATGGAAAGAAGGTGTTGAAGTTCTTCTTTGATGAGAAGAGCAATGTGAGGGTGCATTTTCCTTAGCTTTTGTTTGATGGGTTTGGCATCGGGAATGGTTACTGATATTGTGGACCACTATGGTGGGGTCAATACGGGCATGTCTGTGTAAGACCAAGTGAAAGCATGGTTATGATCTCTGAGAAAAGAAGTGATGGCTTCTGTTAGTAGCATCTAAAGATTTCGATCTTTAGGATGTGGGTCATCTTGAGTATGAATGTTGATCTCGATAGTTGATTCATTCAACATGGTTTGTGTCTCAGAGGGTAATGACCGATGAATATATGAGTCTTCTGCACCAAGGTAGGTGAGTATGGATTCATCATCCGACATTGAATGACATTAATTGAAGGTGTGTCATCATCGATCATTTCAGGATATAGGAAGGGAAGAGTGGAAGGGGCCTCGCCCTCACGTTGATAAGTCAGAGGCCCCAAGGAAATGGTGTTTATGAAAAAAAAGTTAGGAGGGATAGATTCAAGATCCATCGACTCCATCAGTGAGGTGGTGATGAAGGTGGAGCGGGTGAAGAAGGTGGAGAAGGGCTAGTGTCCTTAATGAGTTCAATGTGGGCCTGTTTGGTAGGTGGTTTGGGGAAAGCCAATACCACTACGGTCGTTATGTTTGTGGGTGGTACATGGAATAATGGTATGGTGGCCTTGCTCATAAAATCCAAAACCAAAACCCTTCCATGCACATCGGTGTAGGAAGGTGTGGGAAAAATGGTGATTGGTAAGTGATTGGAAGTCAATGGAAAATGGGTGGGTTTGTGATGGTGGTTTGGGTGTGTAAGTGGTAGTATCAAGTCCCCCATAGGTGAGACTAGTACGAAGGTGAGGAGGACCATAAAGGAGACATTCTCCTATATGGTGATCATAGTGAGGGTGTTGGTGAAGGCTTCCATACTCTTGTGGAGTAAGGAATGTGTTGACACTATATAGGTGGTACTCCCCCAGAGTGAGGCATTGAAAAACACCTTCCAAGGGATCAGTGGTTGGTATGTAGGTAGCTTGGTATGGATAATGTGTGGAGGTCGATGCGGAGGTGGAGTTAATGGATTGGGAAGCTGATGGGTCAGCCATGGAGGTTATGGTAGTGGTAGGAATGGAGGAGGTATGTGTGGTAGAAGTAGTGGTTGTACTGGTAGGTGGAGGTGTAGGTGAAGTGAAGTAGTAGTGGTCGGAGGTAGACAACTTGATAGGTATGAGCACATCATTGGGTCGGTAAAGCATGTTGCATGTTTTGAAAGGTGATGGGTCAGTTGGAATGGTATAAGTGTGTCCTTCATGTTCAAACTTTACACAATGATGCAAAGTGGAAGGAACACAACCCATGACATGGATCAAGGTCTGCCAAGCAACAAGTTATATTGGAATTCCCCCTCCAAAATGTAAAACAATTCTGGGAATGCAGGGGGCCCATGTGAATGTGGAGGATGACGGTGCCTAGTGTAGAGGTGATAGCATCATTGAATGAACGTAACATGACCGGATGTTTATGCATGTAATTATCAGGTATGCGCATTTGAGTGAATGCATGGGATGAAATGATGTTAATGCTAGTGCCCCCATCAATCATCACATGGCGTACCCGTATGTCATCGATGTGGACAGAGATGAAGAGGGCTGGGTCTGGGTCATCATTTTGGTGTGGCGTGATCTCTTCCTTTGAGAAGCTAAGGGAGGCCACTTGGTGAACAAGGTGGGGTGAAGATGAAGGTGGTAATTTGGTGAGAGAGGCTACATGATGGGGTGTGATAATGGAGGCTATGGGTGTAGGGTCATTGGGTAAAACCTCAATAGATTGAAGAACCTCCATGAGAGCTTGATGATGGGATTTTGAGGTTTGAATGAGGTCATATAGGGACATTTTGAGGGGAGATTGGTGTAATTTTTGAGCATGGTGTGATGTGTGACACCATTAGAAATGGGGTACGTGGGGCCATAGATAGTGATTTTAGGTATGGGTGTAGATGGTATGTTGGGTATAGGATTGGTTGGTGGGTCAGTTGCCTTTTCTTTGCCCTTATCCTTCATGCAGCATGTGTAGTGATGTGTATCATGTTGATTTGAGGGGAGTTGGAAAATGGAGAAGGTGTAGGATGAGTGGTATAATGACATGAAGGGAAAAAACCTACTGGAGGAGAAAATCCTTGTGAGGTGAGTTGGTGTAACGACATTTGGGTGGTGGCATGGCAAGTTCTCTGATGTAAACCATGTTAATTTCAAATCTTGGGGTGGCTCTAGGAGCTTGTGAGGGTGGAGGTTGTGGTTGTTGAGTGGGTAGTGTGGGAATGGGTGTTGGTGAAGTAGGATCCTCATCGAGAAGGTCATCATCATCAAAGTTGGTTTTGGTGGACACAATTGGATAAGGATGGTTTTCAAGGCCTTGCAATTCTCCACATCGTGCCCTGGCACATGATGGTATGTGAAAATTTTAGTATCATCAAACCCTTTTGGCTTGGGTTTGAGGGGGTCATAAGGTCTGAGTGGTGGTAATGTGATGACAGAAGTCTCAAGGAGGTTGGTTAAAATTTTGGCATAAGACCCTGCTAGTGGATCACAATGGGAAGTGAATGTGGGTTTGGGTGTAGGTGTGGTTGATTGTCGAGGAATGGTTTTTGAAAGAGGAGGAGTGGGTGAGCTATGGGTTTGGGTGCTGGTGTGGTTTTAGGTGTCGGGTGTGTTTGTTTAGGTAGGGGTATAGTAGATGGATGGGTAGGAGGGTGTGTGGTTGTTTTGACTACCTTATTGTGGGGTAGTGGAGTTTTGTTTTTGGGTTGCACCTTCTTGGGTAAAGGTGATGTGGGTGTATGAGGTCTAGAAGGAAAAGTAGATGGAGGAAGAGGGTGAGTTACCCATGGGGATAATGGGGAGTCTTTGTGAAGGTAGATGATGGGTCATGCTTGAGGTGTGAGAGACAATGACTGAAGTGTAGTGGGTAGTGAAGCAATAGCTGAGGGTATTGGAGGTATGGGTGGTAAAAGAGTGCTATAGGTGTAGGTGTAAGTTGGGTTGGGCATCTGGGTAGGTAGAGGTTTGTGAGGAAGGAATGGGTTGTTGTGTTTTTGGTTTATTGGTGGGTGGAGGTTTCTTGACCATGTTGGGAAGTTGAGGTCCTAAGATAGATGGGACAAGTGTAGGTGTGATTGGTGTGGTCGGGGTATGAGTTCTATGGGTTTGGTGCTTTTGTTTGGGTGTCAGAGTAGGTGTGGTGTTGACTTTGGAGGATGTAGCTAAATCTAGTTTAATAGGTGGATGAGTAAGGCTGGTGGTCGGGGTGACCCCTAAAGTGGTAATAGGTTTAGTTGAGGAAGATGTTGTATGTGTGGATTTGGGTTTAGATGTAGGTTGGGTTATGGGTAAGGGTGTGGTTTGAGCTATAATAAGTGTCATGGAAGGGGTTGTGATAGAGGTGGTTGTGTTTGGTTTGATTGGTTGAAATATTTTTGGGTAGATAGTGGAGGTATCGGAGAGGATCTCTGCATCTATGTTGAGATGGAAGTAAAAGGCACCCCCATAGTAAGGCTCTATCCACATAATCTAAGTGATCGGCCAAATGTGAGAATGACACATCTGTAGGTGGAGTTGATGAGGACCTAATGGAAATTCGTAAAATGTGTCTTAGAGATGGGGAATTGGCTAGCTTCAACTTCCGTGGGTAAGAGAGCTGAAAGTAGGTCTGTAGGATTTTGGGTAGCTGATGGAGAATGCTTCCAAGAGGAAAAGGTATCTCAACTGGGTCTATGATGGGTGGAGGAGATGATGGGAGCTCCTCTATAAGTGGAGGAATGGATAGGTGCTCCTCTATGGGTGGAGGAGGTAATGGGTGCTCCTCTGTGGGTGGAGGAGGTAATGGGTGCTCCTCTATGGGTGGAGGAGGTACTATGGGTAAAGGTTCTCTAAGTGGTGAAGCCAGGGGTGAGATGGTCTCAATGTTAGTGGAAGACTCCTCCGTAGGTGATGAAGGAGATGAAAGGTGTTCCTCTATTGGTGAAGGAATAGGGGAGGTTGGTTCCGATGTGGAAGGAGGATTTGGGCTAGGATCTCCTCTATGGAAGGAATATGGGGTAATTGGGAGGTGACAAGTATGTCATTAAAGATAGCATGAACCTCGTGGGTATGGGTATCGTGAGTTGAGGTCTCACTGGTTTGATCAGATGAAGGGGCATGGTTGGGAAATGGTTTCTTGAAGATGTGTAGGTTTTGGTTGGCAGGTGCATTAGGATTATCCATGGTTAACTCACCTTTCTCGAGCATTTCTTGGACAATATTTTTGAAAGTGATGCAGTTTCCATCACTATGACCCTTTACTCGATGATAATTATAGAAATCATGTTCTTTATACCATGCGGGCATGGGGTGAGCAAGGTCAAAACTAGTGTGTGGTTTTATGGGTGGAAGAGTGATGGCTCCGGCTTTGATAAGATTTTCTAAGATAGAAGAGTAAGGTTCCCCAATTGGGGTATATTTTCATTGCTCTTGTTTGAATTGAAAAGTCTAGATAGGTGAGAGATTAGATGAAGGGGTAGCCTGATTTGATGGATGTGCTGGGCCGGCCTTGAGTACCATTGTGTTAGCGGTGCCCTTAGATTTTGAATAATTGGTTTGTGGTTTGGAAGAAGAAGAGGTATCATTCGACTTGAATGCTGAATTCTTATTGTGTAATTGGATTTTCTTCTCTTTGATGGCCCGAATCTCTAACTTTCATGCCATAGTGAATGCTTCATCGAATGTTGGAAGGTTTGGACCTAAAGGTTGGTGAGATATGTCTAGCACAAGCCCATGTGAAGAGCTCGATGAGTTCTGATTTGTGGTAGTTGGAAGGTAAGTTGGTTGATCAAGCTATGCCAGTGAGTGACAAAATATGCGATAGATTCATCCTCATATTGACGTGTGGAGTATAGATCGGTCATGGTAACCTTCTTGATGATATTGATAGAGAAATGATCCAAGAAGGCTTGGGCTACCTGATTGAATGAGAATATAGAGTGTCTAGGTAACCCACTATACCAATCTAATGCAGGTCAGTGAGGGACATGGGAAAGGTTCTCAAGAGCAAGGCATCATCATGAGTGATCAGATAACACCCGTGTTTGAATGACCACAAATGTTGTTGTGGGTCTTCTTTGCTATTGAAATGATTGAATTTAGGCATTTCCCAATGCACGGGGTATGAGTGGATAGGAATGGATGGGTGAATGGGCTCATTGCAAATCTCATCATAGGTGAGAGTGTATGGGAGCTGGAAACTAATGCCTCAATGTCTGCATCTTGTCCAACATCAATTTAATTAGGTCATTGGTGGGTTGTGATGATTGGGTGCCTCCTATAGTGTGAGAAGGTTGGTTTTGGGCATATAACAGGGGTGGCACTCTAGTGTATGGGGATGCCATGTAGGTTGATTGAGAAGAAGGTAGTGAAATAGGGGGTACGTACCTAGAATGAATAATGGATGAAATGGGAGGTTGTTGGTAGTATGTATATGGGGGTGGAAGGGTCATGGTAACCCTAGTGGAAATAGGGGATAATGATTCTGGAATGGAAAGGACCATGTTAAAATGGGGTAGGGTCATAAATCTTGGAGATATGTAAATGGGGAATTGAAAATGTTTCAAATGATTCTTAGATCGTTTCTTTGAAGTGTTGACGAAACAGATAGGGTAATAGGCATAGGAGGAATACCTATTCAAATGTTGGTTGATGGGTTGTTGCATGCGTATGACTTTTGAATCCATAGCTGATTGTGAGAGATTCCTTTTGGCTAGGAGGAACTACGTGTAATGCAAAGAAAGACCACCATAAGGAATTAAACAATATGGGCGGTGAAGCGCCTAGTGTATGCTAGATCGGGAAGTGTGATACTTCCTAGATGGTATCAGTCCTTTATTTTAAATAAGTTAATGTGTAAACAAAGTAAATCCTATTGTAATTTGAAATTATTTAGGTATCTCACTTAAAACAAAATAAGAAATAGATCTAATCTAACAAGCTAAGCTAGAATAAAATCCAAAGGTCAAATGACTGGTTCTCGGGTCTGTAGGTTTGATAAAGGTCTTGGGTAGATCACATGTGGATGGGGTGAGATGAAATTTGGTGGGTAGGTCTCTATTTTGGGCTGTATGGGAAAATACAAAGACCGATGTCGGTTAAGGGTAACTGATGGCGGTCAGATGTAATCGGTCGGTTAATGTGGAAATCTAGAAATGCCACAGAACAAGCTTTGGGTCTCCTTTGTGATTACACAAAGGACTTTGGTTGGTCAAGATGAGGTATTGGGTGACTGGGGTAGGCTTTGGTGAGGTTTTAATGGGTATATGGAGGTGGAAATGTTGGAGAAGGTCAATAGGTGGCTAGGTAAACAATAGATGATAAAATGATGATGAAATGAAATAAACTAGAAAAGTATGACATTATACTTACTTGGATTCGGTCCTAAATGCCTGTGAGTGAGGGATGGAGGTGTTGATGAGGGGTTTTAAAGGCTGCAAGTGATCACTAACTGAAGGAAAGCTTCTACATGATCTACATGTACATTCCTCTTTGCTTGGTTAGATCAGATCATGGCTGGGATGGTTGTGTAGGAAAAGATGCTTGATCTCCTTCCTTGCATGTGGATGCTCGCTAGAATTTGCTCTCTGAAGATGTGTTATCTCTCTGAGATGTGTTTTTTCTCACCAACCTTCTACTTTTTTTTGCTTCCTCCTTGAGAATAAGGTTTTTTGGGGTTAAAAGGGTAACCGATGGTGGTTTCGGCTTAACCAGGTGATGGTTAGGGTAACCTGGTGTCGGTCAAGGCGGGATTTCCTAGGTTTACTAAACTAGGAAGATCCTCTTGATTTCCTCAGATTTGTGTCGTTAACCCATGGATTAGACTGAGAGATTCTTGTGAGCATGCGGGAATGTGGTTAGAGGGAATGTAGGCATTGATTTTTAGGGTTTGGGTAAGTCTTAGTTAGTTATGAAAACTTACTAAGAATAGGTTTTAGGTTGAGTTGGCTTGGTGAGGTGTCTAAGTGAACTATATGTGTGGATATTATTTAAAATAATATATTTAAATAATAAATATAGTGAGGATAATGAATTAATTTAATTAAATTAATATTAGTGAGGTGAAGGGGCCATGGCTAGGTGAATGTGATGAAGGGTGTTTATTCGTCGAGGGACCAAAGGGGAGTGTGACCTAATTTTAGTGTCTACACCCTCAACTGAAATTAATACATGCCTTTTAAAATTGCGTGTGAGTCATTACAAAATTCTAAATCATTAAGTACTCAAAATCTTTACACTTAATCAAATTTTTGCATAATCACCGCAAACTACATGTTTTTTCCTCTTAGATCTCAAGAATTTTTCCAAATTTGAAATGGGAGGAGACCTAATTAGAAATGAGCCTAAATACCACTCATAGCTTCACAGTCAGCCACAAATATTAAATTATTTCCATGCCATTGGATGTATGAACTATATTAATAAGTTTAAAGGATTCAATGGGTCCATGGTGATAGAGTTTTCTGCCACATTTAAGGATGAAAAGGCCACTGTTAAGGGTTTAACAATTAAGATGGATGACAAAATTGAACAGTGAGAGTAACAATACTTTCGGTAGAAGGTGAGATGTTTCCTGTAAAGTAAAATCTAGATGAGGCTCAAACAGAATTTGGTGATGATGATGATAATTTTGTAAGTGATAGAAAAGGTACATTGCACACTTCCTTGAAACCCTTTTGGGTTGATGTTGCAAAATACATTATAAAATACTTCACTTGTGAGGGTAGGTACTCAAGATTGAATACTATGCATTTTAAATTGCTTAATCATTTAAATAATGTTAGGTATGTTAATGTCCCTAATTTCTTACATGAAATCTTAAAGAAAATGAGCAAGGATACTTAGAGGGGGAGGTCTACATTATCTCATCACTATATTATTACCTTCATTTTCAAACATATATTAGAGAGGGAACACCCTAAAATAAAATGGTAAGAGTTTTTAGGAAAAACACATTGATGATTTGTTAGGAAAAAGGAAGAAAAGGAGGAGAAGCACATCTAGTTATTCCACTCATGTGCCTAAAACCATAGCTTCTACCTCTATTTGTAGTACATGTGGTTTCACTATTGTTGTTATAAGAATGATATGAAAAATGGTTTTGTTCTTTGATGCTTACACCTATGCGTATCAATAATTAATGTGAACCTTGATGTAAATAGGTAATCGAGATAACATGAATAGGCTAAGGATGAGCTCCTTAGATCTAAACCTGTTAATTTTGGGGCCTACCTTAATGATAAAATAAGTTGCTAAGGGGACATTACATCATTTGTGATGTAGTATGTAATGAAATCCTTGGTGTAAATTTATGCCTTGAAAGTGATTAGTGATGTTGTTGCTCATCTCTAATAAATTGTTAATATTATAGTTTTTAACTAAGTTATGTTAAGGCTTTGATATTTTTGTTAGTTTTCTTAATGACCAAAGCTTGGAATATGATTAAGAATTCCTTATGACTAATTATTGGTCTTTAGCAGACCACCCAATAGTCTACCTAACCTAATACTATGATGGTCAGATTTTCATGAATGAAGGACTAAAGTTGTGTAGTCAAGGACTTAATTATTGTAATTAAAGGTATTAGTCCCCATGAAGCACATTCAAACAACTTGCATGATCAAATTTAACGTTACTATTGTTATATATTACAAAGGGGGAAACATGCAAAGTCTAAAGTAGTTAAATAACTATTATTGGAGATTTCTTAACTCCAAATAAGTAGAGGTCAATCTAATTTTAGTTGTATGGTTTCAAACCTAACTTGTGAACCTATTGTTTAAGGGGCTATGTTTGGGAATTCCCTTAGATATTAAAAAGGTTGTATAACATATCAAATGTGTGAAGCCTTAAGAAATATAAAAGGAGGGCATTAAAATTTTTAGTTCTTAGGATATTATATGTTTTCATAATACAATTGTTTAAGCTATGGTTGTTGTTCAAATTAAAAAGGATGGGGGGTGAGTTGGCACCCCACCACATTCATATTATGTACTAACGGTTCATTTATCGTCTTATTTATTAATCCCCACCAACCAATTTTTAAAGTGGAGATAAGTCGGTTTAACTAAGCTCTAGTGTGATGCATGGCAAGAAATGTGGGACTTCGCTAAATTTGAATGTTAAATCAGTTGGTTGGATAAACATGGTGGGAATCTCAATGGGATCCTACATTAATGACATTTATTATGCATTGAAATACCCACTAATCTCGGGAAATGCAAGGTCGGTTCGAGGAAACAAGGCAGTTTGTGGTTGTTTCATTCCATTGTGATATTTTCTCGAATCTCTGCATGCTGAGGTAAATAAAATTGGTTATTTTGAGATGTTGCATGTTGTAAGAAATAATGAGTCGATGGGAAGTAATGTCTCCCAGACTCAATAAATATTGTGAAAATATTATGTTTTGTTGGATGATGGAATTCACTTCAAGATTTGGGATTTTCAGAAGAAGCTTGGGAACATTTCAAGGAAGAAAGGATTGGCATCACAAGCATGATAAGCCCTAAATTGTTATAATATCTTTCTCTATTTAATTATTTCAAGAAATGAACTTTTCTCTTGCAATGAAATTTATTCTCTGGTTTTTGGGTTGTGAATTTGAATCATTGTTTGATTACTTATTTGGTATATTTGAATATTGCTTAAATCTTGATGAAGGTCAATTTGAATGTCTATTGGTTTATATATACATATATGTGAATATTTAATAAAAGGATTAATACATTCTTGGTATTATGTTGAGTGTCTTTTGAGCTTAAATGAATTTAACCCTGGATATGAACAGTTGATTTGGAAAAACAAGTATCCTAGAAGTTGAGTATTAGTGCTTTTCGAAGCACTGTATTTCTCATTGTTAGAATCCATCGTTGTTGGGTTTGTGTAAATTTTGTTTGATGGTTTGTACAATATAGGTAAAGGCCTTTATGGGAATTCAAACCATTTTTAGTCCATAATGGAGGACTTATTATTCAAGACAATTATCTTAATGGGTTTTTGAGTTTGTCTTGGTGGCTATCTAGTTCGCGCAGGTTCATTGATTTGTTACCACCAACTATGCACTTTAATCTAGTTTTGATTATCATAGGAATAAAGAGTTGAGTAGTTACCCTTACTGGGTATTTGTGCTTTGAATCTTTGAAGGACTCCCTAGTTGGGACCATAAATGCATTGAGGGTTGTGTAACCTAGTCTATTATGGACACCACTAAGGTTGAAGCCAGGTTTTCTTAATGAGTAGTACCAAATCCATTTAAGGATTCTGGGTAGATTTGAGTGGGAACAAATTCTGATACTTTGCCTCCTTTTCATGGACTCCTTTTAACTTAAAATTAAGCCATAAATAAATATGCGAGAGGATATTTGAGAGCTCGCTAACACCTGAATGATATTTTTCTTACCTCCATAACTCTTTTACCTTGAGAAATATTTAGTAAGGTCTAAACCTCTTCACCCGGTGAGTTGAGAACTATAACTGTGAATTGATGAAATTGAATATATTTGATCAAATTCAGGGCCTTAGGTTGAATGGATTTATTTTGTTTAATATTTTTACATATTCAAACCTTATTGGATATAGCATAGGTTTGAATTAATGTTTGTTTGGAGCTTTATGAAATTATGAAGCTCGAGTTCAATTTGACCTCTCACTAGAAACCATTAACAATTTTATCCTTGTCTTCTTTGGGGTCTTTGAAAATGTTTCACTTCTGCATGAATTCTTGACTGGATGTAATTATGTTTAGAGTGGTTAATTAGTTTGATCCTTTGTATTTGGCTTAGGATAAAGCTCAGATGTGTTCATGCAATGGCTTAGTAGTTGAGTGTGAAATAAATGTTCATTTATGATAAACTCTTGGATTAGTCTCATCTATACATTACCCAACTCATAATTGTTGATTAGTGTATGATTTTCCAACTCCTTACGCTTATAATTCTTTGAAATATTCTTATCCGGTAGGGAATCTACTCTATAAGAGCTTAGGTATTGGGATCCTTATGTGCAAAACAAGTAAGAGAAATTACTTATCTGGTGTATTGAATTTTAATGTAGTATGAGTGGCTTGTTATAGCCTAAGTAGAATAATCAGATAATTGGTATCAAAGTTGTATAACTTAATGAAAGAGATAAGAAGATCGGTTGGCATTATCTGTTATAGTTATTTCTCTCCTTGAGGACTATAAGGTCTATGTGCATCGGTGATAGTCAAATTTGTATGTATTTTGTCAAAAAGTTTTAATACTTACATACAAAGTGGCCTCCCTACCGAGTTTGAAATAATTTCCATTCTTGGTAACTCCTCCTTAGATGATATGGGATGTGATTTTTGTAGTTCAGCTACAAGTGCTTGGTCTATAACTGTGATTAGATTATCAATACATTATGATATGTTATTTCTTTCAAATTTAGTCTATTAGTAATTCAACTCTTTCTTAAGAGTGAATTTTACTATTAAGTCTTACTTATTGTAATTTGGTACTTTAGGTCAGTATGTGAAACCACTTGACTGTTTTATTGAGTTTAACCTTACTTGATAGTTTTCTTTGGTTGATGAAGGATAACTAAGGTTCTTCATGAAGTTGTTTGGAAAATTTCTTGTTGTTATATAAGTTATCAGTCATATATAATAGAATTATATGATTACAACCTTGAAGATATTATTTATTATGAATGAATAAGATACTAATTGATTATTATAGTTGATTGGTATAATAATTCGATGAGGGGTATGTTAATATTTTTGGTGAACAAGGTAGAAATTTCAGTCATATAAAATGGAGTTATACGACTGAAATTATATTACGCTTGTACTTATTTTCATATGATTGATTAGGATCAATTGTATTTATTTCGGTTCACTTTTTTGAAACTTAACTATCATCTGATTTGAATTATTTAAAGGAAATTGTATGAGTATGAATTTCCCTCTATTGGAAAGGTTCATTTATGAAGTTCTAGTGGCATAATTTCAAGAGTTGTGTTCCTTCTTTTGAACCTTAGAATAATTTCATTGAAAAGCATAGTTCCTTTTATGAAATTATTAATTTGAGCATGTTGTTTTAAAGATTTAGTGTTTATCATGCTTAGTTCATGTGAACTGACTCATGTTAAAAATTTTGCTAGATGGACTTTGGAAAAGAAGGATGATGTAAATAGTTTCATTTATTCTTTTGATAGAAGAAAGTAAAGTGGGATAACTGATTATGGAATTCCTAATTGAATTACTTATGTTTGGAAACGAGAAAGGCCCTTGGCCATTTAATGTAATTATTTTGAAAGTAAAGATTTGACCAATATTATAAACATGAGTTGATACCTATTCTGGAAATTAATAAAGTTTGATTCTTATTACAATATCTTGTCTGGAAGTGATTGTTGTAAAAAGATGAATTAGTAGTTCAACAAACGATAAGGAAAGGTGTTTTAGCAGGTAACTATTATCATACCATACATAATTATAAGACATAATAGGTACTAAATGATTTATGTGCTAGATTATATCATTGAAAGAAATTATGTCTAAATAGGTTTTATAAATAATGATTTTTATGAGTTAGCTAATATAGTGCTTTATATTGTGTTAATGAATAAGATAATATCAGTTGTATACCTAAGCAACTTATGAATTATTATGAAGATATGAAAGGTTAATGCTATCCAAATTCACCCCTGAGGCTAATTTGATAACATGCATCGAAATTCTCAAGTACCAGGAAAATGGATTGATTCAGGGGCAAGAATCTTTGTTTCTAGGGTCCCCTCAGAATTTTTCTAACTCCCTTGGCGAAGAAGAAAAGAGCAAGTTCTTAGAAAATGTGAAAAAGTTGCGAGAAAATAAGCTTGGGCGGAAAAAATCATGAAAAATGTCTAAGTCCTAGTCCTCGCATGTGATCGGGACGTGAGGGACATCTGGGTGCGAATCGACCGAAAGGCCGCCAGGCAGTCTGCAGAGCAAAGGAACATCCGGGCCATCGGGACGTGAGGGACGCAGAAAGCCGGTTCGGTTGAAGGAGAAGAAAATCAACTAAATGCTGCAGGACATTTGGGACAAGAAAAGGCGTGAAGGGGCTTGGCAGCGCCGGTTCGGCCAAAGCGGGAACTTTCACACTGGGACAGTTGGGACAAAGGGACGTGGAAGACGCGGATAGCGAGAAAGCCGAGAGCCAATCAGATCACGCCACGTGTCATCGGCAGAAAAGGGACAAGGAAGCCCATTTCGGGCGGATCGGAAGTTTTTGTCCCAGATAACACTGGGACATCACGGGACAAATGGACGCGGTGGACGCGAAAAGCCGATGACCCGTGGACCAATCAAATCATGACACGTGTCGCTAGGGGAAATGGCCAAAAGGGTTAAAAGGGCGAGGTTTCAAGCGTTGGCCCGAGCCAATAGGAATTGGACACGTGTCCAATGGAACAGGGAAGCTCGGAGCTCGGGAAGGAGTTAGAGATTTAGCAAGAGTTTTGGCCGAAAAGCTAAAAGCAAAGGTCTGCCCCGTGCCCCTGTCGACCAATCAATGTATGCCACATGTAATCCAGGTGGCAGAGCGCGGGAAGAAATTTAAAAATCTGTTTCACCTGTTTTGTGCCCTAAATCTTCAGATCTCCATATCTTTTGATCCAGAGCTCGGATTTGCACGTTCTTTATATCAACGGAAAGATTATGAAATTCTCTACGTGATTCTGGGGTTAATATTGAATTTTGGTGTAGTCTAGAGAGAGAAAATTGAGAAACAGATCTGACGCATGTTCATGGCCAGAAGTGACATTTCAGCGACCAGATTTAATGCAGAATGGGTCACATTCTCTTGTAATTTAGTCAAAATGACAGGGTATGGGTTTTTAAGGTATCCCACACCATTTTAATGCATCTATAGTCGAGGAGGATGGGCTCTCATGTTTTTGTATGTTTGTCTCTCCAGGCTCGACCCATGCAATGTAAAAGCTAGATTTGACTCATTTCTAAGGGGGAACATTTTTGGGCATATGAGACTTCTTATTTCACCCCCGTAAGTGATTGATGCAAGGATCAGACCTCTCAAAGATTGTAACACTTTTTTGCCTCTCGAGGGTATAATGCATGTTTTTTTACTTTGAAATGATAATGCAAGCTCTCGAATGGGTTTCGATCCTCTGTTTGTATTATTTGCTTCATTTCGAGATCCTAAATTATACCTTATCAGTCTGTGTATGTTTTATGTTGTGAACTTTGGTCGTGTCTATTTGCATGAAAAATATGTTTCACCACTCCTTTTGGTGCATCACCATCTTAGTTAGTTTCAATTTTTGCACTTCTACCCCTATCTCCTTGCGAGTTAGAGTAGGATTAGAATCTGAACCTCTGTAGTTGTGCAAGCATTAGATCTAAATTAGAGGAGTTTGAGGAACCAACCTCTAATCTAGAGATTCCTCTCTCAGTTTCACAAGTCCCATGCTTGGAGAGAGGTTTCCATGTTGTGCAATCACACTTTGGATGCTAGAGTGATCAACCTAGAAGCGTGGGTGTTGTGAGTTCGCAACAATAGTTTTGGCACACCAGGTGGGACACTAGAGGTCTCATTTTTATTGCAGCAAAGTTGATGTACATCTAATGCAATTTTCTTGCTTAAAAGAGCTATTATTTGCATATCTAGCGACTCCAAGGGAAGAATCAAGCTGTTTTAGCGGTGTAGGCACGAAAACTCATGAGAAGAATCACCACAAGGTCAAGAGTTGGAGAAGAAGAAGTGTTGTTTGAATACCTGCAATTATCTCCAAGGAGAAGGAAAAGAGGGAGGAGGATTCGAAGGTCTCCATCTCACCAAACAGAACTCTCTCGACTCCTCCACCAGTGTAGGCCTTTCATTCGATCAACAAGGGTTTTAAGACCAATCGAATGGCTCAGACAATCCCTACGTCAACTTCACAGCAAAGCAGCCACTTGCCCTCAATGCGCAACATCCAATTCCTATTGCAGCCTTGAAGAACATCCCTACTTCTTGGAGAAAATTAGACTACTCCAGGTGATCATGTTAAAGATATTGCTAACCTTTGTGTAATTCATGAAATCAATGAAATGCAAGTGGTTTTCAAGTTACTAGCATCTTTATTCAAGGGTAAAGCATTGAAATGGTTTAGAAGCCTTGGAGCTGGTTCTATCACAAATTGGAATCAGCTGTGTATAGCACTTCATGAGTAATTTGGAGAAAAGGGAGATAACTTGTCTCTTTTGGAGCGGTGACAACCATCAAGAGACCGATTTCAACTTCAGATTTCAAAAGACTTGGGAAAGGATTCCAGTGGCAGTCAGGCCAACAGTAGAAGGTACTTTTCTATACTATCTCAAAGCTTTAAATTCTGATATTTCTATGTTGATTCAATCCATGGGAGGCATAACTATCCCTATGGCTTATAGCATTGCCATTAGGGCTGAAAATTGTTTGATCCAAGTTGGAAAACTTGCCCCTAGACCTTCCATGCCATTGTTTCCAAGTTTAGAGAGCCCAAACACCATCAAGCACCTAATTTGGCTCCTTCTCCCACTCCTAGAAATCAGAGTTCAAATGAAGCTTCCACTTCATCTCCAAGTGCCCCAAATGAGCTTCAAGAGGTCATGAAGCAATTGCAAAACCTAGGCAATGAGCTGGTTACTCTCAAGAGGAGGAGCAAGCCTAAGGTTTGAGAACTTCTTATCAACCTCGAGGCTTAGCCTAATAGGAAACCATACCAACCACAAAGGCCTCCTAATACAGCTGCAAATATGAATCAAACAAGGCCTCCTGCCAATAGACCATTTCAGCCCTATAATCCAAATGCCATATCTTCCTCTAAGGCATTGGTGCCAACGCAAAACAACATTGCCCAAGAGTATGGTGGTGTTTTCCATGCAATGAGCCTCATAACCAATCCATGTGCTTGATGGTGCTCTCAATCAAGCATTGATGGTGACAACTCTTGGTGTGGAGGGTGAGAGTAGTCAAGGAAACAACCAACACAAGAGAAACATTCCAATAGCAATCGGCCCCAAATGACACCACATTGGTGGTAGCAGCAGAAGATTTCCGTTGCATGAATCAAGTAGTTTCTCAAGGTGTTGCAGCCAACACAAGGTCAAAAAGGAGGAATTTGGGTGAAGAACACCATTAGCCCCAACCTAACCCACAACCTGCCATGGCCCCACAAATGGTTGGCAAGAAAAGTCCCATTTCAAATGCACAAGGGCAGCCAAGAACAGCCCCTAGGCCAACTCAAATGCCTAGTTGTTGCTGCCCACGTGCAAGGAGTAAATGTGCAAACTAAGGGACAGCAGCGATATCCTTCATCACCATTCAAGTATCATTGATCGGATGAAGAAGACAAACGTTAATATATCTATGTGGGAATCCCAATCCATCCCGGGCCAAAAGAGATCTGCTGCAAGCTGCCATGAAGGATTGGCCAACTTTGAATCAAGCGAGTTCGGATGCGAGACAAAAGTGCTTACAAATGCTGCCCAGCCTGAAGGAAGTCATGGAGGACAACAAGGTAAAATGTTGAAGCCCCCTCCTTTCTATGTTTCATTAATCATTGGAAATCAGCTAGTACATAATTGCATGATAGACTCCAGGGAAAGTAGCTCAGTAATGCCTAAATAGATAGCTGATCAGCTAGGGCTCCAGTATGAAATAACATCTAAAGGGGTAGTGCAGCTAGATGGGACAACAATAGCAACAGTTGGAGTGATTAGAAATTTGAGTCTTACCTTGCACGCATGTCCAAATGTTGTTGTTTTACAAGATGTATCAATCATAGACCTTCCACCACTCTTTGCCCTTTGCTTGTCAAGGGACTTCACAAACCAAGATTAATATGTATTTGTCGCTAATTGGTCACACATGCTATTGTGAGAACAAGATATGGAACTAAGGTCACAATCAGATCCAAACCTATTGCAAACTTCCATATTGAGCCTTACACTCCAAGTCAGATTAATGCCAATTGCTCAGCATTTGATCAAGAAGATCACCCTAGCACTGATGAGGCTGACACCAAGGTTGGAAGTATCCCAGATCTAACTCTTGATGAATGGGAAAACAAGATACATGCTTTTGATCCCTATCAAGAAGTAGAAGAATCTGCGCTAGGAGTTTATTGTTTACATGAAGAGAATCAACCTCTCCCCAGCATCACCAAGCCGGATCATAAAGACAAGAATGAAGTATGGCAATTGTTCTTTGATGGGTCAAGGAGTAGACAAGGTGTAGGAGGAGGAGCTATGCTCATTTCACCACAAGGTATAAGGTATTACTCAGCCTTCCATTTCTAGTTTTCCTGTTCAAACAACACAGCTGAGTATGAAGCCTTAATTCATGGACTGCACTGGGCAATGAAGAAAGGCATCAGGAATTTACAAGTATTTGGTGATAGTGAGCTGATTGTAAACCAAGTCAAAGGAAAAATGCTGCCAAAAATGATCTGTTGAAGAACTACAAAAATCGGGTATGGGATCTTATTAAAGATCTTGAAGATTTTAGCATCAATTCCATCCCAAGAAAAAAGAATGAAGCCGCTGACAGACTTGCAGCAATTGGGGCTGCGTTTGATGTTGTAGAAAGTATCAAAAGTGAGAAATATCAACCTCATATCAAATTGGTTGTGAGACCAGCTGTTTCGGATAACAATACAAGTTGGCAAGTCTTCGAGAATGATCAGCAAATTGTTAATTTCCTCCAAGAAGAAGCTAAGTTCTCCGCCAAGAATCAAGACAAGCTGCATCAGCAGTATGGTGACCAAGTGGTGCAGCTAAGAACTAACAAATTACCAAAAGGCTGAATAACCTTGGAGTCGATCTTTAACCCGAATGATCAGTTCGGAAGGAGAAAGTGAACATTCAAGTAAAGGGTGAAGATTCAGAGCCTATTTTAGTGGAAGAAGGAAAAACATTGCAGATTGGCAAAGTAAGTACCTCACAAGAGAAATCTGATTTTGTTCAGCTTTGTCAAGAGTTCCCAGATGTCTTTGCTTGGACTTACAAAGATCTAAGAGGTTTCAACCCAAAGTTGGCACAACATACTATTGAGCTGGATCTGGAATCCAAGCCTGTCAGGCAAAAGCAAAGGCCAGTGAATCCCCATATTGAACCTCTCATGAGAAAAGAGTTAAGCAAGCTTATTGAGGCCAGTATCATCTTCCCCATCAAACACTCAAGTTGGGTTGCAAACTTGGTGCCAGTGAGAAAAAGAAATGGAGAAATCAGACTGTGTGTTGACTTCAGAGACTTGAACAGAGCCTCCCTCAAGGACCATTACCCACTCCCTTCCATGGAGCAAATATTGCAGGTTGTAGCTGGTTCAGAAAGGTTTTCACTACTTGATGGCTACTCAGGCTACAATCAGATTATGGTGAAGGGAGAAGACCAATTCAAGACGGCCTTCACTACAAAATGGGGCACATATGCTTACAAGAAGATGCCATTTGGAGTGTCGAATGCCAGAGCAACATTCCAGTGAGCTATGGATATGGAATTCAAAGGTTTGATCAACAATGTGGTGCTGATCTACCTTGATGATATCACTATTTTTTCAAAGAATGCACCAGACCACCTCTCTCATTTGAGACAAGTCTTCATGAGGTGTAGGAGATTTGGAGTGTCTTTGAATCCTAAGAAGTGCATCTTTTTGCACATGAAGGAAAGATCCTTGGCCATATTGTCTCAAGAAAGGATTAGCAATTGATCTAGAGAGGGTTGAAGCCATAAGAGCACTACCACTGCTGCCAAGCCACAATAAATCCCTTGAGTTTCTTGGGAAGGATAAACTTTGTTTGGAGGTTTGTCCCAGATTTTGCAGCCCTTGTCAAGCCCATCACCAAAATGTTAAAGAAGAGCATGGCTTTCAAGTGGACAATGAAGGCAAGGAGAGTTTTGAAGCAATCAAAGAAGCTATCTCTCAAGCACCAACTCTCATCAACCCGGACTTCTCCAAGGATTTCATCCTCTATGCATTTGGAGGTAATGACACTATTTCTACCATTTTGGTACAGCAGAACAAAGATAATGATGAGCAGCCGATTGCCTTCTTCAGCCAGAGCCTAGATGACTGCGAGGTAAGGTACTCTTTTATTGAAAAGAATGCACTTACGTGAATCGGGAGCTTGAAGAAATTCAAGCATTTAGTCTCAAACAACAAGGTCCAGTTCTTGCTGGTCTCACATCTTTGGGGTTAAGGACTTCCTCCTCAACAAGGATTTGAATGAGAAAAGGGCAGGTTGGATCACCGTGTCATAGAATACGACATTGAGATCAAGATCACCAAGCTGGTAAGAGGGAAAGGACTATGTGAGCAGCTGGTTTTAGGAAGCAAAAAGAAGTATGCAACGAAGAAGAGGTTGTTTTGACAGGTCCAAGACAGCCATGAGCCAAGTGGAAATCAAGAAGAAGATAATGCTGCCCCCACTCTTTTCTAGACCCAAGGCATTATACGGTTCCTAGGCACGAGGCCTATGCCCTCCCGAGGAGATGAACAAGACCCAAAGGAGACACTTCAGGTTGCGAGCTGTTCCGTATGCCATTTTGTTCAAGAAAGATGTGAATGGAGTGCTGCTGAGATGTATTAGCACAAATCAGATTCAAAGGGTGTTGGAAGAGTTTCATGGTGGACCAGCTGGTGGCCATTTTGCACCAAGAGTGACAGCTCTAAAAATCATGAAGGCTGGTTATTATTGGCCTAAAATCTTCAGTGATTTCTATGCATGGATCAAGAGGTGTAAGAATTGTGCATTCTTCATAGGAAAAGAGAGACTTGCTGCCCTCCCATTGCATCCAATCTTAGTTAACCAACCATTCATGCAATGGGGTTTGGACTTCATCGGAGTCATTAATCCCATTTCAAGCCAAGGGCACAAATGGATTTTGACAGCCACAGACTACTTCACCAAATGGACAGAAGAAGTAGCACTCAAGGAGGTGAATGAGTCTAGCATCTTAGACTTTTATGAGGGGATAACAACTAGATTTGGTGTACCTACTACAATAATCTACGATAACACATTGGAATTCATTGGATCTAAGGTGACCGAGTGGGCTGTTAAGAACGGTATTTACCTAAGTACTTCATCAAACTATTACCCCAAGGTAATGGCCAAAGCCGAGTCGACAAACAAGAACTTGTTGAGGATCATTAGGAGGACTCTTGACGAGAATCGAGGTCTTGGCATACCAAACTGAAATCAGCCTTATGGGCTGATAGGATAACTCCCAAAAGATCCACGGGTAACTCTCCATTCAGGGCTTGTCTATGGAAGGAAGTAATCTTGCCCATGTCACTTTGGAGTTGCCAACATTGGAACTCATGAAGCAGCTGGAGTTTCTTGAATTTGAGCCCATGGAGGTGAGGTATGCAGAGTTGATGGAGCTGCAAGAGATCAGAAATCAGGCATCCCAAGCAATGGAAAATGATCAAGCTTTGATCAAGAAGACCTTTGATAGAAAGGCCAAGGATAGATCTTTTCAAGTTGGAGATCTAGTGTTGAAATGGGATGTGGATAGAGAAAAACCGGGAAGGCATTCAAAATTTGGTGCCATTTGGAGTGGCCCATATATGGTCACAAAGTGCAAGAACAACAATGCTTTCCAATTAGCCTCATTGGATGGTGAAGAAGCGCAGATTCCAGTCAATGGAATCTATCTCAAGCGTTGCTTCTAGAGGGAAGTTCACTACCTCTATAAATATTAGATTAGATTTTCGTTCCTCTAAGTGCTTGTGCACATTGTTTTGTTGTAAGTTAGTTTTTTTCCCTAAGTTCTTTGGCACAACTTGCTATCCATGGAGAAGTTTAGCAGTCCTTGCTTTCATCAGGTGACATTCCATCTTCCTCCTTGCACATTCTGAGTCAGTTAGGGTTCTAAAAGAATATTTGATGACTCCATGCCCAAATGGACTACTTCGTGCAACGGTATCTTCTACCTAGCAAGCAAGTAACCCCGTTGAGTCGCTAAATTGTTATCAAAATTCACCCCTGGGTTAATTTGATAACATGCATCAGAATTCTCAAGTCCCAGGCAAATGGATTGATTCAGGGCAAGAATCATGTTTCTAGGGTCCCCTCAGAATTTTTTCTAACTCCCCTGGCCGAAGAAGAAAAGAGCAAGTTATGAGAAAATGTGAAAAAGTTGTAGAAAATAAGCTTGGGCCGGAAAAAATCATGAAAAATGTCTAAGTCCTATTCCTCACAACAGTCGGGATGTGAGGGACATCTGGGCACGAATTGGCCGAAAGGCCGCCAGGCAGTCTGCAGAGCAAAGGAACATCCGGGCCATTGGGACACGAGGACGCGGAAAGCTGGTTCGGCCGAAGGAGAAGAAAATCAACTAAATGCTCTGGGACATTTGGGATAAGAAGATGCGAAGGATGCGGGTGGCCGGGTTCGGCGAAGCGGGAACTTTCGCATTGGGACGGTTGGGACAAACGGACGTGAAAGACGCAGATAGCCGAGAAATCGAGAGCCAATCAGATCACGCCACATGTCATCGGCAGAAAAGGGACAAGGAAGCCCATTTCGGGCGGATCGGAAGTTTTTGTCCCAGACAGCATTGGGACATCCGGGATAAATGGACGCGAAAATCCAGCGGAGACCCGTGGACCAATCAAATCATGACACGTGTCACTAGGGGAAACGGCCAAAAGGGTTAAAAGGGCGAGGTTTCATGTGTTGGCCCGAGCAATAGGAATTGGACACGTGTCCAATGGAGCAGGAAGCTCGGAGCTCGGGAAGGAGTTAGAGATTTAGCAAGAGTTTTGGCTGAAAAGCTAAAAGCAAAGGTCTGCCCCATGCCCCTGTCGACCAATCAATGTATGCCACGTGTAATCCAGGTGGCAGAGCGTGGGAAGAAATTTAAAAAATCTGTTTCACCTATTTTGTGCCCTAAATCTTCAGATCTCCATATCTTTTGATCCAGAGCTCAGATTTGCACGTTCTTTATATCACCTGGAAAGCTTATGAAATTCTCTACGTGATTATGTGGTTAATATTGAATTTTTGTGTAGTATGGAGAGATAAAATTGAGAAATGGCTCTGACACATGTTCATGGCCAGAAGTGACATTTCAGCGACCAGATTTAATGCAGAATGGGTCACATTCTCCTGTAATTCGGTCAAAATGATAGGGTATGGGTTTGTAAGGTATCCCACACCATTTTAATGCATCTGTAGTTGAGGAGGGATGGGCTCTCATGTTTTTGTACGTTTTCTCTCTGGGCTCGACCCATGCAATGTAAAAGCCAGATTTGGCTCATTTCTAAGGGGAACATTTTTGGGCATAACAGACTTCTTCTTTCACCTCCAGCAAGTGATTGATGCAAGGATCAGACCTCTCCAAATATTGTAACAATTTTTTACCTCTCTGAGGGTGTAATGCGTGTTTTTGACACTGAAATGATAATGCAAGCTCTGTGAATGGGTTTCAGTCCTCTGTTTGTATTATTTGCTTCATTTCAGATCCTAAATTATACCTTATCAGTCTGTGTATGTTTTATGTTGTGAACTTTGGTCTGTGTCTATTTGCATGACAAATATGTTTCACCACTCCTTTTGGTGCATCACCATCTTTAGTTAGTTTCAATTTTTGCACTTCTACCCCTGTCTCCTTGCAAGTTAGAGTAGGATTAGGATCTGAACCTCTGTAGTTGTGCAAGCATTAGATCTAAATCAGAGGAGTTTGAGGAACCAACCTCTAATCTAGAGATTCCTCTCTCAGTTTCACAAGTCCCACACTTGGAGAGAGGTTTCCATGTTGTGCAATCACACTGGATGCTAGAGTGATCAACCTAGAAGCCTGATCTGCATCCAGGGGTGCTGTGAGTTTGCAACAACAGTTAATGAATGCATGTCATAAATAATCTTAAATTGAAAGAGATAGCAATCCTTTTATTAAAGCTATTTAAATGAGAAAGTATGTACACGTGGAAATAATATTAAGTCCTTTTCAATAGCTATATTGTAATGAATTCTAATGAACTTATGAATAAGGTTATATATCCTAAATTGGAAAGAAAAGAAGCACACCTTTAAGGTAGAGTAATTCTTTAAGTGTTGAAACTTAAGGAAATAATTACAAACTATGAGATTATGGTAGAGGTCAATGAATGACCTAATATAAGCATGTACAATTGAATATTTTCAATTAAGCATAAAATAAGAAAGATGGTATATTGTTGGCTAACATTAAGAGTATGTGAAACTCGATAAAGGGATGATATGTACCTACACTTAAGAAATGTGAAATTTCACAATCTATATTAATAGGAATTATAGAGACATGGTATCTATTCGCCCTATAGTGTTATAGCTAAATTAGTGGCATAAAATATAACTACGTTAGTAAGAAACATAGGATTAATTGATTAAGCTAAGACAATATTAAATCTACAATTTTGAACTTAAACAAAGATAGTTTCGATTTCCATTTATGGTTATCACTGGCATGAAATCTAATGAGGTAATTAAGTGTTATTAGAGAAATTAAATATCCTTGGATCCAATAGAGATACGACCTTAGGTATGACTCATTCGAGGAGGAATTGTTGCAGACCTGGGCTATTTTGTCATGATTTGATAATTACCTTGAAAATAATAAGATACCATGTTCTAATTACATGAATATTGGTGGGTTAACTCACTACATCCACTACACAGTTGTATCCCTATAATGATGGTTTTCACCATTTGGATACCGATTCTTAGTATTTGTACTAAGTTGCCTCATCAAGAGACTGGATTGTGGCATGGTGTTGCTTTAAGTACAAAACTTGTTAGAGTTACAAAGACAAATTAAACTCATGGATACGCACCCGATATCAACTTATGATGGCTATAGGGAGGGAAGTGGTCTAGTAATGAGGTGAATCATTATGAAGACACTTACTTTCCCATAGGCATCATAGGATGACATAGAGGTACGTCTTCTTATAGGTTAAACCGGATTTGTACCTTGTACAAGACTTGTAGCTATTTACAACATCAATGATTGTGAATCCATATAACTGAATAAGTGATTAAGGTGAGATGAAAAATTCCTAATGACAAGTGTGTCATCATGGAATTGAGCATGACATACATGACTCTGAAACTTTGCGCAAAGTAGTGTAAGCTACTAATTACATTGTTGTGATTTCACTATGATCTAAGCTGTGAGATGCATGTGGAATTCCTAGGTGGAACCTAGGTAGACACTTAGGTATCTTCACTTAAATATCATATCCTAATAAAGGAAAACCAAAGGATACATTTGATGTATTGGCTCGTACAAAGCGTTGAGGGAGAGTGAGTAAGTTCATTATTCCCTCATGCAACTACACATGGTTTATGACAGTTATCGGAAATGGATTGCATTAAGGTTTATGTTAGATTTAAATATATGGGTATTTAAATTAGCTGCATAAAGTAAGATAAATAAATAAAAATAAAAAAAATCTTGGACATGAAGTGACAAAAAGAGGATGTTACATTATTCTGCATACACTTCCACACCTACGAAACGCATGTTCATAAAAAATATCCATCTCTAGAGAAACACCCTAGACCCATCTCACACGATAGGATTATTATTGCTGAAAATTTTCTAAATATATCTACATATGAGTCATCTTTCTCTAAGAAAAAAAAATTCCTCAAGAAAATCCTCTAAAACGCATCTAGGAGATCCCATAGGATTCGCACTAAAAATCCCAAAACCTCACAACCTAGGAGAAATGTTCATATCTCAATGGATAATAATGTAGAAGAGGTTGAAAAGACCAATGAACCTACACCAATGGATATTGAGAAGGGTGGCCATAAATTACATGTGAAAAGTAGGATATGGAAGACACCACTAAGGAAATGGAAGAAACAAAGGAGGAGGAATATGATGAACAACCTATTCATGAGATCCCTACTAAAAAAATTAGAGTTTAGGAAGACGCCATTCATGTTGGGGAAACCCATAAACAACATGAAGGTGAAGAAGTGACAGATAAATTTGAAAAAACATCACATTTTACTATAGTTAATGAAGAGAACAGAGAGAAAGAACAAGATCATGTAGTTCTTGAACCACATATTGTTAACAAAGATATTTGGGATGATTTTCTGCCACATGTTGAGGAAAAAATAGGAAATATTATTAGTGAACTTGAGACATAACCCCAATATCATAATATTAAGACCATACAATTGGATAATCCTACAGTTATTCAAGATACAATTCATGAAGTTTCAGATCTTGTTTCCCCAACATTGCCACCAGATAGCCTATAACCACATGTTCTTATCGGAGAATTTTCAAGGAACCCCACAAACTAGTTTGTGGGAGAATAGCACTCAAAAAAATTGTTAGATTACAGTGTGCAAAAATTTGAAGACTATGTTGCTAGGATGCAAGGAAGATGGGAAAGGGAGAAAGAAAAATTATTCTTCCAACATCAGCAATATCTTGAATAAAAAGCTAAACCTCCATTATCTTTGTGTTCTTCTACCTCCTCGTCTACCTCGATAATCACTGCAAGATTTAGAACATGCATGTTCTCCACTACATGTTTTCCCTTAGGCATCCCTAGGAGCATGAACTCGTTCTCCACATAATTTTTATTCTCCATATTAGGATTAAGCTGAAGATATATGGGCGTGGCTCCACTATCCCCAATATCCAATCTTACCAAAGCATCATACTTATGATATTTGATATGAGCCTCTAAATGTAGGCACTCCAACATGGATACACATATGTCTTCCTGAGGGTGTGGTAGTCATAGTCTACCTTGTATGTGTTGAAGTTTAAATGGTGTGCATAAGTAAATCTATGAATTAACCTAAAAGTAACATGCTATGAAGACATAGGGAAGTTTTCACCATGGGCTCCATGTCCCATCCCTCATGGAAAACCATGCAATGCAAAAGTATTGGTACATCGCATATTGTACTACCTAGCCTACTACTAAAGGTAGCTCCTTGGGAATGCACCACTCCTCCTCAAATTCCACATGAAGTCTATCATACCACATTTCTACCCTCTATTTAAATGACCCACTCATTGATCCTTCACATAAATATTTTTCAAACATCTCCGCGAGGGATTTCTGTTCTAAGGGATACTCTTTAGATTTTGTTCTTTGGCCCATCGGGCACTCCAATTTATAAAAATATGAGAGAAAGTAGGATAACACCAAATCTTATCTTTTATCCTCTATGGGCTTCCTTAACAATGGTATCTCGTAATGTATCCTGCTAGGTTGTATATTACTCCTTGAGACATTTTATTTTCAATATGAATCCACATGGTGTTTACCCACGACCATCTCTCTTAGTCATTCAACTTGGTGAGCACATGAGTGGCTTCCGCACCACAGAAACTTCTTTAGCTTATCTATGTCCATTCCGTGTGGACCCTTGGTATACCCCAACTCCTTTCTTGTTTCTATGACTGTTTCTTTATCATTCAGATCACTAACAAGGTCTACCAATGTTCCCTTCAATCCTGTTATGTTGAAACTAGAGCCATTGTGATCCTAACCCTTTGTCTCGAAAAATAAAATAAGTCCTCATGGACTCGGTTTATAAGCCATTGGTATAAGGGTTCATATTTTCCAAAATATGGGATCTCATACAACTCATAAACTCCTACTGCTTCAATAGTTTTTCCCCAACATAGTCATACACGAAATATCCTCTCGTCATGTGTTTGTTGGTCTTCTTATTCGAAACGTGTCCAACTCTCCCATTTTGTTAGTGGTATGGTGGTTGTATTTGTTGGTACCCAAATTTGTTCTCCTTTTCAGTCTGAGTAGCATCAAAGATATGACATGAATCTTGAAGACAAATAGATCATGATGTATTTCATTTTGTAGCTAGGGATGTGATCTAACTAGCACTCAGATTTGTGGAGAGATGGATAGCACTCAAATAGGACTTGATATTTTCCTAACTATTTTAGGTTGTGCCTTTCAACCAAGGTAAGAGAACCTATTTTGTAACCCTGAAATGGTGAAGGAGATGAAGATATCCCTCAATTTGTGTAAATAGTATGAAAACGGCCTTGAGAAAACATGATCAATTTCCCATTATTCAAACTCAATAGAGTTGTCACTACTAAATGATGGAAATGCTTTCAAAACAAGGCAAGGGTTACTGAAGACATTGTATGATCCTAATTTGATTTGTGCATTTTTGTAAATGGATTGTATTCTTTTGTTGAAACACAATGCAATGCAGAGGTATTATAGGTAGGATTCATTTGTTTCGATGAAATTTTGGTGGGATATTTTAGACAAGCCTAACTAGAATTTTCCATATTCTTTGAGGACCTTTCCAACAAGCTTGTAAGACCTAAACAACATAATGCTTCAAAGGGGTTCAAGTACTCCTTCAACCAGGATATGTGCACTAAATGGAGGCCAAGATTTTCACTCTTCCACAAAATCTTTGACAACCTGCCACAAAATCTTGAAGCAAATGAACCAACAAAGCATCCAGAAATCTCTATTTTATCATGACCTAAGGTGCACCCAAAGGTTTACAAAAATCTCTAAATTCAAGGAAGGTAAAGTGATTTTAAATTTTTTATTTCTTTATCAGATGAAAGCTCTTCTGAATGTGAGATTGTAAATGCCACTAAAATATCAACAAGAAATGATACCATGTATGATCAAGAGAGATTTTAAACACAAGACTGCAATAGGAGCAATAAACATAGATTGCAAACATTTTGAAACATAAGTGTATGCAAATTTTTCCAAGAGACAACACAAAATAATCCAAAATGACCAAATTTATTAGCAGGGGAATGTTATAAGAACAATCTCAAATCATGTTGATGGCTTTACAACTGAAACCAACTCAACATGATACAAATATCATGAAAAAGGAATTAGAAATGGTTCTCAGGTGGTTTCTCAAAGAATGGGCTTTTTCCCAGATTTTCCTATGAAATTCTAAGTTTCTCCGACCATTTGCATGACAAATTCATGCAATATATAACTTTTCATTACAACTGATCCTTTGCCTCTCAAATCTTCCCTCCAAAAGTGGAATATTCGAGAGCACCTTTGCTTTGCAATATTTTTAGAAAATGACATCTAACAGACTCACAAAAATTTGCTAGTTGTTCTTTCAAAAGGTGAATCATTACAAAAATTTCATCATTATCCATTATGGGGCACATTTTTCATCTTCAAAGCATACATGCCCCTTTCATTTCATCATTTCATCCTTATCCATCCAAAATTTGGCTCTACAACTTCTTGATTTGATATTTTATGTTTTTGCATGGGCTACGGAAAAAATTTACTTCAAAAACATCTCAAATCTACAAATTTATCCTTAAAACCAATTGCATTGGTCCTTGCAGGCACAATCGACACAAATTTGCCAAAAATTGATGAAAATTGATGCAAAATTCACATCTCCAAGCTTCCTGGAGCTCAAATGGTAGCCAAACTGAAAAATGCACAGTTACCATTGATCTACCTTTCTCCCTTCAATCTAAGCCCTCCATGTGTCATAACGTGATTGGAAATGGATTTGGGATCACTTTTTGACTTTTTAACATTTTTGGAAAAATGTAAAATTTTGACATTTTCTCCCCCTCCGCCCTTGAGATTTGGTGTTGACACATGTCCCAAGGTGGGCCCCATTGGAATCACAACTCAATTCTACACATTTCCACCCTTTTTGGAAAAAAGGAAAATTTTCTCACTTTTCCCCATGGACCCGCGCCTCCGATTCTATCCCTACCACGTGTCGGTCGCTGATTCACCGCGGGGCCACGCTTCAAATTATCACTCTAACTTATTTTGTTAAAAGGGAAAAAATTTCCTTTTTCCTCTAGGAATTGCACTCCCCTTTGCCCCTGCCATGTGTCTCCCTGTGATTCACTGAGGATCTGTGGGCTCATTTCATATTTTAACTCCTTTTTTTTCACCAAGGAAATTTTCCCACTTTTCTTCCGCTGGCCCACCTTGTGCTCTGACACTGACACATGTCCACTACTGACTTGATGTGGGCCTATGCCCCTTTTCACAACTTTTGTCCCTTTTCACCAAAAGTCAAAATTCTTCCAAGTCCTCTGCCACTCGCCTTGCATCCCGCCTGCCATGTGTCCTCCTCTGGGGCTTGCGGGGGCAACTTGCAACTTTTTCCAAAGCACAAAAAAATGTTAAGTTTTGAGAAAACCTTTGATCCCCATCCAATTACAAATGGCCACATTTCCAATGAATGCGAGATAGAAATTGATGGGAAAAGGATGCCCGTATGACCGTAAAAAAATACGAAACTGCCAGAGATGCCCAAATTTGATTTTTTCTTCGTGGGTGAAGAATTTTTGATCAAAAACAAATGGGAAGTGATTTTAGGCAATTTACGACCATGGAAAGGGATTTTTGAGGGAAAATATGCATAAAATGAACAATCACGAGCTCCAAAGGCTAGGAAAAGTGGAAAAACAATAGAGGTATTTGAAAAGGGAAAAATTAGGCAAAAAACAAGGCATACATGCATATTTCTTTCAAATTGGGAATAACAATAAGTTTATGAGCATTTCAAGGCATTCAATCTGGAGGGAAAAGTTGCAAACCACCAATTTAAGAGAAAAAATATTCCAGAGCATGCAAACCAAAGGAAAATTTAGGGTAAAATGCTAGAGGATCAAAATGGGCACCAATAGTATTCACTTATTTTACATCTATGGATTTGGGAAATCCACTCTTGTCGACTATTACACCTTCTAGGTACTTCATCTCTAAACAATTTCTCTCGAGATAAATTTTAACTTTAACTTCTACCTTCCTTCCTTCCTTCCGTACATGTGGTAAGTGATTTCTTGATGCCATCATAAAAATTCCACCTTTTGTTATCTCAGTAATGAGTAAAATCAAACCCTAGCTTGAACCTACATGCACCATGTTGAAACGGCATTCCCTAGCTCATTCTCAATGCTTCGCTTCACTCAAACCCTTCACCAATGGGGATGTAAGACTCCTCGACGTAATAGTCTACTCTCCACATCTAGTTTCACAACACTCCTCACCTCAACATGATTCACGCGACTCAATCACACTTTAGCTCACTCAAATACTTGTGATCACAAAGGTAAAAATGAACCTACATCACATCCTTATATATATTTTCAAAAATTTAGTGCATTTATCGCTCCTTTACCTACCAACAATCCTCTCATTAATTGACCATTTTCACAATCTCTACGTGGTACATCTTCATGCCCCAGATATAACCTTCTAGCGCACATTCCTACCTTCCGGGTATAGAATTCTCTTCAATGTAATTCCATGCACCTGAGTACCTCACCACTACGCCTTCCCCTAGTAGTCTCCATGGCTACTGCTTACCTTGTGTTATACTGTTCCCTCATTTATCTTCATGTATGGTCATGTTTTAAATCAATCTCCTTTCTAACAACTCCTTTCCACACTTAAGTAGCACATGTAATAGTTGTTTTCTCATGTATACCCAGTTGTGAATAATCACCCCACACCAATGGTATGTGTAATCCTCTGCACATAAAAATACTTCAGATGGTAATTAGCTTCCAATGTGAAAATGCACTTATTACACAAAACACCAAACTAAATTGACAAAGCATATCGAAGAAGGAAATACATTAAGGAAATAAATGAAATTAAAACCTATTGTAAATGGCAACACTACCTTATTACAAACACCAAGAAGTCTTATTTATAGTAGGGCTTTAGCCTACTCCTATTGAAGTAACTGGGTAATTGTATTCCATCAAGCATCTCTAACTGGAAAGTGCCTAATTAAATTATATGAGTGATAACATACAGTCCCAACCAATGCAATTTAATCTTATATGGATGGCGCATAAAATTAGAATCATAAAGAAGCACCATATGTCCCGTATCAATATTTTTGTCCCTGATGTGCCTTTCATGCCATGCCTTCTTCCTACCCTTTTCCTACTTCTGACTCCAACGTGCTATGGTGCACCTCTCATCCAGTTGTATCAATTTATCAATTCTTTCTTCTAATGCATTCTCATATGCTAGAAATCCAACATGAGCAATACACAAAGAAGGTAGCATGAATCCCATAGGAAGAAATTCTTCTAGGCCAAACATCAACTGAAAGGGTGTGGCCTTATTTAACCTCTTGTATGTTTTTCTATATGCCCAAATCACGAGAGAAAATTTATCATCCAAATATTTCCTTCCAACATCACAATTTTTTTCAATGTATGGCTCAAAATATTGTTAAAGGCCTCAATAGTCCCATTTTCTTGAGGATGATAGGGTGTAATCTTATAGTGCACAATCATAAATTCATCCAATAGTATCTGTTGTATATATATTTCTGTAGATATAGACAAGAAGAAGGATATAGAAAATCAAAGAAGCTCAAATCCCTAACATCTATCGCATACAGGCGCACAAGTGGCGCATGACACGGAGTGTCGATAGGGTAAAGGATGTGCTCTTGGCACATAGAAGAGGCACATGACATGGAGTGTCGACAGAGAAAAGGATGTGCCCTTGGCACACAGAAGAGGCGCATGATAATGAGTGTCGAAAGGGTAAAGGATGCACCCTTAGCGCCTGAGGAGGAGGCACATGACACGGAGTGTCGATAGAGAAAAGGATGCACCCTTGGCACACAGAGGAGGTGCATGACAATGAGTGTTGATAGGGTAAAGGATGTACCCTTGGCATACGGAAGTGGTGCATGACACGGAGTGTCGACAGAGAAAAGGATGTGCCCTTGGCGCATGGAAGTGGCGCATGACACGGAGTGTCGACAGAGAAAAGGATGCACCCTTGGCACACAGAATGGGGCATGACACAAAGTGTTGACAGGGAAAAATTTGTGCCTTGGCACATGTAAGAGGATGTCGACACACACACGGATGCACCTATGGCGCACCTCCAGGAGGCGCAACATTTTGAGCGCTGACAGAAGTAGAGACTCACAGCGCGAGATATTCAGATGGCCATAACTTTTGACTGGGAGCTTAGATTCATGCAAGGTTGGACTTTTGGAAAGCTTAAGAGGTCCTCTATCCAACTACGACTAGATATATTTAATTGGGTGAGAAAAATTCTTAAAAATGCAAAATACAGTTCGCCACTTTTGGGTTCGCTGGGGTTCTCACCTACCATCATTATGAGATGAGTTAAGTGCATTCTGGAGGTGGTTGGGGTAGTTTTGGAATTCCTCTCTCTTTTCTCTCTCATTCTTCCTATAAATTGTAAGGAGGGGCTTCTTTCTAAAGGTTGGACATTTTGTTTTTCCCCTCCCTTCTTCTCTTTGGCAGGTGAACTTGTGGAGTTAAAACCTCCCATTTGAAACTGTAATGCAACCTTGCCTCTTGGCATTTTGCAGTGTGTTGTATCAATATTTGGAGCAAATTAATGCATGTCTATGGATGATTCTCAACCCTCTCTGTATTCATTTGCATCCCCCTGATCTTTCACTGTGAATCTGGCTATCTGTGCATGATCTTGCATTACATTTTAATGGTCTGTGTTTATTGGCAAGACAAGTGTTCTTCATTCCTCGGTGCATCACCTTTGTAGTTTAGGTTTTATTTTATGCATTTTCTTACCCTGTCTCCTTGGTGAGTTAGATTAGGTTTTTAGTAAACCCTCTACATTTTCTACGTGTGCATCTGAATAGAGGAATAGGAACCGGCCTTCATCTGGAGAGCTTTTCATTTTCGCAATGTCCCACACTTGGAAAAATCTCCATGTTATGCAATCGCATTGAGAGTCTCAACCCATCATGAGACACTCGGGGTGCTGCAATTTGACATCAATAGTATCTTGATTGTCTCATTCAAAAATGTGTACCCCTATTACTTATCAAGCTCAAAGCAGAATCCATACCTTGTAAGAAAGTTTTTCCATAAGAACCGGATATTGTAGGTGTTATACAATACTTGGTAGGTGTTGCTTCTACCCACCTTTTAATATAATCTATGCAAGTGATGATGTAGTGGGATCTAGTTCTATGCGTGACTAGCGAAATAGGACCCACAAAATTTATAGCCCATTTCTCAAATGGCTCTGCACTAGGAATAGATCTTAAAGGTATTTCATCTCTTTTCCTAGTTTACCAATGCATTAAAAGTGATCACATGCCTTACAATATGCTTTATAATATTTGTAGAGGGTCTCCCACCATAATCAAGTGAGTATAATTTTGCACGCGGTGGTATCACGTACATAGTTCCTACCTACAATACCACCATGAGCCTCTTCCATGATATATGTGCACTTGTTCTCTAGTACACACCGGTGCAATACTTCATCTCGTCTTAACTTGTAGAGGTCACCACCAATCAACATAAAATGTGGCATGTGAATTGTAAGTTGTTTCTTCTCTAAGGATTTCATTCCTTCGGCATCATACATGTATGTAAACATACAACAATATCCTCCAATTTTAAAGGCGTGTGTTGTAACCTATACAAATTTGCATCGTGCATTGTCTCTTAAATTGTCTGTGTGTCCTCCCCGACTAAATTATTGATAAATGGTCCGGGCCAAAATTACTTTTACTTGGTTTTACCACAACCTTGAAATCAAATTCTTTGAATAATAACACCCATCGACATATGTGCCCCTGTAAAATGGACTTGTTTAGAAACTATTTCAATCCCATGTGATCGGTATAAAATACAAATGATGTTGCTTAGCAGGTATTGTCTGAATTTATGTAGTGCATAGATTATTGACAAGGATTCATGCTCGTAGTTATATAATTTTGCTATGCAGGGTCAAATTTCTATTAGCAAAATAGATAGGATTATCTATAATTCCTTTTAAGGCTGAGCTAACACCACACCAATGGTCATGCCGAGAGGCATCCACACATACATGAAACAGCTTGGTTCCATTAGGAAAACATAGAATAGGAGTTGTAATAAGTCTCTCCTTTAACACCTCAAACACAACAATAGTTCTCCCCAATAAAATGCCCCCTTTCCCTTTAGTAACTCTTCCAAGGGTGTGGAAATCTTAGCATGTCCTTTAATAATTTTTCTATAATACCTAGTGTGACCCAAGAATCCATGCACCTCACTCTAAGTGGTAGGCTATTCCCAGGCCTATGATAACTACAAAATTAGTTGGATCCACTAACAAACCTCCCTTGCAGATGATGTGCCCTAACAAAGTGCTAAAATGTGTAGCAACCATGCACTTCTTGATGTTTAAAGATATGCTTAATTGTCTACATATTTCAAAATTAAGCGTAAATTGTCACAATGATATTTTACAAGTCCATACATTGTCTAATAATCCAAGTAAACTCGTAAAAGTTTTGAATAAAATCCTAGAATGCTTGAACAACTATGCACAAAAATACAACATGCACATTTTTCGGACCAAAGGGCATAATACAGTATATATAAAACTTCCCCATTCGGTGGTGAAAGTTTTTTTCTTTTAATCCTCCTATGTAATCCTAACCTAATGATTCCCAAAGGATCCATCTGTAAAATAATAGATTTTGTGCTCTACAATGCCTTCTAATATCTCCTCTGTGAAAAGTGTAGAAAGGGATCAATCAAAAATGCAACTTTTAGTTCCATGTAATCCAAAAAAATCCTAATCCTACCATCATATTTAGTTATACTTGATGACCATGTGGCTAACCCACTCTAATTTTTCTATGGGCTTGATGATGCCAAATTTAAAAATCTTGTCAATTTCTTCCTTAACTTTTATGCGAAGGTTAGGATTCATTTTGTAAGGTCTTTTCCGACTATTCGTGCACCTTCCTTAAGCTTAATATTCATCTCTCCTACTGATTCATGCAATCCTTTTAATTCGTGGTAGCCCCTAGGAAATAAGTCCGAAAATCACGTAGTAACTCAATTATTTTTTCCACTTTAGAGTCAGGACCAATAATCCCCAATTATTGCCTCCTTTGGTTCAACATCCATGCTAATGTTCAATTTCTTAGTCTTGAGAGGTTCATGAGTGGTGCACACGTTGTTATCCAAACTATTTAACACCTCGCACATACCGATGAATGTTACATATCTAGATATTCTACTTCCTCATCATCCACTATGTAGACCATATTTCCTTTTTCTTTCTCAAAGAAAGCATGCTTAAGTAGAACAACATCTATCTTCCTCTTTACTAAAGCGTGCTCTTGATCTGTCTCACCAAATTACTCATGAATGAGTTCTTATTCCTTTGCACTATCTCTCATAGTTAAGAGATTTATAACCCTTAATGCCTCTTCAACTAGAGGTTTAGTAGAGAAGTGGTCAAAATTATGAAACATTCCTGCAATCAAATCCTGCCAATTTCTAGTCTCTCTATGTAGCTCCACATAAACATACCAAGCGAATGGACAATCTTGTAAAGTGTAATAAATTTTGTGCACCCATAGAAAAGGTGGTAAAGCTTCTTGTCCCTCTATCCAGATCCTCTCACATTATTGAACGTGGTGTCTTTGAACAAGTTGATTACCATGATATATGTAGATTTGAGAAGGTGCATTGCTCCTGGAAAACCAAGTTGTTAGAACAATCCTAACTTCATTCCATTCTATAATATTATCCTTGTGAGCCACCCACCAGAATGCTACTATCCCATGTAGGGTATATGCTAACATATTTCTTATTTCAAATTGGTCTATCCAATGTTCCTCCATGACATGTAGGAATACCATAGGGTCTCCTTCTCCAATGTACTAAGGATATATATATTTTTTTACCTATCCTCCTAATACAATGAGGTTTTCTTCTCCACATAAATGCACTCCTTACTTTGCACCCAACCATCCTTACTGCCCAACCATCTCATAATTTCAATGAGCCCAATTATCACAAGAAATACTTTTGGTATCACTAATATACTGTGAATATTCCCACCTGGAGGATTCCTTCCTTAGATGGCTCGAGTACTTATGGGTTTTGAATGGTGGATACATAAATCCTATTCAAATCATCCTCACCCAAACACTCATCATAAGGCACAAATTTCCCATGCATTAAAGGGATAATAAATATTTCCTCCTTGTTCTCAAAACATATATATCCCTTGTTTAACCGTAGGTCATCATTATTTACATAGCACAAAGGGTGCCCAAGCATAGTTGGGAAGCTGTCTTCTTCTCCAAGTGTTAAAACCTCAAAGTCCCCAATGAATTTGGCCCCTAGTATAGTAATGGATGCATATTTTAAAACTCTTTTGGGAGTGGAATTAGTTCAATCAGCCATAAATAGTACATTAGAAGATGACTATGCAATGGAGGTCTCCCATCTATACCCATTTATCTAAAGTAAGCACATTTACCTCCACTTGTGTCAGTCAATATATTACTAAAAGCCATCCATCCACAACAAAATTCATAGTGATCTTCTTGTTGTAATCTAAGCTATGGGGGGAATATTTACATGTAGGATATGACGTCTATTCTCAATACCTATGTGCAGAGTGTTTCCCTTTAGCCAAATCCCTAGTAATGGAAAGATATTCTCCTGATGTAGAATTTTACATACCTCCTTAAAGTCATCAATATTTGACTGGACCATTTATGTTTCCTTCTTCTTTTCCATCTTTCATGATTTCTCCTTTAAACACTATATTTCACCTTGAATATTTTTGAGTACGTTCATGGTCTCCGATAAACCTCCTTCGGTGTGCATGGGATCCGGATACCCTATATGAAAAATGTCCTCCTTAGTGATTATAGGATTATATTATAATGCTTCTCTCGGCGCACACAACTTTAATGCATGTAGTGATCTTCATAGGTTACACCTAAGATTCAAGTGCCAACTTTGGCATCCACTGATTTTCCACAACACATTGTATTCTAACCATCCTTGCGCCCTTGTTTTCATATTTATGTTTCTTTCTAAGATGCTCATATAGGTCTAGGAATTCCTCATAGCTATGAATCTTCCCACAAAAATAAAAAGTAATATTCTGAGGACATTCACGTTGGTAGTGGTAAGAAAATTTTCATGTAAATCACATTCGTGAGAAAACTTTCCTCATCCACCACCAAGGCCTTGACCCCCGAATCCACCATGGTATCCTTGACCTCTACCACATCCTCTTTCATAGCATGCTTGATTGTGATCCTAATCTTGGTGCTCACATTTACCCTTATATTATATCTCGATACTCCTTTCTTTCACATGCCAATATTTATAGCATCATGGATCGACCAATCAACCTACAATCTTACGTATCGTGAGTGTGGACCAAAATTTTTACAATAGAAAAATATATTCTTCCTTATTACACATTGTAATAATGGGAAGTAATTGACATCATGGTTTAGATTAAATATCTCACAATCTAGCAATAATGAGCGCAATGATCTATGGGGACAACTATCCTTGGTGTGACTTTCCACTTCACAGTCAGCCTATACACCAAATCCCCAGTGCACATCTCATGTGCTGAATTCATCAATGCAGTTTCTCCAACTACTTTTACATAGCTGTAATATGTGCCTCTAGGAATGGGCTTACTCTAATGTCTATACTTCAATTGCCTCGCACGCAAAGATACTTCAATTGCTTTGCATGGGTTTGTATAAGTCTTATGTGATAGCACCCTTATAAAAGGTGTAATCAACCCCCAATGAACCACCTTTGTGCATCCTAAATTGCATGAATATCATAAGAAAGTTTAGACAAAAATTTCTTCAAATAGGAATCATATTTATATATGCTCTCGGTAGTGCCCTTCTTAATATCCTTAAGAGCACTTATACTCTTGTGCTCGAACTTAGGAATATGAAACTCCTTAAGGAACACATTCTTTAATGCTACATAATCTACACAAGTCTTATCAGGGTCAAACTTCTTGTACCAACTATGTGCACATCCTTGCAATGTAGTTACAAATTTAATTTCCTTGCCCTCAAAATTTGTGATCCATTTTGCACACCATGAGTATCTCATACATGTGCATGTGTTCAACATCATATTCTATGCCCCTATACTATGGAAGACGTAGATACATCTCCATGTAAATATTCTAGGGTTGGTGTGGACCCTGTCCACTTGATCTAGAACCTCATGTGTTACCTCTACCTCTAGAAACACTAGATCCATAGGAACTAGAGCCACCTATACCCCCCGGTCCTCCACCTATAGCCGGAAGTAGAATAGAAGATTTATTTCCTTATTTCCCAATAGTAGTACTAAACCGAACTCCTACAGTCTACGTGGTGGTAGTACTCCCATAAATGAGTATAAAATTTTGCACTCTTGAATTTTTGTTGATGATGAACCTAAAAAGGTACCCCCAAACAACAATGAATATGTTTTCCATACCATGCATGTACTTGATATGTGACTTACTCTTGCTTTCCAACTGCCCAAATCAGCTTGTTGACTATTAGATGTACTAGTTATCTGGAAATCCAAGCACATGGACTAGGTTTCCAAGTAGATTTAGATGCAAACCCATGGCCTAGGTCATCTCTACCGGTGTACTCCCTTGTGACGTTGAGGAGGATTCCTTGTCATGCTTGTCCAAATGGGGGAGTTCCAGATGCTCTGGATCCATGCCTTCTGCATGAGCTCTAAATCCTTCACAAGCCATCTCTCTCCTCAACGCCATCTACTTTGCAATATCTTGTTGCTTCTTAATCTCCCTTTCACCCACCTCATTATACTTAAGCTTCCTTTATTCACTCTTCCTTTCTACCATTAGGTCCTCCATCTTTCACCAAACCTTCTCCTGCCCTACATGTGGTGGGGTTTAGCTAGCCATCAAATTTTCTTCCAAGTTCAGGGTCACCATCAAGATCTTGATTGCCAGTGGAATGTATTGCAAGTAAGTTCCCCTGGGATAACACAAAAATTGGAACTCAACTACCTCTGGGAAAGAATAAGTGGAAATTGAGTACTCTAGAATATAACTGTTTAAAACACCATAGAACTAAGTATCCACAATGCATGTCCAAATCAAATTAGCATCATACAAGCCCGAAATTCTTCCTACGTGTAGCCAAGTTTGCAATACCTCTAATTTTGTTTAGAAACATAAGAAACCAACCACTTTTATAGTTATACCGGAAAATAACAAATAATCTCTCATAAAAATAGTCATACTGATTCTATTCCACCTAGGCACTTGTGTTAAACTCAAATCCAACATTGAACCTCTATGTGTAATCTTATTCTATATGTTTTATCCACTCCTCAACACTTGTTAGGTTTAACCAAGTATATCTTCATCACAAACCATCATGAAAAACAACCGAAAAAGAGGTCCCGGCAACATAACCAATGATGCAACCTAGAATCTACTATATGAAACCCAAGAAAAGCTGGCACACCGGCAAATCACCCATCCTAAGATGATAACTCACCCAAAGTGTGCAAAGATACCGAAGCCCCTCTTTAGAGTTTTTTCTAGGATGTTAGTGTGATGAAGATAAAGCATACATCCAAAACCCTAACTAACCATAAACATTCCACAGAGCATATTCCAGATCTAGATCTTAAAGAATCATGAATTAAACAATAATCATAATGAAATCAACCATATAAGAACCAGTTACAGTTATGTTTAACACCTTTATCTAGCTAATATACTCCATTATATTAAACACAGTAAACACAAAAGATTCTTACAATAAATAGTATCACCATAAGTCATGTGCATTAGATCCAACAACATAACTTTACAATAATCCACACACAGTGTTTCATTGTCTCTCTTTAACTACACATAATGATACATACTTATAGGAGTGGGTAATTTCCATTCACTACCTACGCACTTCCCAATATTGGTAGCATGCTAAAAATAGCCATGTGCCTTTACGATAATATACACATATGCAAGTGTTAATAATAGATCTCATATAGTTAATTAGAAATATTAATCCTATTATTATTCCAAACTCATGCATGGTGCTTAGTAGATGCTCATCATTAAAAAATATCATTTATGTGTCACACAAGTCTCTATCCCGATGTGTGCTCCATACGCTATGTCAAAAAATAACACGTAGCCATGAAAACATCTAAGTCCCAAATCAACTTGTCCCTGGTACATGTTTCCTTTCCTATCCTTTCATACCTTCAAATGTTCCTTGTTCATGTGTGTTAATATTCTCGTGTGCCCTCTCCTTAGTTTCATACTATGTTTTCTCAACAAATGCACATGGAAAGGCTATACACATGTAGCACAAACAACAATGTAGTCACACAATCATTTTCATGAAACATAATCAAAAAAGGAGATGCAAGGATGTGAGACAACATATAAAGCACACAACATAAGGGAGAGGTAAGAAAGAATAATAAAAACAAGCTAAGGCCAAGATAACCACAAAATTATGCTTCTATTACTTCTAAAAATTCAAAGTCAATTACAATGGCGTATGAGGCCAATATCCACATGTAAAGACCATTATCTAAATGCCTAAAACTAAAAATGTAAGGAAATTCCTATACAAACTAAAATAATATAACCCTTATCAATGAGTAATGCTCTTTCATTTATAGGTGAATCGATGAGAGAATGGGAGGAGAAGAAGGAAAATCCAATTTGAAAACTCAATCACCAATAACTAGTAATGGATTCCTACAAATATTTCAAATGCACCTCTCCATGTCTATTTGGTGTGTCAAAGAAGGAAAGGGGAGAGATCTTAATAAAATCAGGTGGTTGGAGCAATCATATCCTATATTAATGGCATGAGAGACATTTTTCAGCTTCTCACCTACCTAATCCCGCCAAAATTTGAACTTGAGTGATCTAGAGTGTAACCCACGTCATCAACTATTTTTTCATCTTCTGCTATGTGTCACACTTTAGTTGGTTGCAATGATTTGGAACCCTTTTGGCACACTTTTATAGGTTGCATGTGGTTTACTCAATGTTTGATAGTCCACGTGGGACATGAACTAGTGTAGAGGAAGGTATGATAATGCACTAAGAAAGGAAGAACGAAAGAAGAAAACAAGAGGTATGAAAAATTAATGCGCATAGGAGGAACAAAAGGAGCACCTACCAAAGAAAAGTATGGAAGAGGAACAATCATTACAAGATAATGTGTAGTAGTAAGGAAGGGAGTGCACGAGGAATCCAGGGACTTAGATAATATAGAAGTAATTTTGAGGTGCACACAAAGGGTGCATGAATTGTTAGGAGGAATTCAAATACGTAGAGATTGGGTGTGAGGGAAAATGGAACAGAAAATAAGAAAGGAGAAGGAAAAGGTGGGAAGTGCAAAGAAAATGAAGAACACGAAATGGTGGGTGAGGAATAGGAACCATGGAAACATGCCAAGAGAACAATTGAAGTTCACAAAACTTGTAATGTATAAACTCAAAGACATAATGAAAATATAATTTTTCCAAATAACTAGGGGAGTTATTTTGGATAATAGTTTGGAAACTTTTGGGGCCATCTGCTTGCTAGATGAAGGAGATCAGTAGCCTATAGAATCCATTGGGCATGAAGATATTGTATATATGGACCTCTAATCTATAACTTGAAGAACTACCCCTGAGCCACTTGAAGAATGTTCTGAACTTTGTTTTGAGTCCTACAAGATGGATTAAAACTAATTGAATATTACTAGCCTTCTAGAAGAAACAAAAGAGTGTGCACAAGAAGCACGCAAAAAGAAAGAACTATGTACAAACAAAATAATGTGCACACAACACACTTGGAGGAATTGAAACTACTCTAATATATAAAAATGATGTAGCAAGCTTAATGGAAGGGTTTGAGATAGATCCCATTGATTGGGATTGATAGCATGCCTCCATCAAGATGAGATAACTCGAAAGAGTTAGCCTTCTTGCAAGAATTGATAATATATGGGCCACTCCAAAGTGCATTAAAATTTTAATGGTGCCCTTATTTGGCTATGTTAGCATCCCATTTTAGGACCAAGTACACAAATTTTAAATATTAAGGCCTATCCTTTCTATCAAACCACTTATTTTTTGATTGTTGATGTTGTTCTAGCTTGATCATGGAAGAATTCCTTGATTCTTCAAGTTCAAATAGCTCTACAATTCTGATTTCTCTTTGGTCTATTTCTTCAAATTCCAACTACTAGGCAAGTGATAATGAATTAAACTCAAGTATCAAAGGAAGTGTAGCCTCCTTTCCATAGAAAATCTTATAAGGTGAAGTTCCTATTGCCTTCTTCATTGTGATTTTGTCTTCCTAGAGTGCGCATGAGACCTTTGTGTGCCACTTTGTATTTGGTTAATATTCATTTTTCATTTCATGATTATGATCAAGTTCTTGTTTGATTACTTTTCCAATCCATTTCCTTAAGGGTAATAGTTAGAGGAGGCCTTCAAGTATATACTAAGACTAAAATCCTAATAAGTGATTTTAGTACTAAGGAGGGATTTTGCATTATCTTAAACAATAGTCTAAGGGATGCCAAACCTTGTTACAATACCTTTGATAAAGTCAAGGATGAGTGACTCAGTTTATTCCTTGAGTGCAACAACTTATATTCATCTAGTGAAGTATTCTGTAGTTGTCAACACCCATTTATGTCCAATGCTCGAGGGAGGATTAATCATGCTTATGAATTCAAGACCCCATTGTGGAAAATGTCGATCCTCTTGGATTGGTCAAAGAGGAAGCATTGTGAACTTCTTCTTTCCTGCAAAAAAATGCATTCTTTTCATTTCATGGCCCACTTGTGTGCATCCATGAATATAGTAGGCCAAAAGAGTCCTGGAATTGTAATTTTCATTATTGTATTCTTGGAAGAGAAAGTTCCACCAAAGAATCCATCGTGAAATTCTTCTAACACCTTTTTAATATGTGCACTATCAATACATCTCAACAATACACCATTAATATTTCTTTTGAAGAGAATTCCATCAATCAAAACATAAGGAATTTATCTGCAGCCTCATATTCCTCCTCTTTTCTTTGTTTAAAATAGGAGGTTACATGCCCTCGAAAAGGAATGTGATCATATCCTTCATCCATTGTGTGCGTGCTAACATTTACATCTTGTTTAGGTTATGCATGCGGGAGATCTTAATTCAAAAATAGTGAAGTCTTAGGTTCATTTTGCACATCCTCAGCAAGTTGTTTGCAGAGTGCACTACCTCTTACCAAATTCATGGATTTGATAGTCACATTATATTCCATTATTTTTCTTACTCATTACACTCATTTTTCACTAATTTCTACTCCCATGATGAAGTATATCACACCAGAGTGTGAAACTAACACCTTAACATGATTTTTGGTGAGATTAATCTTGAAATTATTTAGTGTGCACATGATGATGTATATTTTTTATCCATGTGAATATATTTTGATTCATAATCCTTGAGGTTCGATTAAAGAAATCCATTGGCTATTCCATTCCTTGTTCATTTTCTTGTGTTAGGACAACAACAACACTTGCATCAGCACCATAAGCATAAAGGATGAAATCCTTTGAATAAGTCATGTTGATGAATGTTGGCATGCAAATAATTTCTTACTTGATCTTTTGAAACTTCCATTTCCTTCTACTTTCTATTTAATAGTTGTGTCTTTCTTGAGCATGAGGGTGATGGGCCTTACTAGTCCCAAAAAGTTAGGAATGAATTTCCTAACAAATTTTATTTTTCCTAGGAAGGACTGTAAGGATTTATTATGCACCACAGAGGGTGACAGGATCAATTGAGATTCAATCATTTGAGACCATATTTCCCAAAATATTTCCACTGTCACTACAAAATTACATTTATTGGGGTTAAGAGATACCCAAAATATTTTGTATCTCTAAAATAATTTCTCTAGGTTCGTTTTGTGATCTGCACTCTACTTTGAGAAGACATATATGTCATCAAGGTAAACTAGGATGAACTCATTAATATAACCTTTGAAGTAAATATCCATGACATGTTGAAAGGTTACACCTATGTTTGATAGAACAAAGGGAATATTATGATATGCATATGTCCCCCATTTGGTTTTAAAATCTATTTTGAATTGATCCTCTTTCTGACCAAGATCTAATTAAAGCTAGAATACCCATCCAACATAGAGAATCTTTGTGCACTAGCCATGTTCGACAAAATTAATTTCAAGAAGGAAAAGGATACTTAAAGGATGCCTTATTCAAATCTTTAAAATCAACACATGAGTCTGATTTCATAGTTATTTTTACACAACAGTTGAACAAGATTCGCAACCCGTAGTAGAGTACTTGATGGGAAAAATAATCTTCACCTCAATGAGTTTAGACACCTCTTTCCTCATGAGGGGATTTATCCTTAGATTGAATAGGATCAAGGTTAATGGATTGTTGAACAACACTTGGATTAAATCCTTGTGAGGTCCTCATATTCCCATGAGAATATTTCACTGTATTTATAGCACAGAGAGATGAAGGCCTACTTTTCATCATGCATGCAAGATTTGATCATAAAAAATTCCTTACCATGCGTAATAGTGACTAGGGAGTAGTATTCTTATGCCACATGCATATTATTCTCTTCACCATTGAACTCATCATCAGGGCTGCATATTTTCTCTAAGGTAACTAGTCCTTTAGGAAACTTGTTTTCCTTTAGCTAGATCACTTGGTCATTGTAGATGTCATGCAAGTCAGCTTGTATGCTTGAAGAGAACTAAACTTTACTCTCGAATGGACTGGAAAATCTTCACATCACTTTCAAACACTTACTAGCTGGTGTTGTTATCTGGGATGGATGCCTTGATTACCATCTTGACATGCTTTGCTTTTCCCCCGATAGAATCCTTAGCTAGTGAGAACTATGAACCAAACATGACCATCCAATCAGATTCTTTTTTCATCCTCCTTAGCATCACTTGCAGATTTAGAGCATCAAATCTCTTAAAGAGGTCCCAAACTATGTGTTTATAAGATTTGATAATCTTATTCTTTGTTATGCACTTGTTTATGACCTAATGGATAACCAATTTTGTGTCCCCAAATATCTACAATGCCTTAATCCTTTTCTTCTTAGCAATAAGAATACCATGCACCAATGCTTCATATTCTACTACATTATTGGAGCATGTGAACTACAACCTATGTGCAAAGAAGAACTTCTCATCCTTAGGAAAAATGAGAACAATTCTTGTGCCCGTTCCTTTTCTCGCTTAGAACCATCAAAGTACAACTTCCATAAACCATGATTTTCTTTATTTTTCTTGATCACGTGCATTATCACAAATTCTTATTCAAGGATGCAATAGGTGCCAAGCCCAGTTTCAAAATCTTCAAGCTCTTCAACATATGGATCAAACTTATGGTGCCTTTCTACCCACTCATCTAGCACTAAGTCAGGTAGAGGAGGAGGAATAGGCTACTCTTCAGAAATTGAAACTTGTTCTTCTTAGATTAAGCAGTTGGATTGGGAGGAGATGGGTCATATGACTCAACATGATAGGAAAATATTGGCTTAGCTTGTATGGTAAACCAGGTACCATACCTTGTCTTGAGTAACATATGGGACCAATCAGAAGACAAGTAACCACCTACTTTAGCAGTAAAATATCTTAACAAACATAGGAAAACAAAAGAGGAGGTCAATCATAGACACATGTCGAGTTATTGTAAGGCTTGGATAGAGATGAAGGGTTGAATTAAGATCCTTGATGACTCCCAAAGTGGTGACAGTTGAGTCATCAAGCTACAAGACTCCTTTGGACAAAGGGGTGTACTTAAGGCCTAGGACATCAAAAATTTTCTTAGGCATGACAGAAGTACTAGTGCTTGAGTCAATCATACAATTATGCACAAGGTGTTTTCCTATGATCAAGGACATATAGAAGGGTGGGGTTTTGACAACATTACTTACTTTCTTCTCCTCTGCTTGAAAAATATTGATAGTAGTGCATAGTTTTTGACAACATGATGATCAATGCAGGATTTTGTTAGAGATTTATGCAATAGGTCACATTGAGATGGAATGGTCAGGCATCCCACATTGTGACATTTATATTTGTATTCTTCATTTGATCCACAATGTTAAATGGAAGGCCCATTGATTTGTACATTTTGGGTTGGCCTCGAAGGGGATTACGGATTTTCTTGATTCTAAGGATCACTTGTGTTTGTCATTGGTCGAAGGCTCACAAATAGAAGAAAAATGAATCATATAGGATTGTGCATGCAAGGCATTATCATAGTGATAATGACTATGAGGCATGTTGTAAGGAAATCACCACTCTAACTCTTGATCCATATTGTTCTATACTCGAAAAGTTCTTGGCTTGTGTTAAGCGATACAAAAGGTTACACGGGAGGAATAAGTTACATTCTGAGGAAAATGCTTGTTAGCATGTCATATAACTTTTTTTTGGTTTTTCCCACATCTTTATTTGTATATTTATTCCACCAAGGCTGATTTTTTTGGCTATGCCCTTGATTAGAACTATTCTGGAAGGTTTGTGCTTCTTCTTTTCCAAAGATATAAATTTACTTGACAAGTTTCTAATCAGGGATTTCATTTCTTCATCCTCTGTCTATTGTGTGGGATAATAGGATATGAATGTAGCAAGTTGAGTGCTCTACATAGGAATAGGATAAATAAAAGGCTAGGGTGTTGGATACATTTCTAGGAATAAGGGTGCGAGTAGTCAGAGGCTAACTTCCCTTCTGAATGAGACTATTTTCTTCCCTTATTGCAATATTGTAAGAAATAGGTAAGGTTCTACCCCCATAGACTGAATCATGACTGAGATGTCACTATTTAAATCCCTTAAATAATACAAGAAATCATGTTGGGTTGTAGGCCTTACCACTTGAGGGATTCTGTCCCAAGTCTTATAGAACCTAAAATTGAAATCAATCATTTGCTCATTGAGCACTCTCTTTATTGTATTTAGTTGCTCCACTAGTGGTAGGTGATATGACTTGTCTTCAAAGTAATTACATAGATATGTTCCAAGATCATCCCAGATAATAATAGATACAGGTCTCAAACCTCTATACCACCAAGTGTTTTCCCTTTGAATAAGGCTGCAATCATCTTGACTACTAAATCATCATGTATAATTAGATAGAAGGAGAACACTTTTGCTACATCCTAGATGTTCTCAATAGGGAGTAACTTTATTCTCACCAGTAAAGTATGGAATAATTTTGATCATGGCTACTAGAATATCATGTTGTGCATTCAAGAACAAGAGGGCTTCTACCAATGAAGTTGGAAAACTTCCTCAAAGGAGGAGGTAGTGGCAAATTTGTCGTGCCATGGTAGGGTGTTCAGATATCACAAAGTTTGTGAGGAGGGTGGAATGCACATGGCATGTTGGAGATGGAAATACATGCATGAGTATTCTATGATGTATTCTTCTTGAAGATAGATGGAGGTACTTGAAATATGCTTCACTTATTGCACTTTGTCTCGTATGCACTCTTCTCATGAAAGACATGCAAGAATGCTGAAAATAGTAGATCTGGATGTTGGGATTCATCGGATGTGTTAAAAAAATCCTCTAAAGGATGGAAATAATTAATTTAAACACTATAACTTAGAAATGATGAAATTTAAGCTTTCAATGATGTCCCACTAGGTGTGTTAGAAATTGTTGGAGCTAAAACTTGCATCCATGTCTCATATCTAGAAGAATTGAGTCGGTGAGTCAACAATGGGACCATCTCCAAGTTGTGGGACCTGCGCGCTTAAGACATACCTATGAATAAGGTCATTCCTCTACCTACTTCCACTACTACTACTAATACTAATCTTTGGAAGGGAAATCATAACCTAAAACATGCCAAGTGTACCAAGGATAGAAGGATATTCTAAAAGGGAAAATAAGAATAAGAAAGGAGATAGAACCATAAATAATGGGGATGAATACAATCAGCTTTTAGAGAGAATGATGAATAATGCACATGGCAAGGCTAGACATGCATAGCAAGAACTAGAAGAACACTATCACATAATCATTTTCATAAAACACAATCAGAAAAGGAGATGCAAGGGACGTGAGATAGCACAACAAACACACAATGTAAGGAGAGGCAAGAAAGAAGAATAAAAACAAGCTAAGGCAGAAGATAGCCACAAAATAATGCTTTTATTACTTCCAGAAATGTATAATCAATTACAATGGCATATGAGGCTGATATCCACATGCAAAGACCAGATTTAAAGGTCTACAACTCAAAATGTAAGGTAATTCCTATATAAACTAAAAGAATCCAACCCTTATCAATGAGAAATGCTCTTACATTTATAGATGAATTGATGAGAGAAGGGGAGGAAAAGGAGGGAAAATCTGATTTTAAAACTCAACCACCAACAACCAATAATGAATGCCTACAAATCCACCTGAAAATATGTCAAATGTGATTCTCCATGTCTGTTTGGAATGTAGGATAAGGAAATGGGTGAGATCTAAATCAAATCGAGCGGTTGGAGTAGTTAGATCATGTATTAATGCATTGAGAGACGTTTCCCAACTTCTCACTTTACCCAATCCCATTGAAATTGAGTTTGAGTGATTTGGATTATAACCCACTTCATCAAATATTTTTTCATCTTCTACCACATGTCACACCTTAGTTGGTTGCAAGGAATCGGCAAAATTTTGGCACACTTTTTGTAGGTTATGTGTGGTTCACTCAATGTTTGACATTCCACGTGGCATAGGAATTGGTGCAAATGAAGGCACGCCAACACGAAAAAGGAAGGAAATATAGAAGAAGAAAGAAAGAGTGTTGGACCCCTAATCTTAAGAGCGCATAGGCACGCATGACTGAAGGAAGTGTGCAAGTGTAGGTGCGTAAGGTAGTATTCAAAAGGCTTCTTGGAGAACCAAGGATGCGTGCACCGCGTGAAGAACAATTCGGGACTTAGCCATTTTTGGCCCCTTGGGTAGACACATGAAGAACGTGTTCCATTTGGATAAGGTTATACTGGTGACAAGGTGTCCTGGAGGGAATATACCTTGTGATAGAAAGATCCAAAAAGTTAATCATGACATGGAGAGGCATGTGGCTGGGGTGACCACACCTTGACACTTGGGGCTAGATTTGAGGCTACAAAGGAGTTTGTTAGAGATTAGAGGCCTATTTATACATGTGCCCTTGGCAAAGAAGAGAGACAGAAGAGAGGTAGCAGAGCTCTATGAGAATTACTGTGAGAACTATGGGATGAAAATGGGTACATAATTCTAGTAAGGATGTAATGGGGAAATGGGGAGTGAAATTTTTGTCTTGTGAGAATACATGTATGGATCCACACATGGCGCATGACTATGGTCTACCTTCTGTAATCTTTTATAAGTAACACTATGAATGAATGTGATAAGGTTGCCATGACAAATGTATTAAGACTCTTTCTCTGTATTACATGCATATTTCTATTGTACTTCTATTCTTGTATAATCGTGAATCTTACTTGAATGGCTAAGTATATTAGTGGATTTACAACTCTTAGTTCTATTATTTCTGTTGCATGTTTTGGTTCTCTTATGACTAAAGGGGTGTAGAAGCCATCCTGAGCTCTATAGTTCTTCATGTCTGTCAAAACACTAAGTCAGGATCATGAACTATGCCTTCCACTAGAATCACATAAAAGAGAGACTCGGCTCCCTCTTGCATGCCTTGGGTGAGCACCTAGTGCCCCTGGGTGATAGGCTAGTGTGCATGAGGTTCCCTTGTTCTTAGTGGGTGCAAAAGTGACTACATCTTGGTTCCATTGCTGGGACCTCTTTTCGAAGTTGTAGTGGAACATGACATATATCATGATCTCTGCAAAGAGTGATGGCGGAGTGCTTAACACTTGAAGGTGTTGAATAATGGTTTAAAAGCACGGAGGATGAATTTTCTTAGAGATTTAGTACCAGATCTAGGTTTGATACACGAAGGTGGGTGGAAGACACTCTTTATCATGAGTTGTATGAAACCTTCTTCTATTGTTTCCCAGTAGAGTTATTCGAATGGCTCTCGGCTTATACATCTAGATCAAGGTGGCATTATAGATCACACCCTTGGACCCAAGAAACATATCAGAACCTACAAGATGCTGATCTAATGTGGACCCGTGCTATAGATCATTGGTGGAAGGGAGTATTGACTAGCTACACTTTGGAATACGCCATTTCCACGTATTCCTGTCTAGAAGTTGCGGAGTTTTAGTTCTTGTGAGATCCCAGGGGATCATTTCTGCAATCTATTCCCCTTGTGATCAAAATATTGATGGTAACCATGGGTTTAGAGGCATTTCCTATGGCTGGCTAAACCACCTTGAGTCTGTAGGAAGGAAGCCGAGTTGGGAAGGATGGCTAATCGGCGACTAAACAGGAAAGGGAGGAGAGACAACTCAAGTATAATGAAGCATGTGAAAAGGAGATCGATAGACATCACGGGATTACAAGTGGGTTATGGAGCCAAACATGGTGGAAGGGAGTTGAGGTTCATGCGAGAGGACGTGGAGCTTGAACAGTCTGTGGTACCCCATCTTGGTAAGTGCAGGAGAGAAAACCTTGTGGCTTCTGATGAGAGTCTGTCGTGTAGAGAGAGAAGAGTCATTGGCATGCATCTGACCCCACCTAGTGACCAAACCTTGGCACTTGGTTTGTTTGAATGAGGGAAAAGTATAGTTGATCCATTTGATATCGGTGGAAGCAACCGATCGACACCTAGAAGATACAACTTCTCGTTTGGGACTTCTATGGCTTCACACACTATTACGGTATTTGGTGGAATGTTTGGACAAGCCACGTATATAGCTAGTTTTGGAAGCATGTTTGGAAGTGGTGGAGGGACTATGGTAGGAGTAGTACTAGTTCCCAAACTATCAGCATGTAATTAGATGGGATAACATGAGTGTTCGACAAAACAAACACAGCCCTATACCTAACACAAGAGGATCTAGAGGTGGAAGTGGTGGAGTTGGTGGCTCAGGATCTAGTGGATCCGGCGGAGGAGGAAACACCGGGGGAAACCAAAGGACTAGATCAAGAGGGCAAGGGCCTCAGCCACCTCCTCAAGTCTTTTTCAAAATGTCTCTACACTTACTAGATTATAGTGGGATAGAAGATGTCACAGAGCATGTGCATAAGTACGAGATGCTATGGTGTGTAAAGGGATCACAACTTAGGATTGAAAGGTGAGTCAATTTGATGATGTTACAAGGATGCGTGTATAGTTGGTATAGAAAGTATGACCCTCATCAGACTATTGTGGATTATACCATGCTGAGAAATGCATTCTTGGTGGAATTCCACATACCTGAGTTTGAACAAAAGAGCATTAGCTCTCTCAAAGAAATCTAGTAGGGCATGGTAGAGAGCATGCGGGGATATGATGTGCATTTTAAAACTCTATTTTCTAAACTATCTTATGATATCCACCCTTCACAACATGCTCAGTGGTTTGTCAGAGGGTTGATCACACCCTTTAGGAGGGATTTATCTCATAAAACATTCATGGACCCGTGCGAAGTGTTGGAAGCTGCTTTACATGCTAAGGCAGTTGGTAGTGTTGACACTAGTGTTAGCCCATTCCTGGAGGCCTAGATTGCTGCCATGGCTAAGCAATTAGAGAAATTATCTACCAACACAGTTCCAGAGATTCATGGAGGGATGTGGTGCATGGATTGTAATGTGGAAGGAAACACAAAGGATAATGGTGGGATATGTACTCGGAAGGCGTACACGCGTCATAGTAGTAAACTATGAAATATGTCACAAGAACCATGATGCAAGTAGGTGCCCCCTGTTTTAGCACGTGATCCATAAAAATGTATCTTGTTATTACAAGATATGTACCTCAACCACACATAACACCAAGGATTGTAGATCGATTGACAGATTCAAGAGGTGATTGAGCTTGGTGTTCCAGGTCGGCATTACCAGCAGTTCCAAAGGGGATGAATGTTGGTATGAAGAGTGCAGGGATGGATATGTGCATGGAAGAGGGTTTCATAGAGGATTTCATGGTCATGGTAACCACGGGGAAGAAGTGAGTTCCCATGTGGGACGTGTTTTAATTGTGGAGCCATAGACCATTATAAGCGTGAATGTCCAGGATCTTCTACAATGATCCTAGTGTGGAAAGAAACATAAGTACGAAGATTTCCCAGAGTTATATGAACATATAAGTCAAGCAATACCGAAGGATAAGGGCCTTTACCATGGTGAGTGTTAAGAAGGCTGACATGTAATGGCTTCCACGAGTAATACGAGAATCAGAACTAGAGCCTGTTATGGTAACAATGAGGGCAGAATCCATGCATGCAAGAGGAAGCACCTGGCGAGACATCTGGTTTCGAGAAGAAGTAGTACATGGGAAGTATCCAAACTCGGCTCACGAAATAATTTTACCTAGGAAACCATGGATGTAATTCAAAGTTTACTAGGGGAGATACAATTCTTAAAAGAGTAGACTAGAAAGGATCAACAAAGGAGAATCGTAGAAGCACCAAGGATGACTTGGATGAGGTTAAGGAGATGTGTAAATTGTTGAGGAGGAGAATATTATTCACCTACTAGGGGCATGGTTAAGAGAAAAGGTACCATGCTGGGGAAGAAAACGAAAGGTAGATCCTACATGTAAACCTCCCACCTCACAACATTGATTATGACAAAGAGATTACCTTGAAGCAGTAGTGGATGGATGGTTGCTTAGCAACATCCTCATTGAAAAAGGCACGTAAAAGTTAATGTTCTCACTCTGGATGCCCGACATCAAATGGGAAGACCTACATTATAGCCATCTTCAAATGTGATGTATATGGAAAATAAGAAAAAGGTGATGCCAATAGGTGTCTTGAAGGATGCTGACCATTAAAATTCAAGGGACTAGGTTCTTTGGGGATTTTGAAGTCTTGGCATTTGCCGAGGAAGATAGTTTCAGCTCTACTTGTGTGCCGTGGTGTTATAAGAATAATGCAGATCTCTATTTAACAAGGGGTACATAAGCTTTGAAAACTAGGAAAAGTAGGTAGTTATACCCTTGGTTGATGGGAATTCCACCCCTATACGGAACCCCTTGGAGAGGATGTTTTGGATAGAATATATGTGCACTCCATAAGAGATCTATAGACCATCCACCCATAGGAGGAATCATCCAGTTTGATTATGCTCAATCTATCGGTGATACTACTAGTATAGCATGTAATAATTAGGTGGGTGGGACTTATGAATTGATTGGGTGACATCACGAAAGGATCGATGCACTGAAAGTAACACGGTGCTTATAATTCAGCACACGGGAGGAGGAAGGCTGATAACCAAGTATTATGCGGGGATGCATACCCGAGGTATTTTGAGAGAGATGGAAGCTCATTAGAGGAGGAGAACAAGTGATGAAGTATGCTAGGTTATGTTTTGATAGGCACAACAATGAGGTGGTGGGAACATGCATAATGAGAACTTATTGGAATGGCGTGAAGTTCAAATTGTGCTTACTATCTAATTCTCAAAAAACAACATAACCACCACTATCAAGGATTACAATGGCAATGGACCCACCTCTTCCCACATCCATGCATGTGAGAGTGTCTTGGGGAAGGCGTAGAAGCTTTATTACCCTCCCTTTGGGTGCATAAGCTATATTCAACACTACAAGGTTGTGTGCACGCTTGGTATATCCATTCTGAAACATGCCGCCAAACGGGAAGTTAGCAGGAATTAGCGGCTGACTTGGTTCACACTTTTGAGTACCGAAGTACCAAGAAACCAGTTGATGAGGCATTACAAACTATCAAGTGCCTCACTCTGGGGGATTGCACCATGGTAGAAGATAGGTTAGTAAACTTACTCGGTGGACCTAGCTTAGAAGCATGGTTCGAAGAGGAGGAACAAGAATATTTACAATTCGAGCACACGTGTACTGAAAAGGAGAAAGGAAATATGGTATAAGTTATTGATGGGGAGGAGATGGAGAGCCTGAATGTTGACCATTTGATTGGAGCACGTGAAGTAGTTGATACTATAGATGCATGTGCACGTGCATACAATGAACCACTCAAGACAAAGAAAGTTAACATCGGCTTAGAAGAGGAGCCCAAGGAAGCCATCATTGGGGACTACTAGTCAGACAAGGAAGTATCAAAGATCATCAATCTCTTGCATGAATTTGAGGATTTATTCCCGTGCGGATACCATGAGTTGAAAGGCGTCCACCAGTCATTGGGGGAAATGTGGATAAATTTGAAGGATGGTGCGTGCCTGGTCAGGAAGAGGCCTTACAAGATGAATCCCAACATGTGCATAAGGGTTAAAGAAGAACTAGACAAGATGATAGCATCCGGTATCATTGAGGTTGTGGAGGAATCAGAGTGGATAAGTCTAATGGTGATCAGCATAAAGAAGGATGGGTGGATTAGGATATGTGTGGATTATAGGGAATTAAATGCTGTTTGTATCATAGATCCTTTTCCCACCCCCTTTACTGAAGATATTTTGGAAGGAGTTGCTAGGTGCAGAGGTTTATTCCTTTACGGATGGATTCTCGGGATATCACTAGTAAGGATTTCCAAGGAAGACCAAGATAAGACAACTTTCACCATGAGTGGGAAGCTTTGCATATATAGTCATGCCCTTTGGGCTGAAGAATGTGCCCGCTGTATTTTCACGCATAGTGGTACAAGCATTTAAGGACTTCATCCACAAGTTCCTTCAGGTATATTTGGATGATTGGACAGTGTATGGATTAGTAAGGGACCATTGTGACAACTTAAGGTTGATGTTTGAAAGATGTCGGTAGTTGAGGATCTCCCTCAACATCAAGAAATGTATCTTTGTAACTCCTTTTGGAACGTTGTTGGGGCATATCATATGTAAAGAGGGCTTACTGGTGGATCCGTGAAGGTTGTAATTATTGTGGGGTTAGGGGAGCCTACTAGCCAAAGTGCCATGCATGGATTTCTTGGACACACTGGGTACTACAGAAAGTTCATTAAGGGATATGCCAAGATCACCACACCTTTGGAAATATTGCTCAGACACAAGAGTGCCTTTTAGTGGGGAGAGGCACAAGAGGGCATTTGACACTCTAAAAGAAAGGCTTATCACCACACCTATTCTATGATTCCCATCATGGGATAAACCTTTCCATGTCCACATGGATGCCTCTGGTACAACAATGGGAGCCATTCTTGCTCAACTAAGAGAGGGGATTGTTGATCATCATTTTTGTTTTGCAAGTAGAAAGTTGACACCAGCATAATGAAATTATACAACGACCAGAGGCGCATGAGGTATTGTCAATGATCTATGTGCTCTACAAATTTAGACAATATCATTAGTAACTCCTTCATATTCTACACCTGAACATATGGCCTTGAAATATCAAGTAAACAAAAGTAGTTTTGCGAGGGTGCATATGTCATTGGGTACTTTTATTTTAGGAATTTGAATTCAAAGTGGTGGTAAAACCTAGAAAGAACAATTGTGGGCCAGATCATTTATCAAGGATTGATTTGGGAGAGGACATGTAAAGTCTTGAGGAAACCATGTTGGAAGCACAACTATTCAAGTTGTGGGCACACCCATAGACTTAGAAGACATTTCCATTTTCCTTAAGGAGGGTGTGGCACCAGAAGGGATGAACGCTCTAGAAAGGAAAAGGTTAGCCATACATGCCATGCCCTTCATGTTGATCAATGGGGATTTTTATAAAATGGGTGTGATGAGGTTTTTTTGCACCGGTGTGTATTATTAGAACATGAACATGTATCTATAATAGAATAGGCCCATGGTGGGATTTGGAGGAGGACACTATACAGGAACACAACCGCGTGTAAGATCCTAGTCAGCTGGACTACGGTGGGAGACGATTCACCAGGATTGTATTGAGTTTGCGAGGCTGTGACCACTTTGCCGGTGCCTTGGAAAACCTAGAAAAGGGGATGAGATGCCCTTGCGCCCCATCGCCAGTGCGGAACCTTTTGAAAAGTGGGCAATAGATTTTGTTGGACCAATCTCACTAGCTACGTGGAGGACTAACTCGTGGTATATCATTACCTATACTGATTATCTGACAAGGTGGGCAGAGGTCATGCCCACTAGGGATTTCATCGCAACCATGGCTGCTAGATTTTTGTGGGATAACATTATCAGCAAGTATGGGTTCCCATTAAGTTTAACAAGTGATAGGGGTGCTCACTTCTTAAATGAAACAATGAGGATTCTATTGGCGAGAATTCATGGTAGCCCATTACAAGACTACCCCTTATCACCCTCGGGAAAATGGGACTGTAGAGGCATTTAACAAAATCCTTATTCACACATTGACTAAGATATCTGATGTGGGTAGGAGTTTGGGATGAAAAGGTGTCGGCGAGTCTTTTGGGCATACATAACAATGTGTAGAAGGTTGAACAAGGCCACACCATTTCAAATGGTGTTTTGTGCAGAGGCTATTTTGCAGTGGAATTCTTGTTACCATCTCTACGTATAACATGCGTAGGAGGGTTAGAAAATGAACAAGCACTAGAAGGAATAATTGATGAATTGATAAAGTTGGATGAAAGGCACTCACTAGCAAGATGGAGCCAAACAACTGAAAAAGCTAAGCAAAAGGCATGGCATGACCGCCACATTAAGAACAAATAGTTTGAGGTTGGCAGATGGTATTGATATGATTCTAAATTTCTACACCATCCTGGAAAGTTGAAGGTGCATTGGTTGGGTCCTTATGTAATTTCATACATCCCTTGATTTGGGCACGTGCGATTCTAAAGCACTAGATGGAACAAAATTACTAGCACTTGAGGAGTAAGGTGAAACCCTACTATAAATAATGCTTCTTGGTGTTTATAAATAAGGTAGTTCTACCAGTTAGTTTAGAGTTTCCTTTTATGCTTTCCCTTTCTTGGTTTTTCTTTTGCGTTGTTGTCTTGTTTTGCACCTTGGGCACCGGTAACCTTATTACTTTTTAAACTTATGATTGCGCAGAGGACCACGCATCGATTTAGTGTGGGGTGAGGTGATAAAGAGAGGCATGAAGTTATTTCTGCAAGAGGATTGGGTTGGTAGACCGTCGAACTGGCCTTGTTGAAAAAATGCATTAGGAGAAAAGAAGGTAGATGGGTGGCAAAATAAGGTTACATTGGAAATCCACATACAAGGAGAAAAAGCACAAAAATACGAGGTAGGAAAAAGCAAGAATCATGAGGATGGAAGAGGTGCCTTTGGCACTGGTAACACGTGTGCAAAATTCTTTTGTCAAGATGTATTATGCACACGAGAAGGTTGGAAAAGTTTTTGCACAAGGATTGGGTGTGGGTGAAAAATGTTTTGCCCAAGAATTGGGTATGCATAAGGAAAAGCTTGAAGTCGGAGTTTGTTTGAAAAATGCCACATTAAATATTGTTGTATGGTGGTAGGTAGCCTAGCCTTTAATGCATAAAATTAGGAAAATCTATAAATGCAAGGATGGGAAATTAATTATTTTACTTTGCGAAAACAAGAGAACGATTTTGCTTCAAGAGCTAGGGTTTTGATAGCTAACTCGTGTGAAGGAAAATCTTAAAAAATCACGTGCAATCGATGTAATTGATCTAAAAACTAGAGAAAAAGTGATTCACGGGTGTGAGGAATGTTGGGAAAGAGTGCCATGATCAAAGGAGGAAAGTCAAAAATTAGGGTTTGTACTCTAGGGCATGGGGTGCGTGAAGAAAACTCTCAGACAACTCGAAAGTAACTAGGGAATGCAAGCAAAGGGTAAAATGATGGCCACAAAACTAGTTGATAAGCCTGTAGTAAAATCCAAGAAGGGAAAGGGGAAGGGAAAAGGAAAGAAGAAAGAAGAAGAAATCTCCTTGGATACTGATTGAGGAATGGTACTCGGAGATGCAATACCAGGATGGGGTTTCTTAGGGCAAGTGGGAGTCCACATAAGGCAAATGACCATGATCGAATTCTGATCAGCCGATCCGAAAATAATCGATTATTACGACCGATCTCGGACCCTTATAGGCTTCAATTATTTACCAATAGTTTACTCCTTTTAAGTAACCAATTTCAAAATAATGCAAGACAAAAATGACAATTGCACATAGATTGATTACGGAGTTCGGAAGAAATTGCCTACGTCTCAGAAGTTCGTGGTGAACCGTTCCACTAGTCAAAACTTGTAAGTTCTGATAGTACTTTCACAAGAAAACCTAATGGAATTTTACTTGCCTATTAGTACACCAAACCTTCAGATGAAAAGGGTGAAAAATAGCACCCGACTTCCACCTTCTTGATGCACTGATCTCCTTAAAACCGATCGGCCTTCCTATGCAAACAATGCAAAGCTAGCACTCTGAGTGCCGACAATCCAGGATTTACAAGTACTTGGTGTGGCTGAATGGGCCTATTGGGTAGTTTACATTTCACTCCCAATCACAAATATTCCATCTAATATTGCCTAAAATAATAGGCCAATAGACAAATACACATCGACACATCCCCAAATAAGCTTAACAAATAATAAGCTCGGGATCGGTGTCTCCATTGCCTGTGGTGTGTGATGTGTGTCCCACAAGCAAGCTTAACAAATAATAAGCTCATGTTGTGTCCTCTACCATGCACTAGGTACCCTATTTATACATTTTTAGGGTCCTAAAAATATGCATTTAATATCATCCATAGGCTAATATTAAACCTAAGCCTTACAGAACATAGAAAAATGGGATTAAATCCTATGTAGGCAGATTACACGTTTTAATGGGATTAAATATTCCCATTTTAGCCGATTGAATATTTTAATAAGGGATAAATATCCCATAAGAGTGGCTAGGAATTTTTGAGGATAAATATCCCATTTGGTGTGGGATTGGTTAAGCCCCCACATATTTTGGCGGTGGACAATAATGTATAAGGCTTTAAAGCCTTTCCATGCATGAAGTGGTCAAAGACCACGTTGGGCTTATAACCGCCCTCCCTACCACCGCTTCACCTCCCTCTCCTCATGTGGAATCTTCCACGCATGAAAATGCATGCCTTTACCACGTGGACATATGTTTGGCGGCTGTGTAGGAGTTAATATTAATGTAGACACATTAATATATACATGTGGCTTTTGGAAAGTGGCCTTACCAAATAATATTATTTCGACCCATACAATGTGGAATAGAAATAATCTTGTAGTCCACTTTTTGTCTCTCGATATGCAAATTGAGTGAATTCAACGAGTGTTTGGCAAGCCACGTGTCACGATGCAATTCGGTCAATATTGGATTTGTTGACCACGAGTTGACTTTCCGTTGACCAAACTTTGACCAAACATATCTAGAGCTCCCAATGTCCATTTTCCACATTCTCACACATCGTTGGAAAGCTCTCGAGATGATCTTCTACACTAAAACCATTTAGAGATGTTTAGGGAACTTTCAGAATGATCCCTAGTCACACCTCCCCACGAGAAAAGCTTTTGTCCCAAAAAGCTTCCATACTATCCTAAATCACGGAAAAATCTGTTGCCTCCTTGGAAGTCTTTGTTGTAGTAGACCCTTGGGTATTCTCCTCCAACCTTCTCACTTTGACAACTCTACTCCAATCCACAGGACTTGTGGGTTATGGGCCCATGACACTTACCTTTCGCCACTCGATATCAGAAGAAGACCTCCACGCCTCAGCTTTATGGTGCTAAGTTTCTAAATGAAACCTCAATGCTCCATACATGCGGTGCTAAGCTTCTTGATATCGACAACGAGGATCTTCTTTTACTCTATAACACGACTCCTAGCTCGAGTTGATTCCGAGAATCAGGCGGTTTTGAGTAACTCCATGTTACATAGAGCTTTGATTGATCGATGTCGGTGATGGACGATGCCTTGTCCCTTTCTGGACCTCAACACCTCCGTGCGTGATGCTAAGCCTCTTTGAGACCTCGAGCCTCCGATGCATGATGCTAAGTGCATTCTGAGACCTCAGCGCCTCCGATACATGATCTGCTAAGCCTTTTTGAGACCTCGAGCCTCTCGATGTATGATGTTAAGTCTCTGTGTAGACCTCGGACACCTCCGATACATGATCTTAAGCCTTTTCAAGACCTCGGTCCTCCGATGTATGATGCTAAGTCTTTGTAGACCTCAACGCCTCCGATGCATGATGCTAAGCCTTTTTCAAGACTTGAGCCTCCAATGCATGATGCTAAATCATTGATCGGCTACCATTCATATGTGTGGTCATGATGCCTTGACACCAAATGGCGTTAGAGAGCTGATCCTTTGAGATCTCTTCTTGTTGACACACAATATTAGGTACCATTACATTGCGTGGTCATGATGCCTCTACACAAAATGAAGTTCGACCCGATGTTAATGCCACGGTGATTCAGCTACCATCCTGCTTTGCGGTCACAATGCCTCTACCACGAGAATGAAGTTAGAGATGATCTTTGTGAACTCTAATATCTGCAAAAATGGCGAGATCAATCTCAAGCTTTATATGGCCAAATCCTGTATCAGTACAACAGTACTCACAAACTGATTAGGAGATATATTTGGAGCAATAATCAAATTTTCTAAGTAAGAAAATCCTTGAGTATTGTAAACCTTTCTCTCAAAGCATTTCCTCACAGAATATGCTCTCAACTTAATCTGCATACGATTCCTCAATCTGAATTATCTGATATATAATTGAAAAATTGTTGACTTACCCATTTTAAAGGACTTTCACTTTCGTAGGTATTACCTAGTCTGGCTTGAATTGTCAACTAGTGGTGGAGTAGAAACTACTTTTGCCTTTGCAGATAGGCCTCCATTCCATCTTTCGCTTGCCATTACTCTAATGGCGAGATGGATCTGATTTCAAAGCAATTTTCCACCCGATGCCCATTCCTCTGCGATGAGCACGAGAAATTCCTCTTAATCTCCTTTTAGGATGAGGAACTCTTTCTACCATTTCTCGACTCTGCATAGCAGAGATTGGTCTTTCTCCTTTGTATTGCAATGTGGATTGACTTCATTTGTCTCCTCCTACCAAAACAATGACTAAACAAGGAAAATATCTTTTTTATGGTGTTAGCAAAATCACCAAAATAATTGCCCTCTACGGGAGTCTTACTAATGTAAGTATAGCAGTACAAAAATTTCCCAAAATTGGGTCTTTAACTAATGTGTCTTGTATGGTTAGATGTATACAAACGTTGCCCTCAAAGGGTCTTACCAATACATTCTACCCTACACAATTTTTTTAGTTTTATCTGCATATGAGATATAATGGATTAATCCAAATAGAAATGTGAGAAAATTACTGAGTATGTTAAACCTATCTCTCAGTCTATCCCACCAATCTGGAAATCCAAAAGTACAAGCCAATGCCATCCCTATCAAAGCAACTGTACTAATTAACCTGCTCCATACCAACTTGCTTCGAAGATTAGTAAGTTTGCAGGTGTCGATTACCGACTCGATGCAAACTTGATCGAAAATAATTAGATTATTACTGACTTTGATCTCGGACCCTTATAGGATTCAATTATTTGCGATAGTTTACTCCTTTTAAGTAACCAATTTCAAAATAATGCGAGAAAAAAATTACAATTGCACTGCAGTTGATTACGGAGTTCGGAAATTGCCTACGTCTCACGGGTTCGTGGTCGAACAGTTCCACTAGTCAAAACTTGTAAATTCTGATAGTACTTTCACAAGAAAACCTAATGGAATTTTACTTTCCTATCGTACACCAAACCTTGGACGAAAAGGGTGAAAAATAGCACCCGACTTCCACCTTCTTGATGCACTGATCTCCTTCGGCCCGATTGGCCTTCCAGCATGCAAACAATGCGAAGCTAGCACTCCGATCGACAATCCAGGATTTCTGAAGTACTTGGTGTGGCTAAATGGGCCTATTGGGTAGTTTACATTTCACTCCCAATCACAAATATTCCATCTAATATTGCCTAAAATAATAGGCCAATAGAAAATACACTGTCGACACATCCCCAAATAAGCTTAAAAAATAATAAGCTCGAGATCGGTGTCTCCATTTGCCGGTGTGTGATGTGTGTCCCACAACAAGCAACGAATAATAAGCTCGTGTTGTGTCCTCTACCATGCACTAGGTACCCTATTTATACATTTTAGGGTCCTAAAAATATGCATTTAATATCATCCATAGGCTAATATTAAACCTAAGCCTTACCGAACATAGAAAAATGGGATTAAATCCTATGTGGCGGATTACACGTTTTAATGGGATTAAATATTCCCATTTTAGCCGATTGAATATTTTAATAAGGGATAAATATCCCATAAGGATCGGCTAGGCATTTGTTAAGGGATAAATATCCCATTTGGCGCGGCATTGGTTAAGCCCCCACATATTTTGGCGGTGGAGAATAATGTATAAGGCTTTAAAGCCTTTCCACGCATGAAGTGGTCAAAGACCACGTTGGGCTTATAACGCCCCGCCTACCACCACCGCTTCACCTCCCTCTCCTGGACGTGGAATCTTCCACACATGAAAATGCATGCATTTACCACGTGGACATATGTTTGGTTTGTGTAGGAGTTAATATTAATGTATACACATTAATATATACATGTGGCTTTTGGAAAGTGGCCTTACCAAATAATATTATTTCAACCCACACAATGTGGAATAGAAATAATCCTGTAGTCCACTTGTCATCTCCCGATAGGCAAATCGAGTGAATTCGGCGAGTGTTTGGCAATCCCGTGCCGCAGTGCAATTCGGTCCAATATTGACCGGTTGACGAGTTGACTTTCCGTTGACCGAACTTTGACCAAACATATCTAGAGCTCCCGATGTCCATTTTTCGTGTTCTCATAGTCGTTGGAAAGCTCTCGAGATGATCTTCTGACTGAAACCATTTATATATGTTTAGGGAACTTTCAAAAATGATCCCTGATCAATCACCGAGTCATGTATAATCACGAAGGAAATGGCACTAGAGCTAAAGTGCACCCCACAAACAAGTGAATGCGATGGAATGCCAATCTACAATGATTTAGTCAAAGTGAAAATGGAGAAGGGGGGCTTCTCCAAATTTATGAGTTACCATACTTGGGAAGCCCGAGTGTTTGTACGATAGTTAATGACACACGTGCACGAAGATTTCTTTTTTAGCGAAGTCGTGCAAAATGTGCATAAATCCACATTTAATCTCACTTTCTGAGGATTAATTTGTAAAGGGAACGCAATCATAGATGACCTCCAGGATGAGGAGGTAATTAAGAAAACCATTGCATCCCAGGATTATAAGAAGGGATGAAGGTACTAAAATGACACGGATATCAGTGATCTGGTGATGAAAATGGCTACGCACCTCGTTTCCAAGTTGAATGGACAAGAGAGGTGGACCCAGGTGAGCAAGCCCTGGTTGAATGTCTATAGAAAGGTCACGGAAGGAACCATGTACAATATCTCCCAGTACATAGTAGACGAAATCATAAGTAGCACAGAGAAAGGGGAAAGATATTATTCGGGAGCATTCTATTAACCATTTTGTTCTCGAAATCGGGGTTCGGATGCATCTAATAAGTTCATATGGGAGTATCCGATGAAGATCCTTCACCCTGAGATATATTTTAGAAGTACACATGTGAGTCAATGATAGGGGTGCACAAGGCATGCTTAGATAAATGGTATACGCGCCTTAGGAACACATTCGGTCTTTGAACGGTGAATTTCTGAATAACTCCCCATAGTGGTGAAGGAGAGGTAGGGTTCGCGGTATACCAACACTTCTACATCGAGATTCATCTTGGTGGATGGCGGTTGGAGTCCACAGTGCAAAATCCCCCTTCTCTTTCATGGCCCAATTCTTGAGCGAGGGTGAACGGGGAATAAGGAGATGAAGAAATTGAAACTCGACACATCCACCCTTGACAATGAACACAGAGAAATGAGAAAGAAGCTGGTCTACCCGAGGAAGTGCACGCATGTTCAAAGGTACGTGTCACAGGACATGCACATCATAAGGCCGATGACCTTGCCAATTTCTGAGAGTGATGATGCTAAAATTTACCTACGCATAAGGCTAAATTTTGAGAAGGGTGCGTACATAGAGAATGAAATATCCATCCCAGACAACCCCATGGGAAGGAAGAAGCTAGCGCCAAAGTGCAAGGAGAAAGAAGAAGAAGAGGAAGAACAAGGGGTGGTGGAAAGGTAGAATGTAGGTACCACGGGGCCGAGTACCTATGTCTAAAAGAAGAGAAGAACGGTGGTCAAGGAAAAGACCCCGGAGCCTGCAAAGCCACCATCCCCTAAAGAACCTTCAGATGAAGAAAAGATAGCATCCCCAACTCTAGAGTTTTCTGCAAGGGAAGAAGAACAAGGAACGAAGGAACAAGGGTCTAAAGATATAGATGACCTGAATGCCTATGTAGGTGAAAGGGATGATGATGAAGGGGAAGAGCTAGAGGTGGATCAAGAGCCAATTGATGTCCATGACTTGGAAGGAGAGGAAGCTAAGGATGTAAATGATGCCTTCATCTTTGTAAGGAGGAAAGGCACCCAAAGGGAGGAGGGTGTGCGTAGCAAAGAGGGAAGCAAAGGGGCTAGTACCAAGGAGCTAGATATGCCCAAGCTCACTCAGGAGGAGGTGAATGAAAAGGCAACAAGGGAGGTAGAGAGGATAATTGATGCCTTGGTCAATGAAGAGTTGGGGCACAAAGCACGGAGCTTGTGCTTAGCAAGTTCAAGAAGGAGCAAGAGGGAGAAGAGTGGAAGTAGCACAAAAGCCCAACTCTCTCGGTAACTATTCCCAAGGGTGTGCACATGGGAAGTAAATGTGCGGAAGGGGGAAGAACAATGATGGGTTACATTGATGACCCCAAAAAGTTTTGCGTGTGCGTTTCAAAGTACCGTGCCCACCAAGGAGCTCACTGCCATGGAGTCCTTTGACCCTAAGGGTGGATACCCATGAATGAGGAAGATGCTATCATGGGCATTCGACTCCCACCTCGATGAGCCTAAATTCAAGATTAACCAAGGAGCGGTATTAAAGCTGTCCGAAGGAAAGGGGGACAACCCCATTGTAAACATGCATAGCAACTATCGGATGAGCAAGTGTGTAATGCGCTCAACAAATTCTCTGTGGAAATCGAGGCTAGGATTTTTGGCGGGAATGACGGAGGTTAGAGTCTTGGAGGACTGTTAGAGAAGAGGAAGGAAGAAGTGGTGAAGCTAACGAAGGATCTTAGCCTGGAGAAATTAATCGCTCGGCTACGAGGGAGCTTTAGGAGGAAAAGGCGGGATACGTAAATTTTCCAAGAAGTGGGAGCTCATCTCCCAATCAATTATCATGAAGCACTCGGACCTTAACCCTCCACAGTAAAAAAGTATAGATCCTCCCTAGAGTGCCTAGAGGACTTGAATCGATCCTCACCATAAACCGGAGTCATTCGCTGACCATTCCATAGATCAAGACAAAGTGACAAGCATACTGCTTACCAATGACAAGTCCGAGATGAAGGAATTCAGAGAAAAGAATAAGGGAAATAGAGCTGAGTGGGAAAGGATCATAGCCGAAGTAGAAAATAAATCCAAATCCATTAAGAACTAGCGAGCCTCAAACAAAACCCAACTAAAAGATCTCTACAAGGTCATCATAAGGAAGATAGATGCCCTGGAATATCACGCCAAATAACTGGAGACTATGGTGGAAACCATTACCACACAATGGGAGGGGCTAACCTTTGACAAGGTGAGCACCTTGGTTGCGACATCTGACTCTGTGCACTAAAGCATAGAAGGAAGTCAGCACTTGGAGTGCACTGGAGGCTGACCTCTAAAAAAACTTTCCCAACTTCTTCTTTAGGAAATTTTCCCCTATTCTTTCTCTTCCGCTTCCTTTATTCTTTCCCCCATTCTTTTCTAAGGCAAGGCCTTACATTATTTTTGTACTACATTCTTTGAGAAGGTTCCCGAGGGCAGAGAATAGGTGAAGTGTGGGGTAATGTTGGACCCCTAATCTTAAGAGCACATAGGTGCGCATGACCAAAGGAAGCCGCGTAGTGAAGGTGAGTAGGGAACTATTGAAAAGGCTTCTTGGAGAACTAAGAACACACACTCTGTGTGAAGAAAAATTAGGGACTTAGCCATTTTTGGCCCCTTTGGTGGACACATGAAGAACATGTTCCATTTGGATAAGGTTCCAACCTAGAGACATGGTGTCTGGAGGGAATATACCTTACGATAGAAAGATCCAAAAATTTAATCTTGACATGGAGAGGCATGCGGCCGGGGTGACCCACACCTTGACACTTGGGGCCAGATATGAGGCTACAGAGGAGTTTGTTAGAGCTCAGAGGCCTATTTATATGCACGCCCTTGGCAAAGAAGAGAGATAGAAGAGAGGTAGTGAAGCTCTGTAGAATTATTGCGAGAACTATGGGATGAAAATGGGTACAAAATTCCAGTAAGGATGTAATGGGGAAATGGGGAGTGAAATTTTTGTCTTGTGAGAATACATGTATGGATCCACACATGGTGCATGACTATGGTCTACCTTCTGTAATCTTTTATAAGTAACACTATGAATGAACATGATAAGGTTGCCATGACAAATGTATTATACTCTTTCTCTGTATTACATGCATATTTCTATTATACTTCTATTCTTGTATAATCATGAATCTTACTTGAATGGCTAAGTATATTAGTGGATTTACAACTCTTAGTTCTATTATTTCTATTGTGCATTTTGGTTCTCTTATGACTGAAGGAGTGTAGAAGCCGTCCTGAGCTCTATAGTTCTTCATGTTTGTCAAAACACTAAGTCAGGATCATGAACTATGCCTTCCACTAGACTCACATAAAAGAGAGGCTCAGCTCCCTCTCGTGCACCTCAGGTGAGCACCCAACACCCTCTTTGGGTGATAGGTCGGGCGTGCGTGAGGTTCCCTTGTTCTTAGTGGGTGCAAAAGAGACTAAAAGAGGCACACAAAAGTAATATGCAAAGGAGGAAAAAAAAGGAACACCTTCTAGAGGAATGTATGGAATATGCACAATCATTATAAGATAATGTGCAAAAGGTGCAATAAGGAATGGGGAGCGTGAGGAAGTCGGGGACTTAGATAATTTGGAAGTAAGTTTGAGGTGTGCTGAAGGGTTCATGAACTCTTTGGGAGGAATGCGAATTCATAGAGATTATGTGCGAGGTAAAATGAAACATAAAAGAAGAAATGAGAAGGGAAATTTGGGAAAACAAAGAAAATGGAGAGCATGAAAGGGCACATGAGGAACATGATCCGGGGTAACACACCAAGAGAATAATTGAAGTGTGTGAAACCTGCAATATAGAACTTTAGAGCTAGAATGGAAATATAATCTATCCAAATAGCTAGGGGAGTTATATTGGATAATAGTAAAAAATGATACACTCAAATGTAACCCACCTTAAAATATCTAGGTTTTTCTCTTGAAGGATAAAATACTACGAGTTAAAGCTCACTTACACAAATTCATATTTCCAGTTTGACATTAGTATTGCACACAATTTCTTTAGGCTATATTTAAAAATTCCCCATGAGATCCAACTACTTCTATGTGAGCTATATATGTATAATTATTCTTTGGAGTATGACAGAGACTGGATCCCTACACTCTATATTGGGGATGTGCAAATTAAGGAACTAAGTTCTTACTTCAACAATAAGTTGTATAGAGAGAAGAAAATGGTTGACTACGAGGCACTTATGTAAAGTATAACCATTAATGCTATGGGAACAGACTAGAAATACCAAAGTCATGATTGAAGAATATGGGAAGTATATGAAATTTCAGGAAATTAAACAGATGGTTTATTGGATGAGACATGAATCTCATGATGAAGCTAGAAACCACATTAAATTTTATGGCAGGGAAGTAGTACAAGACTGCATGGAAATATGATAGGAAATGTCACAAGATATGTAGAGGAAGAAAATGCATTCTTATCATAATATCATCCCCACTTTAGGAGGATAAATGCATATATTGAAGTCTCTAAGGGATGTGGAAAAACTTGGTTTCCTATTGGTTATTATCAACAAATTTTCCACTATCCTATACCACATTGGTCTGGAAATAGGGAATTGAATGAGGACATACAAGATAGGATAATGGAAAGATATAGAAGGAATGCAAGGTACTTCTTCAGTGATCCAAAAGGAACATCTACACCCACTTGACTCTAGGAACCTATGTAAAATCATTCAGGAGATCCTAAGTAAGATAAGGAAGCCAAATAATATTTAATGACGACATTCAAGAAATTAAGTATGGGGGTGTGATGATTTGTTTTGTTTACTTTTTAAACACCTCATCTATTGTCTTTTGTTTAGCCAATTGTACCCATGAACTTGTATTTCCGGTGATATTGTTGAACATTTCCATTATGACTTGAACTTATGGCACATATATTAGTTAATATAATTATTACTAAGTTTAATTTATTTTGTGGATTATGGGTATGCATTTATTCTTCTGGATGCAATGTGATGTTAAATAGTGCTTTGAATAAATGTCAGCCTTTATTTCCAAATATTTGTTATGTGTATCCATTAACATGCAGCTAAAGAAACTCATTCACAACATAGAGGTGGTCTCGCAAACAAGCGGCATGTAGCTAAAGGGACTCATCCACAACCAAACATCAGCAGCCACGGGAGGTCACAAACATATATAAAGTCTTGATAGCTTGAACAATATGGATACTTTGCGACGATCTTGCACATGTTGATAGAGAACCGTTTTGTGAACAAGAAGAATATTTGATGCCATCACTTGATTATGTGTTGCAACTCAAACAAAGAACTAGTTGATCAAATTTCTAATTTAATAACTTGTTGTTCATTCGATCGATTAGTTATGTCATGTGATTGTATTAGAACATCTACTAAACAATTTTGTTACATGTAAATTTCTTGATTGCTTGGTTAGGATATTTTATCCTGAAGATAATTTTAACTCCTAGTATGAATATATCTCTTCATGCCTCTACTGTAACGAAGGATATATAAAAGAAATATTATTTTTGTGAAAAGATATAGAGTAATAGAGGAAGACAGATCGATCCATAGATAGATAATTTTTCTACATTCTTCTATTTGTAATCTTCATGATGATGAAATAAGAATCCAAGTTCTATTAAATTATTGTAGACACTGGACCTTAGGAGGGTTAGCAACAAAGAAGGGCCCACTTGTGGTTTTCTAATCCTCCCCTTTTGTTTGTTGTTTTAATTCATTACATGATTAGAATTGTAGCAATTTATTCCTTTATTTGTATTATGTTTTTACATGCTTTTCCATAGCCATAATATTTACTTTCAGTTATAATCTAGTTCATTTCCAGTATTGTTATTTCCTAATTGTAGTGACATCAATTTACCTTTACACTCCTCAAACATCTGTAACTATGCATACAACACTAGCAATATTGAAAGTTTACATCCCTAGGTCTGATAATTAAATGACTATAGATTAATGAACAACATATTAATTGCTGCAAGTTAATTTTCACCACCATAGAGTTGCACACTTCATATCTAGTTACATAATTCTTTACCGAACCCTTCACTTTGAAGCCAAGTATCCTTACTTGTGCTCTCATCTTGGGTGAGGTCCATTGTAGCTTCACATATTATTCAATATTTTTAGTCTCCTTCTTCTCTTTTTTCTCTTCTATAAACATTATAGTTTCTACATGGGTACCTCATTATGCCTTTAGTTTCTAGGACCTATATGATGGATCCTTTTAGGTTGTTTAGGGGAATTCTATCTCTTGTAAGTGGATATTTTTCTCATTGGGTTTTCTTCCATTACTTGAGATCCTTATTGTACATGGGTACCTCATTAGGCATAGCTATTGGGACCCATTTCTCTTTTGACTTTTCATGCCTCATCCTAAGCTATGATGAAGGGGTGTTGGTGTGAGGGATTTCATTTGCCTCTTATTAGGTTGTCCTCTTACACATGGTAAGTCATCTCACCTTAGGTGAGGTTATAGGTCTCTAGGTTGTCATTAAGATTTTATGATGCATGACAAATTCCATCATAGAACTTTTCATTCACGTTAGTGTGCGTCAATGTGCCATATAGGAGTTACATTCCATTTCTAGATTATAACTCCTTTCTCCCTTATGGAGGTATGATGGGTCTTGTATTGGGAGCTACACAACACTCCTATTTTTACTTCTTTTTCCATCTATGATAATGAGCAAACCTTTTTCTTGCAAGCATAATTTTTCATGACGGTTATCACTTTCTTACTACTTAGAGCTACATCATGGTTTTGTTTAAAGCACAACTTGGTTGATGTGCACATATTTTTACATGATCCTAATGCTCATATTATCTCATAGTTCTTTACATTTATGGAAATAGGATATTATTATTTTGATTCTATTCTTTGATATTTTATATATTTGGCTGAATTATTCTTGAAATCCCAAACTCTAAAATTTGGATTTGATTCCTAAAATGGCGAGGCCTTCCACAAGAAACAAAAATAATCATGTCACTCTGGGTAAAACCCCAGATAAGGAGGAGGTAGTAGTTGAGGATTGGGAATCATAAGGGGTAACTGTAATATCCTCAATACCAAGGTGTACTACAAAATATCCTAGGGTAAGCCAACTTCCAGTATAATCTATGAAGCCTCTTATGCGAAATGGTCAAAAAGAAGATGTGGAAAATATCAATCAACACTTGGATGATATCATGCAAAAAAATCAATGCAAATATAAAGGTTCATCATCAGCCTCTGATCAACCAAGGTGGAAAAACTAGCTAGAGTAGACTGCAAGCCAAACGGTCAAATCCAAATACTCTACAAGTTTGGAATATGTTGTGAAACTATGATAACAAATATACTAAAGGAAATCGATGTGTTAAAAAAATTGTTTTACATGGAGGCCACTAATGATGAAGAAAAATAAGTCAAGGTTATGGATGAACTAGGGTTCAGAGATTCCCAACCTACTATTTTTTTGTCATGTATTGGCAAAAATTATCTCCCCACAAACCCTCAAGGTGAGGGTTCATTTAAAGGAACATCAAGTAACAATATTGATTGACTCAAGAAGCACACATAATTTTATCAATAATAATTTGGTTACATGTTTGAATTTTTATTTATCCAACCCCATAATTTTAGGTCATGGTTGTAGATGGAGGTACAATTAATTTTTAGGAAATTCCATAATATAAAACTTGACATGGGAGACTACAAGCTATATTCCCTATGTTTTCTATTCCTATGGGTGGAAAAAATATTTATTGGAAGTCTAATTTCTCAACACCTTGGGTATAATTGAAATGAACTTCCAAGAATTATTCATGCATTTTTGTTCACAAGGCAAGATGTTTGAGTTGACAAGGTTGCGTGGAAATTTTTCATAAAGGGTGAGATATCATCAAATGCAGTTCATTAAGGAGCCTAAATCACAATTGACTACAATGAAAGATAAATAAAATAGGGCCTACATAACACCATATTCTCATGAGAGGGGAAATAATATTTAGTTATTGTTGATAATATGTCATTAGTTAAAACACCAAAGCAAGAAAATTTTCCAAAATTACTTCTCATTTCCAGCCACCACCCACCATATCAACCTTGAAAATACACCCAAAAGGTTCAAGTAGTCAAAGAAAAAGTGCATGCTAGTATAAAAAAGTAATCCATGAGTATCAAATCAAGGAGAAGATCCATGATAAGGCAATAAAAACTTGGGAGGAGGAAGATTTCTTGTACCAACATCCAACTATCATCGACATTGAGGACTGCACTTATGTGAAGCAACATCCAGAATTGGCCAACATTGGGGACAATGTTTCTTTGAAGGGAGGGGTATGTTACGCCCTTAACCCTAGGTCATATATCAGGATATGGATAACCGACCTATGGCTAACATAATCTCTTATCATGTCATATCATATTTATTTATGATTTCATATGCTTAGTGGGTGGCCTTAGGGCTCTAGATAGTATAGTAGGGTATATATAGGAGTTAGAGTGTAGGATATTATCATCATATTAAGAATTTGAATCTTATTGTATGGTTTGGAGGTTTCCCCCTTGAAGTGGATAAGTCATTCTACTTGTATATTGTGATTATTTATCTATATTTTGGTGTTATATTGTTATTGATATTCAGATATATCTAAGTAATTTCATTACAATTAAATGGACATGAAAAGTTCCTTTTTTAATGGATATATATAAGAGGAAGTATACATGACTCAAATTAAGCATTTTTTTCATACCTAGAGAAGAAAAAAGGTATGTAGATTCATCAAATATTTGTATGTCCTTAAATAGGAACTCCGGGCTTGGTACATCAAGATTTGAGCATCTAATTTAGCATGGATATGTGAGAAATCCATATGATCCTAATCTCTAAATTAAGAAGAAAGGAGGAGAAATTGTGATAGTTTTTTTATATTTCAATGATCTACTCATCACTAGTAGCACAATGAAAGATAGTCAATGCTAAGAAGAAATATCTTTATCAATCATTAAAAATAAAAGACCTTGGAATGGACATATAGAATAATGAGAATCGTGTCTTTGTTTCTCATTTTAAATATACCAAGACAATGATCCATAAATCTAGGATGATGGATTACACACTGATTACTACACCCATGGAGGTGAGACTTAATTTATCTTTTACAGATCCATCTTATCTAATAAATGTAACTCTCTATTGATATTTGATTGGGAGTTTCATTTTTCTAACATATATTAGACTAGATATCATCTTTGCAGTTAGCTATATTTCCTGGTTCATGCAAGAACCCGAGTTTTTCATTGGAAAGTATTAAGGAAGATATTGAGATATCTTAAGGTTATTATGGATCTTGGTCTAGAGTATAAGAAGAATGATCATTTTTTCTTAATAAGATATTAGGATTCAGATCATGTAGGTAATAGTGATGACATGAAATTAACTTCTTGATTTTCATTCTTTACGGGATCTAGAAACGATATAATGGGAAGCAAGAAAAAAAACTTTGTTTATCACTCTTTTACTGAGGTCGAATATCATGTTTTAGATGTAATTGTTTATTAAGTGATATGGATACATCACATACTTGAGGGACTTAGAATAACATAGGAGAAATACACTTCCTTGTATGTTAACAATAAGGGTATTCTCAAACTTATTCACAATCCAAAGTGTTTCATGAGAGAATTAAATATATTGAGGTAAAATTTCATTTCATTTGCGAGCATGTTTTTATTTTCTTTGAAGATTCCTAGGAAAAGGCCTAGCCTTAAAAAAGTTCTATTACGGTCCATGATTAATTTACAAATCACTTTGGACTTAAGCGGGAGATTAAAATTCACTTTATCATGCTACGAAAACCAAAAACCGGTTCTATACAACACTATATATCACCAAATTGTATATTCCTAGACTCGAAAAAAAAGATTGATACCCATTCCATACTCAAAAAGCTCAAATCGAGAGAACCCCGATTCAATATTCTATGGTAGATCTTGGAGGCTTTTCCACCAAAATCTCCACCTATGAGTTGCTTGAAGATGAAGGAGATGAAGAAGAGATAGAAAAACAATCCACGAAAATCAACTTTGGCATTCTTTAGGAGGAAGAGTCCTGGTTTTCTACCATTGTCACCAAGCCGTGAGAGAGATATTTCACTCCAAAAATAAGGGCATGAATATGAAATTGTAAACTGACCACCCTCGCTCCTAGGTTCTTCATCATCTTGTGGAGGAAAAATTGGCCCTCTTGAATTAGAGATAATGTTGGTCGTGCTCAACCCCTATGCCACATCAAACACATTTCTTCGACCCATAGATTGACCAGGGTCCAACATTAACCTCCTCAATTTATCACAGAAAACCAATTATTCTTCATCATATTCAATTCTCTTAGCCATTGACCAAACTGCTCCGAGCCACCCCCTCATGGCCACATTTTTAATTCTCCCATTAAGCCACTTTAAAAGGAATCACCCAAATTAGGCCTAGTTTGAGCATGACGCCACTTCCTTCCATATTCTCTCACCGAGTCTCAATTGGAATCCATGAGAGAAGAAGGATAAATAAATCGACAAAGTTTAACTTATCGGATCCACTCTGAAATCTAACAAGCTAAACTACGAAGGATGCAAAAGATAACTCAAAGGAAACCAAAACATGTATTAAAAGAAAAAAATTCCCCAAATATAATAAATGCTAGGTACATGCCATGATTCAAATCCAAAACCAAATCATTCCTTTAAGAAACCATGATTTTTGGGTGGGGGAAAACAAGGGGTACAACATTAGAGATTACAAGTTCCCTATACACGAGCCAAACACATATTATTAACCAAAAGGGATTAAATGTAATTGGGGGAAAAGAGTCTCCCATGATTGAGTCGTCTCCTAACCCTTATTAGAAGCATGACACCAATATTAGCTAAACCATCTACCACCTTATTGCCTTCTTGAAAAATATGAGAAAAAATCACCTCCTAAAAATTAGGTAAAATTACTTGAATTTATCACAAATGGATTGTAATTTCCTTGCATGAGAAGAGTTTCCTTGCATTATCATAATTATATCTAGAGATTCACCTTCAACCCAAATTCTAGACCATTTCTGCGCTTAGATTCACATAGATCCCACCATAAGGCCATGCATTCTATGAAATTATTGGAAGCTACACCATAATCAAAAGCCAAAACAAGGAAAAATAACAATCAGCATTCAAACACACCCACATGACCATTGACTCTAGGGTTTTCTTTAGATGCCCCATAAACTCTTTGAAGGAGGACTCTAATGTGTCAACCTCTTATCCTTACCCCCTTATCGGAGATTCATGAGCATGTTTTAAAATACAATATACAACTTCATTTTTTCCCAATAGCTAAACATCGAGTGGATATTATCATAATTTTTTTGCATGTGACACATGCACGTACCCAAAATTGTAAGGTACCATCTTTGCGGAGCGATGTAATAAGTGCCCCAATGATGATACGGAGTCTCTTCGCAAGGTGTTCGGGATCGAGAGAAGCTTTACTGGATATGCGTTAACATCCTGCATGCCCAGCTTAGCCCCCACGTGCTTTGTTTTCCTTTTTTTCCCCTCTTTTCTTGGCTTTGGTCTTGATGGCGAAACCGCCGCCCCTAAAAGCGGCGGTCTCGTGTGACCGCCGCCACGAACAGGAGGCGGTCCTGAATGCCGCCCGCCTGACGAGTGGCGGCGGTCCTGTGCGCGTTTTCCAGAACGCTCTTTTGACGCGACCCACGTGAAATATCACGACTCACCAGCTTTTCTTGCCGACTTGAGCATGCATTAATGTTTTTGGTCCCCTGGAATAGTGTTTTTCTTTTGTTTAATGTTTAGGAGTTCAGTTTGGATTTGATTTTTGGATGTTTGGATTCCTATAAATGCATGGTTTGAGCTCAAGCAAATGGCCTCTCAGTTTTGCCTCGAATTTGGCCTCACGAATTTGGCCTCTCAATTTTGCCTCTCAATTTGCCTCTCGGTTTGCTCTGAATTTTGCTCCAAAGTTTGCTTTTGAATTTCTTGTTACAGCAGTTTTAGTTTTCCTTTGCTTAAGGTTCTTAGTTTTCTCATTGAGTGCTTTGGTTAGTATTGTATTGCAGCTGGTAAGCCACATATCCAACTTGTGCAAGTGCAAACATTATTCGGGCCACCATTTTCACTCCAAGTTTCTTGTTTTCAGTGTTGTGTCCCTTTAGTTTGCTTAGGATTGGTAGTACAGTTTGTTGCAAGTTTGTTTTAGCTTTGTGTTGCTGTTGGTAAGCCACAGATCCAACTTGTGCAAACAGTATTATTGTTTTGGAGTAGAATAGTCTAGGCAGCCATTAAAGTTGTAGGTTTTGTTCTTCATACAGACTAGTTTCGGGTTCTGGATGCCTTTGTTGCATGATTCGCAGTAGACCCCGCTAGGAATTGCATAGGCCAAGCTCTGTACTCTTGCGCTATCCCTCTCCTATCCGCATTCTATTCCGCATCGCATTACGAAGGGCTGTCCATTGATCCAAATATCTATTCTGTTGATACAAGCATTCCACGCTTTTCTAGATTCACGTGAGCACAAAGAACGAAGAGATCATACTGAGGGGACAAGAATACACACACCGTCGGATTCGCCACTGTTCTGCGAAATCCAGGTTCCATCTTTCAAATTTTTAGTTAGAACTTATCAAATAAAGTAGTTAATCATTTTATTTCAGTTATTTCTATTCTCGATATTGCCAGGGAGGTTGTGGGGATTGATAGTTTCTGAGAAACTATGATTCATTCCTCACTTCTGAGGTAGGATCGAGAATCTTGCAGATAGATTAGTTATTTCGTTGTTTAGAATAGATATACGAAATCGCACAGACAAATAGCTACACTCGGCTATTTTGTTTGTTTTACGTTGTTAGTTTAGTTGTCAATTCTAAATATTTTAAATAGCTGCTTTCTTATAAATTGCCAGAAAATACAAAAAGAAATTATATATGCTAGAAGTGTACTTAGATTTTACTTTATTTTAGTTTGTTTCATTACTGCTTTTGCATGACAATTACGGGACCTAGGGAGCCCAGGGAATACATTTTCGAGCCAATTGTGCCCCAGCCCAATACCGTAGTGGCAATAACTGATATTGACCAAAACCTTAGGATACAAGTCTTCCAAACAACGACAGACTTCCAACAGATCAGGCACAGCACGGTTGAGAGGGTTAAACATCGAAGACGACCAAACACATCTGTTTTGGTCAAATCATCAAACTACAGATTACCTAGAAAATACCCACATGATCGTAGAAGGGCTCGAAGAGAACAAACATTCGGTGTGATCCTTTAGTTCCACGGCCGGATCTGGAGACACCTAGTAGATATAGATACCAGCTTAAGAATCCAAGTTGCGATAACACCAAAGAAGGTATTCGAGAAGATCGCACAGTTGTTGGTTCTAAACATAGAAGTTGAAAAGGCTTACGACTCTTTGGATACTAGGGATCGAACTTGATCTCTCCCGTATGACCATAACGGGACCGCAACAACCAAGAGTCTATGGTTGTGATCCACATATCCCTGACCCTAACGAGTCCATAAGAGAATTATACATAGACACACGACCTACGTAAATTAGTATTTCGGTCTACTCCGATTCCACCTCTCATCATTCAATGATTATCCCTACTAGACACAATAACCATGAAGCTAGAGAATTTTGGACTAGGCGGAGAATCGTCCATAGAGTTGACTATATCCACCATATGACCCTATTAGGAGAAATACACGAAACCATCCCGGGTCATTTTCCACGTATCCACAACCCATAGATCGAATCATGCGAGCTCGATATTGATTGGAGCCTTGAGTAGTCATCTCGCTGATCGATCTATCACACCGATCCAAGTTAGAAGGGCCTTCTTTGCCTTAGATTCGTAAATACCATTAGTGCGTGTCGAAGACATTAGATTACCTAACTAGTTTTCCTGCACATTCTACCCACACCGGCTGTCTCGGCACGACCTCGGGAGGTCGGGCACGTGTGAAAGAGTTACTTGTTGATTCTCAAGCTCGACTGTCACTTTTCCGACGTACAAAATTGGTGAACCCAACGTGAACAAACAATTCTTTCACCTTCTCTTTGAGAAGTTTCATCTTCTCCAAATCACCTTCGCTCCTTCCCATTATTCTCATGGGTATTCATATACCCCCCGAATATGTCGGGATTCGATGCATACGGCAGACCCCTCTTGGGTCTTGAGGCATACTACGCCCAACAGAATAGGCAGTCATCACCCTCACTCTCAATGTGGGGCGACAACTATTCAACTAATCAGTTGTCAACACAAACACCAAGGACTAGATATAACTCGTCCTTCCAAACAGAGGGGTTGGAGCAACTTGCTCAAACACAAACAGAGCCTTCAGGCTCGAACAATATGACACTAACTGGAGAGTCTGCTTCATCTCCTCAGGTATTACTCAGACCACCTATTAGTAGACAATCAGATCCATACTTGGTCTTAGACGATGGACAATCAATACCTTATCCTAGGAGTGAACAACGCTCTCAAGGCATGTACCCACCTGTAGGAACTTTGCAGATACAGCCTGAGTTCTCTCCTCAAGAAAATTCCCCTATGCCATCACGTATGGAAAATACTCTCAGAGAAACTTGGCAAGATAGCAATCAGTTCATGACAGGCTATCACATGCCTATACAACACCAGGATATACAACAAACGCCACCAAGGCACAATATCGTGGCTTCACCGAACGAAGTCATTTCAACTCTAATAGAAAAGGTTAGAGGATTAGAACTTGCCCAAGCAAGTCAAAATTCAAGAATCATACAAACAGGGAGTTCCAATCCTCCGCACCATCCTAGCCAAGTAGATCTCCTCACAGGAGTAGGCACGTTAGGTATGACTCCTCAATATTCACAACAAGTGCCAACTAGACCCACTATCGCTAGCACTGTTCCTCCTGGTCCAGTACAGAGCAATCCATTCCTGGATAGTACACCTTCGTACTTAAACATGTACTCCAAATCACCACAAGGAGATATGTACTCATCCCCCGGCATGTTTGCTCCAACGCAGGGACCTCCTTATGCCCCTGCCAACGCGTATGTTATGCCATATCAACAACCCGTTCCGCCACCACCTCCTCAACAGGCACCATCAATGGTTGAGACGTATGCGATAGGGACTTATTCAGAATATTTAAAGGAGCCCTTAGATTTCACCATACGAAGCGTTATGCTTCCAAGGCCTCTTCCCGATTTGCCCAAATACAAAGGAGAAGGAGATCCGAATGCGCATATCAAAGCTTACGCTACAGCCATTCGAGAATTACTTCCATGGGATGGGGTTGTTGCTAAAATATTCCCCAAAATGCTGGAAGGCATTGCCCTCGATTGGTATTACAGAATACCCGAGGCTTCCATACATTCATTCAAACAACTCGTGTCTGAGTTCATCAAAGCCTTCGACATGAACAAACTACTAAGGACAGGAATCAGGGAGTTCTTGCACATCAAGCAAGAACATAACGAGTCTATCGCCCATTTCATCCAAAGGTGGCGCACAGTCCTTTATTCCTCGGCAAGCGCTCCAAACATGGATCAGATGGAACTATGTGATTTATTCCTTCATTCTCTTAGCAGAGAAGTGAAGGAAGAAGTCCAGAAGTTCCCACTAAGGACTTATGACGAGGTACTTGAGAGCGCTCTGCGAATTGATCAAGCAGCGATAGATAGTGGCCGTAAGACGTATGGAGCAAACGGGAGGTTAATCACCTCTACTCAAAACACTACAACCACTACAAGCGTCAATCAAGGACCCAAAATCCTTAACAAAAATCGTGGGGTAACAACAAATGGGGTAATCGCCAGCCCAAGAGGGTAAATGTCGTTAATGCTCCGTCACAAACAAACAACCAAAGAAACAACAATTTTACCCCGACGATCAATACGGTGGATTTTAATAATCCACAACAACAACAACGGCGAAATCCCATACAAGGACCAAGCCAAAACTCCTTTGGTTATCAAAACCAAAGTCAAAACCAGAAACAACAAAACTTTAGTCCTAATAGGTAATAGTTTGATCGGAATTTTAGGCCACAATACACACCAAACCAACAAACGGGAATTACAACCCCAATTCTTATTGTGGTTTCCATAAAATTCGAGGTCATGACACTAGTAACGTGTCGTGATTACAACAAATTCATGCAACGCTTGCCAAATGAAAAAAAAATTATCGATATGTTCTTAGCAGATCCTACGTCACCAACGACAAGTACCTTCGCAGGGGTAGTTTCCCCTCAGAATGCCCCTCTCAAGATCTTTAATGATCCACTCCCAAATCATGATAGCGATAGGTTGAAACCAACTGGAACAAACAAAGGTGCAATAACAGGAAACAACGATCACGAGGCCTCAACCTCGCTAAATCCGTTAGTCGCGCCACAACTAGGAAGTCAACCATGACCTAAGGTAGTTGGATTAGTAGAGTTAGACTCCGAATTACCCGTTGAAGCAATTACGAGAACACGAGAGTATTTCTCTCAACCAAGTCCAAGCCACCTGCCGGAAACAGATAACATCCAGCAAACCGTAGCAAAACCTATGGGTGCTTATGATCTAATTAATGATCTAACAAAAATCTTCTCACATATTTCATTCCTTGATTTACTAAAGAATTCCCCTGCTCACAGGGCTGCTCTTTTAGAGGCGTTAGGTTTGGGTCATTTAGTTAGTATCACTCCACCACCGGAAGCGCAAGTAAATCATATAGACTTTGATGTTTATCCTCTGGGACAGGCAGATAGGGATGTTGAATTCATATTCGAAATAAGTAAAATGCCTACAGATGCTGAGATCACACGACGAGGCGATCCAGCCCTACACTTGCAAGTACAAGTTTATAATAACTATGTAAAACAGGCAATGGTTGATGACGGGGCTGCAGTTAACATAGTTCCTTTCTCTTTTCTCCAAAAATTCAGATATGGAGAAACAAACTGTTCTACTACACGAAACACCTTGAGGGGCTACGATAGCCTTAAAGCCACATCGATAGGAACTATAATACTACCGGTCACCTTAGGACCTAAAACAATCCTGACTGAGTTTTATATTATAGATCGGGAAACTAACTATAATATGATCCTCGGCCGGCCCTGGATACATCGAATGAAGGCAATCCCTTCCACGCTATTTCAAGAAGTAAGATTCCTGCATCTGGGAAAGGTATTTGTAGCCAAAGGTGATCCAAAGCCGTTTGACGTACACCTAGCTGATTTAAAGAAAAGACCAGGTATACACTCAGAATTCGAACTTCCAACAAACCAACTTAACAAACCCTCTGACCCAAAGCCAGAGGAAAAGTTGATACCTACGACGGATCTTGAAACTACCAACATAGCCCAAACAATTCCAACCCCTAAAGGCAAAACTAAAGAAATAGTATCATTAGGGACTACTGCAAAGATCGTTGAGTTGATAGAACAAGATTCACCAATGTTCTTACCATTCGATTCAGTAGGTATCGGATTTTCCCTAGGTGTTGGTTCCTTGCCAGCAGAAGATCTCTGTATGGTAGAAGTAGAGTGTGCAAACACAGCAGATACACCTACATCCATACTCCCGGCTAAGTATTGGACTCTCCATTTCGATGGAGCTAAATGCCGTTATGGAGCGGGGGCAGGTATAATTCTTACCTCGCCCGAAGAGAAGGTCCTCCCATTCTCTTTTAAATTAAACTTTGAATGCACAAACAACAATGCTGAGTACGAAGCCCTCCTCCTTGGCCTTACCTTAGCCAAAAGAATTGGTATCGATAATATCAGAGTTTTAGGAGACTCGCAATTAGTGGCAAACCAAGTTTCAGAGGTATATGAAACTAAAGCCGAACACTTGCAACTTTACAAAAACGCTGTATTAGATTTAAGCAAGGCGTTCAACTTCATATCCATTGAAGCAATCCCGCGAGAAAAAAATCTTCTCGCCGATTCAATAGCAACCTCAGCATCACGTTTTACTCCAAACAATGAGCTAGAAGATACTCATTTCACGGTATCCATTCGTAACGAACCATTAATAAAAACAATGATGGATCCTCTTTCAAACGGAAGTAAATCTACCGTCCTAGACCATGTTGGAAATGATGCGGCTACTTTGGATTACTTAAATGCCTTTGCAGCACTACATCTCTCCTATCACACGCTAGATTTATCTCTGATCTCGCATTCATCTTCCTACTTCGGAAATCCTGTAATGAATCTTCCCTCACAAAAAGAGCCTAATATATACGTGGTGGAAAACGGGGATGATATAGATCTACCTCCGGCACCACCTGAGTTCGAAGAGGGTAATGCCTCTTTAATTGAAGAAACAATCGATGTCAATATCGGAACGGAAGATGAACCAAGAATTTTAAAGCTAGGTTCTTCGTTAACCCCAGAGGAAGTGGAAATACATACTCAGGTTCTCAAAGAACATCAAAAGGCATTTGCATTTAATTACAAAGAAATGACAGGAGTCGCACCCCACATTGCGGTACACAACCTCGTCACTAGATCAGATGCAAAGCCAATTAAACAAAAATCAAGACCCATGAAGCCCAAAGTAGCCCTCATGGTAAAAGAGGAGGTAATAAAACTCCTTCAGGTAGGATTCATCAAGCCAGTTGACTACTCCCAATGGGTATCCAACATCGTTCCCGTTCTCAAGAAGAATGGAAAGATACGCATCTGCATAGATTTTCGAGATATCAACAAAGCTTGCCCTAAGGACGACTTCCCATTACCATCCATAGACGTTATTGTTGATGCAACAGCAGGTTTTGAACTCTTGTCTCTCATGGATGGATTCTCGGGATACAATCAAATCAAAATATCCGAGCAAGATCAAGCTAAAACCACGTTTATAACTCCTTGGGGAACCTATTGCTATGCTGTTATGCCATTCGGTCTCAAGAACGCCGGTGCTACATACCAGCGGGCCATGACATACATATTTCACGATTTAATCCATAAAATCATGGAATCCTACGTAGATGACTTGTTGGCTAAGGCCAAGAAGCGTTGTGACCATCCTGAAGTACTCCGCATCATCCTTTCACGCCTAATAGAATATGGAGTTACCCTAAACCCAGAGAAATGCGTCTTCGGTGTAACAGGAGGAAAGCTCCTAGGTTACATCATATCGTCACGAGGGATCGATGTTGATCCAGCCAAAATTCGGGCTGTCCTCGAAATGGTCCCACCCTCGAATGAATCTGGAATCAGATCATTTCTCGGAAAGTTGGGTGCAATCCGGAGATTTATCCCGGATCTAAGCTTCGCCGTTCATCCAATCAACAATTTACTCAAGAAGGACTATAGCATTGATTGGACTGAAGATTGCAATGAAGCTTTTGATGCAGTCAAGCGTTTCCTGCTATCACCGCCTACGCTAATGCCACCAAAGCTAGATCGCCCTTTAATTTTGTACTCACGGCTACCGATGTTTCGTTAGCTTGCATGCTAGCCCAAGAAGACGATGACAAAAGAGAGCGTGCGATTTATTTCATTAGCCAAACATTTCTCGACTACGAAACGCGCTATACACAAGCAGAGCGAGAATGTCTTGCCATAGTCTTTGCTACTAAACGCCTAAGACACTACATGCTAAATCAAGAGACAAGGGTCATAGTAAAGACGGACCATTTACGGACTTTTCTCACACAAGGGTCCTTGTCCAAAAAAGCTGGACGTTTTATAACCTTAATGGGAGAGTTCGAATTAACTTTTGTAAACCAAAAGTCAGTTAAAGGGAAAATCATCGCAGATTGGTTAGCTGATAACCCGCTAGACGGAGGCGACTTAGTAGACTTAGACTTTCCAGATGAATGCGTATACTACGTCGAAACCCGACCTGCTATATCTGAGTGCCCTTGGTACGCTGATATCATTAGCTATATCATGGACCATAGGTATCCAGAAGGAGCTACACCTCAACAAAGAAGACGGTTACGCATTATCGTAGCTAAATACGTCATTATAGAGCAGGTGCTCTATCGGAAAGCATTCGATGGAATGCTCTTAAGGTGTGTTGACACAGAAGAGTCCAAGAGGATTCTCCATGAATCCCATAGCGGTATATGTGGAGGCCACTTCGGTGGCCATGCCACTGCTCGAAAAATACATCGAATGGGCTATTTCTGGCCCACTCTAGAACATGACACAATAGAGTTTGTACGCAGGTGTCATAAATGTCAGGAGTTCTCTCATGAGATCCACATGCCGGCACAAGCTTTGCAACCGATCGCTACTCCGTGGCCCTTTTCTACATGGGGCCTGGACTTGATAGGGAAATTCTCTCCCTCGTCCACAGACGGCCACAATTTTATAATCACGGCCACTGAATATTTCACTAAATGGGTAGAGGCTATGCCTCTTACAACTGTACCTGGTTCCGTAATCGCTAAGTTCATTTTGAACCAAATCATTTGCAGGTACGGTATCCCACAAATCATTATCTCAGATAATGGAACTTCTTTCAAAAACGAAGAAGTTCGTGAGCTATGCAGTAAGTTCAAAATAAGCCATCATACGGCTTCCTTATATTATCCCCAAGCCAATGGGCAGGCTGAAGCAACAAACAAAACGTTGAAAGCCATTCTCCTTAAAACGGTAAAAGAAAACAAACGGGATTGGCATCTAAAGTTATATCCGGCCTTGTGGGCCCACCGAACCTCGATAAGAACGCCAACAGGAGCAACTCCTTTCTCATTGGTATTTGGGTCAGAAGCAGTTCTCCCACTCGAAGTTGAAATCCCCAGTCTCCGCATTTCACTACAAGGGATTCTGGATGAGGACGCTTACAGAGAAGCACGTCTCTCTCAATTAGAAAGTCTAGATGAAACTAGGTTAGATGCTGAACAACGACATAGAGTCTATGCCGACCGGATGTGCCGGCAGTACAACAAGAAGGTCTATGAACGTGACATATACGAAGGTGACCTAGTTCTGAGGTTAGACAGCCGGATCGACAAGAAGACCGGCGAAGGAAGGAAATTCCGGCCCAAATGGTTGGGCCCATACCGAGTCATGAAAGACTACGGGAATGGCGCATATCTCTTATGCACGCTAGAAGGTGAGGAGTTTGGCGAAACACCAATTCTCTCCACCTCAAGCGTTTTACGCGTAAGCAATGTTAACGCTAACGCTACCTATATAACTATCTACATTGCATTTTCATATAAATTAGGATCATTTTGTCCACTTGTTCTTACACAAATTGTGATCAGGGAATCTATTCTCAAAGCAACTTATTTCAAACTCGTGATGTTTCTGGCATAAAGTTCTTTAATCATACTTCTCCGTCTTCGATATCATCAATCAACTCAGAATCTTTTATCAAACAAAATCAGACATGACGAAGTCCTAACGGTAACCATACCAAGATCTGCAAGTTCGTTCTCGCTTTGATTTCTTCTTAGGATAGGTGTCTTGCCTATGGTCTGTTCTAGAAGCTTCATGGTGTCACATCTATCCCATATACACATCTCTTTGGAAAAAAAGCATATACTGACATTTTACTCAAATAGACAAGTCAAGAAGTGATTAAACAGAAAATTTTATTTTTACACATTTCCTTGCCCCACCAACCTTCGGTGATGAGCTTGCGTCTCTTACTAGTGACGTAGGGTTGGGAAAGGATGGAAATGCCCTTACTCGCCTATGCCTTGCCCACGGTGATAAACCCATGTTTCTTACAGGTAGCATGGGGCAAAGTGTAGGGGGTCCTCTAAACAAAGTAAATGTTAAAAGGTCATAAACAATCAATTCAAACTTTGAGTCAATAACGAATGAATCAGATGTTCAAAAATTCCAAGAGAGTTAAAAATCCTAAAAACCCAGATTTTGTCTACTATGTGGCCATCTACGGGTCTAAGTCTGGATAAACCGCAAAGCAAGTTGCATCCAAAACTATGAAGTCATTCAGGTAGAATAAGCTTGTAGTTTTCATTTGGTTCCACCAAAGCTTCGTCTGTCTTTCATCACTATCACTTCACCATATTCCATAACTTGCGCCCTTCTTGGCTCTTGGTGATGAGCCCTCGCATCTTACTAGTTGCGTGGAGTTAGGAGTGGGGCAAGTTAATCTATTCATCATACTGATTATTTTCATCACTTTGCCAAAACAAATCATGAGGTATCCAAATTGCTCACAGAAACTAAGATTTAAGATCACAATATATCTACAAAATCATGTATCAGCATCATGAAACACAAAAAGAAAGCAAACATTTGCATCATCTGTTTTCCATTGCATACATTCTAGAAAGCATATAATACATACATCATAGTATACACGAAGCAGTTGGAAATAAAGAAAGTAGAATACAAATGACAAGTTTTGATCCAAAACCGACGCATATATATAAATAATCAAAGTTTATATACAATGCCATCATGCACTAGGCATGGTCAAAACGCTCAAAGAGCCCGTAATACACAAAAGAATCTAAATACAAATACAGAAAGCCAAGTGGCCTCTCAACCCCTGCGCGATCCCGCTGAAGGTGCGCGCCCTCGCCTAGGACTCCGGCTACGCTGGCGCTCTGAATGGACGGAGGGCTCGGGGTCCCTAGGGGCAGTCGTAGTCTCGCCATGAGAGCGGCTCCTCATAAGACGCTCGGCTGTCCTATAGCCTGCCAACTCTGTACGGAGAGTTGACACCATCTTGGCCACATGCCAAACGGGAGCGAAGACGTCAGTGTGCCTGCCGGCTGCTGAGGGCTCTCCGGCATCCACAGATAACTCCGCACGGGTCTTATCCATAGGGATCATCAGAGAATCGACGCAAACCCTACGGATTAGATCCCGCCACTCATCAACAGTCTCTGCAAAGCAAAGAAAGAAAAACGAATTAGGAACTAGGCAAGAGGTTAAAGTGTACACAATACAAATATAAGGAGAGTTAACATTCAAAGACAAATCCTAAAACAAACAAGCATTGAAAGGAGGAGAGGATAACTTACTCGGATCACCAGGCCTCCAAGATGGGTCGCCAGGGCCAGGACCCGCTGCAGATGCCGCTGCCGACTGAGGAGCTGCTCCTGTAGTTGGGGCAACATGGCGCCCCGCAACGGACTCATCATCTCCACCATGGCCTCGGGAGAGTGGCTCCTCAGAAGCCACGGTCTCTCTCTCTGCACTCTCCTCCTCCCTCTCTGCCCGCAGAATGTCCTGAGTATCATGCCACTCAGGATCGCTCTCGTCCGTCTGCTCCTCTGACCCTCCCTCTGTGTGCTCCTCAGAATCGGAGTCAATATCTATGGGGTCGTCACTGCTATGAGCAGGACCTGCAGCAATCTGAAGTAATGGTGCCTGAGGCGCACCAGCTCTCCCTCTGGCCCGAACTATCCCCCTGGCTGTAATAGGAATGCCAGGGGTAACCACTGTCCAACCACGGCCTCTAGGCCCCCCTCTAGCCTCTCGGACTGATCTATAAACAGGTGCTACTGGAGGAAGCATAGCCGCGTATGGGAGGCCAAACTGCTGAGGAACCCTGCTGAAGGGATGTACCTCTACCCGTCCCACACGATCGATAAGCTGCCCTGTGATGGAGCAGGAGACCAATGTCGTGGTCTCCTCTCCCCATATACCGGCCATAAGCTGGTACGGTGTAGCCTCCATGTCTGCCGTGGTAAGGGTGGCTACTGGCTGGTGAGGTGCTCTGAGCACTGACATATCTGACCATCGGGCTGCCCTCACCGCCCCGGGATCTGCCACCTCCACGCCTCTGCCATACGGAATGAAGCGCTCATACACCCAACTCATGACTAGAGTGGGGTGGCTCAAGGACTGTCCCTGCAATCGGACCACCCTGTATAAGTCATGGTAGGTGGTCCCCAAAATGTCCGCGCCCCAGGCGTATTTCCGGCCATGTCCCTCTATCTGTGCAATGATGGGGCCCCAACAGTATAATAAGGTGTCCCCTCCCTTGTCCCCGATGAGTCTCGAGGCAAGGATCCCCATAATAGCCTGTCGAAAGATAGGGATGGGCAAAGAAGGAATGGATCTGACTCGCACTCCCTTCTTCGGCCCCGTAGAAATGGCTGCATCCCCCATATAACCAGCCCACTGAGCTATCTGTGCCCTGGAACCAGCTGTCTCCAGTTTAAGTCTCCTCCCGATGATCGGGACCCCCAGGATGCGGTAAACATCCTCCAAAGTGATGGTCCACTCACCACGGACCCCTGGCAGTCGGAAGGTGTTCCGATCTGCATCCCAATATGAAAATAGGTCACAAAGAATGTGACTGGATGGAGCAACGTGGGGCACACGCGATATACGCAATATGCCGGCCCTCTGCAATGTGTCCTCCTCATCTGCTGAGAGGGCATCCAATACCCCGGGCAGCCAGTCACACTCTCTCTCCCGGCTCCATCTAATATACTCCTCCTTCACCTACATACACCCAAAAACACACAAGGAAGAGTAAGTTAGTATCTAAACAATATCAAGAGAAGCATAAAAACACGTACAAATGCTAAAAATACAAGTACAAGCTTTCAAAATAGGTTCTTTTGCATTCTGTTCAGAACCGCCGCCCTGAGCAGGGGGGCGGTTTTGTAACCGCCGCCTTAAAGGCGGCGGTCTCGTGACCGCCGCCCGTACATGTGGCTGGGCGGTGCCGTAACCGCCGCCCTGTCCAGGGCGGCGGTCGCGGTCCGAAACCCCCGCGGGTTTTTGGGCTTAAAAAGCCCAAAAAATGCAAAAAATGACTATTTTAATCAAAAATGGGGCCTACCCAGTAGGCGCCCCCCCTAGATGGACCCTTTAAACCAAACATTTTCGAAATTAACCCCCCCATTGCAAAGAATTTAACATTTCAAATCAGAAGGGGGAAAAACACAAAATTGAAGAAAACCAACCTGTGATCTCGCGGGGTGGCGTTCCGCACGTGGAGGCATGATCTCTATCTCACTGCGGACGTTTTGACTCTACTCGCGTGAGAAACCGTCACCGTGGGTCCCAGAGCTCGAAATCAACCAAATCGACTCGCGCAAATGAATAGGAAAATGGGCCCACTTTCATATATATAACGCCCCGATTCGTTTTAAATATCTTTTTCACAGGTTCGGAGCGCCGACGGAGGTAAGTTTCTATCCTCGCACAAATGGTACGTCCTCTTTCTCTATTATTTTAACGTTTATTTTCCAAATTATTGTATCTATCTGCATTTGAGTTCTCTTTTCATTTCGCAGGTAGCGGGAATTTTGGACGGCGTCATTTCAACACACGGGCGTGTAAGGTATAACTTCTAACTTCCCATTTCGGGACGGCCATACTCGGACCCACCGTTTTACGCCTCTTCATGGCTAAAACGCTTCTCCGAGGGGGCAATATGTACGTACCCAAAATTGTAAGGTACTGTACTGCGGAACGATGTAATAAGTGCCCCAATGATGATACAGGTCTCTTCGCAAGGTGTTCGGGATCCAGAAAAGCTTTACAGATATGCGTTAACATCCCGCATGCCCCGCTTAGCCCCCGCGTGCTTTGTTTTCCCTTTTTTTCCCTCTTTTCTTGGCTTTTTGGTCTTCAGTGACGAAACCGCCGCCCTGAAGGGCGGCGGTCTCGTGACCGCCGCCCTGAACAGGAGGCGGTCCTATAACCGCCGCCCGAGCAGGGCGGCGGTCCTGTGCGCGTTTTCCAGAACGCTCTTTTGACGTGACCCGCGTGAAATATCACGACTCACCAGCTTTTCTTGCCGACTTGAGCATGCATTAATGTTTTTGGTCCCCTGGAATAGTGTTTTTCTTTTGTTTAATGTTTAGGAGTTCAGTTTGGATTTGATCTTTGGATGTTTGGATTCCTATAAATGCATGGTTTGAGCTCAAGCAAATGGCCTCTCAGTTTTGCCTCCGAATTTGGCTCGAATTTTGCTCTCAAAGCCTCTCAATTTGCTTTTGCTCTAAATTTTCTCCAAAGTTTGCTTTTGATTTTTGTTACAATTTAGCTTTAGTTTTCCTTTGCTTAAGGTTCTTAGTTTTCTCATTGAGTGCTTTGGTTAGTATTGTGTTGCAGCTGGTAAGCCACATATCCAACTTGTGCAAGTGCAAACATTATTTGGGCCACCATTTTCACTCCAAGTTTCATGTTTTCAGTGCTGTGTCCCTTTAGTTTGCTTAGGATTGGTAGCATAGTTTGTTGCAGGTTTGTTTTAGCTTTGTGTTACTGTTGGTAAGCCACAGATCCAACTTGTGCAAACAGTATTATTGTTTTGGAGTAGAATAGTCTAGGCAGCCATTAAAGTTGCAGGTTTTGTTCTTCATACAGACTAGTTTCAGGTTCTGGACGCTTTTGTTGCATGATTCGCAGTAGACCCCGCTAGGAATTGCATAGGCCAAGCTCTGTACTCTTGCGCTATCCCTCTCCTATCCGCATTCTATTCTGTCTGCATTCTGAAGGCTGTCCATTGATCCAAATATCTATTCCTGTTGATACAAGCATTCCACGCTTTTCTGGATTCACGTGAGCACAAAGAACGAAGAGATCATACTGAGGGGACAAGAACACACACACCGTCGGATTCGCCACTGTTCTGCGAAATCCAGGTTCCATCTTTCAAAGTTTTAGTTAGAACTTATCAAATAAAGTAGTTAATCATTTTATTTCAGTTATTTCTATTCTCGATATTGCCTGGGAGGTTGTGGGGATTGATAGTTTCTGAGAAACTATGATTCATTCCTCACTTCTGAGGTAGGATCGAGAATCTTGCAGATAGATTAGTTATTTCGTTGTTTAGAATAGATATACGAAATCGCACAGACAAATAGCTACACTCGGCTATTTTGTTTGTTTTACGTTGTTAGTTTAGTTGTCAATTCTAAATATTTTAAATAGCTACTTTCTTATAAATTGCCAGAAAATACAAAAAGAAATTATATATGCTAGAAGTGTACTTAGATTTTACTTTATTTTAGTTTGTTTCATTACCGCTTTTTTGATGACAATTACGGGACCTAGGGAGCCCAGGGAATACATTTTCGAGCCAATTGTGCCCCAGCCCAATACCGTAGTGGCAATAACTGATATTGACCAAAACCTTAGGATACAAGTCTTCCAAACAACAACAGACTTACAACAGATCAGGGCACAGTTGAGAGGGTTAAACATCGAAGACGACCAAGCACATCTGTTTTGGTCAAATCAGCCAAACTACAGATTACCCTAGAAAATACCCACATGACTGTAGAAGGGCTCGAAAGAGAACAAACATTTGGGTGTGATCCTTTAGTTCCACAGCCAGACGCTGGAGACACCCTAGTAGATATAGATACCAGCTTAAGAATCCAAGTTGCGATAACACCTGTAAGGTATTCTGAGAAGATCGCACAACTGTTGGTTCTAAACATAGAAGCTGAAAAAGCTTACGACTACTGGATACTAGGGATCAGAACTTGATCTCCCGTATGACCATAACGGGACCGCAACAACCAAGAGTCTATGGTTGTGATCCACAGATCCCACAGCCTAACGAGTCCATAAGAGAATTAGACATAGACACTGGCCTACGTAAATTAGTATTTCAGTCTACTCCGATTCCACCTCTCATCATTCAACAGTTATCCCTACTAGACACAATAACCAACGAAACTAGAGAATTTTGGACTAGGCCAGAGAATCGTCCATAGAGTTGACTATATCCACCATATGACCCTATCAGGAGAAATACACGAAACCATCCCGGGTCATTTTCCACGCATCCCACAACCCATAGATCGAATCACGCCAGAGCTCGATATTGATTGGAGCCTTCGAGCAGTCATCCTCGCTGATCGATCTATCACACCAGTCCAAGTTAGAAGGGCCTTCTTTGCCTTAGATTCGCAAATACCATTAGTGCGTGTCGAAGACATTAGATTACCTAACTAGTTTGCCTGCACATTCTACCCACACCGGCTGTCTCGGCACGACCTCGGGAGGTCGGCACGCAGAAGAGTTACTTGTTGATTCTCAAGCTAGTTTTAGCAACACAACTACTCTATTGTTTCATAAATTGTCTAATGCATATATATGTTGTAGTTATCATTAATTGTAATCTACTTTTTTTTTGAGATCAATAAAATCTAAATGGGTTACCTCCTTGTTTCCTCACAAACCTTGGGGTGGATTTTTAGGAGATAATTATAATTAGGCTTTGAATGCATGCTTAGCTTGCATAATTCTATTCCAATAAAATCTTCTTACATCTTGACTTTTTCCATGGATTGGATGAGTCTATTTTTGAGTTAACTAGAATTCCAAAAATTTAGGAGTATTCTAATATTATTAGTGGTTCTATTTCAATTTTAATGTTTTTACAAGTTAAGATGTAAGTGGATTTTTTTATCTTATTTTAATAAACATATGGCACCATAAAACTCCATTATTACAATTTGTGCAAGTATTTTTACTATTTTTATTATAGGTGTTCAAATTTAATAAATATAAAGATTACAAATCTTATTTTTAAGTGCAATGATGCATATGGTGCCTAGTTTGATCTTCAAGTACAAAAGAAATTACACTAGTTTAATCACTATTTTTTCTTGGGCCTTGTTTGGATGATATAGAGATTCTTTCAAGATTATATTATATGTTGATCATAACTTCATGTACTTGAAACCAAGGATATAATTTTAAATCCAAGGAAAAAAACAACAATTAGAAAATTCAAATAAATCAATTCAAAATAGGAAAGAACAAAAAAATTTCACAAGAAAGAGTAAGAAATCCTTTATTTTTCATTATTGTAAAAAATTTGGACACTTTATAAAATATTGTAAGAAATTGGTAGTAAAGAATCAAGCTAATCAAGAGGGTGAGAAAAATGTACTTCAAGATGATAAAATGAGATGAAAGAGGACTCAAATTATTGTCCCACATGCAATGTGAGAAAATATTATGCCAAAGAACATGTAATTTCTTGATTCATGTTGCTCAAATTTCCATCCCATACCTATCCAAATGAGATTCTTTCCACCTATAAAAATAAACCTAACACCTACGTTAATATTATAAACAAAGGAGCTAAGGAATATGAAATCCAAAATTCCTTTCATGTATTATAACATCCACTATCACCCAATAGTCATGGTAGGCCCAAATGTGTAAGAAAAATGAAGTAGTTCCTATCAAGTTAGTATATATACCTTTATCAAAGGTGGATGCCTCAGTAGATGAGAAATTTCAAAGCTCCCTAGGATCTTGGTTATATGATGACATTGTTTTCTCATGTTACAAATCAATTGAATATTTTATCGTTAATAGAAATCTTACAATTATGGGTTACAAAGATAAAGGAATAGGAACCAAAGAGTAAGGCATGCTATAATTATTTTCCTTCCTCAAAACTTGAGTGCTCTAGTATAGAGATGAACCATTCTATATTATACATGATTGTATTGATGATATTTATTATGTTAGTGAGGAATCTTTTATAACACTTTGAACCAGTGGTCTCCTTATAGCATTTATGGTGATCATTCCATTATTAAACTCCTCCATAATACTACCATCCTAACCATTAACATTTACCTCCATTTCCCTAAACTAAAATAGTGGGACCAAAAGAGTATATACCAATAGACTTCTTCTAAAATAATGAATCCAGTTTTAAATTTATGGTAAATAGAGTCAATATTCTATTAAGGGACCACAAGAAAGGATTTGAGATTTTAGTCACAAAATAATGCACTTACTATTACATTATACCACTAAGTATGTTTTTTATATATAGATATTACATAATAAAATATTCACTAATGACCCATCCCCTAGTCATGTCATCATTTAGTTGGTAATCTTTTCCAGTTAGTTTGTCATCATCATCATTTGTCTTACATGGTCGTCAATTGTTTGCATAGTTTTGGTTGTCTCTCACGGAGTCTCAAGTGTCATTACTTGGTCATTTTTCATCTCTAGTCTTTGACTAGGGTGCCTAGGTAGAAATGGGATGCCCATGGGTTACCCATTTGTTATTTTAGGTTCCCTTGTCCTAGAAACACTTGCATCTAATGTAAAGTTTAGAGGTCGGTGTTTATAATTTTCCCTTTCATTCCCCTAGATACTAGTCAACATGCCAGTCATTAGGGTCAAAATGTGAGCAAGAGGTCCCTATATACACATAACATACATACTATATTATGGGTGGAATATCTACTACTAAGGTAAGGGACTACATTTGGGTATCATTGAATCACACACGAAGGCATAGGAAAGGAAAGTCTATTATATTCCATCCAACATTTTGTATTTTATCTAACTATTGCCCCTATCTATATGTCATTAACAATAGGGCACCCTAGACGCATCATTTCACACAAAAAGCACACAAAATTACACTAGGTCTAGAATGTAGTGCAAAACTTAGCTATAAGTCCACCATTGTGGCCAATAAAGACAATCGACCCCTTCATATATTTTTTTTTTAGGGGTTTGATGTTTTGTATGTGAATCTTCATTACAGTTTACAATTTCATCATAGAAGTTACTATGATAATCACACGAAAAGTATCGAGACATTGTGAAGATCTAGCAACAATTCTAGATTCAGATGTACCGAGTTGTTCTGAGACCAGAGTGCCCAAAGTGTAGACTAGGTGCCCACAAGTACCCTGATCCTCTTCGAGGCACCCCATTTTGGTCAAATATTCATCTACTGCAATTTCCTAGGATGTAACATCATACTCTACTTCATCGCACATCATCTTGTTTAGTCCCGAATCACAATGAGGTAAGTCATTTTCAGGTTAGTACCTTTTCCCATCCTATTTCAATTATTTTATTTCATTTAAATATCAAATAAAATTAGCTAGCATTCATATTTGAGTTCATAATAGTTATTATATTTTCTATACTTGCTTAGATTAACTTAGATAGATAGAATACATTTCATATTTTAGTTAATCATTTTGGTGAGCCTATACTTTAGAATATTTTCCTATTATCTGATTGAAACCCTAATTGCTAAGGATAGTTCATCTTATTCACCCATTATGTCTCATTTTAGTGTTATCCCTATCTACGATGAGGCTGCCATTATTGAGCTCATGAATCTCTATGGTAATCTTACTCCTATGTTAGATCATATCAAACAACAACTTCTAGTTAGTCAACAATATGTTCCTACTCATTTTTAATACTCTCCCATTTGCATTAGTATTGTTGAGGATCCGATAGCCTTATCTCATTTTACACCATGCTATACAACTACTTGTGATCCTCCTTTTGATCTTTCTAAGGAAATTTTAGATGATTCTCTTATTGATTATATGCTTGGTATTGATCATTGTTCACATGTGCATGATGATTATTCTTCTACTCAAAACACCTCTATAGTTTCATCTCATGATTCTCCTACTTCTAATATTACTTCTCATGATACATCTCATACTAGTTTTCATCCTATTTTATACTATGTTGATGATCCTATTGATAGTATCCTTAGTGACATTCTCATTTATGAGTCTTTATCTAATGTTTATGAGGTGGTTGATATATATGGTTTTACTTCTTTTCATATGGCTAATTGTGACTCTCCTATTCCATCATTACCTATTTCACACGATTCTAGATGCGTTTCTTCGAATGTTGACAAAATAGATAAGGGTAAAGGGCTAGGAGGAATACTGTTGAAATGCTGGTTATAGGTTGTTGCACGCATATGACTTCTGGATCCACAGCTGATTGTGAGAGATTCCTTTTTTATTGGAGGAACTACCTGAAATGGAATACAAGACCACCAAATAACAATTAAACAGTATATGCAGTGGACGTGTCGCATGTGCTAGATCTAGGAAGCGTGATACTTCCTAGACGGTTGTCAACCCATTGTTTAAAACAACTTAATGCTTATAATAAAGGAAATCCTACTGTAGTTAAAATTATTTAGGTATCTCATTCATCTACAATAAGAAAATTTATTCACAATGGGCTAAGCTATGATTTAATTTGAAGGTCAAAGTCTTCGTCAAGGTACTAATATGGGGTGGTGAGATGCAGGTGGTTTTAGGTATTTGGTGGTGGTTTAATAGCTCTGTTCTTGGTTTATGGTAAAAGAAATAGAGACCAATGTCGATTTAGTATGACCAGTGTCATTTAGGTTAATCGACAAAGTGATTTTGGGTAACCGGCGACGATATGATCGAGGTCTGAGATAACTCAATGAAAACTTGGCAAGGTGATAGATCTGAGGCTAGATGAAAAGGAAAGGGCAATGGCAAGGTTCATGTGGATCTTAGCTATGCACATGGAATGATGAAATTATGACTATGGGTAGTTAAAGGGTGTGGGTAAAGGGATGGTCAAGTTTGCATGGAGCTAAAATGGTGGGGAATGAAATGGGAATAAAAACTAACAATAGAAGTGAAAGGATATGCTAAAATGATAATGAACCAGTACAAGTTAACAAAACTTACTATTTGTATGAGCTTAATGTCTTGTTGGAAATGGTGGGTGATGAAATGGAAGGAATTTGGTGTGGTTCTTACTTCCCGGATGCTCCCGTGAAGGCAAATGGCTCGTGGTTTCTTCAGGTCTTTGGGTATGGATGCTCGATGCATATACGGATGCTAGTTCTACTTGCATGCATCTTGGTATCGTCACTTGTTCTCAAAAGATGTATCAACCTCTCAACAATGTGCCAACCTTGAAATAAGGTTATTTTGGGGGTTAAATGGTAATCGATGGTAGTTTCGGCTTAATCGGCGGTGGTTTAGGTTAACCAGGCATCGGTTAGGTGGGATTTCCTAGGTTTACTAAACTAGGTAGATCCCATTGATTTTCTAGGATCTCATTTTTTCACTCTGCGAATTAGCATGGAAGCTTCCTTCAACATGTGGGAATGTGGTTAGAGGAATGTAGGCTTTGAATTTTAGGGTTTGGGTAGTGTTGGTGTCGAATCACAGCACCCCTGGGACTCTGCAACTCGATGGGCTGAGAATCTCAGTGCGATTGCACAACATGGAGCTTTTCCCAAGTGTGGGACCTTGCGAAATCGGAAAAGCTCTCCGGATGAAGGCCGGCTCCTATTCCTCTGTTCAGATGCACACGTAAAAATGCAGAGGGTCTACTCAAAACCTAATCTAATTTTCCAAGGAGACAGGGGTAAGAAAATGCAGAAAATAAAACCTAAACTAACAGAGGTGATGCACCGAGGAATGAAGAACACCTGTCTTGCCAATAAACACAGACCAAAAAAATGTAATGCAAGATCATGCACAGATAACCAGATTTACAGTGAAAGATCAAGAAGATGCAAATAAACACTGAGAGGGTTGATAATCATCCACAGACATGCATTAATTTGCTCCAAAGATTGATACAACACACTGCAAAATGCCAAGAGGCAAAGCTGCATTACAGTTTTAAATGGGAGGTTTTAACTCCACAGATTCACCTGCCAAAGAGAAGAAGGGAGGGGCAAAACAAGAATGTCCAACCTTTAGAAAGAAGCCCCTCCTTACAATTTATAGGAAGAATGAGAGGGAGAAGAGAGAGAAAGTCCAAATCTACCCCAACCACCTCAGGTTGTATTTAATTCATCTCATTATGGTGGTAGGTGAGGACCATATCAAACCCCAAAAGTGGCAAACTGTATTTTGCATTTTTAAGAACTTGTTCCCACCCAATTAAAGATATCCAGTCGTAGTTAGGTAGAGGACGCCGTAGGCTTTCCGAAAAGTCCAACCTTGTGTGAATCGGAGCTCCCAGTCAAAAGTTATGGCCATCTGAATATCTGGGTCAGGGTCTGCTTCCTGTCAGCGCTCAGAATGTTGCGCCTCCTGAAGGTGCGCCTTGGCGCATCCATATGCATGTTGACAATCCTTTTCGTGCACCAAAGGCACAAATATGTTTGTGTCGACAACCCTTTTTTGTGCGCCAAAGGTGCATTCATTTGCATGTCAACACTCTTTTTTCTCATGCGCCAAAGCGCAAAATATGCTTGTGTCGACACATGTTTACGTGCGCCACTTTACCTGCGCCAAGGGCGCAACTTTTTCCGTGTCAACATTCCTTTCTGTGCGCCAAGGGCACGTCTATTTCTATGTCGACATCTTCTTCTATGCGCCAAGGGCGCATTTACATTTGTGTCGACATCCTCTTATGTGCGCTAAGGCGCAACTTTTTCCCTGTTGACACTCATTGTTATGCGCCATTTCCGTGCGCCAAGGGCGCATCCTTTACATTGTCGACATCCATTTCTGTGCGCCACTATCCTGCGCCTTGGCGCATACATTCTCATGTTGACACTCATTGTCATGCGCCATTTCCGTGCGCCTTGGTCATGTCAGGCATTTGAGCTTCTTTGATTTCTCCATTCTCCTGCTTGTCTATATCTACCCGGGGGGAAGATATATGCAAGTAGGTCTTAGTTAGCTATGGCAACTTACTAAGAATATGTCTTAGGGTGAGGTGGCTAGATGAGGTGTGTAGGTGAGGTGGATATGTGGGCATTATCCCAATTAGGATATTTAAATAATAAATATTGTGAGGATAATGAATTAATTTAATTAAATTAATTAAAATACTATTAGAGTGGGGGTGGAATGGGCCATGGTTAGGTGGATGTGTTCAAGGTGTTTATTTTTCGAGGGACCAAGGGGAGTGTGACCCAATTTTGGTGTCTACATTTTGCCCCTTTTGTTGCATAACTTGTATTGGTAAATGACGCCGATAAAAATAAGATGTGGTTACCCCTGTGTGGGTGAAGGTGATCCCCCTCAAACCAAGAACTGATGAAGTGGGAGGTGGAAGTGGTGAGTGGTTTGATAAAAGGTGAATAGGGTGAATAGAGAAGTGGGCAACATGGGTAAAAAGGGTAAAAAGGGTCCACTTGGGTAATCTAGGTAATGGGTCGAGAGTGGTCAAAGGTAGTAATGTGATAAATGATGCACACACACGTATAAACTATAGCATGGTACCAAGTTGAAGAGTAGGAAAACTCTACATTGTCTAAGGTCAATAGGTTTATCCAAACAAGGTTGAGGTGAGTCTAATATCCAAGGTAGAGGATATGGTCAGGAAACACAATGCAAAGTCAAAAAGGAACGTTTAGGTGTGTTCTGGTACACCAAAGGTTGGGTCAAGATAAACGATCATGACAAGAGGCAAGGTAAGGTTAGGATGACAATCAACATAGGTAACAGTGCTACAAGGTATAACGAACACATGGGGTCAAAGGTCACTAGCGATGTTCTAGGTCCAAATATCTAGGTCACGCATGGGTAGGGCCGAGGTATGGGTAAAATAATGAGTCCCCGAAAGAGGACAAGGGGAGGTAGTAAATGATAAGGTCAAGAAGATCAAGTGAAGTGTCCTAAGGAGGGGTGGGTGAGGTGAAAAAAGGATTTAGGTCAAAAATTGGGGGTAGGGGGTAGGAAAAATACTAAGTAGTTAAACTGATGATGGTTAAAAGGAACCAATGCTGGTCAAGATGGACCGACCACAGTAAGCTAGGGCACAGGACCGATGTCGATCAAGGTAAAACTATTGTCGGTCAAGTCGGGTAGGTTATAAAAAGAAAAATTACCGCATTTTTCAAATCATTTGTCTTTTAGCGAATTGGGAAAATGACAAGAGAGATAGAGAAAAAGTGGGAAGTGAAAGAGTGAGGCTAGGGATTGAGTTGGCAAGCCACGTGGCTGGTGAGAGTTGGTTGATAGGTAGATCTGCTAGCTAGGTGGATCGATTTGATTGGATTGAGTGATTGGAGAGTGAGCGGTCATTTGGTGATGGCAGAGGCAGGAGAGGGATCGGGGGACCACTAGTGCAGTGGCCAGAGGTGCCACCATGCAGATGGCAGCACAATGAGGTAGGATTCAATCCCACTTGTTTTTTATTTATTAGATTGAATTAAAGGTTAGGTGGGTAAAAATGGTTTTTTTTTTGGGGAAAATAAATTTTGAATTATGGGAGGGAAATCCAGTAAAATAGGAGTGGGGAGGGAGGGGATTAGGTGAAGAAGGGGTAGGGAAGGGTGTAGGAGGGATTTGGGTAGGATTAGATGGGTGGAAGGGAGGAAAAGGGAATTAAAAGGAAAAAAATGGGGTTGGGCGTCGCAGCTTTTTGACGCGGTGACAAGCGTTGGTTGGAGGGTAGTTGACGCGTGCCGGTCTTTAGTGCACCGATATCGATATCACAAAGCAGGTGACCTATGTTAGTTGAAGGAGGATTGGGGTTGGTTAGGGTAATCGGTACCAAAATCAGATTTGGAGAGAAAGGGGGCCAAAGGTGCCCGAGGTAGATAGGGGTGAGGAAAGTGGTTTAGGTGAAAATCATAATATAGGTAAGTGGTAAAAATAAGCAAGGGTGGAGTTTTTAGGGAAAATGTATAGATATGTAGGAAAAAGGTAAGGTTAGGGAGTGGGTCAAAATGGGAGTAGGTGAGGGGTCGGGGTGTGTGGTTTAATAGGTGAGGTGATATTAGGTCGGGTAGGGTTAGGGTAGGTAGGTTAGGTAAGTAGGGAGGTACATGGGATAAATGGGTAAGTAGCAAAGTAAAAGAGGTAGGGTAATGGGTATGGGTATGGGTGAATGTAGATATGGTCTTGTTTTAATAATGTGATTTATTTGTTTGATGTAGGTGAGAGATCAGCTTAGGATGTGAGACAAGGTACCACCCTACTTGTGATAGTTCAGTAGTGCAGAACACCCGAGGAGTTGCGGCATGTGGAGGAGGTGGGCCTGAGTGGGGTCCGACGCTACCGGAATGTAGTTTGGAAGCTAAGTTTGATGGCCACCCTCATCAATAGATGGAATGCCATGACCAACACATTCCACCTACCGATGGGTGAGATGACAGTCACCCTAGAGGACGTGTTCAGGATCCTATGATTACCCATATTGGGGACATAGGTATATTCAATCTCCTCAGAGGCGTTTAAGGAGTTGATCCCGATAGTGTTTGTGAGAGGATGGTGGAGCTGAAATTCCATAGCGCTACTTTTGTTATGGAGAGATGTACCTAGCCCATCCAGCAGAGATGAGGCTAGTAGATTACTTATAGAGGTAGTCTATTGCTTTGTACTGTTAGATGCAAAGGGTGAGATATTCCCATGATCTCGATGGGAGTATTACATGACATGATGATGGAGAGGACCTAATTTTCCGGGGCACCAACATTTCCAGTGCGATTATATAGTGATATGTGGGTGTATGGGTGGCTCCACAAGATTAGCTTATGTATGCATGCGAGAAGATGGTGAGGATGTATATGAGAGTTTTGAGAGGCGGATTATATACACCAGCCTACATGCGTAAGAAGACATTTGTGATTATGTATATGGATACACATGTTTGGATATTTTATTTATATAGATGACGATGATTATGGTCATTATGTGTTTGTGTTGATAACATGTTATTATTATGTATAGATGGATTTATGATAGGTGTGTTAGGCATGGATTGAGTCAGGTTATGGATTTAGGCATGATGGAGTCATGTCATGGTTTTAGGCATGGATTGAGTTAGGTTTTGGTTTAGGTATGGATCGAGTCAGTTGTAGGCATGGATCAAGTCGGGTTGTAGGCATGGTTGAGTTAGGTTGTGGTTGTAGGCATGGTTGAGTCATGTTGTGGAGGTTGTAATTCATTAATTTGTGTAATGCATGATGATATGGGTCATGTTTAAGATGTTTTATAATACATGCATGATGTTGGTAAAGAAATGGTAATCAAAATAAATGTATGGTTTGATGATGATAAAAATGTGAATCAATTTGTCATTTGTTTGGTTTAATTTCCAGTTTTTGATATAAAAAGGAAATGAAGTAGGGTAGAATGTGATTTAGGAAAATGAAAGATGAATTGGTTAGGGTAGAGAGTGGCTAAGCTAACCTCTAAGGGATCCATGCCCTCGGAGTGCTTCCCTACATAGTCACGGTGAAAAGGGAACTCAAAGCCGATGTAATTCTCCCATAAGCTAGGGAAGAATATGAGGAGGTGTGAGAATGAGTTGGTAGGTTTTAGGCATGATTTGAGTTTAGTTCTATTAGGTGTGGGTGAGTTATGGGAAACTTGGTATAGGTGATTTCAATTATGGTAGAAGAAGAAGATTACCCAAAGGTAAGCATTGAGGACCAAGTCTTATATAAGGTAATCAATACGTAATAAGGAAGGTTAAAAGATAAGATGCATGAAAACCACTTGATTGGTTAGGATAATAACGAGTAGGTCATACCTTAGAGGAGCTAATGAATGTAAGACCCTAAAGACATTACATGATTGATTGTTCTAAGGGTGAAAAGTAGTCATATGATCACCAAATGTCATGGTTCCAAGAGGTCCCTTGAGGCGGTAGGAAATGAAGATGTGAATGGTGAGAGGGTGAAAATTGGTAGTGTACATGGTAGTAGGTATCACACCTTTTCACAAGAGATCCAAGGTCACAACGGGCCAGTCCATGACGAATTTTTTTTTATTTGACTTAGATTTAAGATAGACTAATCGATGTAGGAAGTCTATATGGGATGAGGAAATTAACTCCTTGAGGTCTTCGTGAAGCTGATCGATATGGGAAGCTTCAGATTCTCATCTCTTTTTTTTTGAAAGAGCTTTACATAGCTGTCCTTTGAGGAGTAGTCTATTTATAGTAGGAATTATAGAGAGAAATATGTCCTTTTGAGGGATTCATATTTTTATTAGAAGTTTGACTCAAGGAGTTGGATCCCATGTGAGGGATTTTAAGTCATGGAAAAGACTAATGGTGAAGAATAAGATTCTTATTCGAGAGAAAGAAGGGTGAAACGACCATGGGATCTCATCTAAAAATAGATGAAAAGTATCCATAAGAATCATGTTACATACAGTGCTATGTTACACATATTCAAGAGAAGATAAAAAGTGACGGTACACACATGATTCTTTTTAATTATTGGTGATGGCATAGAAGTGGATAGCACTCAAGGGACGAGCGTGGAAAGAGGAAAAAAGTGAGGTAGGACTAAAGGTCAATAGTAGAATGGTCTAAGATGCAAGGAATTAAGGGGCTCAGGTTCAGGTTTACCATCAAGTGAAGATAAAAGATAAGCACCTAATCTGTAAGTATGAGTCACGATGTATGGTCCAAGCCAATTAGGAGAAAAGTTTCCTTGTTTACTATTTTTTCTTTAGTTACATGTTGATTTTCTTTTAGGACAAGGTCACCAACTTGGAAGGTTCATTTATGGACATGTTTGTCATAGGCACGTTTGATACGTTTATGGTAAACTTGAAGGTGGTCAAGAGCATTAAGATGATATTCATCTAATAACTCAAGTTGTGCTAAACGGTCCTAACAAAAGTTTTCATCATTGAGCATGTCATGGAGAGAAATGCAAAGTGAGGGAATCTATACTTCGAGAGGTAGGACAACCTCTATACCATAGACTAGAGAAAAGGTGTGGTGGTAGTGGAAGTGTGAATACTAGTGTAGTATGCCAACAAGGTGAAAGGAATGTGGGTATGCCAATCCTTCCCAAAGATCGTTAACCAATTTCATGAGAATTTTGTTCAAGGTTTTGTTAGTGGATTCATCTTGGCCATTGGTTTGTGGGTAATAAAGTGAAGAGAAACTTAACCGAATGTAGAAGGCGTCACAAAGTTTTTATAGGGTTTTATTTTTGAATTATTTTGTTATCGTGATGAGGCTAAATGGGACACCAAAGTGACAAATGATGTGATGATTGATAAAATCACATATTTTCTTAGCTTTCTTGGAAATGAGAGGTATGGATTCAACCCATTTTGTGTAGTGTTCGGTAGTGGTGATGATCCATTGATGTTATCGGGAATAATAGGGATTGATTTCTCGACAAGATCCAAACCCTATTAAGAGAAGAGCCAAAAGTCATGAGAAACCTGTAAGGCATGACTAGTTGTATGATGAAGGTTGGCATGTTGTTGACATGTTACACAATGCTTAACGTAGTCACAACAATCATGGTTGAGGGTCACTAGTAATACCCTAGGTAAAGAATACACTTAGGAATAGTGAAGCCATTGAAGTGACCTCCACATATGCCATCAATTCCTTAATGGTGTAAGGAATTTCAGAACTCATGAGGCATCTTAAGAGAATACCATCAAAGTTACACTTATAGAGGAGGCCACCCATGATGACGTAATGATATACCTTTTTAAGAAAGGAATTCCATTACGGGTGAGATCGAGAGGTAAGATGGAGAGATAAGGATAGTTGGAGTATTGTTTATACCAAAGGTCAATCGGGTGCAGGGTGAGAGTTCCAATAGAGTAAACCTCACGAGGTAAATAAGAGGGTGATTGGAGTCTTTCTACAGTGACAAATATTTTAGAATTAGCGGGTGACATGGGTATTTGAGAGGCCAAACAGGTCATGGTATTTCAAATTTTTTTGGTTGAATGGGAATGGTTTAAAGGTCATAATAGTCAAATGTTGTCAAAAGTATGTCCACATGATGTTTATACTTTTGAAGTGTCTCATTACAAAATTGGTATATACCATTGACTTGATTTATGACCAATTGAGAATCACCAAATATGTTGATGGATTTGACATCCAAGGCATAGGCAGCTTGGAGACCTAATACGAGCACTTCATATTCAGCAATAATGTTTCAAGAGTCAAAATCGAGATTGAAAGACAAAGGTATGGGCTCACCATCAAGTGAAATGATGATAACACCAGCCCCACCCCATGCCGACACTTGGAACCATCGAAGAAGATTATCATTTGGTAAGTGGCTTCGTTCGGGGAAAGGGTAGCAATTGACTCATCGAGAAGTCAAAGTTAGAGTTTTGTTCCCAGGAAATAGGTGTGTTGACCAATCGGTCGGTGATATCTTGTCCCTTGATGGAATTTTTATGGATGAATTCAAGGTTGAGGTCATCCAGAAGCATAATCCAGCATGTGGCATGTTGATTTTGGTAAGGTTTAGCATACATGAAGTGTAAGGGTCGATGTTGGTCACAACATAGGTTTTTGGTTAAGTAAGTGATGGTGGAGTTTGGTGGTGATGAAAACTAAGGCTAAGAAAAGTTTTTTTGCATGGCTATATCAAGTTTTGTAGTCCAAAAGAGTATGGCTTATGTAATAAACTACCTACTTCATGTGTTGTTCATCGCAATGAGTGATCATGTCTCCTAAGGAGTGATCAGTGAGGCTGAGATGTATAGGTAGAAGGTTTGACCGTCTTTAGGTGGAATGAGTATGGGTGGTTGAAGAAGGTATTTTTTTAAGGCCTCAAAATATTTGTGGCAGTCATCACCCCATTTAAAAGGAGACATCCTTCTTGAGAAGGTGATGAAATGGTTGACACCAATCGAGATAATTGTGAAATGAAAGGGTGAATAGACTACAACTTAACTTGTAGATTTGTGGAGTTGCCTAAGATTAGTGGATGGAGGAATCTCAAGAATTTCCTTGAATTTATTATGATCAACTTCTATACCACGTAGGGAAATGATAAATCCTAGGAGATTTCTGAGAGAATCATGAAGACACATTTCTTGGCTGAAGGTGAACACAATATTTAATGAGATGGTCAAAGATGGTTTTAGGATGGTGAGGTACTTGGAGTGGCATTTGGATTTGGAAAGTATGTCATCCACATAATATTCCATTATATGATTCATGATGTCATGGAAGATGTAAGTCATATCCCACTGATATGTGGCACCATTATTTTTAAGGCCAAAAGGCATGACTCGATAGCAAAAGGTCCCCAAGGGGTGATGAATGTAGTTTTATGTTGATCCTATGGGAAAAGTAAGATTTGGTTATAACTGGAGAAGCCATCCATGAGTGATAGCATCTCATGACCAGTGGTAAGGTCAACTAGCAGGTCAATACCATGTAGGGAAAGTCATCTTTCGGGCAAGCTAGGTTAAGGTCATGGAAATCCATGAAAATGTGAAGTCCCCCTGTCACCTTAGTGATAGGGACAATGTTAGAAATCCAACAAGGATAATCAATGGGTAAGATGAAGGAAACAGAAAGTAGGCACTGAAGTTCTTCTTTGATGAGAAGGGCAATGCGAGGGTGTATTTTCCTTAGCTTTTGTTTTACGGGCTTAGCATCATGAATGGTTATGATATTGTGGACCACTATGGTGGGGTCAATACCGAGAATATCTGTGTAAGACCAAGTGAAAATGTGGTTATGGTTTCTAAGAAGAGAAGTGATGGCTTCTTGTTTAGCAACATCCAAAGATTGACTGATCTTTAGAATGTGAGGTTCGTCCTAAGTATGAATGTTGATTTTGATAGTTGATTTATTCAACATGGTTTGGGTCTCATATGGTAGCGATTGATGAATATATGAGTCTTTTGCACCAAGGTAGGTGAGTATAGATTCATCATCCTGGCATTGAACGATGTTAATCGAGGTGTATCGTCATCGATCATTTTAGGGTATAGGAAGGGAAGAGAAGAGGGAGCCTCACCCTTGCGTTGATAAGTAAGAGGCCCCAAGGAAATGGTGTTTATGAAAAAAAAAAAAGTTAGGAGGAATGGATTCTAGATCTATTGACTGTTGGTGAAGATGGTGAAGAAGGTGGAGCGGGTGAAGATGGTGAGGAAGGGCTAATGTCCTCAATGAGTTCAATGGGGGCCTTCTTAGCAGGAGGTGGTTCATCAAAGCCGATACCACTACGATCGTTATGTTTATGGGTAGTACATGGAATAATGGTATGGCAACCTTTCTCATAAAAGCCAAAACCAAAACCTTTCCATGCACATCGGTGTAGGAAAGTGTGGGTAAAACAACTATTGGTAAGTGATTGGAGGTCAGCAAAAATGGGCGGGTTTGTGACGGTGGTTCAGGTGTGTAAGTGGTAGTATCAAGTCCCCCATAGGTGAGACTGGTACGAAGGTGGGGAGGACCATAGAGGAGGTTATCTCCTATATGGTGATCATAAGCGAGGGTTTTGGTGAAGAATTTTTACTCTTGTAGAGTAACGAATGTGTTGAATGATATATAGGCGGTACTCCCTAGAGTGAGGCATTGAAAAATGCCTTTTAAGGGATCGGTGGTTGGTATGTGGGTAGTTGGAATAGATGATGTGTTAAAGGTCATATCAGAGGTGGAGCTAATGAATTAGGAGGTGATGATTCACTTGTGGAGGTTATTGCAGTGGTAGGAATGAAGGATGTAGGTGTGGTTAAGGTAGCGGCTGCTGCAATGGTGAGTGGAGGTGTAAGTGACATGGTAGTGGTTGTGGAGGTAGATGATTTTATGGGTATGATCACGTCATTGGGTTGATAAAGCATGTTGTAAGTTTTGAAAGGTGATGGGTTAGTTGGAATGGTATAGGTGTGTCCTTCATGCTTGAATTTCACACAACGATACAAAGTGGAAGGGACACAACCCATGACACAAATCCAGGGTCTACCAAGCAATAGGTTATATTGAAATTACCCCTCCAAGACATAAAATAAATCTCAAATAGTACGGGGGCCAAGCAAATGTGGAGGATGTTAGATTAGCTATTTACCTTAGCTCATGTTCACCTAGGTACTTTATTTACCTTTATTGTATTTATTCTCACCCACTTATGTGTGTGGATATTTATTTTATCTTATTTAGATATTAGAAGATATTATCTAGTTGTTAGGTATAGTTCTTTCCTTGATCTATGGTATTGACTAGATCCTTGATGTCTAGTTCTCTCCTAAATCTATGGTCTTGACTAGTTCTTTGATGACTAGTTATTTCCTTGATTTATGGCTTGATCTACGACCTTGACTAGTTCTTATATTATTATTCCTTGTCTATTTAAGCAAGGCCCATTCTCAATGTATTACATTGAGTTTCATAATAATATATGATATTGCTTCTCATTTTTGCAAAGGTTTATGTAAAGTTATTCTGGTGAATTACTTTCATATTATTGATCATGGTGTTTAATTAGCATCTATGTCCTTGGCTTGGTATGATCTTGTTATCATTCCTTTCACGGTATCAAAGCTGAATTCTGTTAGAATCCGTCTATAAGTTTTATTTTGCAAATAAATTATTTGTGTATTCATATATTTGGGATTTGGTCGTATTTTGTTTCTGCATGCATTTTTATGGAAAACAGAGGCTTCCATTGGATCCAAAAGGTGTGAAAACCCTAAGATTGACTATAAACTCGGTCATTTCTGGGAGTCATTTTTTGTGGATTTTTTGTTGTTGCAGAGAAGCACATTGGTTTGCCTCGGGATTCATGCCCACTAGAAACTAATATTTTGGGAAAATCCATAGGTTGCTATTTTCAGAAAATAAAGGTCACTATCTACATAGTCCAGAAATAGTAATTTTTACCAGAAGTGGCAGTTGGATGTGACTTTCTTGAAAACACGTGGCACACCCCAAAATAGTAAGTTGTGCAAACACCCATTAAAATCCTTAGCCTTTTGTCATATGGTATGGTCATATGAGGGCTTCTAAACCTATGAGGCTTGTTACTGTATGGTCTTCCACATTTATGCCTATTACGGTACCACATGTTGTGTAGCCTATACCTTTCACCAATTGCATGGCTTTTTCCAAGAAGCATACCACTGCATTCAGTTCTCATCATCTGTTCTATGGGTCTCACTAGTGGAGTCATTGGTAGAAATTCACGAGGGTATTGTTTCCTCTATTCCACATGTTAAGTGGAATTCTCATCATGCCATTGGTTTTCAAGTAGATACTTCATTGGGATCACACATTGACTGAGCTCCTTTTTTGTTTGCTCGACTCTTTACGAGGATCATGAGCAACACATGAGTTCTACACCTTCACTCGAGGATTGAAAAACTTGAGGTTTTAGTTGTTAGACATGATCGGCGACACACATTCGATGTTCTTTCTTGCACCCATTGTGCATTTCACACCAAGTCATATGCAGGCATCTTCTTCATCCATCCATGTTGATTTGGGGTGGATATCTGATCACTCATGATGGTGACATAAGCAATCATTGAGAGGACTCTATAGGTGGGCTCCTCCACCATTCGGCCTCTTGCTCCACTTTCTATACCTTATGCATTGTGATGCTTCTTGTTTTGAGCATTTTTCTTTAGTAGGTGTAGTGTATCTCTCTTATTTGTTGAGAGATTTTGTATCTGTATTTTTGACACTTTTGGCATGTTGACAATATCTCTTGTGGGGGATCTATTTTGGTGAAGTCCAGTGTTATTTTGTCAGTGTTTGAGTAGTTGATTTTGGGCAACTCATACAGATTTGTAGCATCACTCCACCCATTCAACAGTATGGGAGGGTGTGGTGTTGATCCTGCTTCTTCGGGTTTTGTGTCCTTGCCTTGTTACCTTGGCTTTTCTTGGATTGTGACACTCTGGAGTTTGTGTCCTTGCCTTGTTGCTTTGGTTTTGTTCTTGGATCGTGGCACACCTATTTGCAGTAGTTGATCGAATTATGTTTGGTGTTTTTTTACACTTTTGACATCACTTCGTTGATAGTCTCCTTATATGGAGCTATTCTGGTGAAACCCAGTGTCAGTTGTTTTTGAGTTTTGTGATCGAGCAGTGGATTCAGACCATAGTGCACACCAAACTTATTCAGCATTGTATGAGTTTTTTTGAGCCAAGTTTCTTGGGATGCCTTGGAGCGAGATCTTTACTCTCTTTACTTTGTTGTTACTAGTTTTGGGTACCTTGCGGTGTCCCCTTTTTCCCAGTTATTGTACATGAGTACCTCATCAGGCCTAGTTGTCGGGACTCATACTATGGACATGCCACTTCTATTTTGGCCCCTAGCTTCACTTGAGGGGGTGTTAGAGTAGTTATTTACCTTAGCTCATGTTCACCTAGGTACTTTATTTACCTTTATTGTATTTATCCTCACCCACTTATGTGTGTGGATATTTCTTTTATCTTATTTAGATATTAGAAGATATTATCTAGTTGTTAGGTATAGTTATTTCCTTGATCTATGGTATTGACTAGATCTTTGATGTCTATTTCTCTCCTAAATCTATGGTCTTGACTAGTTCTTTGATGACTAGTTATTTCCTTGATTTATGGCTTGATCTACGACTTTGACTAGTTCTTATATTATTATTCCTTTCCTATTTAAGCAAGGCCCATTCTCAATGTATTACATTGAGTTTCATAATAATATATGATATTGCTTCTCATTTGTTTGCAAAGGTTTATGTAAAGTTATTTTAGTGAATTACTTTCATATTATTGATCATGGTGTTTAATTAACATCTATGTCCTTGGCTTGGTATGATCCGGTTATTGTTCCTTTCGAGAGGATGACGATGCCAAGTGTAGAGGTGATAGCATCATTGAATGAATGCAACATGACGAGATATTTATGCATGTAATTGTCATTTATACACATTTGAGTGAATGCATAGGAGGAAATGATATTAATGCTAGCGCCCCCATTAATCATAACACAACGTACACATATATCATCGATGTGGATAGATATAAAGAGAGTTGGGTATGGGTCATCGATTTGGTGTAGTGTGATCTCTTCCTCGAGAAGCTAAGTGAGGCTACTTGGTGAGTAGGTGGAGGCATGGATAAAAGTGGTAATTTGGTGCGAGAGGCTACATGATGGAGTGTGATAATAGAGGCTATAGGTGTAGGGTCATTGGGTACAACCTCAATAGATTGCATGACCTCCATGAGAGCCTTACGATGGGATTCTGAGGTTTGGATGAGGTTATAAAATGAAAATTTAAAGGGGATTGGTGTAGTTGTTTGAGCATCGTGCGGTGTGTGACCCCATTAGAAATAGGATATGTGGGGCCGTGGATAGTGATTTTAGGTGTGGGTGTAGATGGTATGTTGGGTTTAAGCTTGGTTGGTGAGTTAGTTGCCTTTTCCTTGCCTTTGTCCTTCGAGCATGAGTAGCAATGTAGATCATGTTGATCCCGAGGTGGGGAGGTAGGCAAGGTAGGTGAGCCATGAAAGGTTTAATGACATGAAGGAAAAATCCTAGTGGCTAGGAAGGAACCTTGTGGGATGAGTCGAGAACACTAACATTTGGGTGGAGGTTTGATGAGTTCTTTGATGCGAACCATGTTAATTTCAAATCTCAGAGGTGGTTCTAGGAGCTATGGGGGTAAAGGTCTAGGTCATTGAGTAGGTAGTGAGGGAAGAGCTATGGGAATGGGTGTTGGTGAAATGGGGTCCTCATCAAGAAGGTCATCATCATCAAAGTTTTCTTCGGGAGGACACAACTAGATAAGAATGGTTTTTAAAGCTTTGCATTTCTCTACATCGTGCCCTGACACATGATGGTAGGCACAAATTTTGGTGTCATCAAACCCCTTTGGTTTGGGTTTGAGTGGGTCATAAGGTCTGAGAGGTGGTAATGTGATGATAGAAGTTTCAAGGAGGTTGGTTAAGATTTTGGCATAGGACCCCGCTAGTGGATCGCAATGGGAAGTGAAGGTGGGTTTGGGTGTAGGCACGACGGACTATAGAGGAATGGTCTTTTTCACAAGGGGGAGTAGGTCAAGCTACACTTTTAGGTGTTTGTGTGATCTTAGGAATTAGTCATGTTTGTTTGGGTAGGGGTATGGTAGACAAACCAAGCAATGAAAGTGTGTGGTTGTTTTGACTACCTTATTAGAGGGCAACAAATTTTTATCCTTAGGTTGTATATTCTTGGGTAAAGATGATATGGGTAATGATATCTAGAGGGAAAGGCGAGATGGTGGAAGAGGGTGTGTTACCCATGGGGATATCGGAGGTCTTTGTGAAGGTAGATGATGCAGAGTCGTGTTGGAGGTTTTAGGGAAAGAGACCGAAGTTTCATGGGTAGTGAAGGAATGATCGATGGTATTAGAGGTATGGGTGGTAAAGATGTTGTAGATGTGGGTGGAGGTTATGGTGGGCACTTGGGTATGTTTGAGGTTTACAATGGAGGAATGGGATGCTATGTTTTTAGTTTACCGGAAGGTGGAGGTTTCTTAAGCGTGTTAGAAGGGTGAGGTAGTAAGATGGATGAAAAGGGTGAAGGTGATGTAGGTGTAATCGGTGAGGTTGGAGTATGAGATTTATGGGGTTGGTTCTTCTATTTAGGTGTTGGAGTAGGTTTGGTATTAGCCTTGAAGGATGTAGCTAAATCTAATTTTATCGGTGGAGGGGTAAGGTTGGTGGTGGGATGACCCCAAAGGTAGTGTTGAGTTTAGGTGAAGAAGATGATGTAAGTGTAGGCTTGGGTGTAGATGCGCATTGGGTTATGGGTAGGGGTGTGGTTTGATCCGTGAGTAGTATCGTCATGGAATTTGTTATAGTTTTAGTTATATTTGGTTCAATTGTCTCGAAATATTTTTGGGTAGATAGAAGAAGTGTCGGTAAGTGATATCTGCATTTGTGTGGAGACAGGTAGCAGAAGATGCCCCCAAAGTAAGGATCTATCCACATAATCTAGGTGATTGGATAGGCATGAAAATGATCTTTGTAGTAGGTGACATTGATGAGGATCCAATGGTAATTCCCGTAAAATGTGTCTTAGAGATGGGGAATTTGCTAGCTTTGGCTTCCATGGGTAAGAGAGCTGAAAGTAAGTCTGCAGGATCTTGGGTAATTGATGGAGAATGGTCACCTAGAGGAAAAGGTATCTCTACTGGATCCTTGATAGGTGGAGGAGAAAATGGGTGCTCCTCGGTGGGTGGAGGAGATGATGGGTGTTCCTCTATGAGTGGAGGAGATGGACAAGTATCTTCCATGGACTAGAGAATTACTGTGGGTGATGGCACTGTTAGGTGAAGTCAAAGGTGAAGTAGTTTCGATGTCAACAAGAGTCTCCTTCATGGGTGAGAGAGGAGATGAAGGATTTCCTTTGTGGGTGGAGGAGTAGGTGAAGTGGGTTCAAGTGTAGGTGGAGGACTTCAGGCTAATATTTCCTCTATGGAAGGAATATGAGGTAATTGGGTAGCAACAAATGTATCACTAAAAATAGCATGGACCTCGCGGGTATGGCTATCATGAGTTGAGGACTCTCTAGTTTGATTGGAAGAAGGGGCATGATTAGGAAAGGGTTTCTTGAAGATGTGTAGGTTTTGATTGGCACATGTGTTAGGATTATCCAAGGTTAAGTTTCCTTTCTCAAGAATTTCTTGAAAAATATTTTTGAAAGTGATGCAATTTCGTCACTATGACCCTTCACTCGATGATAGTTGTAGAAGTCATGTTATTTATACCATGTGGGTGTGGGGTGAGTAGGGTCAAAAGCAATGTGTGGTTTTATGGGAGGAAGGGTGATGGCCCCAACTTTAATGAGATTTTATAAGATAGAAGACTAAGGTTCCCCAATTGTGGTATATTTCTATTGTTCTTGTTTGAATTGAAAAGTGCGGGACGGGGGGAAAGATTAGATGAGGGACTAGCCTAATTTGATGGATGACCTGGGCCAGCCTTGAGTACCACCACATTAGTGGTTCCCTTGGATTTTGAATAATTATTCTGTGGTTTTGAAGAAGAAGATGTATCATTTGATTTGAAGGATGAATTCTTATTACGTAGTTGGATTTTTTCTCTTTGATCACCCGAATCTTTAAATTTTGTGCCATGGTGAATTCCTCATTAAAGGTTCGAATATTTGGACCTACGAGGTGAGAAAAATATGTCTAGCACAAGCCTGCGTGAAGAGATGAGTTTGGTTAGTGGTAGTTGGAATGTGAGATGATTGATCGAGTCATGCCAATGAGTAACAAAATCTGTGATAGATTAGTAAATCATCATCTGACGCGTAGAATAGAGGTTAGTCATGGTAACATTCTTAACAATGTTAATGGAAAATGTGATCCGAGAAAGGCTTGGGCTACCCAATTAAATGAGAGGATAGAGTGTCTAGGTAACCCACTATACCAATCTAATACAGGCCCTGTCAAAGACATGGGAAAGGTCCTCGAAGCAACACGTCATCATGGGTAATTAGATAACACCCATGTTTGAAAGACCACAATTTTTTGTCGGTCTTCTTTTCTATAGAAGCGGTTAAATTTAGGCATTTCCCAATACATGGGATACATATGGATATGAATGGATGGGTGTATAGGCTCATTACAAATATCATCATGGGTGACAATGTTGCAGGAGAGCGGCCCGTGCTTTGATATGCGCATCTTATCCATCATTAACTTGATTAGGTCGTTTGGTAGGTTGTGATGGTGGGTGACTTTTGTAGTGTAAGAGGGTTAGTGTTGGGCATATAGCCGATCTTGAGGGTGGCATTCTAGTATATGGTGCTTCCATATAGGTAGATTGAGAATGAGGGAATGAAATAGGGGTACATACCCAGAATGAATGATAGATGAAACAAGAGGATGCTGATAGTACATATATGGAGGTGGAAGGGTCATGGTGACCCTAGTGGCAATGGGGGCTAAGGATTGTGGGATAGAAAGGACAACATTTTGGAAAGGGGTAGGGGTCACTAAAGCTGGGGTTGCTATGTAGCTACGGGTATATATGAAACAATATGTGCATATGAGGTTATGTTCTCGGTGGTTAGTGAAGGTATAGTGGATGTGGCGGGTATAAAAATTGTGGTAGGTGTGGAGGTTATAAAGAAGTATGGGGCCCAACTTTGAAATGACTGGGGGCAAGGTAGATATAGGTAGCGTAGAGCTAGCAGAGGTTGGGGTAGAAGTAGGCACGAGTGTCGGGGGATAGATATGGGCATGTCGTATATCAACCGGACTGAGGCATCTCAAGTGGATGAGTGGGAAAGATAAAGCGTAAGGTGGCGGGGTTCGAGTCGGGGATTCGTGTGAACTCCTCATCTCTGTGGTGATAGTGATAGGTTGGGTAGGATCCATGGGTGATAAAATAGAAGGTGGTGAAGGACTAGTTAGGAGTGGTTGATGGCGGCATGGAATATGAGGGCATTTGCTTGGTTTTCGGTCAACACCATGTGACCAACCAACGATGAGGTAAGACTGATTTCTATAAATGACATAGAAATATAGTAGAGCGAGATAAATAGGTGGGGTAAATAAGCTCTTGTTATTGGTTTATAGTAAAAGACACAAATACGATGTCAGTTTAGTATGACCGGTGTCAGTTTAGGTTAACCAATGGTGGTTGTGGGTAACCGCGATCTTATGGTCGTGGTATAGACAACTTAATGAAAACTTGGCAAGGTGATAGGTTTGAGGCTAGATGAAAAGGGAAGGATAATGACAAGGTTCATGTGGGTCTTAGCTATGCACACGGAATGATGAAATTCTAGCTATGGGAAGTGAAAGGGTGTGGGTAATGGTATGGTCAAGTTTGCATGGAGGTAAAATGGTGGGGAATGAAATGGGAATAGAAACTAACAACAAAAGTGAAAGGATCTGCTAAAATGATAATGAACCAGTGTAGGTTAACAAAACTTACTATTTGTATGAGCTTAATGTCTAGTTGGCAATGGTGGGTGATCAAATGGAAGGAATTCGATGTGGTGCTAGTACTTCTCTGGATGCTCCCATGAAGGAAAATGGCTTCATGGTTTCTTGAGTGCTAGCTATGGATGCTCTAATGTGTGTACAGATCTTTGGTTCTATTTGCATATGGCTCTGGTTTCATCACTTGTTCTTAGAAGATGTATCTACCTCTTAACAATGTTCCAACCATGAAATAAGGTTGTTTTGAGGTTAAATTGTGGCGATATTGGTTTTCAAGCTTAACCGGTGGTGGTTTAGGGTAAGCTGGCATTGGTTAGGGTGGGATTTCCTAGGTTTAATAAACTAGGTGGATCCCCTTGATTTTCGGGATCTCGTTTCGTTTACTCTGCGAATTAGCATGGAAGCTTCCTTCTAACATGCAAGAATGTGGTTAGAGGAATGTAGGCTTTGATTTTTAGGGTTTGGGTAGCTCTTAGTTAGATATGGCAACTTACTAAGAATAGGTATTATGGTGAGGTGGTTAGATGAGGTGTCTAGGTGAGGTGGATATGTGGGCATTATCCCAATTAGGATATTTAAATAATAAATATTGTGAGGATAATGAAATTAATTTAATTAAATTACTATTAGAGTGGGGTTCGAATGGGCTATTGTAAGGTGAATTTGTTCAAGGTGTTTATTTTTGAGGGACCAGGGGAGTGTGACCCAATTTTGTGTCTACATTACCTTCTCTTGAGATTGCATCTAGCACTTTTCATGAGTCACCTCCATCTATCACTTCTTCTCCTACCATTTCATCTCCTCTTATTGAATCATCTACATCAATTAGTTTATCTTCTCATATATATGTATCTCCATTGGTCATCTCACCTATTGGGGATGTTTATGACGTTATCCCCATTCATGTTATCAATATTCCATTTACATCATCTTCTTATTCGGCACCTAATGTGCCTTTATCATCAGAATATCCTTTATCATCTCTAGATATTCCTATGATCACTCATAATGGAAAATTACAACCTCTTAATACATTATTTCCATCTTCCACTATTCTTTTCCATGATATCATCTCTCTCATGCATGTCATAGGTTAATTACAATCTCATGTTTAGTCTCTTACTCTAGAAAGTAGGGCTTATTATGCTTATATTGATAACAACTCATTACATGGTAACCCTATTCCTAAGAAGATTCATAATTTATAATTCTGCAAAGGAATTTATCATTCCTACATTAAATTTCTTTGATGGTACTAGTGATCCTCATGCTCATATTCTACATTACCACATGGCTATGACCTCTTATTCTAATGATAGGCTATTACTTAAGGCTTTTCGATACAGTTTTATTGATGAGGCATTACAATGGTACACTCATCTTCCCTTTGGGTCTGTTAGTACTTACTCTAACATCGAGGATGATTTCCTCTGTCATTTCATCCTCCAAAATGGCCCTAAGGTTACTTATGACCACATACCTACTTTATATTAGGGATCATCAGAATCTATTAAGGATTATATCTTATGATTTAATGCTTGTATGCACCAATTGGTATTCCAACCTATAGACCTTGAGAAGAAATTCATTTTCTATCATGGTTTTATTCCTACGCTCAAACAAAGATTACAATATGATACATGTGATTCATTCATTCTTCTATGCTACAAAGTCCTATATCTAGATCAAGATCTTATTTCAGAATATGTCATTGACCCTCCACATACATCTACTTGTATTATATCATCTAGTCCTCTGTCAAAATTAGTTACGCATCCTACACAGTCTCCACCTTTTCCTCATAAGAAAAGAAAACAAGCTCAACCTACTCCACCACCATAATGTACCTCTTCTTCTCTTCTATGATAGGATACTTCTCCTTCTTCTCCTCTTGTGTCATGTGAGCCATTACATTTCTCTCATCACAATCAACCATATTATGTGATGTATTCTTTACTTAATAGGAATCTCATTCACTTACCCTCCAACAAACATCATCCAAAACATCATTTACAACATCAATGCGATCAACCATATTGTAATTATCATCACATAAATGGCCATAGGGAAAGAAATTCTCTTGACCTTCATGATAAACTATAGTAATTAGAGGAAAAGGGCATAATCTCCTTTGTCTCTCACTCACGTGAGCGGTCCATATCTCCTCTACCTCGTCGGTGAGTTTATACTCTGGGTGAGTCCTTTTCTCCATCAGGTCCTCAGGTCATAGTTCATCCATCACCTTCATATGTCACTCATGTGTGCTCTCCATCACATCCATCTATTGCTCCACCATCACATCCATTGCATCCATCCCATTCACATTATCCACCACATCACTTTGTTCCTTGATTGAATTCCACATCCCTTTACATTCTTACATCTAACCATAGCTGTGTGACATTTAGTTTGGCACATATTCACATGTTTCTTCCATCCCACATAATTTCACCACTTTCATGCCACCTTGGTCTCTAGTATGTTGTTCTTTTCATCTTACGGTTCTTAAACGACTATTGAGAGATTTATTCTAAGAACCTCTCATCACACGCTCTGTCATCTCATATAGCGCGCTCAATAATTTTCTGATGATGCACTCTTGCTTACATTGCTCATCCTTGATTGTTGATGGGTCTTAACTAAATAATCATATTCATTCATGTGCTAGGGGAATCACTAATCTTCCCCCTAGTTTCATCATACTAAAATTTTACAATCACATCCCATTATCATTCAATTTTGTAATTATACATTTTTGCATCTATCTTACTAATGACATCACACTAATTACATTTTAAAAATTATGTTTCATTTAACTCACCAACCATAATGCATTTTTATCTATCATCATTCACATTACACATTTCTTCTACACCTTTCAATTTTATAATGTGAGTATACATCTATAAACACACACAATATATAACACATTACATACACTATGAAAATAAACATTAAATCATACATCATCGATCATATTCCAACATCAATACACAAAGAAACAAACTCCTCATATATCAATAACATTTATCCATATATATATCGCATACAATAATCATTATACAACAAATGTTTCATCATTAGGAGAAACTCCCCTACATCATATGGAATAATACCAAGAAAACCTCATCATCACTATCGATCTAAGTACTAAAAGAACCTTAGAACTAGATGCCTTGCCACTAACTTTGTAATGCCCACAATTTACACACGGAAGAATAATAGTAAAATACTAGGATCAAAAAAATTTGACTTACATTTCTCACTACACAACATTGCGAGGACTCCAAGAAAAAGAATTCAACAACACATACGACACTTTCATAAGCTTTGACTCACATAGACACTGAAAACACCATCTACAAGTCAATGCCACACTTTACTCAATGAAAGAATACTAGGAATGACTCAACGACAAGAAAAGGGACTAAAGGATTGGTAAACCCACAACACATCATTACCATGATTTCATCTCTATTACAATTAACATTCCAATAAATTTATTAAGTATAATTTTCTCTCTTTTTTACCTACTGATTCATAAGTTCATTCCACATTTAACTTATAGTTTGACCATATAAGGTTTCTCTTTATCCCTTATGAAAATCTCCATAACTTACATAATTATTTTCCATCTTTTAGATTTAAATACGAGGTTCCTAATTCTCTCATTCTTACGCTAAAAGTTTGTTTCTCATAAAAATGTTTAGTTGATGTTTAATCTTATCCTCATTATACACGGGGACCAACCAGAAGTTGTCGAGAAAAAAAAATAATACGATTCAAGAGGAGGTGAAGGTTTAAGTTTCACTTTCCTATAAATTTCCTTCCATTGAAGCACATTTGTTCTCGTATTATGGCTATTTTAGTTCCAAATATAGTTGATTCAGTTAAGCCTTTACATGACATAATTTTATTTTATTTTATTTTTAGTGGACTCTATAATGGCTCAAAATCCTAGTCCCACCATGAGCAGTTTATATCCACTAGATCCAAAAAAATCATTTCTTAAATCAACCATAATGACTTCAAGTGAATTTGTTTTCTTAACCCATTGACACATATACTCTTGTCTCTCATTTCATTTACATTGTTTCTTAGATCTCTTTTGGAATCACTTAATAGCATGAAGAGTTACAAAATTACTTATCTACTATAATGAAAATTAAGATCACGAGAAAGAGTTAAACAATATGTAGTAACTTCCCAAAGTGTGTGCTAGATCCGGAATGATACTTCTAGAGTAAATCACTATATTAAACAATTTAATGCGGAAATGAAGTAAATGATTTAGGTATCTCACTTAAAACACAATAAGAAATATCTAATCTAACAGGCTAGGTTAGAATAGGATCCAAAGGTCAAATAACTGGTTCTGGGTCTCTGCAGTGAGAGGTCTCAGGTAGATCACATGTGAATGAGGGTGATGTAGAATTAGGTGGATAGGTCATTTTCTAGGTTGTATGGGAAAATATAGAGACCGATGCTGGTTAAGGGTGACCGACGGTGGTTAGGTATAACTCGTGTGCCATCGTGGAAAACTAGGAATGCCACAAAATAATGAGTTTTAGGTCTCCTTTGTGATTGCACAAAGGACTTTTGGTTGGTCGAATGAGGTATTGGGTGGTAGTGGGTGGGATTTAGTGAGGTTTTAATGGGTATATGGAGGGGTGAGTGTTAAGGAGGTCAATGGGTGGCTAGTAAACAATAGGTGATAATATAATGATGAAATGAAATGAACAGAGAAGTATAACATTTTACTTACTGGATTCTGGTCCTGGATGCCCTGTGAGTGAGGGATGGAGGTGCTAGTAAGAGGTTAAAGAAGGTCAGAGTGATCACCAATCATAGGAGAGCTTCGCATGGGCTGCATGTGCATTCCTTTTTCTTGGTTAGATCAAATCATTGTTGGGGTGAGTGTTGGATGGCTATGTAAGAGAAAATGCTTGATCTCCTTCCTTGCATGTGTGTTCTGTTGAAATTCTCTCGAAGATGTGATATCTCTCAGGGATGTGCTAATGTTTGCCAACTTTTCCAATCTTTTCCAACCTTGAAAATAAGGTTGTTTTGGGGGTTAAAAGGTAACCGACGGTGGTTCCGGCTTAACCGGTGATGGTTAGGGGTAACCGGCATTAGTCAAGGTGGGATTTCCTAGGTTTACTAAACTAGGGAGATCCTCTTGATTTTCTTGGATCTCATGTCATTAACCCATGGATTAAACTGGAAGCTTCTTGTAAGCATGCGGGAATGTGGTTAGAGGAATGTAGGCATTGATTTTTAGGGTTTGGGTAAGTCTTAGTTAGTTATGGCAACTTACTAAGAATAGGTCTTAGGTGAGTTAGTTTGATGAGGTGTCTAGGTGAGGTGTATGTGTGGATATTATCTAAATTAAGATATTTAAATAATAAATATGGTGAGGATAATGAATTAATTTAATTAATTAATTAAATTAATATTAGTGGGGTGAAGGGGGCCATGGCTAGGTGAATGTGATGAAGGGTGCTTATTTGTCGAGGGACCAAAGGGGAGTGTGACCTAATTTTAGTGTCTACATTTTGCCCCTTTTTGTTGTGTAGCTTGTATTGGTAAGTGACGCTAACAAAAATAAGATGTGGTTGCCCCATGTGTGGGTGAAGGTGATCCCCTCAAACCAGAACTGACGAGGGCAAAGGAAGAATCGGTGAGTGGTTTGATAAAAGGTAAATGTGAGAAAGGGAAGGTGGGTAACAAGGGGGAAAAAGGGTTAAAGGTCTACTCGGGAAATCTAGGTAATGGGTAGGGTCAAAGGTAGCAATAGTCAAACGCACGCACACGTATAAACTATAAAGACACTACCAAGTTGAAGAGTAGGAAAACTCTACATTGTCTAAGGTCGATAGGTTTATCCAAATGAGGTTAAAGTGATTCTGGTATCCAAGGTATAGGATATGGTTAGGAAACACAATGTAGGTTAGGTGCAGGAATGTTTAGGTATGTTCCAGTACACCAAAGGTAGGGTTAGGATAAATGGTCATGGTAATAGGCTAGGTAAGGTCATTAGGTCAACAACACATGTAATAAAGTGCACAAGGTATAAAAAACACATGAGGTCAAAGGTCACTAGCGATGGTCCAGGTCCAAATATCTAGGTCATGGCATGGGTAAGGCCAAGGTAGGGGTAAAATAATGAGTCCCCAAAGGAGGAAAAAGGGAGGTAGTAAATGATGAGGTCAGAAGGTGAGGTAAATGGTTTGGGTAAAGGTGGGGTGGGGTAAATGATCAAGGTGAAGGTTGGGTGAGGTAAAAAAGGAGGTAGGGGTAGGGTAAAAGGGTAAAATTTAGGGCAATGTGCAGGTGAGGGTGACCGATGCCGGTCAAGGATAACCGACATCGGTATAGGTCAACCGATGATGGTAAGGTAGGGCATGTGACCGATGTCGGTCAAGGGTAACCGACGTCGGTTAGGTTGGGTTTGTTATAAAAACAAAAAAATCCATTTTTTTTGTTATTCATTTGTCATTTAGCTAAGTGAGAAAATGACAAAAAGAGAGAAAAGAGAGAAAAGTGTCTAGATGGAATGGAGCATTGAGTTGGCGGTGTGAACGATGGGTGATGGGTGGTGAGAAGTGGGTCCACAGGATCAATGTGAGGGATTTGATTGGGTAGAGGTTCATGGGTAGTGATTTGGTGATGGCGAGAGGCCAGAGAGGGATCAAGTGGGCCACGGTGTAGTGGCCAGATGTGCCACCGAGATGATGGCAACATGATGAGGTAAGTGATCAACTCTAGGTGTATTTGATTAGATAGATTAGGGGATTAGTAAATTATTTTTGTAGTTTTTTTTTTTTTTTTTTGTGGGTGGGAAAAGATTAAATTTGGGAATGGGGAAAAAGTGGGTAAAAAGAGGAATGGGGAGGGTAATAAATGGGATAGGGGGGTGGGTGGAGGTCCAAGGGTAGTTTAGGTCATTATAGGTGGGTAAAAGGGGCAAGGGGGAGGTTTTTAGAAAAGGGGGTTTGGGGAATCATGGGATTTACTATGACATGACTTGTGTTGACCGGCCAAGTTTGGCAAGGACCGAAATGACCATGGCCACCAAACACAGGTTGATGCGTAAGGGTGTGAGGTCAAGTAGGGTGAATCGGTATCGGTCACCAAACAGGTGACCGATGCCGGTTAAAGGGTGACCGGGGTCGGTTAGGGGAACCGACACTAGTCGGGTTTTGGGGGACAAGGGTCAAAAGTGATGTGGGCTAGGTGGTTGAGATGGGTAGGGTGAAAATAGGGTGTGGGAAAAATGATAATAGGTGAGTATGGGTATGGTAAATGTAGATTAATGTTTTTTTTGTATTGGATGTAGGGGAGAGATAGCTACATATGTGGGATAGGGTTCCACCTCTACTGGTGACAGTACATGTGCAGTGACCCGGAGGAGCTGCAACATGTGGAGGTAGTTGGCTTGAGTGGAGTTCCGGTGATATCGACATGTAGTCTAGTAGCCTAGTTTGATGGTCATGCTCATCGATAGATGGGATTCCGTGACCAACACGTTCCACCTACCGACGAGTGAGATTACTATCACCCTGGAGGATGTGTTTGGATTCTATGGTTACCCATATTGGGTACACAGGTCTATTCTATCTCCTCCGAGGCCTCAGAGGAGCTGATTGTGACTATTTTTGGAGAGGGGATGGCGAGCTGACATTCCATAGTGCCAACATTGATATGGAGAGATGTACCTAGCCCATCCGGAGGAGACGAGGCTAGTGGTTCTTTTGATGGAGGCAGCAGTGTGCTTTGCACTGCCAGATGTAGAGGGTGGATGTTTTCCCGATCGCGATGGGGTACTCCATGACATGATGGTAGATGAGACCCACTTTTCCTGGGCACCAACATTCTTGGTGCAACTATACAGGGAGTTGTGGGCATATGGGTGGCTATGCAGTTCAATCTTATGTTGTACATTTTTTTTACTACGCATCGCTGGGCATATGAGCACATAGTTTGTGTGTGGCCTATAGGGATGCCCTGAGTAGATGCATTCCCACCGAGATTTGTGTGGGTGGGGTATAGGAGATGGAGATGGGTGCCGGCTATTAGAGAGTGGAGAGATCTCGAGAGGCCCACACATGATGTGGCCTATTTTCAAAGGTAGCATTGTTGGAGGGTTGTCTGGAGTGGACATTATATGGAGGCCGTATGTGGGATTCCCCTCATATAGGCATATGCATGAGGAGCTAGCTGAGCTCCAGCTGGTGAGATGGATATAGGTCACCGTGCTGGGGAGCATGAGATGATCCTGGTGGACAGAGTCCGATGGTAGTTCGGGATTTTACAGACATACCTCCACCCTTCCCATAGTATCGAGAGATGACGTGGAGAGGCCCTTACCTCTACCACAACCTACAAAGGCCCACAGGGTAGGAGGAGTAGGCAGTGGACCTGGTAGATAGATGATGTCGGGTGCACATAGACAGGTACAGATAGTGGTGGGTGGCTCACTTACGAGCCATACCACCTAGACTGGCAGCATGGATCTAGCCACCATCACGGTGCAGAGAGATGCCCTACAGGGGTAGGTGGCTACTCTGATTACCTAGTTGGGTATAGAGACACAACTGGAGAGCTGAGGTAGAGGTAGCAGAGCTACATGTACAGGTGGCTAGCTCCACAGCCCAGATGGCTGGTGGAGGAGATGGAGATGGAGAGGAGGGTGATGGTCAGGTGGTAGCCTTACAGCTCAAGTGGTAGGTTTACAGGCCATTGGCCACAACCCAAGCATAGATTGGGGTCTTATAAGCCCAGATATAGGCATAGGGGTAGGGGGCACCACCACAGGCACCGGGACCGGGTCCCAGTTCACAGCAGGAGTGGGGCAGGGTCCCACAGGATAGGTACAGGGCCGAGACCTATGGGACCACCACAGACCATGCCTATATCTAGGTTATGGGATGCCCTAGGTGAGGCTAGATACTACCAGACTAGCTGATGGTGGCTGGGATAGACTTCATATCCTATGCCGAGTACAGGGCACAACAGGCATCCAGTGAGAGGATGAGATCCCACACTCACAAAGTGTGGAGAGCACAGGGGCCAATGAGCTCGAGGCCAGATTAAGGAGAGGCTAACCATGCATGGAGACCAGCTCTAGGTGAGGTGCCAAGCAGGGACCCAAGAGGCCGAGGGTATAGGTGATATAGAGATGGAGGACATCCGCCGAGATGCCTGATATGTGGTACCTAGTTTTGATGTATGATAGTCATTTTTGTGATATATACCGCCTATGCATGCCGAGAGATAGTTGTATTTTTTATCACATATGCATCTGCGTGCCAAAGATAAAGTGAGGATGTATGAGATTTTTGTATATTTTGAGCATATACCGCCTATGTGCTGAAGAGATTTTGTATTGATTCATTATTTTATTGTATATATGAGACCAATCCTGTGTGCCGATGACATTTTGTATTATGTATGCCTGCTGATGCCACGATGATTTGAGATGATGGACATGAGGAGATAGCCATGTATATTGTATTGAGATACACATTTATTTATATGATGAGATACATGATATTTCTTGATTTGTTGATGTGGTGATGAGATTTTGATTTATTGGTGCATTGATGAGATTTTGATTTGTTGTTTTGATATGGATGGAAATTAGGTGAGTTAGGCATGATGGAGTCAGGTCATTTTAGGCATGGATCGAGTCAAAGTGGTTTAGGCATGGATCGAGAGTCAGTTCATTTATAGGCATGGATCGAGTTAAATTTTAGGCATGGATTGAGTCAAGTTTTTAGGCATGGATCGAGTCAGGTTTTAGGCATGGATCGAGTCAGGTTTTTAGGCATGGTTGAGTTAGGTTTTAGGCATGGTTGAGTCAGGTCATAGGTATGGTTGAGTTAGAAAGTAGGTGAAGTTGTGATTCATTATTTTATGCAATGAATGATAATATGGGTCATATGTGAGATGTGGTATAATATATGCATAGTGATGATAAAGAAATGGTAGGTGTAATAAATGTATGTTGTGATAAGGATTAAAATATGAAGCAACTTGTTATGTATGTGGTTTAATTTCCAATTTTGGGTATAAAAGGGAAACTAAGTGAGGTGTGATGTAATGTGAGGAACATGGAAGATGAATTGTTTAGGGTAGAGAATGGTCGAGCTAACCTCCAAGGGCCCCATGCCCTCGGAGTGCTGCCTACATAGTCCCTAGAAAAGGGACCTCTAAGCCGATGTAGTTCTCCCATGAGCTAGGGAAGAATATGAGGAGGTATGAAAATGAGTTAGTAGGTTTTAGGCATGGTGTGGGTTTAGGTCTATTAGGTGTGGGTGGATTATAGGTAAAGTGATGTAGGTGGGGTCGATTGTGGCAAAAGAAGAAGATTACCCCAAAGGTAAGCATCGAGGACCAAGTCTTGTATAAGGTAATCAAAACGTAAACAAAGATGGTTAAAAGATAAGAGGGGGAAATAAAGCCACCTGATTGGGTAGGATCATACCGAGTAGATCATACCTTGGAGGAGGTGATGAACGTAAGACCCTAAAGACATTGCATGATTGATTTTCTATGGTGAAAAGTAGTCACATGATCACCAAATGTCTAAGTTCCAAGAAGTCCCTTGAGGCAAGAGTAGGAAATGGGAGTGGGAATGGTAAGAAGGGTGAAAGGTAGTTAATTTTTATATGGTATAGGTAGCATGCATGCTTTGGGCAAGAGAACCTAGGTCACAATGGGAAAGTCCATGACTAAAAGGTTTTTGTTTTGACTTATAGTTGAGATAGACTGATCGATGTGGGAAGTCTATATGGGATGAAGAAAATTTAACTCCTTGAGGTCTTTCGTGAAGCTTGATCGATGTGGGAAGCTTCAATTGCTCTTTTTTTTTTTTTAAGAGCTTTACATAGTTGTCCTTCGAGGGAGAAGTCTATTTATAGCAGAGCAATTGTTGAGAGGAAGATGTCCTTTTGAGGGAGTCATCTTTTGAGTGGAAGTTTGACTCAAGGAGTTATATCCCATGTGAGGGCTTTGAAGTCATGGACAAGACCAAGGTGGAGAATAGGACTCTTGTTCAAAAGGAAAGGTGAAATGACCATGGGATCTCATCTAAAGGTAGATGAAAAGTATCCATGAGAATCATGTTATGTGCAATGCCATGGTACACATATTCAAGAGAAGATAACAAGTGATGGGTACTCACATGATTCTTGTTTAATCATTAGTGAGGTGTATGAAGTGGATAACACTCAAGGGATGAGCATGGAAAGAGACAAAAGGTGAGGTAGGACTACAAGTCAACAATAGAATGGTCAAAGATGCAAGGTGTTAAGGGGCTCAGGTTTGGGTTTACCATCGAGTGAAGATAAATGATAAGCACTGATCCATAAGTATGAGTCACGATGTATGGTCCAAGCCAATTAGGAGAAAATTTTCCCCATTTACTTTTTTTTTTCTACTTTAGTTACATGTTGATTTTCTTTCAAGACAAGGTCACCAACTTGGAAGGTTCATGCATGGACACATTTTGTCATAGGCACGTTTGATATTTTTGGTAAACTTGAAGGTGATCCAGAGCATTAAGATGACATTCATCTAATAACTCTAGCTGTGCTAAATGGTCTTGATGAAATTCATCATCATTGAGCATGTCATGGAGAGAAATGTGGAGTGAGGGAATCTGGACTTCGAGAGGTAGGACCGCTTGCCTCTCATACCATAGACCGCAGAGAAAAGGTGGTGTGGCACATAAGTGGAAGTGTGAATACTAGTGCGGTATGCCCACAGGAAAAAGGAATGTGCGTATGCCAATCCTTCCCAATATCATTAACCACTTTCATAAGAATTTTGTTTAAGGTTTTGTTAGTGGATTGGCTTGGCCATTGGTTTGTGGGTAATAAGGTGATGAGAAACTAAGTTGAATGCCAAAGGCATCGTAAAGTTTTTGCAATGTTTTGTTTTTGAATTGTTTTCCATTATCAGTGATGAGGCGATGAGGAACACCAAAGTGAAAATGATGTGATGATTAATGAACTCACATATTTTCTCAGCTTTCGTGGAGATGAGTGGTATGGCTTCCACCCATTTTGTATAGTATTTAGTAGCAGTGATGATCCATTGATGGCATTGGGAAGAATGGGGATTGATTTCTCCGACAAGATCCAAACCCCATTGAGAGAAGGGCCAAAGGTCACGGGTGACCTGTAAGGCATGACTAGGTGTATGATGAAGATTGGCATGTTGTTGGCATTTTACACAACGTTTGACATAGTCACAACAATCATGGTTAAGGGTCAGCCAAGTAATAGCCTAGGTGAAGAATACGCTTAGCAACAACAAGGCCATGAAGTGACCTCCACATATGCCATCATGAACTTCCTTAATGGTATAAGGAATTTCAGAACTTGTGAGGCATCGTAAGAGAATACCATCAAAGCCATGCTTATAGAGGAGTCCCCCAGGATGACGTAATGAGAGACCTTTTTAAGGAAGGCATGTTGTCCATTATGGGTGAGATTAGGAGGTAAGATGGAGAGAGAAAGGTAGTTGAGTATTGTTTGTACCAAAGGTCACTCGGGTCGGAGGTGATGGTTCTAATGGAGTAAACATCGTGAGGTAAATAAGAAGGTGATTGGAGTCATTATATGGTGACAAAGATTTTAGAATTAGCAGGCGAAGAAGGTATTTGGGAAGCCAAGCATGCCATGGTATCTACAAATTTGTTAGTTGAACGTGGGATGGTTTGAAGGGTGTAATGGTCAAAGGTGGTCAAAAGTACATCTACATGATGTTTATACTTTTGAAGTATCTCATTACAACATTGGTATATACCATTGACTTGGTTTATGACCAATTGAGAATCACCAAAGATGTTGATGATTTGACATCTAGGGGTAGGTAGGTGGCTTGGAGACCTATACGAGTGCTTCAGTATTGGAAATATTGTTTGTACATTCAAAATCAAGTTTGAAAGACAAAGGCATGGGTTCACCATCAAGAGGAATGAGGATAATACCAGCCCCACCCCCACGCTGACACTTGGAACCATCGAAGAAGAGTGTCATTTGGTAAGGGGGTTCATCCAAGGAAAGGGTAGCAATTGACTCATCTGGAAAGTCAAAATTAGAGGGTTGATCCCGAAATAGGTGCATCAGCCAATTGGTAGGATGATAGCTTAGCCCTTGATGGACTTTTGATGAATGAATTTGAGGTCAAGATCAGCTAAAAGCATAAGCCATCATGTGGACATGCTGATTTTGATAAGGTTTGGCATACATGAAGTGTAAGGGTCGTGTTGGTCACAACATAGGTTTTGTGGTTGAAGTAGGTAATGATGGAGTTTTTGGTGGCAATGAAAACTAAGGCTAAGAAAAGTTTTTGGGGTGGGTGTATCGGGTTTCATAGTCCAAAAGAGTATGACTTATGTAATAAACCACCGCTCCTATGTGTTGTTCATCGTGATGAGTGAGCATGGCTCCCAAGGAATGATGGTAGAAGCTGAGATGTATAGGTAAAAAGGTTGATCATCTTTAGGTGGAATGAGTAATGGTGGTTGGAGAAGGTATTGTTTTAAGGCCTCAAAAGCTTTTGTGGTAGTCATCATCCCATTTAAAGGAGACATCCTTCTTGAGAAGATGATGAAATGGTTGACATCGATCAGATAATTGTGAAATGAAATGGTGAATAGACTGTAACTTACCTTGCAGGCTATGGAGTTGTCTAAGGTTAGTAGGTGGAGGCATTTTGAGAATGGCCTTGACTTTAGCAGGGTCAACTTCTATACCATGTAGGGAAATGATAAAGCCCAGAGTTTTCTTGAGAGGACCGTGAAGACGCACTTCTTAGGCTGAAGGTGAACACAATATTTAATGAGATGGTCAAAGATGGTTTTGAGGATGGTAAGGTGCTTGAGTGGCATTTAGATTTGGCCAAGAGATCATCCATGTAATCTTCCAATATATGATGCATGATGTCATGGAAGATGTAAGTCATAGCCCACTGATATGTGGCACCAAGTGTTTTTAAGGCCAAAAGGCATGACTCGATAGCAGAAGGTCCCCAAGGGGTGATGAATGAGGTTTTGTGTTGATCCTCTGGGGAAAGAAAGATTTGGTTATAACCCGAGAAGCCATCCATGAGTGATAAGCATCTCGTGGCAGCGGTAAGGTCAACCAACTGGTCAATACCAGGTAAGGGAAAGTCATCTTTCGGACATGCTAGGTTGAGGTCACAAAAGTCCATGAAAATATGGAGTCCCCCTATCACCTTAGTGACAGGGACAATGTTAGAAATCCAATGAGGATAATCAATGGGTAAGATGAAGGAAATGGAAAGAAGGCGCTGAAGTTCTTCTTTGATGAGAAGGGAAATGTGAGGGTGCATTTTTCTCAGCTTTTGTTTGATGGGTTTGGCATCGGGAATGGTTGATGATATTGTGGACCACTATGGTGGGGTCAATATCGGGCATGTCTACATAAGACCAAGCAAAAGTGTGGTTATGATCTTGAGAAAAGAAGTGATGGCTTCCTATTCAGCAACATCTAAAGATTGACCGATCTTTAGGATGTGTGGGTCATCCTGAGTATGAATGTTGATCTCGATAGTCGATTCATTCAACATGGTTTGCATCTCAGAAGGTAACGACCGATGAATATATGAGTCTTCTGCACCAAGGTAGGTGAGTATAGATTCATCATCCTGACATTGAATGACATTAATTGAAGGTGTATCATCATCGATCATTTTAGGATATAGGAAGGGAAGAGTGGAAGGGCCTCACCCTCACGTTGATAAGTCAAAGGCCCCAAGGAAATGGTGTTTATGAAAAAAAAAAAGTTAGGAGGGATAGATTCAGGATCCATCGACTCCATTGGTGAGGGTGGTGATGAAGGTGCAGAGCGGGTGAAGAAGGTGGAGAAGGGCTGATGTCCTTGATGAGTTCAATGCGGGCCTATTTGGTAGGTGGTTCAGAAAGCCGATACCACTATGGTCATTATGTTTTGGGTGGTACATGGAATGAAAGTATGGTGGCCTTGCTCATAAAATCCAAAACCAAAACCCTTCCATGCACATCGGTGCAGAAGGTGTGGGAAAAATGGTGATTGGTAAGTGATTGGAAGTCACGGAAAATGGGTGAGTTTGTGATGATGGTGGTTCGGTGTGTAAGTGGTAGTATCAAGTCCCCCATAGGTGAGACTAGTACGAAGGTGAGGAGGACCATAAAAGAGACGTTCTCCTATATGGTGATCATAACATGGGTGTTGGTGAAGGCTTCCATACTCTTGTGGAGTAAGGAATGTGTTGACACTATATAGGTGGTATTCCCCAGTGAGGCATTGAAAACACCTTCCAAGGGATCAGTGGTTGGTATGTAGGTAGCTGGAATGGATGATGTGTCAGAGGTCGATGCGGAGGTGGAGTTAATGGATGGGAGGCTAATGGGTCAGCCATGGAGGTTCAGGGCAGTGGTAGGAATGGAGGAGGTATGTGTGGTTGAGGTAGTGGTGATTGGTAAGTGGAGGTGTAGGTGAAGTGGTGGTGGTCATAGAGGTAGACACTTTAATAGGTATGAGCACATCATTGGGTCGGTAAAGCATGTTGCATGTTTTAAAAGGTGATGGATCAGCTAGAATGGTATAGGTGTGTCCTTCATGTTCAAACTTTACACAATGATGCAAAGTGGAAGGAACACAACCCATGACATGAATCTAGGGTCTCTCCAAGTAACAAGTTATATTGGAATTCCCCTCCAAGATGTAGAATAATTCTGGAATAGTGTAGGGGCCCACGCAAATGTGGAGGATGATGGTGCCTAGTGTAGAGGTGATAGCATCATTGAATGAATGCAACATGACAGGATGTTTATGCATGTAATTGTCAGGTATGTGCATTTGAGTGAATGCATGGGATGAAATGATGTTAATGCTAGCACCCCCATCAATCATCACATGTGGCATACCCATATGTCATCGATGTGGATAGAGATGAAGAGGGCTGGGTCTGGGTCATCATTTTGGTGTGGTGTGATCTCTTCCTCTGAGAAGCTAAGGGAGGCTACTTGGTGAATAGGGTGGGGTGAAGATGAAGGTGGTAATTTAGTGAGAGAGGCTACATGATGGGGTGTGATAATGGAGGCTACGGGTGTAGGGTCATTGGGTAAAACCTCAATAGATTGAAGAACCTCCATGAGAGCTTGATGATGGGATTTCGAGGTTTGGATGAGGTCATATAAGGACATTTTGAGGGGAGATTGGTGTAATTGTTTGAGCATGGTGCGATGTGTGACCCCATTAGAAATAGGATATGTGGGGCCATGGATAGTGATTTTAGGTATGGGTGTAGATGGTATGTTGGGTATAGGATTAGTTGGTGGGTTCAGTTTCCTTTTCTTTTCCCTTATCCTTCTGAGCATGTGTAGTGATGTGTATCATGTTGATTTGAGGGGAGGCATGAAATGGAGAAGGTGTAGGATGAGTGGTATAATGACATGATGGGAAAAAACCTACTGGAGGAGAAAATCCTTGTGAAGTGAGCTGAGTGCAATGACATTTAGGGTGATGGCGTGAAAAGTTCTCTGATGCAAACCATGTTAATTTCAAATCTTGGGGTGGCTCTAGGAGTTATGAGGGTGGAGGTTGTGGTTGTTGAGTGGGAAGTGTGGGAATGGGTGTCGGTGAAGTAGGTCCTCATCGAGAAGGTTGTCATCATCAAAGTTGGCTTCACAGAGGACACAACTGGATAAGGATGGTTTTCAAGGCCTTGCAGTTTCCACATCGTGCCCTAGCACATGATGGTATGCGTAAATTTTAGTATCATCAAACCCTTTTGGCTTGGGTTTGAGGGGTCATAAGGTCTGAGTGGTGGTAATGTGATGAAAAGTCTCAAGGAGGTTGGTTAAAATTTGGCATAAGACCCCGCTAGTGGATCACAATGGGAAGTGAAATGTGGGTTTGGGTGTAGGTGTGGTTGATTATTGAGGAATGGTCTTTATAAGAGGAGGAGAGGATCGAGCTATGGCTATTTTGGGGTGTGGCATGGTGGTTTTGGGTGTGGTGTGTTTGTTTAGGTAGGGGTATAGTAGATGGATGGGTAGGAGGGTGTGTGGTTGTTTTGACTACCTTATTGTGGGGTAGTGGAGTTTTTTTTTTGGGTCACACCTTCTTGGGTAAAGGTGATATGGGTGTATAAGGTCTAGAAGGAAAAGTAGATGGGGGAAGAGGATGAGTTACCCATGGGGATAATGGAGGTGCTGTGAAGGTAGAGGATGCGGGTCATGCAGGAGGTGTAAGGGACAAAGATTGAAATGTAGTGGGTAGTGAAGTAATACTAAGGGTATTGGAGGTATGGGTGGTAAAGATGTTCAGGTGTGGGTGTAAGTGTGTTTGGGTGTCTGGGTAGGTTAGAGTTTGTGAGGAAGGAATGGGTTGTTGTGTTTTTGTTTATTGATGGGTGGAGGTTTCTTGACCATGTTGGGAAGCCGAGGTCCTAAGACATGGATAGACAGGCAGGTGTGTGAGTGTGCAAATGCTGGGGTATGAGTTCTATGGGTTGGTTCTTATGTTATGTTTTGGTGTTGGAGTAGGTGTGGTGTTGACTTTGGAGGATGTAGCTAAACCTAGTTTGATAGGTGGATGAGTAAGGCTAGTGGTGGGGTGACCCCTAAAGTGGTAATAGGTTTAGTCGAGGAAGATGCCATAGGTGTGGGTTTGGGTTTAGATATAGGTTGGGTTATGGGTAAGGGTGTGGTTTGAGCTATGATGGGTGTCGTGGAAGGAGTTGTGATAGAAGTGGTTGTGTTTGGTTGATTGGTCGAAATATTTTTGGGTAGATAGTGGAAGTATCAACAAGTGACATCTACATCTGTGTTGAGACGGGAAGCAAAAGGCACCCCATAAGTAAGGCCCTATCCACATAATCTAAGTGATGGCCAAATGTGAGAATGACATGTCTGTAGGTGGAGTTGATGAGGAATTAATGGAAATTCCCATAAAATGTGTCTTAGAGATGGGGAATTGGCTAGCTTCAACTTCCGTGGGTAAGAGAGCTGAAAGTAGGTCTGCAAGATTTTGGGTAGCTGATGGAGAATGCTCACCAAGAGGCAAAGGTATCTCAACTGGGTCTGTGATGGGTGGAGGAGATGATGGGTGCTCCTCTATAGGTGGAGGAGATGATGGGTGCTCCTCTGTGGGTGGAGGAGGTAAATAAGTATCCTCCATGGACTGAAGAAGTACTATGGGTAAAGGTTCTCTAAGTGGAGAAGCCAAAGGTGAAATGGTCTCGATGTTAGCGGAAGGACTCCTCCATAGGTGAGGAAGGAGATGAAAGGTGTTCCTCTATGGGTGAAGGAATAGGGAGGTTGGTTCCAATGCAGAAGGAGGATTTGGGCTAGAATTTCCTCTATGGAAGGAATATGGGGTAATTGGGAGGTGATGGTACATCATTAAAAATAGCGTGAACCTCGTGGGTATGGGTATCATGAGTTCGAGGTCTCACCGTTTTTGATCATGATGAAGGGGCATGATTGGGAAATGGTTTCTTGAAGATGTGTAGGTTTTGGTTGGTAGGTGTGTTAGGATTATCCATGGTTAACTCACCTTTCTCAAGCATTTCTTGGACAATGTTTTTGAAAGTGATGCAATTTCCATCACTATGACCCTTTACTCGATGATAGTTATAGAAGTCATGTTCTTTATACCATGTGGGCATGGGGGAGCAAAGTAGGTCAAAACCAAAGTGTGTGGTTTTATAGGTGGAAGGGTGATGGCTCTCGACTTTGATAATAAGCTTTTCTAAGACAGAAGAGTAAGGTTCCCAATTGGGGTGTATTTCCACTATTCTCATCTGAATTGAAAAGTCTGGATGGGTGAGAGATTAGATGAGGGGGTAGCCTGATTTGATAGATGAGATGGGCCAAGCCTTGAGTACCACTACGTTAGTGGTGCCCTTAGCTTTTGAATAATTTTTTGTGGTTTGGAAGAAGAAGAGGTATCATTGACTTGAATGTCAAATTCTTATTGTGTAATTGGATTTTCTTCTCTTCGATGGCCCGAATCTCTAACTTTCGTGCCATAGTGAATGCTTCATCAAATGTTCGGAAGGTTTGGACCTGCAAGGTTGGTGAGATATGTCTAGCACAAGCCCATGTGAAGAGCTTGATGAGTTCTATTTGGGGTAGTTGGAAGGTGAGTTGGTTGATCAAGCTACGCCAATGAGTGACAAAATCTATGATAGATTCATCTTCATACTGACGCGTGGAGTATAGGTCGGTCATGGTAACCTTATTGATGATATTGATAGAGAAATGATCCAAGAAGGCTTGGGCTACCTGATTGAATGAGAATATAGAGTGTCTAGGTAACCCACTATACCAATCTAATATAGGTCCAGTGAGAGACATGGGAAAGGTTCTCAAGAGCAAAGCATCATCGTGAGTGATCAGATAACACCCATGTTTGAATGACCACAAATTCTTGTCATGGGTCTTCTTGCTATTAAAATGATTGAATTTAGGCATCTCCCAATGCATGGGGTATGGATGAATAGGAATGGATGGGTGGATGGGTTCATTACAAATCTTGTCATAGGTGAGAGTGTTGTGGGAGCCGAAACCGATGCCTCCAATGTTCTACATCTTGTCCAACATCAATTTGATTAGGTCGTTGGTAGGTTGTGATGATTGGGTGCCTCCTGTAGCATGAGAGGGTTGGTTTTGGGCATATAATGGGGGTGGCACTCTAGTGTATGGTGCTACCATGTAGGTTGATTGAGAAGAAGGTAGTGAAATAGGGGTATGTATCAGAGTGAATAATAGATGAAATGAGAGGCTATTGATAGTATGTATATGGAGGTGGAAGGGTCGTGGTAACCCTAGTGGCAATGGGGGCTAATGATTGTGGAATGGAAAGGACCACATTCTGAAAAGGGGTAGGGGTCACCGACACTAGAGGTGGTAGTGTAGCTATGGGTATGTGTGAGACATTAGGGGTAGATGAGGTTGTGTTTTGGGTAGTTTTCAAGGGTATGGTGGATGTGGCGGGTGCCATGGAGGTGGCAGATGTGGCAGTCATAGCGGGTATAGGACCTAGCTATGAAACGACTAGGGGTAAGGTAGATGTGGGAAGCACAGAGCCAGATGGGGCTGATGTAGGAGTGGGAGTGAGATTCGGGGGATAGATATGGGCATGCCATATATCAACTGACCCGAGGCATCTCGAGTGGATGAGTGGGAAAGGTAAAACTGCAAAGCGGTAGGTTTTGGTCAAGGAGTCATGTGAACTCCTCATCTCTCTAGTAGTGATAGTGATAGTTGGATGGGATCCATGGCTGGTGATAAAATGGAAGGTGGTGAAGGACTAGGTGGGAGTGGTTGACAATTGGTGTGAAATACAAGTGTGCTTGCTTTTTTAGTCAGCACCATGTGAACCAATACTGATCAGGTAGGGCTACTTCTCTGTAAATGACACAGAAAAACAATAGGAACAAGTGAAATCGCGGAAAAAAGTGGATTAGGTACCAAATGTTGGTTGGAAAGTGAAATAGGCTAACCGATGCTGGTTAGGGAAAACCGACACGCCGGTTAGGGGTAACTACCGATCACTATAGAAAATGGACAATGAGTGAAAAACAAGGTATAAGGTCAAATCTGATAGGTATGCCAAATCTGATGAGGTTTACAATGTCAATGGGAATGATAGTAGTGACAGGGACTGTGAAAAGTGGAAGAAGATGAATAAATAGCAAGGATGAAGATGAATAAATGTCCCTTTGAGTAGGTTAACAAAAGGACCTAGAACCAACGCCGGTTGGGTATAACCGATGACGGTAAGAGGGTAATCGATGATGGTCATGGACCGACACCGGTCACTATGAAATTGAAATAGTGATGAAAGAATGGTGGTTGTGAATTAAAATCTGATGTGGAATCAAACCCAGAATTCTAAGAATGATGAGAATATGGTCCAGGCACACTCAGGTGAAGCTAGAATACACCAGCTATGATGAGGAGCATGCAAGGATGAACAAGAAAAATGAAGAATGTGATCTCTCACCTCAAAACACAAGCCAAGTAAAAACACTAAGAAAATGTGATCCTAAGAGTGCCTTTTCTATTATGTTTGTTTAGCTTATGCTATTTAAGGACTGACTCATGAACTGTGAAATAGATTTTTTTGGTGAGGATGGCTTCCTACGAAGAAGGAGATCTAAAAGGTGAGGTTTCAGGTATGTTATGGTGGGGGTGGCTTCACTCTGAAGTATGACTCGACAGAGCAGTGAGCTGGGGAGTACCTACCAATCCTCTCATATCAGTGTGATCATTGACAGCATTCCTAGAAAGATGTTGTTTAAGAATATGTATTTATTTTGAATTTGTGTAATTTGGCAAGACTCAGAGAGAGAGAGAGAGAGAGATGTGCTTTCTATGGTTTGTTTGTCAACCATCAGCTGGTCATGACTTCCAGTGTATAGGTTGCCCTCAATTAATGTGAGCTAATGCGATAAATCAGAATGCAATGCACTTATTTTTAAGCCCAAATCAAAGTGTGAAGTTGGATGACACAAAAAGATGAAGAGGAAGAGGGATGCTCTTTCACTACAATGCAAAAACATGAAGAAATGGTTCTTTTTAATTACACCAAAAGAAAGGTTTCCTTTAGAGAAAATAGAAAGAAAAGGTAGGTTACCAAGGAAGAAAATTAATGTGTATGCTTTTCAGAAGGGAAACAAACACACAAATTTTCCTAGGAATGAATAAAATGCAAGGAACCCCAGATGGGTCCCACCGGGCATGCCAAAATGTTTCACCTGATTCTTAGACATTTCTTTGAAGTATTGATGAAACAGATAGGGTAACGGGCATAGGAGGAATACCTATTGAAATGTTGGTTGATGGGTTGTTGCGCGCGTATGACTTCTGAATCCACAACTGATTGTGAGAGCTTCCTTTTGGCTAGGAGGAACTACCTATAATGAAAAAACAAGACCACCAGAAAGAGTTAAACAATGTGTAGTGAACTACCTAGCATGTGCTAGATCCAGAAGTGTGATACTTCCTAGATGGCTATCAGTCCACTATTTTAAACAATTTAATGTAGGAAATGAAGTAAATCCTATTGTAATTTGAAATGATTTAGGTATCTCACTTAAAACATAATAAGAAAGATCTAATCTAACAGGCTAGGTTAGAATAGGATCTAAAGGTCAAATAACTAGTTCTTGAATCTCTGTAGGTCTGACAGAGGTCTCAGGTAGATCACAGGTGAATGAGGGTGATGTAGAATTAGGTGGATAGGTCACTGTTCTGGGTTGTATGGGAAAATACAGAGACCGATGCTGGTTAAGGGTGACCAACGACGGTTGGGTATAATCGGCCCTAAGTTATCTTATGGAAAATCGGGAATGCCACAGAAGAGTTTTAGGTCTCCTTTGTGATTGCACAAAGGATTTTGGTTGGTTGGAATGAGGTATTGGGTGGTTTGGGTTGGATTTGATGAGGTTTTAATGGGTATATGGAGGGGTGAGTATTAATGGAGGTCAATGGGTGGTTAGGTAAACAAAGGGTGATAATATAATGATGAAATGAAATGAACCAGAGAAGTATAACATTTTACTTACTCAGATTCTGGTCCTGGATGCTTGTGAGTGAGGGATGGAGGTGTTGGTAAGGGTTGAAGACTATGCAGATGATCACCAATCATAGGAGAGCTTCTTGCATGGGCTGCATGTGCATTCCTTTTTACTTGGTTAGATCAAATCCTTGCTGGGGTGAGTGTTGGATGGCTGTGTAGGAGAAAATGCTTGATCTCCTTCCTCGCATGCATGTTCTCGCTAGAATTCATTCTCAAAAGATGTGATATCTCTCAGGGATGTGCTAATGTTCACCAACCTTGAAAATAAGGTTTTTGGGGGTTAAAACTTTAAAGTGGTTCGGCAACCGGTGAAAAACATCGATCAAGGATTTCCTGGGGTAGGAGATCCTCTTGATTTTCTCGAGATCTCGTGTCATTAACTTGTGGATTAAACTAGAAACTCTTGAAAGCATGTGGGAATGTGGTTAGAGGGAATGTAGGCATTGATTTCTAGGGTTTGGGAAAGTCTTAGTTAGTTATGAAAACTTACTAAGAATAGGTATTAAGGTGAGTTGGTTTGATGAGGTGTCTAGTGAGGTGTATGTGTGGATATTATCCAAATTAAGAAATTTAAATAATAAATATGGTGAGGATAATGAATTAATTTAATTAAATTAATAAATTAATATTAGTGGGGTGAAGGGGGCCATGTCTAGGTGAATGTGATGAAGGGTGCTTATTTGTCGAGGGACCAAGCGGGGAGTGTGACCTAATTTTAGTGTCTACTATTACATAGAGTGTAACCTAGCATGAGACAACTCAATTCTTTTCTCTTATGCACACAAAGGTGTTAATGCGTGTTACAACCAAGACATCCACTTGTGCATTTTAAATCCCACCAAGAGAACAATCATAAAATTTTCATAAGAAAATACTACCTTGGTTGGTATAATTCCAATTGCACCTAAGGATCAATGCCCAACTACAAAAAGAGATTTTAGGTGAGAAGACATGTTTAAGGTAGACAACCTTCATGAAATACCAAGGTGATATGTTGTTAGTAACTAGGGCGACACATTTAACTGAGAGGGACTAAAGAGTTCATTAACAAGAGTTTAAGTCATAGAACAACTATTTCATGATCTCCATTTATGTCGTTTGGATCCAATACGGACTTCATTCACTGATTAAGTTAATTTCTAGATCTAATCTCGTAAGACCTGGAAATCCAAAAGGACACTAAAGGAGTATTATCTCTACTTACCTTACAGATGGTAAGGTTATATTACATAGTCATTACTTTGAACAAGGACTCATAAGGTGACTTCCAAGGTAGTATTGACCACTCAACACGGTGTCGGGCCTGAAGAGAGGACATTCTCCTCACGGTTACAAAACTAGAAGGAAACCACATACTCCAGATAACGTTGGACCATGTCGTTCCTAAAAGATGGGTTCACGACAATGTTGCTAAGCATAATGACTATGATGGTAAACCCAAACTAGGGGTTTTATTTACATAAATCTAGGAGGTTCCATCGAGTGCAAGTTTAAGTTCATTCTATAGTTTTCAATTTCTTCTATGGTAAAAAGGATCACACATGAAGACATGTTACACACAAATCTTATATTAGGGTTGAGTGTTTCGATTGAAACTCTTTATTACATTTATGAGGTAAGAATACAACCTAGTAATTAATTAATCATTTATTGAACACTGAAAATGCATTACAATATATTAACTTCAAATTCATTTACTATATATATATCAAACCCTTTTACCATACGCAACTATAAATCAAATTGAACTTGTGATTAATGCACATTTCCTAAGATATCCCTAAAAATAGCATCTCATACATATTAGCAAATTTCAAATATAACTTTTCTATAACAAAAGACTACATTATACATATATTCATTTTACAATGACCTATATAAATTACAATAAGAAATAATGAATTACACATCACCTTTTTGCCATCTTTCTTGCATCTGCTAAAACCAGGTGAGCATGAAATCAATGATAACTCACTGGCATGGAATCCACCCTAATCTAACATAATTAATGTTTTTCAGTTCCCCATTTACATATAATAATAATTATAATTTACATTCGAAAGAAAAGGTTTAGAAACATGAATTCATTTCACTTCATTTCGTAACCAAGGAGAGAGAAAGAGAAAGAAGAGAGAGAAACACCATTTTGTCAAAAGTTCTATTTCACACAACAAGTTACACTATGGAGTTTTCAAACAATTATTTACATGTGTCAAAAGTTTCCACGGTGATTTGGAAACCCGACAAGGGTCCTACAACTTCCTTTTACATTTTCCTGCTAGCTACAAAAACATGCAAAACATGCTTGAAGGCTAAGAAACAACTTTTAAACATTATCTTCCGATGAGAAAACACACCATGTTTAAATTTCTACGTGCCCACTTATATACCAAGAGTTCATAGGAACTGACATAATTTAGAACTAGCAAATGAACACTTTACGATTAGTGGCTAGTTTTTTGGGGCCATCGGTCATAAATGAGCTAGTTGTTAATGATCAAAAGTGAGCTCGAGGGCTCAGAAAACCACATCCAAAACTGACGTTCGATGGATGAATGTGCAACAAGGAACTTCCTACAAGTTCCCCTATATAAGGAGAATTCATAGAGTCAGCGGGACTGAGAACTAGAAAACAGTTTTCAAATGGTGACATGTTTTCTAGAGCGACAAGTCGTAATTGGTCTAGTTTGACCTCGTCAAACTGTGACCGAGAGGCCTACAAAATGCCTTTTCCAAACTAACCTGAAATGTGATTTTTCTAAACCGAAGTTTTTAGGTAATTGTCTAGTAAAAGTACTAGAGGTTTGCACGAAGGCGGATAATAATTTCTCTATCCTAGGTTTCAAATGGTGGTTCAAAATGAAAGCCAACTTTTTAGATTTAGCAACTTCCTACTGTTGTAAAATAGTGTAATGAGGCTCCTATAAGGGCGTCAAAAAGGTCACAAATGTTCATTTGGGGTCGATCCAAAGATTGAAGTGACACCTCACATAACAAGGTACACATAGGAAACTTAACATCTCTTTTTCCAGAGTTACGAAGGTTACTTTGCAAGTCTCAAAAAATCACAATTGATCTATTTAAACAAGGGAGTGGTCAAATCATTTACAGGGAACTCAACTTCAACCTATCAATAGAAAAGGGTACTGTAGTAATCTATTTTGGTTGTGATGTTTTCTAGATCATCACAAAGTGAGGGTTCAAGTTTATTGTCTACTACAGAAATATTAGATCTGTAAGTTACGATATATGGTTTTACTATTTTTAAAACAAGTTTATTTTATACAGTATAATATATGAAAATCCTTTGATTTTAAAAATTCATTTCATTGCAAAAAGGAAAACTAAAGAACAAAAATTATGAGAGATGAGGAGAGATGAACCATGCCTGGAGGAACAAAGTTGGTCAAACCCATGGGATTCAGTTTGGCATCACACTTTGGCATTTTCATCAAACATTTCACAAGCATCGATCTATCCTCCATGATGACACACAAATCTTCTTGATCCCTTGAAAAATTTCAAACAGGATATGTTTCCCATTATGTTTTCATGATTGACTAAGGCCTACTCAAGACTCCAAACTGAATATACCCTATAATCATTAAATTCCATTTTGACCTAGGCTGGGAAGGTGCTGGCAAAGGTTGTAGAAATATGGATTTGCACCTACCCACCATATTTTCTTGAGAGTTTCTAAGAATTTTCAACGAACTCATTTTTTTGTATATCCAAAAAAAGTTGTAGTCCACGAGCCACATTTCATGTGTTTAAAATGAATAGTTCACCTGTCAATGCATGCTTCCATGTTTTTGCATACCTATCTACCAGAGCACCTCAAACTACAACATCTGACACTATTCCTATATCTTGTATGCTTTGATGGATGTCCATAATGTGTCTCATATAGCTCACATCTAGCACTGGATGGGAGATGCTAGCAGTGGTTATTGAATCTGGATTTAAATATTTCCATAAAATTTTCTCAAAAGTTTCTATAGCCTTTTCAACAAACCCATTTTGTGTATATCCTACAAAATTGTAAGAATCTGTCAATGGAACTTAAAACTACAAAAATGAAAAAAATTTTCATTTTGGCATTGATAGGAGGAGTGGAATGAATTCGATTTCCATTATGCTTTGATGGACATCATCCTTCCCTATTCTCATGCTTCCTTTTGACATAGGCTGGGAGTATGTGGAAAAACATGAGTTGATCAGGTTGGAGGCCTACCTTTGTTGCAATGTATAATGTCTATCTCAAGGGAAAACCCATATCATTTTTCACACTTTTGTGCCCTTTCATGGACACAACTATCTAAACCATGTTAAATTTACAATGTTTCCTTGTGTTTTAGTGTGTCACAATCTATGGATCCAAATAAAGTTCTTGCATTATTACTCAAGGAAAGTGATAGGTTTGAAAATCTGCTTAGGATATGACAGGTATTAAAGTCCTTCTAGGCACCCATATCCTGTAGGATCTCTTCCACATGCCATACCTGCCATAAACCACCATCCACCAACCACATTCATTTCATTATTTTTTTTTGCATTTTAAGTTGGGCACTACATTTCCCTCCCCTTATAAGAGCATCTTCCTCGATGCGACGCACTTCCGAAACTTGAAGGGTTGGTAGGGAAGAAATTCAATAAGGACACACGTCGCTTAACAAAACAACTGGGTGATACAACACAACCACAAGAGATCAAACTAAATTTAGAAATATCTTAAATTTTAATGTTCTGTGAAGATTGGTAGTTCTCTTTTACTTTATTACTTAGTCTTTTCCTTTAAAGTATTTATTAATCTCAACGCTTAGTATTTCACTATTTAAGAGTTTAATTATCTTATGTTCATAGGTGCCTAACAAAATTGACATCACAATACCACATCAAGGACAAACAAAACACTAATGGTTCACAAGACATATTTCTACATACTTCCATGACTGTATCACATCAGAAGAACTCAACTAACCCAAGGACAAAACATACATAGCTCTCACAACATAGTACTTGTCACACATGTGCTCCCGACACAATAGTACCCATAACATAAGTAGACTACAACAACGTGGAATTCCCAATAGGTACACATATAAAGGTTTCACAAAACTCTAGACCATAACTATAGCTACATAGTGTCAAGATGGAAACAATGTCACAAGACATAAACCAGAATCTCAAGAGTACACATAAAGCCATAATACTAACACCATACACCTCCCACAACATCATGAAAAAAATCCATATACCTCCCAAAGCATCACCAACAACTACATGAAATAAAATAAAATAAATAAAACTCCAAGTGCACTAATCACACACACATACACAAGTCTCTTATGCCTCCCTCAAAGCATCACAAAACAACTCCATATACCTCCCAAGCATCAATCACACCCACAAAAATATCTTATGCCTCCCTCAAGTCTCTTATGGCTCCCTCAAGTAATAAAATAAAGATAAATTTTCCTTTTCGCTCCCCAAAAGAGGTCGGTCACCCTATGGCCCTAGGTGCATAGGGTCCAGATACCTCTAACCCAAGTGACATAATAACTCATGGTTCAACAACCCACTAGTTATCTGTAACTCCTTGGGGTGTACCCCCATACAATGAAGTGGGTCCATAGGTTCCACCACTCCATGGTGAATCCCATGACCCTATTCCAATACATTACGACATTAGAACCAACACAAACAAACCATTCAAATGCCAAGTGGAAAGATCTAAAGCCTTGGGCTAAGCTATAAAATTTTTAAACTTAAAAATAAAATTTAAATCTAAGCAAAACAAATGGCCAAATAACCATAGTTAGTGCAAAAAAATCTGCATGTTAGTGCATCAACCATATAAATGCCCAAAATATAAGAACATGTCAATCAAGAAAATTGTTGGTTCTAGCAAGAAAAGGGAAAGTTTTCAATTTACAAATAAAATACGTGTATAGGAATAACACATTATGATAACTATGTGGCCTTATACAACCACCAAGGGGGTACTCAATGAGTTTCTAGCACTTGGAAACATTGAGCCTCAGCTCGTAAAATATCATATCAATAATACAACTATCATCATCTCTGTTTGAATCATCCCGCCACCACTTCGACAAGGCTCAACATAGTCAAAATCACATAGGTTGAATCCATACGATAACCATATCGGGAGAGAGAAAGGAGTACAAGTCACCATCTACTGAGCCTAAGGTGTCCATGAAACACAATATGTATGACACCGTTGAGCAAGTGCCACACATACCAAACAAAAAAAGTGGGTTTTCAGCCTATGTAAGGCTCCACTCCCTATCTTGTACTCAGCTCGAGTGAATGGTCAATGGTACACATTTCCTCACTCCAAACATACACCTTTACTGATTCCCTTAGGTTAGGTTAGTGTAGGGTCCACAACATAACACATAACTACATCACTAACACAATGGTGATTCACACAAATTAACCATAGCATCTTACGCATGGTATATATATAGGGTAAAACACAATCATTACTTTCATGGGTTTCAATACATCACATTAACACATAATGCACCCAAAGTGCAAGGACTATACAATAGGGATCATACGTTCACCATATGCCCCTAAATCATGACATGAACCATCAAAAATTACATAATTTATACGTATGATGAACACAATGTCTAACATTACAACATATAGTCAATTGTACAATTACAACATGGTGACACACATGATTTATCACAACATGGTGATGACATCATGATAAAATCCAATTCACTTTACAACAATTTTGTCATGCAATACCTCAATACACCTTCATATCACATAATGCCAAAATGCTCCAATACTCCACAATCCACAATAACATTATTTTTCACACACAATAAGGTGGTACATCACACATGAATTCCTCATTGAATCAATGAAAAGGAGAGTGAATACTCTCATCACAAGCACATCAACATGATAAAATATGCACTAAGTGACATACACCACATGTGCTTCCATAAGGTCACAATTACAACATTGTTCACATCATGCTTATATCACATTACTCTTCCAATATCCACCACCATTATGCAGCACCATCACAACTCCATTCTGCCCCAGAGGTTCAAGAGCATGAACCTTCAGCTCTGATACCAAGTGTAATGCCCACAATTTACACATAAAAGAATAACAATAAAATACTAGGATAAATTTTTTTGACTTACATTTCTCACTACACAACACTACAAGGACTCCAAGTAAAGAAAGTCAACAATGCATATGACACTTTCATAAGTTTTCGACTCACATAGACACCTGAAAACACCATCTACAAGTCGATGCCACACTTTACTCAATGAACAAATACTAGGAATGACTCAACCACAAGAAAAGGGACTCAAGGATTGGTAAACCCACAACACATCATTACCATGATTTCATCTCCATTACGATTAACATTCCAATAACTTTATTAGGTAAGTATAATTTTCTCTCTTTTTTTACCTACAGATTCATAAGTTCATTCCACATTTAACTTACAGTTTGACCATATAAGTTTTCTCTTTATCCCTTATGAAAATCTTCCATAACTTACATAATTATTTTCCATATTTTAGATTTAAATACGAGGTTCCTACTTCTCTCATTCTTACGCTAAAAGTTTGTTTCTAAAAAAAATGTTTAGTTGATGTTTAATCTTATCCTCATTATGCATGGGGACCAACCAGAAGTTGTCGAGAAAAAAAAATAATACGATTCAAGGGAGGTGAAGGTTCAAGTTTCTCTTTCCTATAAATTTCCTTCCATTTGAAGCACATTTGTTCTCGTATACTATGGTTATTTTAGTTCCAAATTTAGTTGATTCAGTTAAGCCTTTACATGACATAATTTTATTTTATTTTATTTTTAGTGGACTCTATAATGGCTCAAAAGCCTAGTCCCACCACGAGCAGTTTATATCCACTCTCCACAACAAAATTCAATTCTTAAATCAACCATAAGGACTTCAAGTGAAATTGTTTTCTTAATCCATTGACACATATACTCTTGTTTCTCATTTCATTTACATTGTTTCTTAGATCTCTTTTTGGTCACTTAATAGCATGAAGAGTTACGAAATTACTTATCTAACATCTTGAAGAAGTATATCTTTTGTTATCCCAAAGTTTTCTCTGACCAAGGAAATTCATATTATTTTTAACATAAGTAAATGTCAAATTGAGTTATAAGGATTCCAAGAGTGACATTATTCTCAACCTCAAATATATTTTTCCTTTTATATGATTTACTCTTACATCGCACTAAGGTCTCATTTATAGCATCATTTTATAACATTTGTAACATAATAAACACATACTTTTCACTAATGGATTCACTACTACATGGAGTGTAACCTAGCACGAGACAACTCAATTCTTTTCTCTTATGCACAACAGTGTTAACGCGTGCTACAACCAAGACATCCACTTGTGCATTTTAAATCCCACCAAGAGAACAATCATAGAAATGTCATAAGAAAAACTACCTTGGTTGGTATAATTCCAATTGCACCTAAGGATCTATGCCCCAACTACAAAAGATATTTAAGGTGAGAAGACATGTTTAAGGTAGACAACCTTCATGAAAGACCAAGGTGATATGTTGTTAGTAACCAGGGTGACACATTTAACTGAGAGGGACTAAAGAGTTCATTAACAAGAGTTTAAGTCATAGAACAACTATTTCACGATCTCCATTTATGTCATCTGGATCCAACAGGGACTTCATTCGCTGATGAAGTTAATTTCTAGATCTAATCTCGTAAGACTGGCAATCCAAAAGGATACTAAAGGAGTATTAGCTCTACTTACCTGACAGATGGTAAGGTTATATTGCATAGTCATTGCTTTGAACAAGGACTCATAAGGTGACTTCCAAGGTAGTCTTGACCACTCAACATGGTGTCGGGCCTGAAGAGAGGACATTCTCCTCACGGTTACCAAAACTAGAAGGAAACCACATACTCTAGATAACGTTGGACCATGTCATTCCTAAAATATGGGTTCATGACAATGTTGCTAAGCATAACGACTATGATGGTAAACCCAAACTAGGGGTTTTATTTACATAAAGCTAGGAGGTTCCATCGAGTGCAAGTTTAAGTTCATTCTATGGTTTTCAATTTCTTCTATGGTAAAAAGGATCACACATGAAGACATGTTACACACAGATCTTATATTAGGGTTGAGTGTTTCGATTGAAACTCTTTATTACATTTACGAGGTAAGAATACAACCTAGTAATTAATTAATCATTTATTGAACACTGAAAATGCATTACAATATATTAACTTCAAATTCATTTACTATATATATATATATATATATATATATATATATATATATATATATATATATATATATATCAAACCCTTTTACCATACGCAACTATAAATCAAATTGAACTTGTAATTAATGCACATTTCCTAAGATATCCCTAAAAATAGCATCTCATACATATTAGCAAATTTCAAATATAAACTTTTCTGTAACAAAAGACTACATTATACATATATTCATTTTATAATGACCTATATAAATTACAATAAGAAATAATGAATTACACATCACCTTTTTCCATCTTTCTTGCATCCTACAAAACCAGGTGAGCATGAAATCAGTGATAAATCATTGGCATGGAATCCACCCTAATCTAACATAATTAATGTTTTTTAGTTCCCCATTTACATATAATAATAATTATAATTTACATTCAAAAGAAAAGGTTTAGAAACATGAATTCATTTCATTTCATTTCACTTCATTTCGTAACCAAGGAGAGAGAAAGAGAAAGAAGAGAGAGAAACACCATTTTGTCAAAAGTTCTATTTCACACAACAAGTTACACTATGGAGTTTTCAAACAGTTATTTACATGTGTCAAAAGTTTCCATGGTGGTTTGGCAACCCGACAAGGGTCCTACAACTTCTTTTTACATTTTCTGCTAGCTACAAAAATGTTCAAAACAAGCTCAGAGGCTAAGAAACCACTTTCAAACATTATCTTCCAATGAGAAAACACACCATGGTTAAATTTCTACGTGCCCACTTATATACCAAGAGTTCATAGGAACTGATAGAATTTATAACTGGGATAATGCTTTACGATTAGCGGCTAGTTTTTCGGGGTCGTCGGTCATAAATGAGCTAGTTGTTAATGATCAAAAGTGAGCTTGAGGGCTCAGAAAACCACATCCAAAACTGACATTCGATGGATGAACGTGCAATGAGGAACTTCCTACAAGTTCCCTATATAAGGAGAATTCATCAGAGTCGATGGGACTGAGAACTAGAAAACAATTTCAAATGGTGACATGTTTTCTGGAGCGACAAGTCATAATTGGTCTAGTTTGACCTCAGTCAAACTGTGACCAGAGGCCTACAAAATGCCTTTGCCAAACTAACCTAGAATGTAATTTTTCCAAACCAAAGTTTCAAGTAATTGTCTAGTAAAAGTACTAGAGGTTTGCAAAGGTGGATAATAATTTCTCTATCCAGGTTTCAAATGGTGGTTCAAAATGAAAGCCAACTTTTTAGATTTAGCAGCTTCCTACCATTGCAAAATAGTGTAACGAGGCTCCTATAGGGGCATCAAAAAGGTCACAAATGTTCATTTGGGGTTGATCCAAAGATTGAAGTGACACCTCACATAACAAGGTACACATAGGAAACTTAACATCTCCTTTCCGGAGTTATGAAGGTTACTTTACAAGTCTCAAAAAATCACAATTGATCTATTTAAACAAGGATGGTCAAATAATTTATAGGAACTCAACTTCAACCTAGAAATAGAAAAGGGTACTATAGTAATCTATTTTGGTTGTGATGTTTTCTAGATCATCACAAAGTGAGGGTTCAAGTTTATTGTCTACCAGACAATATTAGATCTGTAAGTTATGATATATGGTTTTACTATTTTTAAAACAATTTTATTTTATAGTATAATATACAAAAATATTTCGATTTTAAAATTCATTTCATTGCAAAAAGGAAAACTAAAGAACATAAATTATGAGAGATGAGGAGAGATGAACCATGCCTAGAGGAACGAAGCCAGTCAAACCATGGGATTCAGTTTGGCATCACACTTTGGTACTTTTTCAAACATTTCACAAGCATCGATCTATCCTCCACGATGACACACAAATCTTCTCGATCCCTTGAAAAATTTCAAATAGGATATGTTTCCCATTATGTTTTCATGATTGACTAAGGCCTGCTCAAGACTCCAAACTGAACATACCCTGCAATCATTAAATTCCATTTTGACCTAGGCTGGGAAGGTGCTGGCAAAGGTTGTAGAAATATGGATTTGCACCTACCCACCATATTTTCTTGAGAGTTTCTAAGAATTTTCAACGAACTCATTTTTTTGTATATCGGAAAAAGTTGTAGTCCATGAGCCATGTTTCATGTGTTTAAAATGAATAGTTCACCTATCAATGCATGCTTCCATGTTTTTGCATACCTATCTACCAGAGCACCTCAAACTACAACATTTGACACTATTCCTATATCTTGTATGCTTTGATGGATGTCCATAATCTATCTCGTAGCTCGCATCTGGCACTAGATGGGAGACACTAGCAGTGGTTATTGAATCTGGCTTTAAATATTTCTATAAAATTTGCTCAAAATTTTTTATAGCCTTTTCAACAAACCCATTTTGTGTATATCCTACAATCGTTGCAGGAAGAACTGCCAGGGAACTTACAACTATGAAATCTGACAAAATTTTCATTTTGGCACTGACAGGGAGGAGCTGGAATGAATTCAGATTTCCATTATGCTTTGACAGATGTCCTTTCCTTGTTCTGGCACTTCCTTTTCGATGCAGGCTGGGAGTATGTGGCAAAAACGTGAGTTGATCAGGTTGGAGGCCTACCTATTGCAATGTGACTGTCTCAAGGAAAACCCATATCTTCTACACACTGTCGTGCCCTTTCATGGCCGCAACTATCCAAACAATGTTAAATTTACAACGTTTCCTTGTGTTTTAGTGTCACAATCTATGGATCCAAATAAAGTTCTTGCATTATTACTCAAGGAAAGTGATAGGTTTGAAAAGCTTCTTAGGATGTGACAGGTATTAAAGTCTTTCTGGGCACCCATATCCTGTAGGATCTCTTCCACATGCCATACCTGCCATAAACCACCATCCACCAACCACATTCATAAGGGAATACTCACGCTAAAATACAATTTTTTTCACATCATCGGGGCATGGGCTTCCCCTATCCTACTCCTCCATGGTAATCAAGTTATCCAATTTTGCACACCTGGCAAGATTGGACAAGGGGGTCCTGTCACGTTCAAAATGAAATAATAGTCCCAGGAACCCACCTTCGGTTATTATCGAGATGCAATAATTAAAAAATAATTCCTAAATTGCATATGAAGAGATCACCTAGCATCGAAAGGCACCCAGTTGATCTCGACTCAGTGAAGAGTTCAGGGTCGAGTTGTTAAAGAACCCGGTGTCAAATTGATAGTCATCTCGGAAATCATCTCAGTAGAGACTCTCAGTTGTAAGAGCTCGACGATGGTCTTGTTAATGCAAAATATAGCTCGTTGAAAATTGACAAATGAAAGGAACTGTACAAGGATCTCGGTGGAGATCGATGCAAAAAGATCTGAAGGCCAAGTCAGGGAGAGTCAAAGTCAACATGATGCCAGGTTTAATCCATTAAGACAGTGCTCGACCAACCACTTGGGAGAATTATCTTGTTTGACCGAGATGATATGAAATTATGCAGATATGGGAGGTTCAACATCATTGAATCTCGGGTTTGTAATTACATAATGGAAGGACTTCTATCGACCCAGGAAGATAGTATAAGCACCATGGAATACCCATGTAAAATTGAGTCAAACCGACATTTTAAAAAGAGCTGCGAATTATAATGGTGTTCAGACCTTCCTTTTAAGCATTTGGTGCACAGGCAGTTGACATGTTGCAGTATAGTAGAAGCCTTTTTGAGCACTTCCAGCAAGCAAGTCATCTAACGATGTTTTTATCTGTTCAGCATCGAATGCATCCTCAAATTCGGATTTTCCTTCAAGATATTTTTATGAAAATCGATTAAGTGACAGTAAGAGTGTTACCGGGAGACCTGATGAAAATTATTACAAAGATTCTCTATCGAGACCTTACTGGTTTTACGGTGTAACTCATGGAAGCGGATCTCATAGAGGTGGAACTGTTTCATATCAGAATATTCATGGAGCGTAATTTGCTTTGCAATTATATGAGCATCTTCAACGAGTCACTAAATTGGCGGGCATAAAGGATTCTTTCTGAATTATCACACCTTACAAGCTACAGCTGAAATGTTTGCACCGAAAAAAATGATGTCTCCTCACGCTGAGCGGAAAGGTGGAAGTCGGTGGCCATCTGTCCAAAATGAAATATGGCCAAATGATAACAAAACCCCACACTCCAATCCCGGATGTGGGAAATAAGGTGAGCAATGCCAAGTGGGTTTTCGTGGATGGCAAGCCAAGGAAGAAATTCCACGCGGGGGAGATTCGGAGCAGCACCGCCAAGTGGAAATTTTGGCATGGAAAACCATGCTATTCACTCCACACTGGGGAGAAATTGGATCAAACTGCCAAGGGAAATATTAAGATGGCAATCCATCATGAAAACCCCACGCAGTTTGGAGTAGTCCGAGTCTTTGTGCGAGTTACCAGGAGAATTAAAGTGGCAGTTGCAAATTGGGCGTTGAGTAATCTTCCGAGCGATAAGGGAGGATGATGGCGAGATGGTTAAAGACTGGTTGATGTTGGAAACAATATCTAGTTTCAGGCTCACAAAAGAGAAACGCCTTCTCATGGAATACCGTAATTACGACTACATGAGAAGACACGGGTTTTGAATGCAACAAACAAATGCCCGACCTGATCATTTCACCTTTGCCAACATACTTCTCCTTTCTGTTTAGTTCACCTTTGCCAGCATACTTCTCTGAGCATTCGGTGGTCGCAAGACAAGCTCCCCACACTTCGTGTCGGTAGGAATGCGCATGCAAGACAAGAAAAGCCTTTTGAACGCGTTTAAACAAGCAGGTTGTCCAACTGTATTGTTATCTGTTCAGTATCGAATGCATGCCTATCCTTATTCTGAACTCAGATCGAATGACAGCTGCATGAAACAAACATTCACTGCCGTGTACGATGGATTGGAGTCACGCCATTCAAGGCTTCATAAAATTTCCATGAACCAGGAGATGGAGTTTTATTACGTGTAGAATGAAACGATTCATATTGCTCAGCATTTCTTCTCCTAGAAACGAATTGAATGTGAAGGTCAACTCTGAAATACCTGGTCGGCCGTTTTGCATGCTGCATCCTTGTTACTCGTAAATGGTCTCTTTGAGAAACTCTGTGGGCAGTAGGCAATATTTATACCCTTCCATTATGTACGTCCAATCAGACAATAAAAAGTATTCCTTTACCAGGTTCAGAGAAACTTGTTTTAACAAATGGACGATTATACTGCAGTTTCAAGCTAATTTTATCTAGCTTTATTTCTATTAGCTTTGATCCACGACTAAGGAAGAATTCATATGGTTGTTACTGTACATTTTTTCCAAGGTCCTCTTGGCTGCCCCAGTTGTTCAATGTATTTTTTGAAGGGCTTATTTTACGTGTTGCAGATTGTAACATAAAGGATCTTTTTAGTTTCGAAAATGAGTATATGTGTATCTCACAAACTACCCATTCCATACTAAGATCCCAATAGTGGCATAATTGTTGATTGGAGCTGAGATTGCTGAGTGCACTGCCAAAATACCGAAGGGCTCTTTGGCCAAAAATCAGTCTCAAGGGTGTCTATCGACATGTTACGGGCATAAGCCTGGGTCATCATCATGGCAGCATTAGGTCTTTATTGATAATGGCATTTTCTCATCGTTTGGAAGGTACAAATTGTGCTTATTATGGCCAAGCTAAAACATTCTTACTACAAGTGTTATATGATAAGGAAGAACCATGAGCATTGTGGTAAAACCATTCTTTTTAGAAATGTTGGGTTAAGCTCGACATTCAAGTGAGTTTGAGCCCAGGAAAGGTAAGATCGTTTGCTGGATGAAGAGCTCGGTGACTTCAGTTGAAGAGCTCGTGGTGTTGTTTCATGGAGTTTGAACATGGAATGCATGTGAATATGTGGTCCAAAACAAGAAGAAATAACTCTATCTGTCAAGCTAGAGCTATCACAGAGAAATCAATCGATTGAGTGTTGACAGGGCCACGTAACGTGATCCCTAACAATTTTCATAGCTCGAAAATCATTTCTAAATGGCGCAACATGCAGGAGTGAAATAATTTAAATTCATTGAATTGTTTAACCTCTATGGGTACAACCAATGTATTATGGATCAAATCCACTAAGTATGATTTAGAGTCAAACTTTTCATATTGTGGAAACATTGGTACCAAGTTGAGATAAAGAATAAGCTCGCGGGTGTTGAAGTTTAATGTATTTGTAGAGGCTTTCAATTTCGGGCTTAAAGCTTCATGTTCACAATGCATATAGGTGGCTTGGTAATTCAGAATGGCTCGATTTGGAGTTTGAAGCAAGACCGTAGCAGTGGCATTCGTGAGGCGAGTCTTAATTTGCGTCAGGCCAGGTTCACAGGATCTACATGCATTTTAGCAAAATGATAAGAATCAAGTTTGATAGCTCACCATTCAAGGACTCAATGCAAAAGAGCTCGATTGCCAAGACAAGGAAAGAGTTAGTGTGGGGTTCAAAATCGATTGCAACACCGAGTTAGAGGATTCGAAGCTCACCGAGTTGAGATTTTGCAGACTCTATCCACATGGACCCCCCTCCTCTTCAAGTCAAACGGGTCAACGGGGGGGTCTCAACATTATGTTAATTAAATTAATATTTTTATTTAAATATTTTAATAATAATATTTATTATTATTATTTAAATATTTTATTTAAATATTCTTTTAATTAATTGAGAAGACTAGGTCATCAGGTAATTAATGACCCATGATGGAACCTTCTCAGGTGGTTCAACTAACTGCAATAAATACATCATGGGCCTTCATTTTAGGAATGTAATTATGACCATTTCCTCTTCTTTCTCACATATTTTCTATAAATGTAAGTTGGAAGCTCATTTCAAAGGGTTCCAACAGCCTGCATAAGTCGACAGCTTAGATATCTCAAAGTAGTGTATACTTTTCAAGAATCCTCTCTCTTCTCGCAAGTTGTTCTTGTGTGTTGAGAGAACTTTCAAGCCTCCTCTTCAAGACTGTGAATGGAAACTATTGCCTCTTCTCGAATGTATGATGCATTGTGCATGTTATCAAGCAATAAAAGTGTGTGTTTTGTGACTAATCTCGGTCCTTTCATCCTTTTATGCTTCTTTGTGCCTTTCTCGTACTTAGAGTACACGTGCAAGTTTAAGTTTCTATGCAGGTTCTGGAGTTCTCAGGCTTATCGAGTGGTGGAGTATTGCATGCAGTTGAGTTGTGGTGTCCATTCATCCTTCTTGAGTTCATCCTTCTTCACTGGGAAACTAGTATATTTCTCGGTCTGATAAAGTTTAACAAAGGGAACGCGTGTCTCTTAGTTTGTGGTATCCTGTACCCTCTCTAAGTTGCAAAAGGTGAAGTTGACCTGTGGTGCACACACCCTCTTCAAATTAACCCTTCCTGAATCTGAAGACACCCTTTATTTGGTGCATCACCATCCCTAGTATAGTTTCATTTCGTAAATCTCTTTCCCTAAAACCCCATGAAAATGTTAGCATAGGACTAGATAATCATTTTTGTTACACTAGGAGTAGTACAACACTTAGTTTAGGAAGAGGAAGTCGGCCTTCTTCGGAGGTTCACCTCGAGCCCAAGTCCCACAGCTTGAGAGGTGATCCCATGTGTCCCAATCACACCGAATGTCCTATTCACATCCTGGCCATTTGGGGGTGCGGTGATTTGGTGACAACAGTAACCCCATTAGAATTGTAAATAATGAGAACAACAATACCCATCAATGTGCTACCCACCATGCATGGTACTCCTCTGTACAACCTGCATCATCTCGAGTCTATCGAATCTATCACCACATCTACCTCATCTAGCCCAGGAGGTATTTGCTGCTCTATTGTGGGCCTTGGTCTAGCTTCGGCCCTCCTAGGTGCTTTGATAGCTCTCAACCATATATATGGCTTTGGGGCACATCTTGAGCCATGTCAAACTGTTGCGATACTCTCTCTACTTGAAAAATCCCATCCACACTGAAATCCATCCTCCACCACATAGTCCATTAAATACACTATAACTCTACAACATCCTCAAGCCATCCTCTATATTCTTGCATGGCCTCCATGTAACTACTTTTGGACCCATCCTATTATGCCGTAGTATCTATTTCCATCCTACACCAACCAATATTAATCCACCTCCTCACATATAGCTCTATCCTATCCCACTCCACTCATGGATCCCGATTGGCCTCAACATGGTTATGTGCTCATATTCCCATACATGCAATAATGTAGTGGCTCCTATCCCACCACCATGCTCATCGTGAGTAAATCGGTATAGATATCTATATAGGTGGACCAACACACACCATGCCCACGTATATCTATTACCCTCCTCCTCAATCTTCCATCATATATCATGCATCTTATACAAGCCGCTTATACCTTGTTCCTCCACTTATATAAATGAAGCAATCACAATCGCTATGAAATTCCACAAGTGTGGAACCCCTTATTGTAAGATAGCATAGAAACTATTTTAGGCAAGTGAAAAGTCTAACTATTGAATTATCTAGTGATATGTGAGTGCGCATAAGGGATATAGAAGAAACACGTGGGAGGAATGATCCTAAGGAATGTTCTAGAGAATAGGGTTTACACATGAAACATGGAAGGATATTCTTGCAAGGATCATGACATGAAGGCATAGGACTTAGTGAATTTATAGTATATGGGGATAAGTATAGACTTAGAGTATACAACATGTAAGGAGGATTAGAAATTCAAGAAGAGTCTATTTTTGAGGAAATAACTTATAGTTGAACATGCGCATGGAGCTAATAATAGGATTAGAACTAGAGTTAATTATATATGATCTAATGTTAGGAGAAGCTTCATGCTTCGTTAGTTTCTTTTGGAGTGGCGTGTGGCTATGATTAACATGCAACCTATTTTTAGAAGTTCATGGAGGTGAAGGAAAAGTTTCCCCCCTATATATGTATTGATTTGCATAGTTTAGAGAGAGACATGATGTGCTTTGGAGTTGTAACAAAGTTATGTTGCTAGTACAATGATTTTGTGATGTTTCTTATGGTGTATTCGATTCATTGTGTTTGATGGAGTAATATAATGGATTGTTATGGTTGGATATTGGTTATTAATATGTTTGTTACTAGTTCTTGTATGGTAAATCTAATCTTGATCCTTTTTTAATTCATTATGCATTATGGTTGTGATCTAGTTCTTGATATGATTTTCCTTGATTACTTGTTATGAATATGGAATATATAAATGATCATGCTAACATCTTGACAAAGATGGTATAAAAGAGGGACTTGGTACCTTTGTGCACTTTGGGTGAGTACTCGGATATGTCCGAGTGATGGACAAATGCATCTAGGGTTTTGAGCAAGAAAAATAGACTATATTTTGGTTCCATTGTCAGGACCTATTTTCAATATGTTGTAAGGATGTTGCATGATGAATAATTATTGGTCGACTTTGGACAACATTAAAAGTTGGGTTGTTGACTTAGAAGACCAATTTGCACACGGATAAAATCTTTGGACCCGATTTCAATGCTTGTGTGTGGGTTGAAGGAAATATGTATCATGAACTCTATGAGACATTATTTTATTGTTTTCTTATAGAGTTGTACAAGTGGCTCAAGCATATGCATGAAGAAGAATTGGAGGTATACAACAATTATTTGGAGACAAGAATATTACCGGACTATGTATGATGCTTGATGTGACTTGGACATTTTTGTAGATCATTAGTGGAGTGGTTTTTGTATGGTTACACATTGGATTACGTTGTTTTCGCTTATTCCTATCTAGAGGTTCTTTGAGTTTCAGTTCTTACGCAAACATAGAGGATCTTATTTGTGCATTATCCCTTCAGTGATTAAGATCCCATTGGTGACTTTGGATTTGGAAGAACAACCTATGGCAAGCTAAAACTTCATTATGTGTGGGGGTAGGAGTAGGTGTGGTGAAAGATGGTGGATGTTATGAAAAAAATTAAAGAGAGGAAAGAAAATTAATTATAATGAAGTGTGGGAAAGGGAATTGGTGAAGAAGCATGACGTTGAGGATTATATGGAGTTGTGGAGACATGTGATGCAAAGGATTCAAGGTTCATGGAGAGGACGTGGAACCTAAGTAGTCGGTACTCCCCCATTTAGGCAGTCATCAAAGAGAATCCCCTTCAGCTTCATATGAGAGCACATCAATATGAGAAAGAGTAAGGACCATAGGCATGCATCTTATACCACCTAGAAACCTTGCCCTTATGCTTGGTGTTTAAGTTTTTTGAAATGAAGTTATTGAGAAATAGGCTAGTGTTGGTGATAGAGTAACGATAGGTAGATTTAATTTTCCCTTGAGTACAAAAGTTCATCGGATGGTAAATTTATTTATGGTTGTGAGGAGATATTTTTGTTTGGTGGTGGTGTATTTTTTAATATGTCGTCAAGACAAAATGTGGGCATACAAAACATTGGTAATACATCTAGAGTAGCATAAATTTGCATACTATGGGAGTTCAATTTAGTAAAATAGTTGGGACATAGAGTAGCTCATCTTATGCTCTAGTTCCTTCTACAAAAGGTGGATAAGGATGATCGGGAGGTTTGAGATCTAGTGATCCGGTCGTTACAGAGGTGGACGGAATCTTTGGAGGTAATATAGGTTTTGGGTCTGGTGGTCATGGTCTACACCAACCAATGCAATTTTATTATGAGATGTCTCTTTACCTCGCAGAGAGTAGAGAGGAATTGAGGATACATCATAACATGTGTATATGTGTGAGGTATTATGGCACACTAAAGGAATCACATATCCTCAATGAAAGGCATGTAAGTTTGATAATACTTTGAAAGGACATGTGCATAGTTGGTATAAGAAGTATGATCTGAACCAGAATGTTGTAGATTATAATGCGGTGTGTGATGATTTCTTGGTTGAGTTTCATATACCTAAGTTTGAATAGAAAAGCATCATCATCTTTGAAGGAGATTAAGTAGGGCATGGCTGAGAGTGTAAGGGAGTATGATGGATGTTTTAAAACTTTTATATCAAAGTTATTTTATGATATTCACTTGAGCTAGAATGCATAGTGGTTTGTTGGTGATTTGATCACACATTTTAGAAGGGAAATCTATCATAATATGTTTTCAGATCTATGTGAGGATGTGGAGGCAACTCTTAATGTTGAGGTAGTTGGGAGCATAGACACTGGAATTAGTCCATTCTTAGAGGAGAAAATTGCGTCTATAGTGAAACAACTAGAGAAAATATTGGGCAATTTGACTCATGATACATGTAGTGGAATATGGTGTATAGAGTGCGAGGTGGAAGGAAATTCTAAGGATATATTCCCTCATAAATCAATGCACATGATGTAAATAAATAGTGAGATATATCACTTAGATCATGGTTTGAGTAGGTGCCTATTGTTTTAGCTCATGATACCGAAGAACATGTCTTGTTACTTTAATAGTTTTAATTCCAACACTCATAATACAAAGAATTGTAGATTGATTGATCATATTCATGAAGCTATTAAAGCGGCATATGCTAGATTAGTGTTGTCAATAATTAAAAGGAACATGAATGACAACATCATGATGGGTGTTCTAATAGAGGTGTTAGAGGTAGAGGTTATTGTGGAGGATATACGAGTTGTGGTCATGGTGGTGGAAGAAGTGACTTCCCATGAGGAACCTGCTAAAAATGTGGATCCCCTGACCATTATAGGTGTGAATGTCCTCACAACATAGTCTTGTCATGGTGCAGAAAAAAACATAAGTTTTAAGAATGTCCTAAGTTATATGAGCACATGATTAAGAACTATAAAAATAATGATAAGGGCATAGGGATGATTAAAGTGTAGTGCATCGTAGAAGATCATTAGATGCCTAAGATTGCACTTGATCCTAAGATGGTGCCTGTGCTAGTGACTACACATGCTGAGGTTGTGCACACTCATGAGATCCTAAAATAGAAACCTATTATTACAAAGTAAGAGGTTATAAACATAAAGTATTCAGATCCTACCCATCAGAAAGAGGTATACAAAGAGACTATGGAGGTTATTAGAAATTTTAGGGTGAGATACAACACTTAAAGGAGTAGTCATAGAAGTTAGAGTAGGTGAGAAGGTTAAAATACCATAGAAAGATGTTGATGACTTGAAGGAGGTTTGTAAGATGCTACACGAGGAGAATATCATTCCATTTTTAGGGGAATGGCTTAGGTAGAAGGTTCCGTGGGTTGGATCTAAGCATGCGAGACATATATTACATGCAAACTTACCCTCCCATAGTCTTGAATATGATCAAGAGATTACTTTGAATGTAGTTGTTGATGGGTGGATTTTGAGTAACATACTGATTGATACATGTTTGGAAGTGAATGTCATCACTTTGGATGTGTGGAATTGGATGGGAGACCACCATTACAGACCTCGTAAAATTTTTTATATATGGAAAATAGGACTAGAGCCATACCCATTGGAGTATTGAAGGATGACACTATTATTATACAAGGGGCCAAGTTTAATGGGGACTTTGAGGTCTTGGTGTTTTAGAAGAAGATAGTTATCCAAGTATTTCTTGGGCACCTTTGGTGTTACTCAAATAATGTTGATTTGTGCTTTAATAAAGGTTATATCATCTTTGATAATAAAGAGGAGCACGTAATTATTGCTTTAGATATGGGAAAGTTTCTTCTTATGTAGAAACCTTAAGTGAAGAAGATTTGAACATGATATATGTGCGCACAGTTAGGGATCCTGAATTGCTTGAGCCATCTAAATAAGGTGTTATATAGTGGGATGATGCTTAGTCTATGAGTGATACAACTAGTATTTCTTGTGATAATTGGGTGCATGGAATGTATGAAATGGTTGGGTGAGAGATCAAGAACACATTTACTTGCATAATCAGGTCGTACATGGTTAGATATTTTGGTCATAACCAAGTACCTCAGTACACTAGTGAAGGAAATCCTACTGTATTTCTGCATGATATGGAAGCCCACTAGAAGGATGAGTGTGACAAAAGAAATATGTTGATTTATACCCTAAATGGGACAATATCACATTGGTGAATATACATAGAGATAAACTTTTGGAGTGGTGAGAGTTGAGAATTTCCTTCTATACTAGGTTTCTAAGGAACAATGTACCTTCTCAGATATGTGAATTCCATGGGAAGGATTTTCTTTGAACCACATGAAAAAGTGTGAGAGACTCTAGACAGAGGGGTAAGAGGCCTTGTCTCCATTACACTAGGTATATAAATTCTACACCACCTTTAGTGGTTGTGTGTGTGCGTGGTATGTTCATGCGGACAAAATGAATGAAATAGTTAATTGGCAGAGAGATGACTTCAGGTATGATTTAGACTTTAGACAATTTTTACTAAACATTAGGTGAATGAAGCATTACTGAAATGTGAAGCACCATATAATGGGGGAAAGTGCAAAAGCTAAGGAACTCATGTTAGATATGTTTGGAGAGTTATATTTGGAGGTGCACTTTAAAGAAGAAGAGATAGATGAGGAGCATCTTAGGTGTGCTTGGCTAGAAAAAGAAAAGGGTAAGTTGGTTTACATGATTGAAAATGAAGAAGTAAAGAATATGGATGTTTATCACACTATAGGTACATGCGAGGTCTTAGATAGTGTTGATGGGAAGGTGCACGCTTATCATGATCCTATGAAAACAAAGAAGGTCAACATTGGGACAAATGTAGAACCTAAGGAGGCAATTATTAGGAACTATTTATTTGAACAAAAGGTGGAAAATATTATTGAGCTACTCGTGACTTTCGAATTATTTCCACAAGGCTATCATGAGTTGAAGGGATTTCATCACTCTTTAGGTGAGATGAGGATCAAGTTAAAGAAATGTGTGTGCCCAGTTAGGAAGAGGCCTTACAGGATGAATCCTCATTTACATGTAAAAGTAAAGGAAGAGATTGATAAGATGTTGAAATATGGAATCATTGAGCCCATTGAGGAGTCAAATTGGGTTAGCCCCATAGTGATAAGCATAAAGAAATATGGTAGGATAAGGATATGTGTGGAATATAGAGAGTTGAATGTTTCTTGTGTCATAGACCCTTTTCCCACCCCATTTACGAGGAAATCCTAGAAGGAGTCACATGGCACGAAATATTCTCATTTATAGATGAATTTTTGGTTATTATTGGGTGCAGATAGCTAAAGAAGCCCAATAAAATACAAATTTCACAACTGAGTGGGAAATTTTTGCATACACAGTTATGCCTTTTGGGTTGAATAATGCACTTAAGTCTTTTCGTGCATTATTGTGCAAACATTTGATGACTTTATACACAAGTTTTTACAGGTTTATTTGGATTATTGGACTATATATGGGCTAGTAAAAGATCATTGTGACAATTTGAGACTTATGTTTGAGAGGTTTCGGTAGTTGAACATCTCTCTCAACATTAAGAAGTGTATCTTTATGACACCCTTTGGAGACTTTGTTGGGACATATTATATGCAAAGAAGACTTATTAGTAGATCCTGCTAAGGTTGTTGTCATATTGGGCTGGAGGAGCCTACCAATTAGAGTAAGGTGTGTGGGTTTTAGGACACATAGGTTATTACAAGAAGTTCATTAAAGGATATGCTAAGATTTCCATGCCCTTGGAAGAATTATTGAAAAGTAAAGGAAAGTTCCATTGGGATGAGGTGCAACAGTTAGGATTTGAGACATTGAAGGAAAGATATAATTTTCTTCCCATTTTGTGCTTTATTTCTTAGGGAAAACTGTTTCATGTACATTTTAATGCATCTAGCATGGAAATTGTTGCGGTGTTAGCACATCATGGTGATGGTATTGTTGATCATTCTAGTTGTTTCATGAGTAAGAAGTTGACCCCAAATAATTAGAATTAAACAACTACAGAGTGTGAAGCTTTGTCTATGATTTACGTAATGAAAAATTTTAGACAATACTTGTTGGAAACTCCCTTTTTATTTCATACAGATCACATGGAACTTAAGTATAGTGGTGGTAAATCCAAGAAAGATTAATTCCAAACTGGATCATTTATCAAGAATTAACTCATGTGAGGATGTGCATAACATTGAGGACACAATGTTAGATTCCCGATTGTTCATATTGAACCATGTGCCCCTTGATTTAGAAGACATTGTTGTATTTTTACTTACTTTTTGGTGCCTAAAGGGATGAATAACTTAGAGAAGAAACAACTTTCCATACACACCACACCTTCCATGTTGATCAATGGAGATTTATATAAGTTAGGTTGTGATGAGATTTTCACGAAGTATACTTGAATATGAGCACAAAGCTATAGCAGAGGAAGCTCATGTTGGGATTGAATGATACCATTATGTAGGAAATGCTACATGTGTAATATTTTGTTGGCTAGCCTTTGGTGGGAAACACTATATAAGTATTATAAAGAGTATGTGAGGGTGTGTGATCATTGTCATCACTTTGAAAAGCCTAGGCATAAAGATGAAATTCATTTAGACCAATAGAGAGTGAAGAACCTTTTGAGAAATGGGAAATTGAATTTGTGGGCCCTATTTCCTCATCAACGCACACTAATGGGTCACACTATATTATTACATTTACAAATTATCGACCGGAGGTTGATAGAAGCAATTCCTACGAAATATTACATGGAAGCTACAACAATAAGGTTCTTATGGGAGAACATTATCAATAGATATGGGTGTCTGTTGAGATTGACAAGTGATAGGGGCACACATATTTTGAATGAGACTATCATAATATTATTGTCTAAGTTCATGGTGGTACATCATAAGAAAAACCCTATCACCCACATGCCAATGGAACTATTGAGGCTTTCAACAAGAATTGGGATATATGTTGATAAATATCTATGATGTTGGAAGGAAATACTAAGATGATAAATTATTTGTTGTACTTTGGGAATACAGGAAAACTTACAAAAGATTGAACAAAGTCACACCCTTCTAGTTGGTGTTTGGCACAGAGGATGTTTTATCAGTGGAATTTATGTTACCCTCCATGTGTATTACACACACAAGAGGTGAAGATCATATAGAAAAAATGATACTGATTGGATGAATAGTGTTTCCATCACACATTGGAGATAGAAGATAGAAAAGGCCAGGTAGAAGGCATGACATGATAGGCATATTAAGAATAAGAAGTTTGAGGTTGGACATATGGTTCTGCTTTATGACTCCAATTTTTTGCACCACCCTAGAAAATTGAAGGTACATTGGTTGGGACCATATGTGGTGACATATATACTTTATTTATGTTCTTATCAATTATGGGTATGGATTGTAACGTGGTTTCCAAGATAAATCCCTACTATAAATAAGTCTTCTTGGTATTTGTAATAAGACAATGGTGCCACTTAGATTAGATTTACCTTTGATACATTTTATTTATATGTGTTTCCTTTCATCATTTTTAAGCTTTTAAATTCAATTCGGTGTTTTTATCTAATAAGTGTGTTTACACTCCATGGTAGCTAATTACTAAGTGAATTCATGCATAGAAGGACTGCTATATACAATTCTTGTGGGGTGGATTATAAAAAAATGCATGTAGAAGATATTTGAGATAGTTATGGTTAATAAAGGCTTGTGTACTAAAGGAGTGCACGTGTTGATGTTGATGTTGGTTATTAGAATATAGGGATAATGGTAAAATAAGGACAATACTTAGAAGGAAAATTCATGTATGGTGAATAAGCATGTAGTGTAACGTGAGGTAGCACTTATATGGGTAGCCACTTGGTATAAGGTGCGAGAGGTTGATGTACTTTGGCACATGGATTGCGTGAAAGGAAGTATGTGGTCTAATAATTATTTTGAGCACATGAAGGTTGCAACTAGAGTGTGTAATGAACATGATGAAAAACTACGAAAATGGTGGGAAAAGTGGAAAATATGAATTAAATGTAGTTATACGGTGGTAGTTGGAAAGTAATTAATGTGGGTAAAATTTGAAAACCTATAAATAGAATATCTGAAATAATTTTTACCTTACCTTGTGTGAAATTTTTAGTGCTTTATGTGACCTAGGGAAAACTTGAGCAATTTGGTGAAAAATTGGGTGTCGAGTTGAAGAATCTTGAACTAGAGTGTGAAGGAGGACACAACTTTGTGTGAGAGAGATTTCTATTAGAGGGAATCCTACATATTGAGATGGTGTGGTGTGGATTTGGAAGGAAACAAGACTTCTTTGGCTAGGGTTTCAAGAATTAGGGCATGTCGGACAAAGTTTGAAATAAAGTATAATAGTGTTACACTAAATGTTTATGCTAAGAGGCTTAGAATACTAAAGGTAAGCAATGATAAGGTGAGATTTTAATTTGCACAAATAAGATGGCACTAAGGAAAATGATGACAATGCATCATCAAAGAAGAAGGCAAGGGGAAAATAAAATTCGAAACCTACCATAGACTTCAATGAAGAATGTTACTTAGAAATGAAGTACCCATATGGGGTATTGATGGGAAAGGAGTGGGTATCTCATGTTAGGAGCATGGTCATGAGTGATTATAACTTTGTTGATGATTATCTTTATAGATGAACCATCAAAGTCATGGGATACCTTAGGATAGTGGGACATGTGTTGTTATCCAAAATTTACCCCGGTAATTTTGATAACATGCATCAGAATATTCAAGTCCCCTGTCTGAGAGGAAAAGAGCAAGCTCTGAGAAAATGCAAAAAGGTTGCAGAAAGGCAAATAAGTTGATCCAGGAAAAAGTGTAAAAATTGGCTAAGTCCTGCTCAAGGGAGCAACTGGGACATTTGGGACGTCAAGGCGCGGATCGGCCGAAAAGCCTCCAGGTGGCCCAAATTGCATTTGGGACAATCGGGCCAGAAGTACGCGGCGGGCGCGAAAAGCCGATCCGGCCGAAAGAAGAAAAATTGGCTAAGTGTTGCTCAGGACGTTTGGGACAGAAAGACCCGAACCGGCCGGATCGGCCGAAATGAGCACAGGCAGTCAAAAAGTGATTGGGACATCTGGGCCGCAAAGGCGCGAATCGGCCGAACCGGCCGAAAAGAGTCAGGTCAGTCCAAAACAAAGTGGGACAAGCGGGCCAAAAATACCCGAACCGGCCAAACCGGCCGAAATGAGCACAAAGGGCCCAAAATCAAATGGGACATCCGGGACAAATGGAGGCGAAGTACGCGAAGGAGCCGAAGGGGCCGAGGACCAATGAGAAATCGCCACGTGCCATAAAGAGAAAAGTCAAAAAGTCAAGAGGGCGAGTTTTGAGCACCGATCGAACAATGGGATAGTGCCACGTGTCCCAGCTAGGGCCCACAAGGAAAATTCAAAAGACAGCCCACCGAAAGGTAGAGGAGAGAGAATTGCGCGACCAATCAGAGCCTGCCACGTGTCATCTAGGTGGCGAAGCGCGGGAAAATATTTTGAAATCTGTCTTGGTCTGTTCCGTGCCCTAAATCTTCAGATCGCCATATCTTTTGATCCAGAGCTCGGATTTCCACGTTCTTTATATCAACGGAAAGCTGTTGAGATGCTCTACATGATTCTAGGATCAACCTCGAGTTTTGGTGCAGTCTAAAGAGAGAAAATCGAGAAACGGCTCTGACGCGTGTGCACGGCCAGAAGTGACATTTCAGCGGCCAAATTAATGCAGAATGGGTCGCATTCTCCTCCAAATCGGTCAAAGATGGTAGGGTATGGGTTGGTAAGGTATCCTATGCCGTTTTAATGCGTTGGCATTCAATGAGGAATGGGCTTACATGTTTTCCCACGTTTTCTGTCCCCTGGGCTCGACCCATGCAATGTAAAAGCCAGATTTGGCTCATTTTAAAAAAAAAGTTGTTCATTCTTTCTGCTCTGCCCTCCCTTCTTTTCTTCTCTAGGGTTGAAAATGGAGTTCGAACCTCCTCCCTTGCTCTGTAATGGCATTTTTGCCTTTTACTAATGGAATGATGTTCTGTGCAAACTTCTGGAGCAACAAAACGTGTTTTGTGATGCATCTGTCCATCCTTCCTCGTTTTTGCTTGTTCTCTTCTTGCCTCTCTTCATTGCAGGTATTTGTGCATGTTTGAATGTTCATTGCAGGTCTGGAGCTGTGTTCATGGAGTTTTGGGACATTTTCTGTGTGAAATCTATCCTTGGGGCTGTGATGCATCTGTCCATCCTTCCCATTGCTCACCTCTCTTTGTCCCATGGCGGTTTTGATAGATGTCCAACATTCTCCTTCTACGGTGTATCACCGTTTTAGTGTAGGCTTTTGCTTTTTCCCTCTCTCTCTCTCTCTCTGTCTCCTTGGCATGGTTAGATTAGGATTAGATTAGCTTCCTGCTTTGGAATAGCTTGTGGCGGGTAGTTTAGGAGCGAGGAACCAGCCTTCTCTGGAGATTCCTCTCTCGGTTTCACAAGTCCCACGCTTGGAGAGAGGTTTCCATGTTGTGCAATCACCTGCTGGATGCTGAACATCAACCTAGAAGCTGATGTGCGTCAGGGGAGTGCTTTGTGATTTTGCATCAACGGTTTTTTGCACACCCGGTGGGACCTTAGAGTCTTTCACTTCATCTTTTGCAGGTTGATGTGTTCTGTGAAGATTTCAGCCTTTGGAGGCACTTGCAAACACATCAGCGACTCCATCGGTCAACAACCATCTCTGAAGTTGCGAGACCTTCCTTTCCATTCATTTCCATCCATTTTCATTCATCCTTCTTTCCATCCCTTTCATTCTTTTCCATTCCATGAAGTTGTGCAACCATGACTTCATTTCCATCATGGAACTCACATTTCAACAACACGGTATATTTCCACTTCAACATGTTTTACAAATCCTCCAAATCGAGATCAGCATGCATACTCATATGATGCATAGCCATATGCGGTGCCAAAGTCGGTTTGGCTATGAAGCTTCCCAAGAGCAAGAGTATGCATACAATGAAGACCATCAGATCCAAGATGCTGGTCTGTTGGAGAAAATCCAAAAGATGGAGGTGGAGATGGTGCAGTCCAGGGCTCAAGCACAAATGAAAGCTTTTGGAATCGGTTATGGAGCACCCTGTCCATGGGTGGGACCTTTTCCAAGGCATTACAGCCCTCAGGAGAAGCTTGACTTCATGATTGCAACGCTGCCTTTGCTTGCTAAGTGGATTGAAGAAATAGAGGTGTATGAGAGAAGTATTCAGCAACCTTGTCAATGGGTAAGCACACCATCTCATGCCTTTTCTTTTCCTCTTTCCCAATCTGTTTCATTTCAGCAGTGTCAAGTTTCATACTCTCCATCTGCTGTCCCAAGTGTTGAATCCATTCCCCCATCCCCTAGTCTTCCACCCCATCTCAATTCTTCTTTCCTTTTCCCTTCCAAACAGTCATCCCCTCCAAAGAAACAAGAGGTTTCACCTCCTCCTCCACCACCACAAAAAAATGTCAAATCAGTTGAGTTTCAACCCATCCCTCCTCTTGCATTCCCAAATCCATGTTGGGAGGATGAAAATCAGAATGCCAGTCAAGGAAAACAACAGCAAAAAGAGAGTGCCAACAAAGATGAAGAAATTCAAAATCTGAAGAGTTGGGCTCTTAGATTTGGGATGACAAAGATCCCCTTGATGGTTAAACCTACAGAAGAGGCTAGGGTTGGAGAAAAAATGGTGGTCAGGACTGATTCTGTTGCAGCAGAAGAAGAAGATCTTGCAGTCCCAACTTGTCCTCTAGAGCAACAAATTGAAGAGTTTGACTTGACAAACTTCATGCTGGAGGAAGAGTTCAACCAAGAGCAAGATTGCCTTCAAACATTGGAGGAAGGAGAAGCTGCTCCAAATCCAAAAGAAGAGGAGCACAATCTAGCTGTGGAGGAGAAAATGCAGATCCAAGGGCTTTGAGCACAAAGCAGGTTACAGGAGAACCTTCAGTTCTTCTTTCCACTTCATCTCTCTCAAGTTCTAACTTTGAAAAGGAGTTTGATCTCTCAAACTCAATATTGGAAAGTGAAGGAAACCATGGTGGTCAAGTTGCGAGATCAAGAGGACACCATGGAGGAAGTTGAAAAGCGCGGGGACAGCAATGAGGCGGTTTACTTCAGATTTGGAGGACTGTTTTGATGGAGAAGAGCCGGTTGAGCTTTCACCTTTCTCTCTTTCATCATCCACATTCCAAACACCAGAGCCTGCTGCCATGAAGGAGAGCTTTCATTTGCAGCCTTTGCATCTTCTGACTGACTCTTTGGGATCAAGATTGGAAGATTTTTATCTTCCATGTTCTTCATTGGAGGAAGAGAAAGGACAGAAGGATTCCACCATTTCTTCCACATCATCCATTCAGGTGGGTCTACAAGAAGACTCCATTCTTGGAGTTGAAAATCAGAGCTATGGGCATATTAAACGGATCAGACCTTGCCCAATCAGGTATTTGGCTTCATTGGAGCCAAAGGAGAAGCCACAACCAGTCATGCTTGCTTCTGAGCATGAGGATGAGCTACAAAGTACCAAGGATCAGCTGCCATACCTCTCCGATCCAAATGCGAGCAACTAAAAGAGGTATTGGATTTTGGTTGATACCTTGATGATTTGGATAGAAGACCCGACTTCTTGTTGATTTTCCATCCATCAAACAGCCATGATCGGTGCCAAATCAATGGCATGGCTGCCAATTTTGAAGAAAGGAAGCTATTTCTCACAACTTGGTTGCGGGGTTTGTTTAGCTTGCCTTTGCTTCAGCTAAGTAAGTAGGTAGATTTGCTTTGTAGAAGAAGTGCTGTGCACACTCTGCATGTTCCATTTGGGACATGTATGATTTTCAGTTCTGTACATAGTTTTGGTGTGGCTGGTTTTGCTCTGGCACAGTTCATTTCAGTGGTTTTGGTGAGAACAACTACATGCCCGGTGGGTTTCCAAGTGGCTCGAGAGGAGATTTTCAAGTTCGAGATCAGTTTTCGGGCTTTGCATGACTCCATGCCCAATGGATGCTTGAACTCTCGATCATTCATCTAGCAGTGAGATGACCCCATTTGTCCATTTGAGTCGCCAAATTTTGTTATCAAAATTTACCCCAGGGTAATTTTGATAACATGCATCAGAATATTCAAGTCCCCTGTCTGAGAGGAAAAGAGCAAGCTCTGAGAAAATGCAAAAAGGTTGCAGAAAGGCAAATAAGTTGATCCAGGAAAAAGTGTAAAAATTGGCTAAGTCCTGCTCAAGGGAGCAACTGGGACATTTGGGACGTCAAGGCGCGGATCGGCCGAAAAGCCTCCAGGCGGCCCAAATTGCATTTGGGACAATCGGGCAGAAATGTGGCGGGCGGGCGCGATCCCGATCCGAAAGAAAAAAAAAATTGGCTAAGTGTTGCTCGGGACGTTTGGGACGAGAAAGACCCAAACGGGCGTGGATCGGCGAAATGAGCACAGAAGTCAAAAGTGATTGGGACATACGGGCACGAAAAGGCGAATCGGCCGAACGGCCGAAAAAGTCGAGTCGAGTCAAAAAGCAAAGTGGGACAAGCGGGCCAAAAATACCCGAACCGGCCAAACCGGCCGAAATGAGCACAAAGGGCCCAAAATCAAATGGGACATCCGGGACAAATGGAGGTGAAGTACGCAAAGGAGCCGAAGGGGCCGAGGACCAATGAGAAATCGCCACGTGCCACAGAAGAGAAAAGTCAAAAAGTCAAGGGCGAGTTTTGAGCACCGATCCGAACCAATGGGATAGTGCCACGTGTCCCAGCTAGGGCCCATAAGGAAAATTCAAAAGATAGCCCACCGAAAGGTAGAGGAGAGAGAATTGCATGACCAATCAGAGCCTACCACGTGTCTCCCAGGTGGCGAAGCGCGGAAAATATTTGAAATCTGTCTTAGTACATTAGTGCCCTAAATCTTGAGATCGCCATATCTTTTGATCGAGCTCGGATTTCCACGTTCTTTATATCAGCGGAAAGCTGTTGAGATGCTCTACATGATTTTGGGATCAACCTTGAGTTTTGGTGCAAGTCTAAAGAGAAAATTGAGAAACGGCTCTGACGCGTGTGCACGGCCAGAAGTGACATTTCAGCGGCCAAATTAATGCAGAATGGGTCGCATTCTCCTCCAAATCAGTCAAAGATGGCAGGGTATGGGTTGGTAAGGTATCCTATGCCATTTTAATGCATTGGCATTCAATGAGGAATGGGCTTACATGTTTTCCCACGTTTTCTGTCCCCTGGGCTCGACCCATGCAATGTAAAAGCCAGATTTGGCTCATTTTAAAAAAAAAAGTTGTTCATTCTTTCTGCTCTGCCCTCCCTTCTTTTCTTCTCTAGGGTTGAAAATGGAGTTGAACCTCCTCCCTTGCTCTGTAATGGCATTTTTGCCTTTTACTAATGGAATGATGTTCTGTGCAAACTTCTGGAGCAACAAAACGTGTTTTGTGATGCATCTGTCCATCCTTCTCGTTTTTGCTTGTTTTCTTCTTGCCTCTCTTCATTGCAGGTATTTGTGCATGTTTGAATGTTCATGCAGAGGTGGAGTTTGTGTTCATGGAGTTTTGGGACATTTTACTATGTGAAATCTATCCTTGGGCTGTGATGCATCTGTCCATCCTTCCCATTGCTCACCTCTCTTTGTCCCATGGTGAGTTTTGATAGATGTCCAACATCCTCCTTCTACGGTGTATCACCGTTTTAGTGTAGGCTTTTGCTGTTTTTTTCCCTTCTCTCTCTCTCTCTGTCTCCTTGGCATGGTTAGATTAGGATTAGATTAGCTTGCACTGCTTTGGAATAGCTTGTGGCGGGTAGTTTAGGAGCAGGAACCGGCCTTCTCTGGAGATTCCTCTCTCGGTTTCACAAGTCCCACACTTGGAGAGAGGTTTCCATGTTGTGCAATCACCTTTGGATGCTTGCATCAACAAAGTGACCTAAGCTAACCTCTATATTTTAAATAAGTTGGATCTTATCTATGGTGTGAGATAAGGTTAGAGAAAACTGAAATAAAATGCAAAACTAACTAAGGTGATATCCTGAAACAGATCTTAAAAGACACAAAGATGAATCCTAGGAAACTACTTAAAATAGTTCAAAGAGAATATTAACATGATCTACTTATTTTAAGAAATATCTTAGATTATTAGAGGCCGAAAAGATGTGAAACATAACAATATGCAGATGATAGATACATAAAGAAAAACCAAGGGTGTACAACATGATAGATCTTCAAATTTATCTAAAAACTACTAATAATGAAAGAAGAAAGACATAGAATATTGAAAGCTAAGATACATAGAACAATAACTCTTTATTCATAAAAAAAGATGATACATAAGGCCGATATGACACACCTGATTATGACTTCCTTCTATAATGAGAATCTTGCTAAGGCTATCCAATACAATAATTAAGTCTAGAATCCTTTTCACGACTACGGTCTATTTTATTTTTCTATCTTCCTCTCTACTCCTAGATCAAATCATTCCTTTATATATATTCTTGGATCTTTCTTTCAATGTCTAGAATTAGACCTTCCAACAATAACATTGAATTTTTGATAATATCTTTCATTTTTGGGTCAATATCTCAATTGCATATTGGGATATTTCCTATGGCCTTTAATTCATCTAACTTGTGTTCCTTGATTGGTGATAATCCTTTGCTACCACGTAGATGTTGATGCTATTTTGGGGGCCTTCCCTAAGATTGTCTTCCAAAATGTGCTTGAGAGACAAGTGGAGGGTGTGCACGATTGTTTGGGGGCCTTCTTCTTTTTCTCAAATTTAAATTACACTCAGGAAACACATGGAGGCCCTATGCGTCTCTACTATGTTTTTGAATTTTCAACCTTGCAGGGCAACTTTATCAGTGCTGGGACATGTGGGAGATGTGACACAAGTTTTGGGAACATTAATTCTTCGCTTTATGTCCCGAGTGTGAAAAAGGGACTGCGTGGACACTTTCCACATTCGAGGTTCATACTTAGTCAATTTTAGGCTCAAGCAAACAAAATAAACTAAGTCAGAGTGAAGAAAGAATGTGGTCATTAAAGAGTCTTATATAAAAATAACTCTATAGTTATGGAAACTCACCAAGGACTTTGTGTTGGCCATGAAAGGATCGACAATCTCCTCAACCTCAAAAATCAAAATGTGGCTCACAAAATGCCACTGAAAGATATTGCAAATCAGTTCTATATCCGAGTCATTCTACCTCTATTGGGTAGGTCCTTCTCTGCAAGGCTTGGAAAGCTCGGTCTAGATTGATTATCTCCTTATGGGAAAATTTTGGAGACTCTGCACTACTACGTGCAAGTGGAAATCCAACTGCATGATGGGGTTCAAGATGGCTTCCACCTCGGTGACACTGGAGCTCTCTTTTAAAGACTAAAAGACAGTCTTATCTTGTCATTTAGAAATTAGGAGCTATTGAATTTGGTCCTTTGATAGGACTATAGATTCATTAGGGAAGGGGGATGGGAATCTGATTGGACTAATTTGTTAATGCTCGATCCCTCTCTCTTATCCCTATTGGAGATGAGCCAAGAGATTCTAGAATTTTATGGAGGCTTTATTGCAGTGATCATCATCCTATCAGTGATTCCTACCCCTTGTAGGGTAGATTTGGAAGCATCGTAAAGTTTTTGAATCAATAGTGATGATTCAAGGACCTTGACAGATACTACATTATTGATGGTGGAGGTTGTGGTTTCCAAATTTGAGCACAATCCTTGCACATCAAACATAAATCCAAGTACATGGGCTAAATTTGTTGTAGTGGTGACAATATTATCACAATAAAAGGCATATAGCTCTTGCACTAATGCTATAATTCCCCCTTTTGGGGTTGTTTTCCCAATTTTGGGTCAAACCCTTGACTACGTCCTTAGATGATTTTAGCCTTGTATGGAGATATCCTTTTCTACCTTGATGGTGCGTAACTTGTCTTTGAATGTAGCCACCTCTACCTTTCTTTCATCAAGCTCTATTTAAAGGGATCATTTCTCTTGTAAGAGTGAATTGGATGAGGCCTCGATGTGGAAAGATTGGCCACTAGAGTCTTATCCTCCATTCGAGAATCCTTAAGGACTTCTTGTGACTTATATTCCTTATGGAGTTGTTTTATCTCTTTTCCCTTACCCTTTATCTCAGATTGTTGGTTTACCATAGTTACCTCTACCTTGTAGAGGCTAGATTGTGTATTTGTCAATTGGTTGTTGAGCTTAAGGTAATCATTGTGATCATTGTCACAATTTCATTCATTAAATTTACCTTATCCTAAGGTGAAACTCGAGAGGTCGACTATGATAGTGTTGATATAGTAGTCATCAGGTTGTATCTATTCCACGGGTTTGGATACTTGGGGGACAGGTCACGCGATAGTCAAGGAGCTATGCCGATGGTCATATAATGAATGCATATGCTTTGTTGCTAGTGTTGACATTTTTTTCTTTTGCTTTTCCCTTCTACTATCTCGAGCTGCCTTTGCGCGTTTAAACTTGACTCAAAAGTTCATAGGGTGAGGGACAACCCCACCTGGCGAATGGGAACCCTTGGGACATACCGTATGGATTTTAACTTGATCATGAGGCATTGAAGTTACCAAATCAAAGAAGGTCATATCACCATGTGGGGGGAACTTGGGATGGTGGAGGAAGGTTGAGGAATTTAAGGGGCTCTAGGTGGAGGGAGAGTCTAAGATGGGGTGAACGATAAGGGGATACCTTGAGAAGGGGAAAATGGTGGTAGAGGAGTTTGAAATGGAGACCCAAGAGGAGGGAGAGGGGGAGGAGAAGTAGGAGCCATGACTAATTTTAACATTTTACGGGGAGATTGGTATTGATCCCTCCATAGGTCTCTTTTCTAAGGGAATTGATGCGGAATATGGAGTGGAAACTGAACTAGAGGACCTTGTTGAGGAATGGAGGGTGGAGATGGATATTGTTGGGAAGAACCAGAAGACTCTACGATTCGATCATGTGGGCCATTATGAGATGATTGTTACCATATCCTTACTTTATATGTTAGACCCATGATCCACATCTAAAAAATCCTCCCATGTCTCATCACTAGATACAACCTCAAAATTGAGGGTGGTTTGGCCAATCTCCTGCCTATACTTCCAATAGGCTTAAATTTTATATGCACTCCAATGTTTCTTACAAAAGCTTCTACGAGACCTTTTTCATGTTGAGGTGGGATCAAACCTATGCTTGCTGGGTGGAATGACTCCCATTCCACAAATGGTATGTTGCTTAAGCTGACAAATATATTAGGAAACTCTACCTAGTGTTTCTTACAAAAGCTTCTCTGAGACCTTTTTTCATGCTGAGGGTGGGATCAAACCTATGCTTAACTAGGTGGAATGAATCCCATTCCAGAAATGGTATGTTTCTAAGCTGAAAAATATATTAGGAAACTCTACCCAAAGGGACCACCTTGCTTCAAAAAATTCCCTAAACTCATTCGTAGGAGTCCTGGAACCTTGTTACAAGTTAGAACACGGCCATTGTTTTGTCCAAGTCATATCTCCAAGAGTCTTGAATTAAGGAAAACCCGTAGGAGAAAAACTTCTGTGTGAGGCTATGCTTCACCTTCCTCTTAATTACAGTGATTCTTCCCTTTCTCAAGGGGAGATAAAAAAGTTCCTTCTTCTTTCTACCATAGCCAAACTCAATGTCCAAGAGTACTAGCTTCCTAGCTATCTTGAAACCCACCACCCATGTTGTGAGGAACCTAGGGAGCATAAAGGATTCATCTCTAAAACCATGTAGCTGAATCATGGAATGTCTCGCCATGAAGAAATAATCACAAGGGTGCAAGGGATTTGTAAGCATGGATTGAATAGAGTTTTCATTCTATTTTGACCCCTTCAGGGTCAAGTTTGATTAGGAGGGGATCCATAAAAGAATTAAAAAATTCATATACATCTAATGAGAGAGAAAATATATGAGTCCAAACAAACACTGGAATGATCTTTTGGGGATCAACCTCGGTGTCCCATAGAGTCAGAGTCATTAATTGACTAAAGTACTAGGAATTCTGATATAGAATAAGGTGGAACAAATATGAAGAATACCGAAGGTGGAGTTTACCGGGAACCCGATGAGTTGTTCACAGATAGATTCCACAATGACTTTGGTGAAGTCGAAGTGGTATGCCTACTCTTTCTTTACAGACCTCATTCTAAATAAGGCCACCATCACTGTCAATCCTAGACATTCCTATCTGAATCTTGGCCAAAAATAAATGTCAGCATTCAACATGCATCTTGAGAATATTCCACAAGTAACTTCAAGGGAATGGGGAGTCTTGTGATTCCCGAACCACTCGAAGTATTTTGCCTCAACTCCTTATTAAGGAATGAATCTTTATTCTGGCAGGCGATCCCACACATTATGGAGTTTGGACATATTGTAGAAACTAGTATATGGGTCATAGGATAGATCCAACATATCCTTGAAAACTTGGGCTATAATTACCACCATTATGTTCCTACCCTAGATGGTGTTGGTGTTGGAGTCGAAACAAACCGCGTATATCTATATAAGCTCTTGGTACGGGTGTATGAGAGACACCATATATTGGGTGAGTTTCGTGCTCTAGATTCTTGAGCCAAAAGATTCAAAATTTCCCAAGTTAAGAAACATGAAAAAGGCTTCCTCTCTTAGATCTTTGGGTTTCTTGGTGAGAACATGGTTAAAGATGTCCTCGTTAAAGTCGAGACCAAAAAGGGTCATAGGATCGAGACCCCCCATCAAGGAATATCAACTTTGGTTGAAGAGGGCGTGGAAGTATGGGTTGTCCCACATAAGGATTTCTTAGTGTGGTGTTGGAAGTTTCCATGGCATTTTTCAGAATTAGGAAAAGGCTTGATTCTTTTACTTTGACACTTGACGACTGATTTGGAAGACTCTAGCATTTGAAATGAGCCTATTGGACACTCTCACATATCTTAAATATCCATCTTAACTCATGGATCAATGAATCTCACATACATAGAGTTGTTTCACATAACAAACCCTTTTAATTAATGACCCTAAACACCAAACTCTACGCTTTTCAAGAGATTTTGTATCAATTCTAAATATTTTTCTCTCAAGTGTCCTAGGAAGTCATTGGATCATTAATTTTAGGGAAAATTAGGAAGGTACACTCCCTCAAAAATTTCAAAAAGAGGCAAGGGGGATCCATGAGGGACACATGTCCGAGACACATACGAAAGGGACAAAACAAACAAAGCAATAGAACAAGGAAAATAAAAACTATACATATGATACAATATTTAACGAAGAGACTTACATGAAAGGATTCAAGTGAATCCCATTTACCGTAATTGCCAAGGGTCACCTTCCATGTTTCAAGCTTGAAATCATTTTGATTCTTGCATGCGCTGATTTTGAAGGGCCCCATCCATAAGGGGTCAAACTTTCCATGATTTCCAAGCTTGGTAGCCCTTACATCCCATTTCAAAACCATAACACCAACTTAGAATTCTACTTCTAACATCTTTTAATTAAACCAAGTTTTCATTACTTGTTAGTGGCTGATCATGGCTTCATGGGTGGCCTCCCACTTCTCTTGGATATGTACTAGCTTAGTAAGTCTCACTTTATTTCCTATTTTATTCTATCTCGATTTTCTTCAATAGTTATAACACAGGGATTTCTAGGGAAATTTGCATCACATCACTTTTCCCATAGAATATCTCATATGACAAGGCCTTCGAGGATCTGTTTGGGTGTGATTCGATCAGCCCATAAGGTTGTTTTGATATGTTCATACCATAGAATCTTATGCTCACTTCCTATTCTTTTGATGAGCTTGATCAGATTTTTGTTAGTAGACTCCACCAAACCATTTCCTTATGGGTAATAGTTTAAGGATGTTTTTAAATGGATTTTATACTTTATAGTGAAATCAGATATTTTGGCTCCCAAAAAGGAATTCGCATTATTGGATATAATAGTGTGGGGAGAGGGTCTAAAATAGGTAGTGATATCATGCAAGAGTCCCAAGATCACGTTCTCGATAGCCTCTTTTAGTGGAACTTCCTCCGCCCATTGGGTAAAGTAATCATTTGTAGTGAGGATCCATTTTTGCCTAGCTCTAGAAGTTGGGTTAACCATTCCGATGAAGTCTATACCCCATTGTGTAAATGGTTCCTAAATTAGGATGGGGTTAAGAGAAAATGTTGCATTCCTTTGAAAACCTATATAAACTTGGCAAACCTTGCACATGTTTATCTCTGCTTTACTATCAACAAACAGGCTTGTCCAAAAGTATCCTACTTACATGATTTTTATGGATGTGGTTTGGGCAGAAAAATTCCCCAAGATCCCATGGTGTAACTCGCATAATAATATTTTGAATTCTTCATTCTCTAAGCACCCTAATGGGATTCCATTAAAAGTCCTTTTAAAAATGATATTGCCAATCATGATAAAATGGGATCCTTATTGCCTATAGTACATCCTCTTTTTATGGGGAGATGGCTTAGGTATTTCCCGGTCTCAGTATGAAGCAGAGCCTATCCAAGACCCAACTACCTAAGTCAATTTCTTGGATATAAATTATCTCTTCATGATCTTCATTAATCGGGGCATGTGGTCTTGAGCTAAATATTGACATATTCCCATTCCCGAATCAATTTGGTAGGTTTTACCTCAATGTTGTATTCGAGGATCTTGGTGATCTAGTTATCTCTTTTTCCATTATTTCACCCTCTTTTATATATTCTTTAATGCTAGAGTGTGCCACCATGACTTGGAATTTACTATGAGTGACAAGGTGCCTTAACTTATTTAGTCCCTTAACTATCTCATAAGCTTGTCTTTCTACAAAGTTATACCTTGTTTCATAGTCATAAAGAGTTTTGAGAAGAATGCATTTGGATGTTCTTCTCCTCGAGACTCTCCATTATGTGTTAGTAATGATGTTTTGTTATGTTTACCCCTGTATACATACATGATAAAATCCTATGAGAAGTCGAGGTTTATGTGGTACAAGGAAGAGGTGATAGATGATGAGAACAAATCAATTCTCATTCATTACACCGAATAACATCATTATTTCTCTTCTAAAGTGGATTTAGATGTAGTTTTAAGAACTATCTAACTTATTTAAGATTAAATGTAGAATATATTTTATCTATCTTTGAAAATTCCATTACAATATGAATGTTTGCATTTCCTAATATTTCTTGTAAGTTGGAATGTAGTATTGTGTATTAATAGGTCATTTGATTTCTTGAATGTATTACAACAAGTGTAATACTCACATGGATAAGATCACATAACTCAAAAATATTTCAAAATTCATAAAGAAAAGGCCATAGGACTCAATTAGTGCACTAGCGTATGACCTGATTCACACACTAGCAAAAGAATCTTATGGGTGCGTTGGTTCTTATTTATGTGTTGGCATAGGACTCTAATTGGATTGTGAACGCATGAATGCGGAAGAATGAACACATTTTTTTTTATAAGTAGTATTCAAAATCTCCAAATGATACTATGAGAGATTTTTTCCTCTTATTGTTAGGAGGAAAATATCTCTCCATTTTTGACAATGATGGTTTGAAAGATATCATCATTTGAAGTAGTAGGTTTTCAAGTGTAAGGCTCACACATGCAACATAAGATTCACTATAACCAAAGTTGAAGATCTTAAAATGAGAATTTGAGAGATGTTTTTGTTTCCCTTATTATTAAGAGGAAAAACATCTCCCCATTTTTACACTGCAGCAATAATTGAGGAGAAATCTTCATTTGAAGTTTCGGCAAAATAAGGATGTAGAAAAGTAAATAAGATAAAAAAACACGGGTTCAGTAAAACTACAATATCTTCCTCATTTCTTAACGAAAATGAGAAATTCAAGATGTTTTGGAAATATTAGAACAAGGTGCACCAAACTAAATTTATTTTTGAATATATTATTTTAAATGAATTCATAATAATGATCAGAAAATCAGGGATGAGAATATGGCAAGACAACTATCATGTTGAAAAATTCAATCATGCAAGAGCAAACTTGGCAAATGAAAATAAATAGTTAAGTACATGTGGAAGAGATGGTTTAATCTAGAATTTTAATATTTGATTAATTCTCTTCCACATTTATCTCCTTGTCATATGGAAGAAGTAGTCAAGTGCAAGAGGAAGAAGTAGTTCAATCTAGAGTTGTAGTGTTTGATTAGATCTCTTCCATATTTGTCTCCTTGACAAGAGGAAGAAGAATTAGTTAAATATGAAGTTGTAGTGTTTGAATAAAATTCCTTCCACATTTATCTCATTGTAAAGTGGAAAATTTATTCAAGTTTTTCCCAATATTTTAGGTAGGTAGTTCTATAATCTTGGAGCGAGGATGAGTTATAAATATCTCTCCAAAGAACTCAATGTAATAGTGGTATGAAATGGATGATTTTTGTAACATCATTTATTATTAATAAAATCCACAGTTTTAGTATTTTGGCCTGCAAATTATTTTTCATTGTGTTGACCCAAATCTGAGGGAAGAGAAAGGGCCCACTCTTACCCAAGGAGGAGGATGATTTATTTATTTATTTTAGAATAAATCTTTGTTATTTTTCTTTGTTTGTTTAAATCTGCATTGTGTCTTTTCTTTTTCTTTGTTTGTGAAGCTTCACTTTTATTTATTTGTTGTTATTTTTTATTTTCAGTTACTCATTTTAGTTTTTATATTAGATTTACTTTCAACTATTTATTTCAGTTGTTAGATTAAATTTCATTTCAGTTATTGAATTTTGTTTCATGCATTTTAAATTCTAAAGTAAAGAATTGCAAGATCATTGTTTCCTTAGCCCCTTTTGCATATAGTCACGAAAACCACCTTGGTTTTAACATTATTTTGATTAAATGATGAGGAATGCAATGACCCTTGTCATTTTTGGTGTCGTTATCGGGGATAGGTGTCATTAGGGGTAAGTTGCTAAGTTAAAATTAGTGAGAAGAATTTCATAAGTTTCCATTTAGAAATATTTCATTTCCATAACTCTTTCTTTTGAAATCAGAAGATCTTGTAGTGACAAAAAGAATCCTCTGAGTTTGGAGTATGTGGAACAAAAACTTCTTATGAAATTTTAACTTAGGGGAAATATTGGTTTGGCAGTCCTTTTAGACATTACTTTTAATTTTTCTTATTTTTTTAGTTAGATGCTTTGGATTAGTGAGATAAATTCTACAATATTTCATTCTTTCGAGATGATATAAAAAGTGTTCTCAGTAGTGACAACAGGTAAATTTCGAGCTATTTGAGTGAATGGAACATGAATCTCTTACAAATCCTTAGTTTAGATTAGAAGTTTATTTATTTCGTAGGATTAGAGATTAATGGAAGATTGAAAAAACAAGATACCCCCCAAAATAAGCTTTATGTAGGATATTATAGGGAAGATCTTCTCATTCATGTCAATGTATGGTTGAATAAACATAAAGACCTAGTTGTTATACACCAAGAGATAGGAAGCCTCAGATCTATAATTGAAAGAGTTATATAGAGGAAGAAAAATGCTTACCAAGTTGTTACAGAGATGAAAAATAAGATATCATATTGAATGCTTTTTCTAAAATAAAATGGATTACATGCATTGATTTTAACTCATGCATTTTTTTGTCAACATGCAAGTACCACTTTTCTTCTGACTCTAGCTACCGAAGGAATTTTTGTAGAAGCTAAAGTTTTGCAAAATAAAGAGATCTCAATCACGGTTTTACATGCAACTAAGGATGCAAATATAAATAACTACATGGATGATTAAAAGTGCACAAGAAAAAAAGAGAGAGTTGAAAACTAGTAAATGGAAACTCTTTTCTTGACAAAAAAAGGAAAAAAATAGAGCTCTTTAAAAAAAAAAGGAAAGAGTTGAAAACCAGAAAATGGTGGCTCTTTTACAAAAAAAAAGTGAAAGTTGAAAACTAACAAATGGTTACTTTTCCTAACTACACTATCTTTGAAACAATTTGTTATTTCTTTCAGATCTTTGCAAAGTTGAATTCTTTTGAATATATAAAAGTTTGAGTTCTTTGAAGTTGATTTGATATTCCTTAAAATTTGTAGAGTTTGAGCCCTTTGAAGCTAATTTGTTATTTGTTCAAATCTATAAAATTGGAGTCCTTTGAAGATAAAAAAATTGGTGTTGCAAGAAAAGGAGTTGAATTTATTTACTATTTTCTCTAACATTATAGAAATGAAGGTTGTGTAACAAGAAGAAAGCATGGATAAATTCAAGATATGGTCCAGGTATCTTCTATCATTTTATTCTTAAATAAAGTTATTAGTTGTTTTGATTACAGATAAGTCCACTTCCAAGAACCTATCCAAAAGAGAAATATTTTTTTTCAATAAGGCTTGTAGTAATAAGATGAGACACTTAGGTGTTGAAAAAGAAAAAAAAGGTAGAAAAAAAATTGACTTCTTTTGAAAAAAAAAAAGAAAAAGAGAAAAGGACCACACAAAGAAGCCAAGTGTGGGGGAGAAGAAGATACAAGCCTTCAAAGATATTTTGAATAATAAAGAGATTTGATATATATGTTGATTTAGGGAAAAGAAAGAAAATATATATAGTGATTTTGACAAGAAAAAAACGACCACTTTGGTACAAAAAGAGAAGAAGGAAAAGATGAATCAAGATCAAAATATGTATTGAAATCAACAACATGCATGAGGACATGCATGAAGTTAAGTGTGGGGGAGTGATGAGACCAAATTAAGTCTCATCCATTACACCAAATAACATTATTCTTTCTCTTATAAAGTGGATTTAGATGTAGTCTTAAGAACTATATAACTTATTTAAGATTAAATGTAGAATATATTTTATCTATCTTTGAAAAGTCCATTGCAATCTGAATGTTTTCATTTCCTAATATTTATTGTAAGTTGAAATGAAGTATTGCATATTAACAGTTCACTTTATTTCTTTAATGTATTACAACAAGTGTAATACTCACATGGCTAAGAGCACATGACTCGAAAATATTACAACATTCATAAAGCAAAGAGTGCAAGACTCAATTAGTGCATTGGTGCAAGAATTTATTCACACCGGCATAGGACTCTAATTGACATGATAGTGTAGGAATCTTATTGGTGTGTTGGTTCTTATTTGTATGTTGGCGCAGGACTCTAATTGGCTTGTCAACGTAGGACTCTAATTAGTGCATTAGCGTAAGACTCTGGAAGAATGAACACAAGACTTTCTATAACTAATATTGAAAAGATCCAAATGATTATGTGAGAGATTTTTTTGTTCCTCTTATTGTTAGGACAAAAACCTCTCTGTATTATACAAAAATAATGGTTTTAAAGATAACACCATTTGAAGTAGCAAGTTTTCAAGTGCAAGACTCACACACACAACATCGATTCACTACAACAAAAGTTGAAGATCTTAAAATGATAATATGAGAGAGTTTTTTTTTTTTCCATTAGTTTTAAGAGGAAAAAAATCTCCCCATTTTTACACTGCAGCAGCAATAATTGAGGAGAAATATTCATTTTAAGTTTTGGAAAATAAGGATGTAGAAAAGTAAATAAGACAAAAAAACATAGGTTTAATAAAACTGCAATATCTTCCTCATTTCTCAATGAAAATGATAAATTCAAGATGTTTTGGAAAGATTAGAACAAGGCACACCAAACCCAAAAATTCTTGAAGATATTATTCCAAATTAATTCACAGTAATGATTAGAAAATCAGGGATGAGAATATGGTGGGACAACTGTCATGTTGAAAGATTCAATCATGCAAGAGCAAACTTGGCAAATGAAAATAAATAGTTAAGTGCACGTGGAAGAGATGGTTTAATATAGAATTTTAATATTTGATTAATTCTCTTCCACATTTATCTCCTTTTCATATGGAATAAGTATTCAAGTGCAAGAGGAAGAAGTAGTTCAATCTAGAGTTGTAGTGTTTGATTATATCTCTTCCATATTTATCTCCTTGACAAGAGGAAGAAGTAGTTAAATATGAAGTTGTAGTGTTTGAATAAAATTCCTTCCACATTTATCTCATTGTAAAGTGGAAGATGTAGTCAAGTTTTTCCCAAGATTTTAGGTAGGTAGTTCTATAATCTTGGAATAGGGATGAGTTATAAATATCTCTCCAAAGCACTCAATGTAACAGTGGTATGAAATGGATGATTTTTGTAACATCATTTCTTATTAATAAAATCCACAGTTTCAGTATTTTGGCAGCAAATTTTTTTCATTGTGTTAACCCAAATTTGAGGGAAAAGAAAGGGCCCACTCTTACCCAAGGAGGAGGATGATTTATTTATTTATTTTAGAATAGATCTTTATTATTTTTCTTTGTTTGTTTAAATCTGCATTGTGTCTTTTATTTTTCTTTGTTTTGAAGCTTCACTTTTATTTATTTGTTTTTATTTGTTTATTTTTAGTTAATCATTTTAGTTTTTATATTATATTTACTTTCAGCTATTTATTTTAGTTGTTAGATTAAATTTCATTTCAGTTATTGAATTTTATTTCATGCATTTTCAATTCTAGAGAAAAGAATTATAAGATCATTGTTTCCTTAGCCCCTTTTGCATATAGTCATGGAAACCACCTGTTTTTAACATTATTTATGATTAAATGATGAGGAATCTAATGATCCTTGTAAATATCCCTTTTAATTATCTCAAAGGCTTGATGACCTTCAGCGGTCCATTTGAAGTTAAGGTCCTTTCTGAGAATCAACGTGATCGGGTGGATTGTCCCGATAAAGTCTGAAATGAACTTGCTGACAAAGTTAATATTTCCTAAGAAATATTGGACCTCTTTCTTGTTGAATGGTAAGGGAAGTACCATAATGGCTTCAAACCTTTCTAGATCAATAAATATCCCTTCTTTTGAAATAATGTGTCCTAGGAGTTTTCCTTGGGGTACTCTGAAAACACATTTCTTTGGGTTCAGAGAGATCCCAAATTCTTGGAATTTCTTTAACACAACTTCTAAGGTGTCAAAATTACCCTCTGTTATCTTGGTAAACACTATAAGATCATCAAGGTATATAAAAATCACCTTATTGATTAGTTCTTTGAACGTGGAGTCCATGGCTCTTTAAAAGGTAACTCCAACATTTGTGAGTCCAAATGACATTTTTCATATGTGAAGGTTCCCCATTTTTTTGTGAAAGTGGTATTCTATTGGTCTCTTTCTATGATCCATATCTGGTTATGACCTAAAAAACCATCTAGCAGAGAAAACCTTTCGATCCTACAACTGTTTGCAATATATTCTCCATGGAAGGTAAGGGGTAGTGGTCCTTAAAGGAAACTCTATCTAGGTCTCTCGAAATCTACAAAGAGACAAATTTCACCATTTTTCTTCCTACCGGGACTAGGTTAGAGACCCATTTTGTGTGCTTGATCAGAAATATTATGTTAGCCTCTAGGATTTTTCTCAATTCATAAACCATGAAGGATTATATTTTTGGGTTTGGTACACAGACTTAGTCTCCTCTTCAAGGTCGAAGTTGTGTTGGATGATATCCATGTCATAACCATGTAGGTCATCATACATCTAATCCATTGTTTTGTCATACTTATGACATGGATCCACGAGTATTTCCCTTTCTCTTTGAGTGACTAATATCTGAAATTTAACCTTCTCTCTTTAGTCACTTCTAGCTCGACATAATCCTCCTTTACCATTGTAAAATTCATTCAATTTTTACTAACATCATTCAAATCAAAAAGAATTCTAGGGTTATTAGCCCTTTCGAAGTTTATTTTTCTTTAAGCTGAATAATCTAGTCTCCATACGCTTCTTTGATCTTGGGTTGGAGTTGGTTCGTGAATTGGTTAGATTGTGAGGAAGTCTATAATCTATTGGTCACTATTAAAGACCTGCCAATGGTTGATGTTATCAAGTATAGAAGGATGGATGATCGATTATATGGTACTTTCATTCACTATTAAATCTTGTATTGGGTTGAATTGCAACCGATTAATGCCATCCTATCAGCTTCTATATTTATGTCTCGGGAATATCCTTGATATTAAAGGCTTCAAAATATTTGATGAGATCCCACACCCTATGTCGATAGGACCTCATTCTTATTTATTTGTGGAGGTAGTGTTATTGACTTGTGTTACCACCAATTTTGAGTTGCCAAAGACTCTCAACTATTTGATGTCTTCTTCTCATGCCATGTGCCATGTACTATGGCCTCATACTCCGCTTCATTACCGGTATAGGAGAACTAGAAGTGGAATTCTTGGATTATCTTGTTTCTACTCGGGGATAAAAAGCATACTCCAAATCCCGAGCCACTCTTGCTTTTAGCTCCATCAAAATACATGGTCCATATATGAGAATCTCTTATGGGATTCCATTCTCTTTTATCCTCTTCTTTTACCACTCTTGGAATCATGGATTCCTCGTCAAAGATGATGTAAGTACCTAAACCTTTCGAATAAAATTTCCCAAAAGGATTGCTAAGGAGAAGGTTAGATAGATGACCATCACTTTGAAAACTAATTTCTTTTGTATATGATTCCTCTTTCTCGGTGATCATGGAAACCTCAAATCATGTGACCGGTTGGTCTGCATTATATGTTATTTAGAAACGGGTTACGATAATACCTTCATCTTTGATCCATACTTGGTCTGCAAAATCAGATGGGACCAATCGAGAGACATATAACCTCCTATCTTAGCTTTGAAATAATGGGAGAGATATAGTCCTAAGAATGGTGGAATGTCAATTACTACTATATCTACGTGGAACATTTATGTTTGGGCAAGAATAGAGATGCAACAGGAGTCCCTTGATAGATCCTATGGTTTAGAATGATTTCCATCTAGTTACATGGATCCTATCTTTAAGGTATGATATTTAATTACTAAGGCATCTATAATTGCTTTGGTAATGACCGTAGTGCTTGCACTTTGGAGTGTATCATAAAATTATGAAATAATTTCCTACCTATGATAAGATTCATAAAAAAGGGGTTGGGCCTTAGTTTACTTACTTATCCATTTTGATTCTACAAAACTACTTCTATTGAGGCTCGAATCATTTTATGTGTTCCTTCTCCTTCCCAAAGGTAGTGTTGTTGCAAATCAGCAGCACCCCTGGATGCAAATCAAGGTTCTAAGTTGATGTTTAGGGCATCCAGTGTGATTGCACAACATTGAAACCTCTCTCAAAGTGTGGGACTTGCAAGATGAGAGAGGAATCTCTAGATTAGAGGCTGGTTCCTCAAACTCCTCTGATTAGATCTATTATTTGCACAACTACAGAGGTTTGATCCTAATTTTATCCTAATTTGCAAGGAGACAGGGATAAGAAATGTAAAAATTGAAACTAAACTAATAAAGGTGATACACCAAAGGAGTGGTGGGCACTTCTTGCTCATGAAAATTGACAAAATCAGAAATTGTAACATAAAACATCATGCACAAAGTTGATGAGCTATAATCAAGGGTTTGAAATGAAGAAAACAACACATACAAAGGACTTGAAAGCATTCACAGAGCTGCATTGTGATTTTCAACATCAAAATACTTGTATTCCAACACCAAAGAGGTAGAAAAACCTATTACAATCCTGGAAGGTCTGATACTTGCCAAAATCACTTGCGAAGGTGAAAACGAAGCTTTTATGAAAAAAGTGTTCAACCTTTGAAAAATGAGCCAAATCGGCTTTTACGGTGCATAGGTCGAGCCGGGAGAGAGAAAACATGAAAAAACATGGGAGCCATTCCCATGACCAAAATGCATTAAAAATAGCATGGAGGTCCTTACAAACCCATGCCCTGACATTTTTGACCATGCTGGAGAAGAATGCGACCCATTTTGCATTAAAATTGGTTGTTGAAACGTCAGTTCTGTCCATGGGCGCGTACCAGAAGTGTTTTTTAATTTTCTCCCTCAAACTGAACCAAAATTCAAAATTGACCATGGAATCTTGTAGATAATTTCACCAGATTTCCATTGATATAAAGAACGTGAAAATATGAGCTCTGGATCGAAAGTTATGGCCATTTGAAGATTTAGGGCAAAAACAGGCCCAAAACGGATCGGCGGGAAAAAATTTCAAATTTTACCTCTTTTTTGCATTTGGAAATTTTTTTCAAAAATCCCCATGCTCCACCACTTGGATGCCACATGGCATGATGTGATTGGCCATGGGCTCATCCTTGAAATTTTTCTTACGGGCCCTTCCTTAAAATTTTTTGCAACATGGACACGTGGCTAGGTTTGATTGGCTCGCGCCCCGGGGGCGCAATTTTACCTTTGAAAATTTTGCATTTTTAACTTTGGAAAAAATTTCATTTTTCCCCACACCCCACCACTCTGAGACATGTGGCACATCCTGATTGGATGGAAGGGGCCATGGGGAAAACCTTTCCCTTTGAATTTTTTGGCGAAACTTAGCCAAATTTTGAAAATCTTTCCCGAGCTCGAACTCCCCTAGGACCACAGGACACGTGTCCTATTTTTATTGGGCACGGGCCCTCTACCCCAAACTTTCCCCTTTAGAAATTTCACAAAACACTTAGCAAAATTTGCATTTCTACCTCCCGCCACCTGATTGGTGAAGACACGTGGCGTAACCCTATTCGCTGTGGGCCATGCGGGCCAATTTTTTACTTTGGAAATTTTGGCAAAACTTAGCCAAAAACATGATTTCTCTCCGACACCCGCCACCCTCATTTGGACACGTGGCAGCACCTCATTGGCTGTGGGCCAAATTTCAAAAATTTTCCTGCGCCAAACACTTAGTCAATTTTTTCACTTTGCCTCCTCTCCCGACACGTGTCACGTCCTGATTGGCTTCGGCGGGCCGCGGGCAAGAATTTTCCTTTTGCAAATTTTGACCAAAACTTGAAAAAATTCTAAGTTTTCTCTCCTCTCCACCACCTCCTGGGACATGTGGCAGCTTCCTATTGGTTGCGGGCTTCCAAGGGAAAATTTCCCACAAAAACTCCGCCGAGCCATAACTTGAAAAATATGAGGAGTTAGGAGGAAAAATTTACCTTTCTGGAAAGCTGAGAGAGAGCTCTATCCAATGGTGCCATTTCCAGAAAGATTTGAGTGCCTAAAAATCAAAAAATGGAGACTGAGGCACAAGAGAGGAAAGAACACAAGGAGTTAGCCACAAAAATGAGCAGGGGCACATTTTGGATAACAATTTTGGTGACTCAGAGGGGTCATCTACTGCTAGATGAAAATACCTAGTTGCCTGAAGTAGTCCATTGGGCATGGAGTCATCAAATTTTCTATTTGGAACCCCAACTGACTTAGAATGTTGTAAGGAGGAAGATGGAATATCACTTGATGGAAGCAAGGACTGCAAAACATCTCCAGGGATAGCAAGCTGTGCCAAAGCACTTAGGGAAAGCAAAACTAACCTACAACAAAACAATGTGCACAAGCACTTGAAGGAATGGAAACCTAAGCTAATATTTACAAGGTGGAGAATTTCCCTTTAGAAGAAATGCTTGAGATAGATTCCATCGATGGAATCTGCGGTTCTTACCATCTAATGAAGCCAATTGGAAAGCATTGTTGTTCTTGCACTTCATGACCATGAATATGGGCCCTCTAAATGGCATCAAATTTTGAATTCCTTCCTTGGGATGGATTTTGAAGCTCTCAACTCTGCATCCCATTTTTACACTAGATCTCCAACCTAGAAAGATCTACTCTTGGCCTTGAATGGAGAGTCAAAGGTCTTCTTGAGTCAGCTTGATCCTTCTCCATCAGCTTGGGATCAACAAGTTCTGATCTCATTACCGATCTCTTAAAGCTCCATCAACTCTGCATATCTCACCTCCATGGGCTCAAACTCCAACCAGAATTTCCCCATTTGGTTGTGAAGGCTGTCTTGAACTAGTCTTCTTCCTTCACCACAATGATCGATTGTAGCACGAGTAGCCATCAAGTATTGAAAACCTCTGAGAATAGCCACAACTTTTGCAAGATTTTCTATATGGAAGGGAGTGGGTAATGGTCCTTGAGAGATGCTAGAAATATTCAAGTCCAAAAATCTACCAAGTCAACACACAATCTGATCTCTCCACTCTTCTTTTTTCTTTAACCAAATTGTTGGAACCAAGTTAGAAACCCAAATAGAATGCTTGATTGGGAATATGATTCTTGACTCAATCATCTTGTGGAATTCTTTCCTCATGAGAGGCTCCATGTGTGGATTGGATCGAGTTGATGGTCTTTGTTTTTGAGAGATGACTGGCTCTTTGATTCACTTGATAGGCTTAGTATTTGGATCCAATTCAATGGTATGTTGAGCTAAGTTGGGATTGAAACCTTTCAAGTCTTCATAGCTCCAAGCAAACACATCAGGGAACTCTTGACATAGTTGCATGAACTCATATCTTTCTTTTGATTGTCATCTTTCCAATTTGCAATGGTTTGCTCTCTTCCACCAAGATGGATACCGAATCTTCTCTCTTGACCTGAATGTTTGCTTTCTCTTTCCTAAATTGATCATTGGGATTGAAAATGGACTCCAAAGTGATAATTCCCTTGAGAAGCTTGTTAGTTCTCAATTTGTACCACTTGGTCACCATATTGATGTTCCAATTTTTCTTGATTCTTATGAGAACTCAATTCAAAGCTTCTTCTTACAAGAAATGGATGATTTCTTTCTTGTTTAGTTGGTCATTCTCAAACACTTACTACTCGACATTGTTATCCGACATTGGGATTGAAGGCCTCACAATCACATGGATGTTTGGCTGTACCTTGTCTTGTTGAATGCTTTCCACAATGTCAAAGGCTGCTCCTACCGCTGCAAGCACAATGTCAAAGGCTCAGTAAGCCTATTAGTACTTGGTTCTCTTTCCTAGGAATGGATTTGATGCCAAAACCCTCAAAATCTTCCATGAGGTCCCATACCCTGTTCTTGTAGCACTTAAGTAGATCATTCTTGGTAGCATGCTATCCCTTGACCTGATTTACAATCAATTCACTATCACCAAAGACTTGCAAGTTCTTTATTCCTCTCTTTATTGCCCAATGCATCCCTTGCACCAAGGCTTCATATTCAGCAGTGTTATTAGAGCATGCAAACTGAAATATAAAAGTTGAATAGTACTTTACTCCTTGAGGTGAAACAAGCATGGCTCCACCTCCTGCACCTTATCTACTCCTTGATCCATCAAAAAATAGCTGCCATACCTCATTGTCATCCTTATGGTTTGGCTTGGTGATGCTAGGAATGGGCTGATCTTCTTCATGTATGCAATAGACCCCTAGCTCAGATTCTTCTACTTCTTGATAAGGATCAAAAGCATGTACCTTGTTTGCCCATTCATTAAGAGTTAGATCTAGGATGCTTCCAACCTTGGTGTCAGCTTCATTAGTGCTTGGGTGATCTTCTTGATCAAATCTTTGAACAATTGGCATTGATCTAACTTGGAGTGTAGGGCTCAATGTGGAAGTTTGCAATAGGTTCAGACCTGATTGTAGCTTTGGTTCCATACCTCATTCTGAACATAGCATGTGTGACCAATCAGTAGACAAATATCCTCCAATCTTGGCTGTGAAGTCCCTTGACAAGCATAGGGCAAAGAGTGGTGGAAGGTCTATAACTGATACATCTTGTAAAACAACAACATTTGGACATGCATGCAAGGTAAGACTCAAGTTTCTAATCACTCCAACTGTTGTTACTATTGTCCCATCCAGCTGCACTACCCCTTTGGATATGGTTTCATATTGGAGCCCTAGCTGATCAGCTATTTGTTTAGGCATCACTGAGCTACTTGCCCCGGAATCTATCATGCAATTGTGCACTAACTGATTTCCAATGATTAATGAAACATAGAAAGGAGGGGGCTTCAACATTTTACCTTGCTATCCTCCATGATTCCCCTTAGGCTGACCAACATTTGTGAGCACCTTCTCTTACATCTAAACTTGTTGAAAGTTGGCAGTCCTTCATGGCAACTTGTAGCAAATTCTTTGGCACAGGATAAATAGGGATTCCCACATTGATATATTTACATTTGTCTTCTTCATCTGATCAATAATACTGAATGGTGATGAAGGATCTCTTTGTTGTCCCTTGGTTGGCACATTCACTCCTTGCATGTGGGCAGCAACAACTGGTATTTGAGTTGGTCTAGGAGTTGTTCTTGGCTGCCCTTGTGCATTTGAAATTGGATTTTGTTTGCCAACCATTTGTGGAGCCATAGAAGGTTGGAGATTGGTTGGAGCTAATGGCTGCTCTTCACCCAAATTCCTTCTTTTTGACCTTGTGTTGGCTGCAACACCTTGAGAGACTATCTGATTCATGCCACAAAAATCCTCTGCCTGCCAGTTCACAAGTGTGGTGTCATTTGGGGCTGATTGTTGTTGGAATGTTTCTTGTTGTTGGTTGTTTCCTTGACTACCCTCACCTTCCACACCAGTAGTTGTCACCATTAATGCTTGATTCAAAGCACCATTGAAGCACATGGATTGGTTGTGAGGTTCATTACATGGAAAACACCAATCATACTCCTGAGCAACGTTGTTTTGTGTTGGCACCAATGCCTTAGAGGTAGATATGGCATTAGGATTATAGGGCTGAAATGGTCTATTGGCAGGAGGCCTTGTTTGATTTATATTTACAGCTGGATTAGGTGGTCTTTGTGGTTGGTATGGCTGCCTATTAGGCTGAGCTTGGGGCTGATAAGAAGGTCTAAAACCTTGGGCTTGTTGCCTCTTGAGAGTAACCAGCTCATTGCCTAAATTTTGCAATTGCTTCATGACTTCTTGAAGCTCATTTGGGGCACTTGGAGATGAAGTAGAAGCTTCATTTGAACTCTGATTTCTAGGAATGGGAGAAGGAGCCAAATTAGGTGCTTGATTAGTGTTTGGGCTCTCTAAACTTGGAAACAATGGCATGGGAGGTCTAGGGGCTAGTTTTCCAGCTTGGATCAAATAATTTTCAGCCCTAATGGCAATGCTATAAGCCATAGGGATAGTTATGCCTCCCATGGACTGAATCAACATAGAAATATTAGAATTTAGAGCTTTGAGGTAGTAGAGAAAAGCACCTTCTGTTGTTGGCCTAACTGCCACTGGAATTCTCTCCCAAGTCTTTTGAAATCTGAAGTTGAAATCAGTCAGCTACTCATTGGGAGCTCTCTTGATGGTTGTCAGCTGCTCCAAAAGAGACAAGTTGTCTCCCTTCTCTCCAAATTGCTCATGAAGTGCTATACATAGCTGGTTCCAATTCTGAATAGAACCTGAGGCAAGACTTCTAAACCATTGCAATGCTTTCCCCTTGAATGAAGATGCCAGCAATTTGACAGCCACTTGCATCTCATTGATTTCATGAATTGCACAAAGGTTGGCAATGTCTTTAACATGATCACCTGGAGTAGTCTGATTCTCTCCAGTGAAGTATGGAATGTTCTTCAAGGCTGCAATTGGAATTGGATGTTGTGCATTGAGGGAAAGTGGGCTGCTGCCTGTGAAATTGACATAGGGGTTGTTTTGTGCCATTCTAATTGGTCTTAAAACCCTTGTTGACTGAATGAAAGGCCTACCAGGTGGAGGAGTTGAGAGAGTTCTATTTGGTGGAGATGGAGACCTTTGAATCCTTCTTCCTCTTTTCCTTCTTCTTGGAGATAACCACACAGTATTCAAACAACACCTCTTCTTCTCCACTCTTGACCTTGTGGTGACTCTTCTCATGAGTTTCGGGCCTGCCTTTGTTGAAACAGTTGATTCTTCCCCTTGGAGTCACTAGATGTGTAATTTATAGCTCTTTTGAAGCAAGAAAATTGCAGCAGATGCACATCAACTTTGCTGTAATAAAAATGAGACCTCTAAGGTCCCAGGCATGCCAAAACTATTGTTGCAAATCAGCAGCACCCCTGGATGCAAATCAAGGTTCTAAGTTGATGTTTAGGGCATCCAGTGTGATTGCACAACATTGAAACCTCTCTCCAAGTGTGGGACTTGCAAGATGAGAGAGGAATCTCCAGATTAGAGGCTGGTTCCTCAAACTCCTCTAATTAGATCTATTATTTGCACAACTACAGAGGTTTGATCCTAATTTTATCCTAATTTGCAAGGAGACAGGGATAAGAAATGTAAAAATTGAAACTAAACTGATAAAGGTGATACACCAAAGGAGTGGTGAGCACTTCTTGCTCATGAAAATTGACACAAATCAGAAATTGTAACATAAAACATCATGCACAGGTTGATAACTATAATCAAGGGTTTGAAATGAAGCAAACAACACATACAAAGGACTGAAAGCATTCACAGAGCCTGCATTGTGATTTTCAACATCAAAATCCTTGTATTCCAACACCAAAGAGGTAGAAAAACCTATTACAATCCCTGGAAGGTCTGATACTTGCCAAAATCACTTGCTGAAGGTGAAAACAGAAGCTTGCTATGCAAAAAAGTGTTCAACCTTTGAAAAATGAGCCAAATCTGGCTTTTACAGTGCATGGGTCGAGCCCAGGAGAGAGAAAACATGAAAAAACATGGGAGCCATTCCCCATTGACCAAAATGCATTAAAAACAGCATGGAGGTCCTTACAAACCCATGCCCTGACATTTTTGACCATGCTGGAGAAGAATGCGACCCATTTTGCATTAAAATTGGTTGTTGAAACATCATTTCTATCCATGGGCGTGTACCAGAAGCGTTTTTTATTTTCTCCCTCAAAACTAAACCAAAATTCAAAATTGACCATGGAATATTGTAGATAATTTCACCAGCTTTCCATTGATATAAAGAATGTGAAAATCTGAGCTCTGGATCGAAAGTTATGGCCATTTGAAGATTTAGGGCAAAAACAGGCCCAAAACGGATCGGCGGGAAATTTTTTTGAATTTTACCTCTTTTTTGCATTTGGAATTTTTTTCAAAATCCCCATGCTCCACCACTTAGATGCCACATGGCATGATGTGATTGGCTATGGGCTCATCCTTGAAATTTTTCTTACGGGCCCTTCCTTAAAATTTTTGCAACATGGACACGTGGCTAGGTTTGATTGGCTCGCGCCCCGGGGGCACAATTTTACCTTTGAAAATTTTGCATTTTTAACTTTGGAAAAATTTCATTTTTCCCCCATGCCCCACCACTCTGGGACATGTGGCACGTCCTGATTGGATGGAAGGGGCCATGGGGAAAACCTTTCCCTTTGAATTTTTTGGTGAAACTTAGCCAAATTTTGAAAATCTTTCCCGAGCTCCGAACTCCCCTGGGACCACAGGACACGTGTCCTATTTTTATTGGGTGCGGGCCCTCTACCCCAAACTTTCCCTTTAGAAATTTCACAAAACACTTAGCAAAATTTGCATTTCTACCTCCGCCGCCCTGATTGGTGAAGACACGTGGCGTAACCCTATTCGCTGCGGGCCATGCGGGCCAATTTTTTACTTTGGAAATTTTGGCAAAAACTTAGCCAAAAACATGATTTCTCTCCGACGCCCGCTGCCCTCATTTGGACACGTGGCAGCACCTCATTGGCTGTGGGCCAAATTTCAAAATTTTTCTGCGCCAAACACTTAGTCAATTTTTTCACTTTGCCTCCTCTCCCGACACGTGTCACGTCCGATTGGCTCGGCGGGCCCGCGGGCAAGAATTTTCCTTTTGCAAATTTTGACCAAAACTTGAAAAAATTTCTAAGTTTTTCTCTCTCTCCGCCACCTCCTGGGACACGTGGCAGCTTCCTATTGGCTACGGGCTTCCAAGGGGAAAATTTCCCACAAAAACTCTGTTGAGCCATAACTTGAAAAATATGAGGAGTTAGGAGGAAAAATTTACCTTTTGGAAAGTGAGAGAGAGCTCTATCCAATGGTGCCATTTCCGAGAAAGATTTGAGTGCTAAAATAAAAAAATGGAGACTCGAGGCAAAGAGAGGCAAGAACACAAGGAGTTAGCCACAAAAATGAGTAGGGGCACATTTTGGATAATAGGTAGTTGGGTTATCATTTATTTTAAGCACTTCTTGGAGCAACTCATTTTGTTATAGGATGCGAGAAGATCCCATAAGGATGTGTTAGCTGGTGCTTTCTTTAGTTGTTGAACCACATTACTTGGTTGGTTGCCGTTTGATATTTTAGACGATGACTAGTGTTTTATTCCTTCAACTACGGGATAGAGAGTATCTTGATTCTAGGAATTTCTTGGAGCCTCTTTTATGACTATCGGTGGTGAAACCATAATGATTGGAGATTCCTTTTGCATATTTTTATTCACATTGGGGATAGGAGTGTCCATCTCTATCATCCTTTTCTTGAAATGAGTGTTGTAATTAAATTGAACAGGCTTAGAAATAACTTCCTCATTTGTAAATATGAATTCTTCTCCTTCTATCCAAGAGAAAAGAGCATGTTCTATGCAATCTCTACTTCTTGTTCTAGGGACATCCCTTGAATTTTTCATAATGAAGGCCACATTTTGGACTCCCACTGGATCGATAAGGTCTTGATGCCTTAACATCATAGCTCTCTCTTTCTCTTTGTTAGACTACATTTTGTTGTTGTAGATTCCCTTGTGGGAAGTATATTAGCATGTGATATGTATTATAGGGGAAGCACCATGCATTGGGATATCCTGCCAAATTGTTTTTCCAAGGTACCATTTCTCTTCGCTATCGGTGGCATAGTTTGGAGTGGTTTGGCACGCACCCGTAACGAGTTGGTTAGATGGTTACGAAAAATTGTGGTCTCTATGTATTCTAGTGTTGAGAGGAATAGGAAGATTTTCCACCTTGATAGCTTTGATAATTTTCCTTGGGTAAGTGCTTTGATTCATTTTAAGATTTACTATTGTAACACCTTTGAAAAACTATTATATTTCTATTTTGCATTATAAGTGTTGACATGTGATTTTCTTGATGCAGTGTGTTCCTTTGCTTGTTTAAAATCATGATTGCTAGGGATAAAAAATTTCTAACCTTGGATTTGTTAGGCTAAAATGTTGTTTCTTGCAAGAATCCATTTTCATTTCAGATAGGTGAGTTGTAATCTGGTTATGATGGTTACAAACTTATCTCTATTAACTGACTCATCCTTGGATAAATCCCATTGATCCAAGGAATGTTTTAAAATCTCCTTACTGGTCTAAATGGTAAACCAACATTCAGAGGTTGAGAGACGTAATAGACGAACTTTTGCATGTTTCCAAATTCTTTATTGTCTTGTAAGATCATGCCTACATTCTGTTGTGTGTTTTGTGCTCGAGATATTCTTGATTGATCTTAGTGGGACACTTATGGAATTAAGTGAAATGAGGCTTTTTCAAGACTATTAAGGAATAATATAAGTCCTGGACCTAAGAGATCTATCCTAATGAGATTCTAAACTAAGGTAGAAGTATTTAATTTTCTAGCTCTATCTACTATATTTAGGACAACATCCTTTCCTAAGTTGCATGTTCTAAATTGAGGGAACCACCTAAGGTGATATTGGGTCTTTTTCTAATCTAATACCTAATGTTATATGGTTGTGAGCTATGACATAATCTAAGGTGGAAATTACTTATTGAAATTATTTTAAACCTAAGGTTATTATTTCTAAACTACCCTAAGGTCTTATCCTAAGCTAATGGTACATATCCTAAACTAATGAAATGTGGAAAGGGGCCTAAGGTTCGTATGGTAAATGGGATTCTAGGAAGTGGTTCCTAAGCTATTTATGAGATTTGATCTTTATATTAAATGCTAGTGAGATTCTAGATTAGGTGGAAGCATGAAGAAGTTAGTGGGACTTTGTGGAGTCTTCATGAAAGTTAACAATGTGTGCAAAAGTCGAAATAGGTTTCACTAATCTACGGATGGCGGTGGCATGGAGAGATAGGTGGGAATTTTGTAATGAATGGCATTAATGAATCTCAATTTTTGTGAGAAAACCATCTTGGAAAAAATGAGGGTAGATTTGTTGGAGGTTTTTGGTCTTGCATGCTTTGTGATTTTTCTCTGCGTGGAGCTATCGATTCTTCAAACAAGTAGTTTGATTTTCATTTATGGATATTTTTGGTTTCCACTGGTCTATTTTGATTCAGGGGAAAGTATATAAGGCACTAGGGAAAGATATTTTTGTTGTTAATATTTCTTGGAGGAGAAGAAGAGTTGGAAGCTGGCTTGAAGTATCCTTGAATTGGCGGGAAGCACTATCAGGCATGATAGGCTCTACCCATTAATATTTCTTACTTTCCTCTAAATGTTTCATTAAAATAACTCTGCTCTCATGAGATATATGGCTATCTATTTTTCTTTGGTTGTTTACTTTCATGTTGATGGAATCTTTGTGATTTTTGGATATGAATCCATTGCATGATAATATTTTTTTAGTTGTTTTCTCTCTGAGTAAGTTCAATGGTGAAATGCATATAGAACTTTCAAGACTTTGGTGTTTTGATTAGAATTTGTATTCTAGACTGTCTTCTGGAAAAGAGCTTGGGTAAATGGATTTTGGTTTTAATTTGAACTGTAAGTGTTTTTAGAAATCTTCTCTTTGATGAATCTTTGAGTTTGAAAAAGTTGTAGTACTTTTTTCTTGGGATATTGTATTGTTTTTCTTTGAACATGAATTTGCTTTAAAATGTGTAAGGATATCTTGTTTCCCTCTATTTGGGGTAACCCATGTCTTTTTAACTAAAAGTTTTGTTTGTTTTGAAAGATAGGTGTTTATCCTTTCATAAAACCATAGCTTGTTTTGGGAAGAAAGTACTTACATTTTTGGATTATATGGTATACTTTGTTCTTCATTATGAACTCAAACTTTATGTTTCTTTTTGGTATGGAGTTGTGTAAGGACTTGTAGTAGGAATCATTTCTACATTTTGAATTTATGAGAAATAAAGAATAATGTTTGACTTTAAACTTAGTGTTGGGTTTTTGTATTCTCTTTCAGATCCATTTGAATGTATATTTGGGTTTTTAAAGAGAAAGGAGTTGAGTACTCTCACAAACTATATCTTGTTTGTAAAGATTTTGTACTTTTGTTTCAAGACTATCTTGTATAATTCACTCTACATTATGAACAAACTTATGTTAAAATAATGATGAATAGATGAATGTGGATTTTGACATTATATGCATCCTATATTTCTATTTGTATATGGTGAGTAAGTGTTGGTATTTGATGTTACCGATACGGTTTGAGTTTGTAAGGAAAATTGAAATAATGTTGACATTAAAACTTCATGGTTGGTTTTGTATTTTCTTTTCGAACAATTGAAATAAATTCTAGGTTTTAATTGGGATTTGGAATTCAATTGATGAAATAATGGTAAATGAATTCTAAGTTTGGATCCTTTCTATTGAGTTTCATTTAACTTGTAGACACCAAATTTGGGTCTTACGACTCCCTGTACCCCATATCTCATCCCACAACCTAACCCTACCTCACCACCTAAAACCTTACACACTTAATTATTTATTAATTACCTTATAATTAATAAATCCACATCTCCAACCCTGCCACCTCACCTTGCCACCTCACTATGACCTAGCCCTAACCCTAAACTAACTTAATTAAGACCTATGACTTGGTCCAGACCCACACCCATGACTCATCACCCCTCACCCGCATCAAAACAAACCTAATAATGACTTGACCAAGCCCACAACTAACCCCTCGGGAGAAAAAGAGGGAAAGTTGGCTATTTTACTAAAAATAGCCAACTTTGACCTAACCGACATCGGTCCTACTAGCGGCCGGCGTCGGTTAGGCAACCGCCATCGGTTCCCTGTAAATGACCTCCCCCAACCAAAAACAAGGGATCTGGAATTCATTTGGTAGGAGAGAGAGAAGTGAAACAAGTAGAAGAGGTTGCAGAGAAGAGGATCGAGCCCAAGACTGTAACTGAGCAACTAGATCGTTGTCACACTCATCCAAGCATTGGGAAAGACTGAGGATAGCTTCATCAGCTCACTTTCCAATACTGGATCATCCCAACTAAGCCTTACTGTTGCCACCACATTCCTTGGACTTGTATCTTCATCAGGAACTAGTAAGTAGTATCTTGTATGTTTCTAAACACCATTTCTTGAACTTTTAATTCATAATAATTATAAGCTCACTCCTAGATCTACCACCGTAACACTCTGCACCTAACTTTCATTCATCAACCTTGATATTGCCCCAAAGATAGTTTTCTCACTCTCTGAGTTTTCTCCATCACCCTACTACCCCCTAATCATTTATTAACCCTATAAACACCATAACCACCTTACAACTGACTTCCATTGAAACCCCTAAATCACTGCCCCTACCGATATCGGTTATCTTCTACCGGTATCGGTGTTATAATCATGATTGGTTATCCGGTGACCAGCATCATCCTTTGTGACTTATACCAAAACCAACCTTTCCCTTATTTACCCCCAAACAATCTCATATCCAGCTGGGTCTATCCTTGTAACTTGATCTGAATGCATCAATAACCGGTGACCAAACAAACATCATGACATTTTATTATTGGTAGTTTAGTCTCTATTGCTTTTTAACAAGGTACCTAAATCGTGATTTCGCAATAGCTTCTTTATTATCATTTGCATTAATTCATATTAAAAGGGGAACTGACCACCTTCGAAAGGAAGTCTAATATTTCTTGGGCCCAAGGTAGTTCCCTCACTTATTGTCTAACTAAGATCTGGTGGTCTTGTATTCTTACTTATAGGTAGTCCTTCCCAAACAAAAAGGAGTTCTTCACAATCGATCTGATCTCTCTACGGTATGCGCACACCTTCCCAACACTCAACAGGTATTCCTCCTAGCCCTAACCCTTATCTGTTTCTCAAGAGAATGAAAGGATAGAAGTAACTCTATTAGGAAATGAAAGTGCATGTGAAACATTTTTGGCACGCGGTGGGACCCTTTTCGGGTTTCTTTCTTTCTTGCTTGCTTTCATATAGGGAGCACACTTTGTTTTCTTTCTTCTAAATATTCACAAAATATTTTGTCATTTTGGTAAAAGAATTTGTCTTTCTTTCACATCTTTGCATTAGTGAAAGTCATCTTCTTTGCTTCATCGAATATCATTTTTGATTTGGGTTTAAAACACGTGCATCACATTCTTGCTTGCTGTTTTTAATTCTAGTGAACGTAGATTAAGTAACTGGTCGTACACGTGGGGGTGATATCCATGGTATTGATGAGAAATTAATCTTACTCTCACTACACAACACATACCAAATCACATCATAATCAACACAACAGCTCAAACATCCCCCCTTCCCGTGGTATTCCTCCACCCGATTGAGGTAGCCTTATGAGCCAAAACAAACTTGACATCTCCCTTAGGTATTTTGTTTAGGATTGACATCATCTAGTGTATAAGGCATAAGCCCAAAGTGATTAAAACTAATCCTAGGGTTAGTCTCTTGATTTGCTTGTGCATCTTGCTTTTTTTTTTTAGTTTTGTTTCTCTGTCATACACTTTGTTTCGGTGATCACTTCAAGATAGTTTGGTAGGTATATTAAGCATTGTTATCCCAAACCAGCAGACTTCTTACATCCTCTCTTTGCTTTCACGGTGACCGAACCGGTCTATACTATCGACATCGGTTATCGGACCGGCGTCGGCTACATTCTGGACCGACATGGTTATCGACCGATATCGGTTACTGTGTTTAACAATTCTTGACAAACCAACAACCTATCAATTCCAACATTTTGTTGTTGTTTCTGTTCTAGATTGATTAAATCCCTCGTTGTGTCCTCTTGTCCATGGTTGTTATCACCTAGAAACAAGCTGCTGACCATGGTTTCCCATGCCTATTCCGTGCCTTTTCCTGAGTCACCCCCTTCACATCCTATGGGGAATCCTACGGATACCAGTAATTTTCCCAAGATCCCTGTAGGAGATAAGGAATTTGCCAAATTTTTGGATGCTAATCCTAGCACCGTACAATATTATTTGTCTCATACCCTACGACCGTACACCCAACGTCAGCTCCTCGTTGGTATGCCTATTAGTATCGCCGCTCACTTAGCCCCTTCCCCACCTAATAACTCCGCCTCACCGTCTTCATCCTTAGCCCGTCTCGGCTCGGTGGCTTCGGTGGTTCATCTTTGCACCAATTGGCTTTCCTTTCATTAATCTGGGGCCCCACATATCACTACCATCCACTGACCCTACCTCATCTCTCTCACAGACTGTCTCTTTTATAACTTGCTCTCTACCACCTATACACACGAGCTTTCCCTCACAAGCTCCGCCCACCTTTTCATTTCCACAAATTCATCCGGTGGCCTCAACCTCTTATATAGGACACCCTTATTCGGCTGCCCCAACACATTCATCACCATTATCTTATCAACATTCAATCCCACCATTGTCTAGTAGTGGCTCTTGGACCAATCCTCCTCTGTTTACAATGACAACACCATCATCTAACCCAACCAATGATTTAATCAAATAGATGATGGACAAGATGCAAAATCTTGAGGCTTCTATTTCAGGAAGTCATAACACCCTGACATACGAGCAAGTTTGTGGAGCCTATTCATCCTTTTGTCCCCCTTCATACATATCCTCCTCAATGGGAATTACCGAAATTTACTCGCTTTAATAGTAAGGAGGACCCTCAACAACACTTGCGATCGTTCAGACATGCCTGCTATCTGATTGCTCATGACGATGCCTTACTACTCCGTACCTTTCCCATGTCCTTATCAGGACCTGCCTTGGAGTGGTATAGTGCTTTAGCCCAGCACTCAATCTTCTCCTTTAACTAGTTAGCCCAATCTTTCTTGGATCACTTCTCCATCAATATTGCCAAGAAAGTATCCATTACCGACCTCTATGCCATCCGACAATTTGAAGACGAGTCTATCACAGATTTTGTTGGACGATGGCGGGGCCTCATCAACCAACTTACTTACGCCTTACCTCAGGCCAAGCTCATCGAACTCTTTATGCGGGCCTGTGCTAAACACATTTCTCCCACCCTCCAAATTCAAACTTTCCACACCTTTGATGAGGCCTTTACTATGGCTCGGAAACTAGAGATTCGAGCCTTAGAGGAGGAGAAATTGAGGTTACGCAACAAAAGCTCAAATTTCCGGACCCAAGACTCTACCACCAAACCCAACACCACCAACTCTCACGCATCGGCTGCTTTGAAATCAAAGGGTGCCGTACATGCAGTGACGGTCAAATCTCAAGCACTGTCTAATACCCAGCTGAAAGCCACCTATAAGTATAAAGCCGAGCCCATCAACTACACTCCCTTGGGAGAAACTTATGGTGTGATCTTAGACAAATTGCTTAAAGCAGGAGCTATCACCTTGCCTCCTATTAAACCTCACTCCGGGTTTGATTCCACCCTTATACCTTCTTGGTATAAATAAAATGACTTCTGTAACTTCCATCGCGTGAAGGGACACAGTCACGAAAACTACAAGATGTTGAAAAACATAGTGCAGGAAATGGTTGATGCAGGGGATATAACTCTCGATAATCCTAATGCCCCTAGCTAATCAAAATTTAAAAATCTTCAACAAACCATTTCCAAACCATGCATCTATGATAACACAAACCAAGACACCTCGGTGAGGAGAAGAGTGTGCATGAGATCCATGCGATTTTCAACTCCCAACCCAGGGCTTCCATTGAGGAAATTCTGAATCAAGCTTCTTCACCAACACAGGGATTCTCGCCCCCTTCTCCTTCATCAGGACAAGAGGACAGTCCTGCTATTCCTTTACCCATAAAGGAATTAACCACCCAGAGTTCTCTTCTCACAAATGAACCTTCTTACACCACATCCCTACAAGATTGTGAGCGGATGTTATCTAACTTATCTATTTCCCAAACATCTCCTTCCACCACTCTTGCTGCAAAAGAAGAAGGCTTGCCACTTTTTTGTCATCCTTAGAGGAGAAACCCCTTGAGCCTACATCACCAAACTCCTTAATCATGATGGATCCCCTCGAACATGCCCTCCTACCTATTAGTTCTTCATCACCTAAATCTTTCCAGTGACCGGTTGACCTCTTAACACCCATTGATACAGCGCCTCATTTACCCCCTGTATCACACCCACAGTGGACCAGGAATCACAACCCACCTCTCTTCCATACCAAAGTTCTGTTCACACGTGAAGATTGTCATCCCCCAGAAGATAGACGAGTCTTATGGGAGCGTTTGAGTACACCATGCTCTACTCAAATGCAGATGACTAATCAGACACCTCTACCATATACCCGAGGTGTTTACAAAAGCTCAAAATGCCTATGTCCTCACCTTCACCCCCCTCATCTCTATCAAATCCCTCAGCCACCTCTATCAACCTAACCAAACCTTCCCCTATGCTTGGGACTTCACCAATACCCAGCCTGACACACCCACCTAAACGGTTAGATTTATCCAAAAATAATGCCGTCAATCCACCTAGGAGATAGACCCAATCTCCTCGAGTCCAATCTATGCCTCTGCCACAACTAAAACCCTCGCCCCGATCACACCGATACAGCAGGCACGGCTTCAGCCTTCACCATCACACCTACCTTCTATATTAGGGCCTCACCCCTCCACCTTGCCTCAATACACCATGCCTCCCACATCTTCTTTAACATGACCTATACCTTTTGCACCCCTACAGACACCCACGGGCATCTCAACACGTCGCCCCAAGTATCTCACCTACCTACCAACCCTAAGAAAACTCGATCATCGAAGGACTTGTTTTTTTGCTCCTCCTCTCTCCCCGTGGTTGTTTTCTGCCACCACGTCAGTTGGGGCCTCATCATCTAACAACTAAACATAACTTCTGCGTAGAAGAAACCACGCCTAGTTAAAACCAATCATCAAAATCCCTTGCCTAAATCACCACCCGTATGAACCACTCGTACCCAACCATTACCAAAACAATCAAAAATCTCACCCACTCAATCAACAACCTCATCTTCATCTGAATTTGACCCGCTCAAAGGATCTTACTCCAAGATCCTTGATATGTTGGTAGGGGATGCGACCATTTCCCTACCCCCGCTCAGACTCTATGATCCATCTAAACCTCGACCTATAGGTTATGATGAATCTAAAATTTGTGCTTACCATCGCACACCAGGACACGATGTAGAAGGATGCAAAGCTTTGAAAGCCATCCTTCGCCAGTCACCTATCTCGGATAGACAGCCTAAGAAAGACAATTTACGGAGAGAGAAGCCCTTAGCTTGATCCCTTCTCCTATACCACTATCCCGCCTCACCAAAATCTATCATCATTGCAACCCCACCTCTCGAGAACAATGACTTATCCCTGCCATCTTCCTCCTCTCGTATTCACGAGATCAACATGATTAACATTGCTACTCGAGGTCAGAAAAACAATGGAAAAGCTAAAGAAAGCACACCTGCGGCCTCTCTTTCTCCTTCTGCCATCCCGATCGCACCACCACCTAAAGTGGTCATTCGTGGACCTGCCTATCCCATCTCTGATGGAGTTTCCCATCGCACCATGATCAAACAACTTCACCAATCTCCTATAAAAATGACACTCTATGATCTCATTCAAACATCTGAATCGCATCGACAAGCTCTAATTGAGATCCTTGAGGATAGAGGTCCTACCTAATGAAACCTTGCCCGTCACCTCCATTTTAACACCCAACCATGTCGCTTCTCTCACCAAACAACCTACCTCCACAACCACTTACGTCACTGTAAGCAAGCGGCTTTGTCGAGTTTTTCGAAGAAGAAATTGTCATCTTTGGTGCGAGAAGATCCTGATCCACTCTTTTCATCTCAACTTTACGTCTGGGACATCGGGTATGTCATGTTATGATTGATGAAGGTGCTAGCCTAAACATCGTCTCTTCCAAAGCCTTCCGATAGATGAATATCCCTCCTAGCTACATGTGTGCCAACCCCACCATGTTGCGTTCATTAAATGATGTTATTACTTCTACCTTAGGCACCGTGATCCTTAACATTCGTGTAGGGCCACGTACCTTACCCGAACTCTTCTATGTCCTTGAGGGAGAATTCAATACAACATGTTGTTAGGCTGCCCTTGGATCCGGGCTATGGGATGCGTTCCCTCCACCTTACATAGATGCATCAAATTTGAGTATGAGGGGAAGTCATACACCGTCAAAGCTGACGCTTCCCCTTCAAAACCTGCAATATGTTATATCACCCTAATGATGTGCTTGTACCAGTCAAGGCACCCATTGATCCAACCCAACCATCTACTTCAACCACGCCTCAACCATCCACCTTAACCACACTCACACCTTCGACCAATGAAACCACCGCCGCGAATACCACTTCCTTCCCCGTGGACAACATCCCAACTTCCGGATCCCTTGGTAGATGTTTTCAACACCTTACGCTGGGAATACCACCTATACAATGTTAGCACCTTTCATACCCCACAGGAGTATGGACAGTTACATGCGCATCCTACCTATGACCGTCGTGTGGGGGAGGTGATCTCCTACGGACCACCTAATTGCCGCACCAACCTAACGTATGGGGGTGTCGACACATCCTCTGTCACCCCTGAACCTCCCCTTGGTGTGGTTCCCTTCCAATCTGATTTTGATATCTAACCAACCATCGTTTCACCCTCACCTTCCTGACGCGTTGTGCTTGGAAGGGTTTTGGTTTCGGTCTTTATGAACAAGGCCGACATACGATCATTCCCGTAACTACCTAAAAACACAAAGATCATCGTGGTCTTGGATTTTTTGAACCACCTACACCGAAGAAACCTCATGTCAATTGTATCAGGAAAACAACGAAGTCACCCCTTCCGAACCATCATCGCCCATTTTTCCATCTTCACCCCAGAGTCGATAGACCGGAATCTATCCCTCTAACTTTTTTTTTTTTTTTCGTGAATGCTATCTTCACGGGTCCTCTCACTTATCAATGCGATAGTGAAGACCCATCTTCTCTCCCCTTTTGTATCCAGACATGATCGAAGAAGATTCACCTTGATTAATGTTGTGGAGTGCGGGATGATGACTCCATCCTCACTACCTTGGTGCGGATGACTCTTATATTCAACGTGCCTTACCATCTGACACCCAAACTATGTTGAATGAATCGACTATAGAAATCAACATCCACACGGAGGATGATCCTCACATTTTAAAGATCGGACAATCTCTCGACACATTAGAACAAGCCGCCTTCACTACCTTCCTCCGTGCCCATAATCAAGCTTTTTCTTGGTCCTACGCCGACATGCCAGGAATCGATCCTGACATTGCTGTCCATAACATCACTCTGAAACCAGACTCTAAACCTAGTTAAATAGAAACTGAGAAAAATGCATCCACGCATTGCCCTCTTGGTGAAAGAAGAGCTTCAACGCCTCCTTTCTGTTTCTTTCATCTTACCTATTGACTATCATAATGGATTTCTAATGTCGTACCTATCACTAAAGCGATGGGGGACTTCGGATATGTATGGATTTTGGGACCTTAACCTCGCTTGCCCAAAGGATGACTTCCCCTACCTAGCATTGATCAACTTGTTGATCTCACTACCGGCCATGAGATGCTTTCTCTCATGGATGGCTTCTCGGGATACAATCAAATTTTGGTAGCCCGGCCGATCAACATAAAACCACCTTCATTACCCCCTAGGGGACCTTCTACTATCGTGTCATGCCATTCGGCCTTAAGAATCTTTGGTGTGACCTATCAGTGGGCTATGACTTATATTTTTCATGACATTATGCACACTATCCTCGAGGATTATGTCGATGATCTTCTTGGAAAATCCAAACATCGCAGTGAACATCTCGATGTTTTAACCATTATTTTCGATCTGTTGTTACAATCTATGTTCATCTTGACCAAAGAAATGTGTCTTTGGTGTCCTTTCGGGAAAACTCCTTGGCTTTATCATCTCTTTGCGTGGCATTGAGGTCGACCCAGCTAAAGTCAAAGCTATCCTAGAAATGCCCCCACCCACTAACCTCAAACAATTGCGTAGTTTGCAGGGAAAACTCCAATCTATCCGGTGTTTCATTTCACAACTCTCGGATCGATGTCAACCTTTCCATCATCTCCTTAAAAAGGACATTGTCTTTCAATGGAGCGAGGAGTGCCACCAAGCCTTTGAGGCTCTTAAAGCTTATCTCTTGCAGCCACCCGTGCTTGTCCCACCTCAGGACGATCGCCCTTTCTACCTTTACCTTTCTACCACCGACCATGTTGTAGGAGCCATGCTCACACATCGTGACTCCGAGCATCGAGAACAAGTAGTTTATTACATAAGCCATACTCTTGTGGATTACGAGACTAGGTATACACACGTAGAAAAGTTGTGCCTAGCCCTATCATTTGTGGCCACCAAACTCGACATTACCTCCTGAATCACAAAACTTTTGTCATCACCAACGCTGACCCCATACATTATATGTACACCAAACCTCATCTAAACCAACGCATCGCCCGATGGCTTATGCTCCTCGCCGACCTCGACCTTGAGTTTGTACACCAGAAATCAGTCAAAGGACAAACTATCATGAGACCAACTCATGGAAGCCCCTTTACTTGGGAACAATTTACCAATTTTACTTTCCTGATGAACTCATCACAACTCTTTCACTCGGTGATGTGTCGTATCAATGACCCTCTTCTTGATGGATCTAAATGCCAGCGGTGTGGTGGAGGGGTAGGTGTTGTTCTCATTCCTCTTAAAGGTGAACCTATGCCTCTTTCATTCAGGCTCGATTTCCCCTGCACTAACAATACAGTGGAATATGAGGCCCTTGTTTTGGGTCTCACGTTGCGTTACACTTAGGTGTGAAGTCTATTAATATTTTGGTGACTCTCAATTGGTAGTAAATCAAGTTCTTGGCATCTACCAATGTAAAAATGAGGAACTTAAAAGTACAAACATTACGTGGATTCACTTTTGACCTTATTTTCTCATTATTCTATCAAACCATTCCCGCTCAACTAATAAATTTTTAGATACTATGGCTTGCTTGGCCTTGCAAATTCGGCCTCACCAGTGACTCGGACATATTTGTCTTGGTCAACAACTCTTTGCCCCATCTTACTTAGTTCAGGATGTTTGTATGGTAAATAATGTATCTATTGATTCATAGGATACAGTATCACCAATTTCACGACTACCTTACAACCTCTATTTCTACCACGACCTTACTAGTAATGGAAAGCGTGCTTTTCTTAAAAGTGTTTCTCATTATGTCATCATGGGGGACTCCTCTATAAATGTGGCCGATGGTATCCTCCTTTGCTATCTAACCTAACCTTGTTTGAAGTCGCTCATACCACCCAACAAATCCATGACAGACTTTGTGGCGGGCACTTTAGTGGCCTCACCATGGCAAAGCGGATCCTTCACCTAGGATATTATTGGCCTACTCTCAATAAATACTACTGTGAATATGTTAAGCATTGTGTTATGTGTCAACAACATGCCAACCTTCAACATACTCCTAGCCACCCGTTCTGGGTGCACGAGATCTTTGGCCTTTCTCTGATGGGTTTAGACCTTATTGGCGAGATTCACCCACCTTCTTCGCGACATCACCATTGGATCATCACGTGACCGAATATTACACTAAATGGGTGGAGGTTGTTCCACTCATTTCAACAAAAAAAAGAAAAATCGTTGAGTTCATCAATCATCACATTATCATCGTTTTGGTGTTCCTCATCGCACGATAATAGATAATGGAAAATCTTTCAAAAATAAGTTGTTCTAAGACCTTTGTGACAACTTTGGTATCAAACTTAGCTTCTCATCACCCTACTATCCACAAGCAAATGGACAAGCTGAATCTTCTAACAAAACCTTAACCAAAATTCTCATGAAAGTCGTTAATGATTCTGGGAAAAACTGGCATGATCACATCCCCTTTGCCCTTTGGGCTTATCGTACCAACATTCGTACTTCCACTAATGCCACACCATTCTCTCGGTGTATGGTACCAGAGGCTGTCTTGCCTCTTGAAATACAAATCCCTTCTCTCAGAATATCTCTTCAGGATATTCTCACCAATGATGACTTCCGCCAAGAGCGGTTAGCCCAATTAGAGCTTCTTGATGAGCATCGTCTTACAGCTCTTGACCACCTTCAAATTTATCAAAAGTGCATTAAGCGTGCTTATGATAAGTGAATTCATGAGCGTACCTTTAAGATTGGTGATCTTGTCCTCAAAGAGAATCAACATGTAACCAAACTAGAAAAGAGCAAACGTGGAAAATTTGCTCCTAATTGGATTGGGCCTTACATTATCACTCACACCTATGGATCAGGTACTTATCATTTAGCTTTGCTTAATGGTAAACCCGAGCCTAAACCCCTTAATGCCTTGCATCTCGACCATTCTACTGTTGAATTTAGTGTTACATCACTTCTTATCTACCTTGCGCTCGTCCCTTGAGCTCATTTACCACCTCATACACCTTGTTTCGTGCATCTCAAAATAGAATCAAGCTCACATGGTTTGATCATCACCTCCTCTTAAAGATGCCTTCCCCTTTTTAGTCTAGTCCATGACTTAAAAGTATCAAAATAACAAGTTCTCAATTATACGATTCTAGGATATTCTTGAGTCAAACTTCCTACAAAACTAGATACTTCATGCCAAATGGACATCTAGACCTCTAAGCTCTAAACTAGACTGCTCCCTCGAAGGACAGCTATGTGCAAAGCCGCATCTGCTATTATAAACTAGACTGCTCCCTCGAAGGACAGCTATGTGCAAAGCCGCATCATGCTACTATAAGTAGACTGCTCCCTTGAAGGATAGCTATACAAAGTCAGCCTCTATCAGAAGCTTCTCGCATTGATCAGCTTCGTGAAGACCTCAAGAAACAACAAAATGCATATCCCATATAGACTTCCGCATCATCGATCAGTCTATATCTAGAAAAATAAAAGTAGTATTCAAAAGCACTTTTGAGTCATGGACTCATCTATTTAGGTTTGGATCTATTTCGTCAGAATAATCACCTTATAACAAGTCCTCTATGCCCCAGCTATACCATCCACCTCACCTCACCATTTTTCAAAACAACAAAACTCAAGGGACGTGACGTATAACCGATATATTGTGATTATACAACTCTTTCCACCTATTGACTTCTCGCATATGCAAGGTACCTAGAGATTCAAGCTCATCCTATGATAATACATGGTTTGTTTAGCTCTTTCCAACTATGGGACATTTTTGCCTCTTTTACCCGAATCTAGGATTATGTGTTGACCTTAATCAGGACACGGTTCCCTAATGCTTGGGTAAGCTAACCCTCACTTCACCTATACCTTACCAACTCCAACAACCTTACCCTACCAATATCAAAATTTTTACCAACCAACAAATTGCCTAACCACAACCAAATTTCCTGAATTCACCTCTCCCTGGTCCTAAGGGAGAACTACATCGGTCTGAGGCCCCTCCTTGCTTTGTGCAATGGGCTATGTAGGCAGCACTTAGGAGACATGGGGTCTCCCAAGGTTAGCTCGACCATCCCCTACCATAACCTATCATGTGTTGTGTTTTGCTTAAAAATATAAATGTTTTCGCATATTTATATTGATAACACTCACCTTTGTCCTTTATCAATCCAAACATTCAAAACACAAACATTTCTTATTATTATCATAAACTCAAAATCAACATACATATTAGTTTTATTTAGATGTTAAACAAATACATCTTCTCTATCATCGACGCAGTCGGCATCCTTATTTATTCTTCTACCCCTATGAAATTCACGTAGGCCCCGCGCCTCATCCCGAACCAGGTAGTGATGGTGATCGTCGACGCCGCTCACCTGGCCTCTCCATCCTCAAAGGGGCCCTACTTATTGGTTCCTCCCATTGATCCGCCAATCTCTCTGTAACATACGAATACGCCCTCTCGCGTGGAGGAATCTTGCCTCTAGTCTCTCCACTCGTGACTGTGAAACCTCTAACAATCCCGTTGTCTCATTCACCTGTGTTTGAAGCTGGTGAACTAAACCCTACAGGTGGTGTCTCTCTCTTTGTAATCACAGCTATGTCAGGATGATCAGCCCTCTCACGTGTACCTCATGACTCTGCTTACACCACCATAATCTATAAGACTCTGTCACTCCTGCATCCATTACCCTGCGATGGTGTTGTCTTGTCTGGTCCTTCTGGAAGTGTCGGTCGTGGAGGTGAGAAGGGTGCCTCGGCGTCGATCCTCCTGTATGGTCTATGAGCCATGGGTATATCCTGAACAAATCCAAATTTTCACCGCACGTGATCTAGAGGAATCCTCTCGTACTCACCTGGCTTGTGTCCCGCGATCCACCTCAATCACTCTACACCCCTCAAATCCTCGGCTATGTTTTCCATCACCATGTAGTTCCGTAAGGCCTCCAATGGATATCCATGATGAAATGTCACCATCTCCCACATCTTCCTATAATACTCGGCGTCATCTATCATGGTTTCGGCTCTTGCCTCTTGCTCTATCTGGACCCATTATCCGAATCCCACCTCTGCACTCTCTGTCTCTCCTCCTGGATTGGTCGGCCTATTGGTCACACACACACTGATGTGCTCATAGGCCCAACAATGTAATAAGTATGCACAATCCAGTGTAGTCCTGTGATTTCACCTGCATGCCCATAAACCCCTGTATAGCTCTGCAAGATATGTAGGTGCCCATGTGAAAGTAATGCTACCTTCTATCATCTCATGAATAATACACATCAATGATTTTGGAAATCTTCCCCCGTCCACTCTAGGTAATGCATAATACCCCACCGCTATCATTAATACCACTACCAACCTTGTTGCCTCAGGGTGTGCCATAAACATTATACCATAAGTGAATGTCAAACCTCGTTGTGTCAAATCTCGTGCGGCTGGACCAAATACTACCGTTATCGCTGCCCGCGCCGCGTTAGGCCCTACCTGATACACTGGTCTTCCTGTAATTGGGAGTCTCAAAATTTGGAACACATCTTCTAACGTCACTGTCATCTCCCCTGTTGGCAGATAAAAGGTATTCTTTTCAGGATTCCATCTCTCAATCAGTACTATGACATAGCATGATTGCGTGTGATCCGTGAATAATAGTGGATTCCACTTAACCCCACATGGTTTATTAATGCCCACTCAGCTGGTGTTACATCCGCTCGGACCCATGACAACAAAGCTGGCACCCTATCATTCATCCTCAACCCTGCCTGTGCCTGCACACATTAAACCAACAAACAACAAATCAACAAATAACTTCCACGTGTTTTTTATCACAATCTGAAACTTTACACAGTAACCGATATCAGTTATAGACAACCGATACCGGTTACCTAACCGATACCGGTTATTCCTAAACGATATCGGTCACTGTCAATTCCAACCACCCCGCTCAAAAAAAAAAAAAAAAAAACACCACCTATGATAACTTCTGCGCTCGTTTTCCCCTCTCTGTACCTACGCACATATCTCCAACACCTGATTACCTACCCTACAACACTCACCCCATCCCAAACCTTTTGCCTATCACCTTTCTTTTTCATCTCTACCCACTTACCTTCCCACATCCTATTCATATGCATGCATGAAAAATTTAACTCCAACCAAAAATCATATATACCTCCTGGGATGCAGCAGTTTGAGGTGGAACCTGTCTTCCCTCTCCTCTCTGCCCGCTGGATGCTTCTCCTTGTTCAGCCATGTTCACCACCCTCTTCACTATTACTTGCCTTTACACCTTCTTACTCCAAGCTCATGATCACTTTACCTGTCTCTTTCCTCCTTATCACTCAATTCTCCCATGCAACTACCCTGTATGGATGACAACAACCTCGCATCCTCATATTTAACATGTTGCATGGCTCTAAAAATAAGAATCTAAAATTGCCTCCCCATCTTTTCTATTTTTAGAAAAGCTTGTTTTAACATAACCGATGTCGGTTATGTAACCGGTATCGGTCAATAGTGACCGACATCGGTTATCTAACCGATATCGGTCAACCTATACCTATTTTGATTATATCCAGGCCTTCTCTTTGTTTTTTGTAAAATTTTGGCGGTGCCCACCTCTTTTCCCTGCATAATGACATCACTATCAACATCCATCATCATAATAAACATCAATATTTCAAAACATATGCATATCATCAAAACATCATCAACATCATTTATATATACATCACAAACATTCCAATACCATCGACAAAACACATAAAACATTATAATATATGCCATCAACTCAAACATTATACACACCATATGGATCCAACTCATCATCTATATATATCCTCAAATCAATGTCAACATATACAAATTGCCTGCATGGGGCCTCTATCATACAAAAAAAAATACAAAGTCGGCACGCAGGCCACTGTCTCTATCAAAATCTCGACTCGGCTCGCAGGCCGGCCTCTCATGTCAAAAATATACTTGGCTCGCAGGCCGGTATCAACTATACAACATGTACTCGGCTCGCAGGCTGATATATACAACAAAAATGAATACATAAATCCTATGAGGGCACGCAGGCCTCTATATACACACTCTCGGTGTCTTTATCAACAAATCCTCTATCAAATCAACAAAACCCATCTCTGCTCCTGGGGTGACTCAGCTCTCTCCCCCTCCCTCGGCTCGTCTCTCAGCTGGCCCCTATGCCGGATCTCGCCTCCTACCATCACCGACCCATTTGTGCATTTTGCGGCCCCTGTGACCTATGACTCTAGGACGTCTCGGCTCTGTGAGCTGCATATATGGCTGATAGTCAGCCCCGGTACCATCTAGTACATCCTGATAATATCGGGCCTCCGCTCTCGCCTCCATATATCGGGCCCGTGCCACCATGGCTGGTGGGGCTGGTCCCCGACTCCTAATAGAAGTGGACCCTGACCTGCCTGTACACCCTGTGCCTGAGGCTATACCTGCACCTGTGCGAGGTATGTGCTGTGCACACAAGTGCAGCTATGCCAATGCTCGACTGTACTGTGCACTCGTATACGATGCACGTACCTGCATGCTGTGCATGAGGCCACTGCTGCACCTATGCTTGGGCCAACTTTGCCCTGTAGCACTCGATCTGTGCCTGTGCAGCAAGCTGCCCCTGTAATAACTACACCTAACCCAAGAGACGGTCCCTCTCGCTATAACAGCCACCAAATCTGGCTGTGCGGGTTGTGCTCTCATGGCTGCCCTCTGCCCTACCCACCAAACCAAAAATGAACCTGTAACTCTGGTGTCATCCACCGTATCATCGGCTGGTCTCTCTGACCCAGACTGGGTCCAATGGCTGTGGAAGAGGTAGTGGTGCCTCTACATCCTCCCTCCGATACTGTGGGAAGGGAGGTGGCTCATCCTGTCGTAGGCCCAACTGTCGTCATACCCTCTCTAGGGGAATCCGCTCATGCTCCCGGGTCTTCGTCCAGCTATCCAGAAGATGTACTGGATCCATCGCAGCTGTGCTCGGGCTCCTCCATGGGGATGATGGCCTCTGTATGGCCTCCATATAATATCTAGTGCGGTCAGGCCCTCTAACATATGCCTATAATACGTGACATCTCACCCTGCGATAACCACTCGTGGCTAGCCCATGACCCCCAACCACCTCTGAAACCCATACCTATACCTTTGCTATGGCCCACAGGCTGCTTTGGGGCAACCCCCTACTAGTCATAAACACATGATATGCTCGTAGGCCCAGTAGTGTAGCAAGAATGTCGAGCATATCCTGAATCACCTCATACGGCGATAGCCCCAGAGCTCTCTGTATATAGTGCACCAAATACACCGGTGCCCATGCATAGTAGGTGTGCTCCTCCACCATCTCATGTAATACTCCCATCAGAGCCCATGGGAAGTGGCCTCCCTCTGAGTCTGGGAGGGTGAAGCAGGTGATACCAATCATCATCAGCATGGCAAGCCGTGTCTCCTGTCGATGTGCGCGATACATATCGCCGTAGCAGATGCTCGCACTATGGTACGTAATCAATGGGGCTGCATCCCGAATACCTACAGGATGTTATCCATCATTGTCTCAACATCCACCTGGAACACCGCCTCACCTATGATCGGTAGTCTCAGGATGCGATACACATCCTCTAGTGTGACTGTCATCTCTCCAGTCGGGAGATGGAAGACATTGGTTCGGATCCCATCTCTCGATGAGGGAAACCATCAGGCTATGGTCCCTATCCAGCCCTATACCTCTGGACTCCGCCAAGTCCAACCTCCCGCATGACCCCATGCAGTTGCGAGGTCACATGTGGCCGCATCCGCCCCAGTAGAGGCGGCATCCGATCCCACATCGTCAGCTGTTGGCGTGCCTACAAAAACAACCCACTCCATCAGGCCTACCCTTTCAAAACCAACTACCCAATAACCCCAATATCACTAACCCCACCCAACAAACACCTACAATATCCCCTTTACCTATCCCACAACCTACCCTACCCAACCGGCCTCCAACCACCCGATTACCCCCACCCCAATAACCTTTCCTACCAACTCTACCTTTTCCCCCTTCACCCCACAAATCTATCCTACCCACCTACAACAAACCAACACAACAAATTTCACACCCTTTCCTCCTACCCATGGTGACCAGTACTGGTCACCCTCGACCGCCATCGGTCCCCCACTCCTTATCTATACCCGACTTTTATGCACCGACGTCGGTCGACACATGACCGACGCCGGTCTCTATAACCACTACTCTATACAACTTTGGCTGTGACCGATGTCGGTCACCTAGTGACCGACATCGGTCACTGTGGGATTTCAGGGCCGGACCAAAAATGGCCCCCAAATCCCCTTTTTTTCTATTTTTTACCCATCTACCCAGCCTAATTGCCTAAAAACTTACCCACCCTTCCGTTTTGACTTACCTAACATATCTACCCACTCCATTTTATGATTTACCTTCATTTATTCATTATTTTCTCACATTTTAGATTCCTACCCCAAAACCCACCTCCTAGCTAAATTCATCAACTTCACACAAAGAGGGATTTAGAGCCTCACAGTATGACTACACGTCATCATGGTGGGATAGGTGGAGGTGGTCCGACTCCTCAGCACCTCCTACTCCTCCCGGCTATGCCATAGCTCCAAATCTCCTCAGGGTCCTCAACCAATCAAACTCTGCCTCCTGATCTCTGGGGCCTACCAATAACTCACTCCCCACTCAACTAGTGCCAACTCAGCCCAAATACCCAACCCAATCAATTCAAAACTCAGACAAGAAATAGGTTGGCACTCAAATTCACAATGTGAAAATGACACGCCGTATTTTTTTTTATAGGTTTTGACCTCTAACCGATATCGGTTATGCATGCACTAGAAAACCGATATCGGTCTTCTAATCGATATCGGTCATCACTAATTGATATCGGTTACACTGCCTAGTTTACCCTAACTCTTTCTCTTCTCCACCGAACTCTATTTTTCACCACATCACCTACCCCGACCTTTTTTAGCCTTATTTTGAATTCATTGGCCCGACCCAAGGCCGAACCAACCAATCGGCGACCGACCATAGCCGCTGACCAACCAATCGCCCGATCCAAGGCCGCGACCAACCAATCGGCGACCCGAGGCGTAACCAACCAATCGGCCCGACCTAAGGCCACAACAACCCAATCGGCCTAACCAAAGCCGCACCTAACAATCGGCCCGACCCAAGGCGCTGGCCCAAACAACCACTCGGCCCGACCTAAGGCCACAACAAACCAATTGGCCCAACCCGAGGCATGACCAACCAATCACCCCGAACCACGGCCACACCAATTAAGTACCTCGACCGAAGCCCACAAATTACAATTCTATCCACCCATAATGTAGCTGTTTGTTCAATCGAGCTCACTGTTCGTGTTTTAGCATGAATAGGATACTTGAATTGATCGTTGACCAGACTTTGCTTAGGCCAGAGACCGTGACGTTTATCTCAACCAAACCAACCATTTGAGTCTTTGCCGAACATGCCTAAAATGTTCGGTACCTTCCCGTTATATCCCCTAGAGCTACTTCCTATGCCTTGGATACCAGGATTATATCAGCCTTGTTTGGATAAACTATCGACCTTTGCCTATGAATTGCTTGTTTTCTCTTCAAACCATGTACCCTGGTCGCACTACTACATTTTAACATGTGTTGGCTTCCTTGAACTTACCCCACCATCTTACCAGCATCTCACCATCATTCACCCTTTATCAACCCTATCCCTGATTTCATGTCGCATCCATACGCGTGATAGACTTGAGGGGATTACCTATACCCTTAGCTAGGGCAACCACTTTTATTATTATCGGTGCGACTTTAAAATACAAGCTACACGACAACAAGGGGCAAATGTAGACACCAAATTTGGGTCTTACGACTCCCTGTACCCGTATCTCATCCCACAACCTAACCCTACCTCACCACCTAAAACCTTACACACTTAATTATTTATTAATTACCTTATAATTAATAAATCCACATCTCCAACCCTGCCACCTCACCTCGCCACCTCACTATGACCTAGCCCTAACCCTAAACTAACTTAATTAAGACCTATGACTTGGTCCAGACCCACACCCATGACTCATCACCCCTCACCCGCATCAAAACAAACCTAATAATGACTTGACCAAGCCCACAACTAACCCCTCGGGAGAAAAAGAGGGAAAGTTGGCTTTTTTAGTAAAAATAGCCAACTTTGACCTAACCGACATCGGTCCCCTAAATCACTGCCCCTACCGATATCGGTTATCTTCTACCGGTATCGGTGTTATAACTGCAGTCGGTTATCCAGTGACCGGCATCGGTCACTGTGACTTATACCAAAACCAACCTTTCCCTTATTTACCCCCAAACAATCTCATATCCAGCTGGGTCTATCCTTGTAACTTGATCTGAATGCATCAATAACCGGTGACCAAACAAACATCATGACATTTTATTATTGGTAGTTTAGTCTCTATTGCTTTTTAACAAGGTACCTAAATCATGATTTCACAATAGCTTCTTTATTATCATTTTCATTAATTCGTATTAAAAGGGGAACTAACCACCTTCGAAAGGAAGTCTAATATTTCACTGGGCCCAAGGCGGTTTCCATGTTGTAGAGTGTTTACCATCATAGGCCTATTCAACTTCTTGAGTTTTCCTTTCTACCTTTTGATCTTGGATGAATTAATGTGAACTCACTCTTCAAAACTAAAAACTTTCTTGAGGATTGTTTAATTTAACTTGTTACTAGTTGACTATGGAAAGTTCATGGGAATAGTAGTATGTTCGGGAAACCTTTGGGACTGATTTTTTTGGTACAAGGGAAAACCAAACCATCATATTTTGATCTTTCTTGATCTTGGATAATTTTTATAGACTCAATTGTCGTGTCGATTAAGAAGTGTACAGTTGAGTTTTTCCTGTAGAAAGGAAAACGTAATCATTTACTAGACTGACTATTTTGAATGAATGAGTCATGCTTCATTAGGATATTTTTTGGATGGAATCCTCTCTGTGCACTCAATAATAATATGAACCTTCCCTGGATGGACACGAGTAAGAGATAATCCTTGTGTAAGTCTTGCTTTGATTTATGGAACGTATGGTTTCAAATCATTGAATGATATCTCCAATAATGTAGAATAATACATAAGGCTTACAAGTAGGATGATGACTGTTTTGTTTCTCTCCCTTCTCAAATTGGTTTGGGATTCTTGTTATCAAATGTTGTCTCTTAAATGGTGAATCCTTTTATTGGTTTCTTGGTGATGTAGTTATATAGGTAATCGATTATGTACTTTAAAACTGATTTCTATCTCTTAGATGAATGGTGAATCGTGGATAGTCCGTATTGATTCTTCTTCTTATTTATTTAAGTTGTAGGATGAATCATCCTAAATATGTACTATGCTGAAATGAACTCATCTGTACATGATTTCTAGAAACTTGGTAAAATGGCAATAAGGTTTTTAGTACTGAAAGTAACTCTTTTTGTTACATAGTAAAGTTAAATTTTGTATTTCAAATTTAGAAAGAATTATGAAATGATTAAATGACAAGGGTTGTTATTTGATATAAATAAGTAATTGTTTAGGGATAGTACTTACAGTATAATACAGTAGTTTCTGATTATATTATGATCTTTTCTTAAAAGTGAATTTTGATTTATTATTTGTACTTCTTTTATGGTTGTTATTACTTATGCTTATTGTATGATACATTAATTGTTTCATTAAAGCAGAGTTGTTTTAATGGAACAATTAGTGGAATGCACTTCATTTTAATGCTTAGTGCTTATCATGCTCAGTTCAATGAACTAACCCGTGCTAGAAATTTTTGCAAGATGGACTTCGTAAGTGATAAAAGAAGGAATTTTTTTATGATGTATTGGCTGATTTAAAGTCTGGCTCTTTTGTAAAGAATTGATTCATTCATGAGTTGTATTGAAAAATAAAAGTTATATTATTTTATGATCTTAATGTTGTTTGACATGTAGTATGCCTGAAATGCATAGTCTTGTAAAGTGTATATTTTTATCTTGATGAATTGAAAAGTTTGGAGACTGACTTCAAATTGTGGTGTAAATTCTCTTATACTTTGTATGAAGGAAATTTAATGCTATCTTGTCGATATTCTTCATATCTGTTTGTATACTTATTATTGTTATCATTTAATAAGTTGGATTAAGGGAATAGTTCAATCTCCCTTACTAAGGTGCAACTTGCTAAGTTGCATAAGATGTCATTCTCTATCTAAACAATTATAGTATAATAATGAAATGTGTAATGGACATACAATTAAACTATATGAATTGTGAAAGATAAAAATGGTATGATAACCCTAACATTTAATCATGTAGAGGAAGACTCTTCCTCTTTCAGAAGAATGTAAAACAAAAGGAATGGTGTTTATGATCATTAATCATTGTACTTCATTTCAATGAAGTCTACTCTAGTTGAACCTATGTGGATACTACACCATCTTAAACAGTAAAGATATATTAAACTAACCTTATGATGTTTGCTGCCTATGTTTTGGATAACTACTTGTTATGTCAAGTTAATAAACATAAAAGCAATCATGAGTTAATGAAGTTCTTAATATTAAATAGATTAATTATGGAAGAAGAACTTAATGAATGTTGGAATTAGGGTTTTGCAAGGTTTCTACAATCTGAATCTTAATCCAAATTTAATTATGAATTAATGACCACCAAGGGGTATGTACATCGTGATGAATCAGTTCTAATGGATGTTGGCACACACCAACTATAGGACTATACCTTCGAGAAGACTAAGGGCTTCTCGAGGATACAATGTTGTAGTTGACATGTGGCAACACCCTTCCATATTTGTTCATCTAGATCTACACACATCTGGACTTGAACTTAGTTTCTCTCTAGGTCAAGTTAGTAGCATGATTAGAATAGGAAGTATCTTTCTATGACTCAGGGTACCTAGGCACATTCGGTCGACTTAGGTCGGTTGAGTATGCCCATATACCCTAAGTCATCATGAGTGTCTCCCTATAACAAATTATGTCGCTAACCTAGGTTAGGGTCAAACCTTGGGCAAGTGGACTAACAGAAGTCAGTAAAGACCATTCTAGATAATAGAAGAGTGAGGTGAAGGACGTATTCGATGTGAAAAATATGTCATCTAGGAATAGTAACATGAATAGTATGTTGGAAATCTTTGGCCAAAGTATCGCAAGCTACTGGTTGCGTTGTCCTATGTCACCTAGTTTAAAGAAACATGATGTCAGATGAATATTGGTAACAAATATTCAGATAGGTTCTTTAAATAGATCACTCAGTACCAGAATAGGGTAGGAAAACCAAGTATATGTAGTATACATAAAGTATTCTATACTTAAAGACAAACATGAGAGATCGGTTAGAAACCGAGTCATGAAATGAGAGATCGGTAATTTACTGAGTCATTTACAGCTACATATGGTTATCTGTTATGAGATTGATTGACATGGAATGTGTGTTCTAAATGATGTTTTATTTAGAATAGAGAACATTGTGTAAAAAAAAATTCCCTTGTTTCTAAAGTCTAAAAATGGGAATGTTACATCTTGGTATCAGAGCTGAAGGTTGCAACTCTTGGACCTATTGTGTCCATAATATGATAAAACTTAAATTTTCTTGTTAACAGAAAATGGTTAGAAGAAGAGGAAATGTTGTAAATAATCCTCCACTCGAGGAAGGAGCAGAAACTACCCAAAAACTGATGAGATCCTTGCTACCCTATTGGACACAAGGGATCATTTGGTTGTACTTGAACAACAAGTAATGGGAAATGAGGAGGAAGAAGATGTTAGTAATAATAATCAGCCACCTTTTGAGGACAATGCCAATTTAGGTGTTGATAATAACAATGTGAACATACCTGATCAGCCTGAAAACAAAAAGGCTAGGATGGAAGCTAAACTCACTAATGATATAAAAGGATAAGTCCACCCAAATTTTGATGGCACCACATTAGGAGATGGAGCTGAGAATTGGCTCAATGAAATGGAGAAGTACTTTGTAATAAGGAATTTCTCAAAAGAAACAAAGGTGATACGGGAGCATATCATCTTTCCCATGAGGCATCTTCATGGTGGGACAGCCGTAAGGATGAGTTGAATATTGATGAAACTAATATTACTTGGGATCAATTTAAAGGTTACTTTAGGAAACGTTGGCTACCAAAACTTTATTATGATAAGAAAATGATTGAATTCTAGAACTTAGCTCAAGGAAAGCTAACTGTAACTAAGTATTGGGAGTGGTTTACTAAACTCCTTAAGTATGTACCTCAGTATAAAATGTGAGAAGTTTAGGATATCAAAATTCATCATGGGATTGAATCCCATTATAGGAGGAGAGGTGGATGTTCACAGCCCAACCACGATGGAAGGGGTTGTTGAAAAATCCATAAAGGCAGAACATAAATTAAAGGTAATTTATGCTCATAAAGAGGAAGTAAGGAAGAAAGTCCCCAACTCCTCTTCATCATCTCTTGTACCTAAGAAAGGACCATGGAAGAAATTTAGAATGAAAAGTAAGTTTTTAGCTGATAATAATAAAAAAAACAACAAATAAGTCTTGTTGAAATGCATGAAACAACTTTGTCAAGAATAATAATGGATGGATAGAAGTCTATGGAGGTTAAAATGATAACTCTAAGGCTTGAAATAAATATGAGCCTAGAAAGGGACCTATAGGAGGCTATTATAATGTGGAAAATATCATTACAAAATCAATGTCCTTTGAAAAGGATGATCGTAATTCAGCAACACAAGATACATGTTTGTAGAGTAGATGACAAGCGGATGAAAAATAGGCCACACCCATAGAAATTTTCGGGTAAGTTATTTGGCATACCTATAACTATTATTTTTGATACCAAAGCTACTGAATGTTTTATTTCTAGTAAATTAGCATCAAAACTAAAAATAAAAGATGGAAACATGGATAAAACATGGACTATACATTATGGAAACAATGTTGTTCATATAGTTAGTATGTGTCTTTTTGGAGTAGTCCTTGACTTACCTAGTTTTTCCACTGAAGTTGATCTTTATGTTGCACCTTTGGGGTCTTATGATGTAATCATAGGTGTTAATTGGTTAGCTGAACATAAGGCAAAAGTGGATTGTTTTGAAAAACATATTAGTTGTTTAGATGACCTAGAAAAACAACAGAGATTTAGGGTGTGAAACGTGAGATTTCTGTTAGGAAACTATCATCTATGCAACTTAAAAAGGCCAAAAATAAAGGTTGTACCTTATATGCAGTAAATATTTCAGAAACTACTGAGGAGAACAATGATGTCATGGAACGATATCCACTATTATGAAACTATAGTGATGTGTTTTTGGAAGAGTTACTAGGTCTTCCACCCAAAAGGGAATTTGACTTCACTATTGAAATCAATCCTAGAACCAAGCCTATTTCTAAGGCACCATATCGAATGACTACTATAGAATTAGTAGAGCTTAAGGCACAATTGCAAGAACTTTTGTCTAAAGGTTTGATTAGACCGAGTGTTTCACCTTGGGGAGCACCGGTAATTTTTGTGAAAAAGAAAGATGGAACACTTAGATTGTGCATTGATTACAAAATGTTAAACAAAGAAACAATCAAGAATAGATATCCACTCCCTAGAATTGATGATCTATTTGATCAAATGCATGGAGCATCGGTATATTATAAGATAGATCTTTGATCTGGATATCATCAATTACGGATTAAGGATGAGGACATTCATAAAACAACTTTTAGAACAAGGTATGGACATTATGAGTTCACAGTTTTACCTTTTGGATTAACAAATGCACCTATAATTTTATGAATTTGATGAATAATATCTTTCAAGAATACTTGGACAAATTTGTGCTTGTATTCTTGGACGACATTCTCATATATTCTAAAAGTATTGAGGAACACCATGAGCATTTGAAGATAGTTTTGGAAATTTTGAGAAAGAGATGATTATATGGTAAGCTATCTAAATGTTCTTTCTATGACACATAAGTGCACTATTTGGGACATGTAATAAGTAAGAATGGAATTTTGTAGATCCTTCTAAAATTGTAGCTATAATTGAGTGGCTTGCACCAAAGAATGTACATGAAGTTAGAAGCTTCATGGGTCTTGTTGGTTACTATAGAAAATTTGTAAAAGATTTTTCTAAAGTGGTTGCACCAATAACTTCATTGCAGAAAAAGGATAAGAAGTTTGTTTGGAATGAGAAATGTGAATCTGCATTCAGAACTTTTGAAGGATCAAGTTAACATCAAGCACCTATTCTAGTGGTACTAGACCCTAATGGAGACTTTACTATTGTAATGGATGCATCTGGGGAAGGTCTAGGAGGTATTTTGTTACAAAATGATCATGTCATAGCTTACGAAAGTAGAAAACTAAAGTTACATGAGTTGAATTATGCTCCACATGATTTAGAGCTTGCTTTACCATTGTTCATGCACTACAAGTTTGGAGGCATTATCTGCTTGGTAAACCTTTTGAATTAAAAACTGATCATCTTGGGCTGAAGTATATTTTCACTCAGCCAAATCTAAATGCAAGACAATGAAGATGGTTAGATTTTTTGTCTCAATATGATTTTGACATAAATTACATCAAAGGTAAGGAAAATAGAGTAGTTGATGCTCTAAGTCGTAGGAAGCACATTTATGCTCTTATAACATTGAGAACTCAGTTTAAGGATGAAGTAAAAAGTGTTATGGAATTTGATTCTTACTTTCAGCAAGTAAAAACAATGCTTGTTGCAGATCCAAATGATGTGAGATATAAAGGTTTTCACTTTGACAAATGAAGGAATCTTAAGATTTGAAAACAAAGTATACATACCTTTGCTAAATGATTTAAGAAAGAAATTGTTAGTAGAATTTCACAATTCACCTTTTCTTTGGACACCCGGTATTATTACAAAGATGCTTGCTGATATAAGACAACAATATTTTTGGAAAGGGATGAAAAAGGACGTTATTGATTTTGTGACACATTGTTTGGAATGTCAATGTGTTAAAGTTGAACATATGCATCCAGCCGGTTTATTATATCCTCATAGCATACCACAATACAAATGGCAAGTAATAAGCATGGATTTTGTACAAGGGTTGCCTATGTCAAGAAATAAACATGATGTTATTTTGGTAGTTATTGATAAACTAACAAAAGTAGCACATTTTATTCTTTGGTAATCGAAGGATGATTCTCTATTTTGGCAAAGAGGTTTGTACATGAAATTTTTAGATTACATGGAGTACCTGAATTAATCATATCTGATAGAGATCCTAGAATGACTTCAAGGTTTTGGAAAACACTTAATGCAGCTCTAGGAACTAAGCTTGAATTTAGTTCTACGTATCATCCAAAAAATGGATGGAAAAACTAAAAGAGTTAATCAAGTTTTAGAGGATATGTTATGAATGTATTGTATGGATCAGTAGTATAAGTGGGAAGAGTACCTTCCACTAGTTGAGTTTGCTTACAATAACACATATCATGCCTCTCTTAAGATGGCACCTTTCAAAGCACTATACGGAAGAAAATGCAGAACCCCGTTAGTTGGGACAACATTGAGGATAGAGAGGTAATTGGACCTGAAATCCTTATGGAAATGGAATAACAAGTTAAAATGATTCGTGAACACTTGAAAAAGAACATCAGATAGGCAAAAGAATGATTTAAAGTGGGTTGATAGGAAATTTGAACTTGGTGAGAAGGTCTTTCTTTGGGTTAAACCGAAAAAGAGTTCTATAACTTTTGGAAAGGCTGCCAAGTTATCACCTCATTACGTGGGACCTTTTGAAATAGTTGAAGTAATCAACCCTGTAGCTTACCATTTAGCATTACCTCCTACTTTGTCATGAATATGATGATGTTTTCCATATTTCTTTGCTTAAGAAATACGTTTTAGATTTATCACATGTGTTAAATTGGAATTCCTTGCAGGTCCAAGACCCAGGAATAATCATGGTTAAACCCATACGAGTGCTGGAAACTCACTGCCAGTTGCATTTAAGAAATCATGAAATAAGTCAATGTAAGGTCCAGTGGGACCAGTTTAATAAAGAAAGTGCAACCTAGGAAAACTTGGAAGATATGAAAACTACTTTTCCATATTTATTTGAATAGAATTGATTCTGATGATTGATAAAAATTTGTGATTTTATCTTTATATGACAATAAGTCTGCCAGTTTTGGGTAGATAACTATTTATTTTAAATAAACAGCTATGTGAATGTTGATTTCTGGAACTTTAAAATTCTGATATTGTTACAAACATATGAAAAGAAAGTGAATAAATTGATTGTCCTTAATGCAAATGGTCAAAATAAGATAATCATCGGGATGATGATTCTTTTAGGAGGGAAGTATGTAACACCTTTGACAAACTGTTATATTTCTCTTTTGCATTGCAAGCATTGACATGTGATTTTCTTGATGCGGTGTGTTCCTTTTCTTGTTGAAAATCATGCTTGCTAGGGATAAACCATTTTACCTTGGATTCATTAGGCTGAAATGTTGTTTGCAAAGAATCCATTTTCACAGGTGAGTTGTAATCTGGTTATGATGGTTGCAAACTTATCTCTATTAACTGACTCATCCTTGGATCAATTCCATTGATCCAAGGAATGTTTTAAATCTCCTTACCTAGTCTGAATGGTAAATTGACATTCAGAGGTTGAGAGACGTAACAGACTAAATTTTGTATGTTTACAAATTCTTTATTGTCTTGTAAGATCATGCTTGCATTCTGTTGTATGTTTTGTGCTTAGATCTTCTTGATTGATCTCAGTAGGACACTTATGGTGTTAAGTGAAATGAGGCCTACTTCAGGACTATTGAGGAACAATCTAAGTCCTAGACCTAAGAGATCTATCCTAATGGGATTCTAAACTAAGGTAGATGTATCTATTTTTCTAGCTCTGTCTCTCTATATTCGAGACAACATCCTTTCCTAAGTTGCATGTTCTAAATTGAGGGAACCACCTAAGGTGATGCTAGGTCTTTTTCTAATCTAATACCTAATGCTATATGGTTGTGAGCTATGACCTAACCTAAGGTGGAAATTACTTATTGAAATGATTTTAAACCTAAGGTTATTATTTCTAAACTAGCCTAAGGTCTTATCCTAAGCTAATGGTACCTATCCTAAACTAATGAAATGTGGAAAGGGGACCTAAGGGTCAGTATGGAAAATGGGAGGCTAGGTGGCGGTTCCTAAGCTATTTATGAGATTTGATTTTTGTATTAAATTCCAATGAACTACCAGATTAGGTGGAAGCATGAAAAGTTAGTGGGACTTACATGGAGTCTTCACTAAAGTTAGCAATGCATGCAAAATTTGAAATAGGTTTCACCAATTCTAGATGGATCGGTGGCATGGAGAGATAGGCAAGAATTTTGTAATGAATGGACATTAATGAATCTTGATTTTTGAGAAAACCATCTTGGAAACAATGAGGGTGGATTTGTTGGAGGTTGTTTGGTCTTGCATGCTTTGTGATTTTTCTCTGCATGGAGCTATCTAGTTCTTGAACCAGCAGTTCAATTTTCACTTTGTGGCTATTTTTGGTTTCCTGGTCTATTTTTGATTTAGGGAAAGTATATGAGGCATTGGGGAAAGAGATGTTTTGTTGTTGATCTTTCTTGGAGGAGAAGAAGAGTTGGAAGCTCAGCTGGAAGTCTCCTTCAAATTGGCAGAAGCACTATCAGGCATGATAGGCTCTACCCATTAAGATTTCTTTCTTTCCTCTAAATGTTTCATTAAAATAACTCTGCTCTCTTGAGATATATGGTTATCTATTTTTTTCTGGTTATTTACTTCATGTTGATGGAATCTCTGTGATTTTTGGATATGAATCCATTGCATGATAATATTGGTTTTGGTTGTTTTCTCTCTGAGTAAGTTCAATGGTGAAATGCATATAGAACTTTTGAGACTTTTGTGTTTTGATTAGAATTTGTATTCTAGACTATCTGCCTGAAAAGAGCTTGAGTAAATGGTTTTTGGTTTGAGTTTGAACTAGAAGTCTCTTTAGAAATATTCTCTTTGATGCATCTTTGAGTTTGAAAAAGTTGTAGTACTTCTGTCTCGGACTGTATTGTTTTCTTTGAACATGAACTTGCATGAAAACGTGTAAGGATATCTTGTTTCCCTCTGTTTGGGGTAACCCGCATCTTTTTTAAATTGAAATTTTTGATTGTTTTAAAAGATAGGTGATTATCCTTTTATAAAACCATAGCTTGTTTTGGGAAGATAGTACTTCTATTCGGATTGTATGGTATACTTTGTTCTTCATTATGAACTCAAACTTTATGTTTCTTTTTGGTATGGAGCTGTGTAAGCACTTGTAGTTGGAATCATTGCTACAGTTCAAATTCGTGAGGAATAAAGAACAATGTTTGACTTTAAACTTAGTGTTGGGTTTTGTATTCTCTTTCAGATCCTTTTGAATGGATTTCTAGGTTTTTAAAAGAGAAAGGAGTTGAATACTCTTGTAAACTATATCTTGTTTTGCTAAGATTTAGTACTTTTGCTTTTGTATTATATACTTTACTCTACAAGTATGAACTCAAACTTGTGTTAAAACAATGATGAATAGATGAATGTGGATTTTGGCATTATATGCATCCTAGATTTCTATTTGTATATGAACTGGGTTAGTGTTGGTATTTGATGTTATTGATAAGGTTTGAGTTCGTAAGGAAAATTAGAAGTAATGTTGACATTAAAACTTTGTGTTTGGTTTTGTATTCTCTTTTGGAACTTTGAAAGAACTTTTGGGTTTTAAATGGGATTTGGAATTCAATTGATGAAACAATGGTGAATGAATTCTAGGTTTGGATCCTTTCTATTGAGTTTCCTTTAACTTTTGGGAAGTTAAGTTATTTTTCGAACTACTTTGTAGATCGACTCTCTTCCATGTTGTAGAGTGTTTACCATCCTAGGCCTATTGACTTCTTGAGTTTGAGCTTTCTGCCCTTTTGATCTTGGATGAAGTAATGTGAACTCACTCTTCAGAACCGGAAACTTCCTTGTGGATTGTTTAATTTAACTTGTTACTAGTTGATTGTGGAAAGTTCATGGGAATAGTAGTATGTTTAGGAAACCTTTGGGACTGTCACTTTTTGGTATAGGGGAAAACCAAACCATCCCCATTTGATCTTTCTTGATCTGGCTAATTTGTATAGAGTCAATTGTCATGTCAATTTGGGAAGTGTACAGTTGAGTCTTTCTGTAGAAAGGAAAACATAATCATTTCTAGTCTGACTATTTTGAATGAATGAGTCATGCTTCATTAGGATATTGTTTTTAGATGGACTCCTCTCTGTGCACTCAATAATAATATGAACCTTCCCTGGATGGACACGAGTAAGAGATAATCCTTGTGTAAGTCTTGCTTTGATTTATGGAATGTATGGTTTCAGATCACTGAATGATATCTCCAATAATGTAGAATAATACATAAGGCTTGCAAGTAGGATGATGACTATTTTGTTTCTCTCCCTTCTCGGATTGGTTTGGGATTCTTGTTATCAGATGTTGTCTCTTAAATGGTGAATCCTTTTATTGGTTTCCTTGACTGATGTAGTTATATAGGTAATCGGTTATGTACTTTCTGAACCTGATTTCTATCTCTTAGATGAATGGTGAATCATGGATAGTCCATATTGATTCTTCTTCTTATTTATTTAAGTTGTAGGATGAATCATCCTAAATATGTACTATGCTGAAATGAACTCATCTGTACATGATTTCTAGAAACTTGGTAAAATGACAATAAGGTTTTTGGTACGAAAGTAACTCTTTTTGTTACATAGTAAAGTTAAATTTTGTATTTCAAATTCAAAAAGAATTATGAAATGATTAAACGACAAGGGTTGTTGTTTGATATAAATAAGTAATTGTTTGGGGATAGTACTTACCTAGTATAATGTAGTAGTTGTTGATTATATTATGATCTTTTCTTAAAAGTGAATTCTGATTTATTATTTGTACTTCTTTTATGGTTGTTATTACTTATGCTTATTGTATGATACATTAATTGTTTCATTAAAGCAAAGTTGTTTTAATGGAACAATTAGTGGAATGCACTTTATTTTAATGCTTAGTGCTTATCATGCTCAGTTTAATGAACTGACGTGCTAGCAATTTTTGCAGATGGACTTCGTAAGTGATAAAAGAAGGAAAAAATTTTTTTATGATGTATTGGCTGATTTAAAGTCTGGCTCTTTTGTAAAGAATTCCGATTCATTCATGAGTTGTATTGAAAAAGAAAAGTTATATTCTTTTATGATCTTAATGTTGTTTGACATGCAGTATGCCTAAAATGCATAGTCTTGTAAAGTGTATATTTTATCTTGATGAATTGAAAAGTTGGAGACTGACTTCAAATTGTGGTGTAAATTCTCTTGTACTTTGTATGAAGGAAATTGTAATTTATCTTGTTGATATTCTTCATATTTGTTTGTATACTTATTATTGTTATCATTTAATAAGTTGGATTAAGGGAATAGTTCAATCTCCCTTACTAAGGTGTAACTTGCTAAGTTGCATAAGATGTCATTCTCTATCTAAACAATTATAGTATAATAATGAAATGTGTAATGGACATACAATTAAACTATATGAATTGTGAAAGATAAAAAGGGTATGATAACCCTAACATTTAATCATGTAGAGGAAGACTCTTCCTCTTTCAAAAGAATGTAAAACAAAAGGAATGGTGTTTATGATCATTAATCATTGTACTTCATTTCCATGAAGTCTACTCTAGTTGAACCTATGTGGATGCTACACCATCTTGAACAGTAAAGATATATTAAACTAACCTTATGATGTTTGCTACCCTATTTTGGATAACTGCTTGTTATGCCAAGTTAATAAACATAAAAGCAATCATGAGTTAATGAAGTTCTTAATATTAAATAAATTAATTATGGAAGAAGAACTTAATGAATGTTGGAATTAGGGTTTTGCAAGGTTGTTTGCAATCTGAATCTTAATCCAAATTTAATTATGAATTAATGACCACCAAGGGGTATGTACATCATGATGAAATCAGTTCTAATGGATGTTGGCACACACCAACTATAGGACTATACCTTTGAGAAGACTAAGGGATTCTCGAGGATACAATGTTGCAGTTGACATGTGGCAACACCCTTCCATATTTGTTCATCTAGATCTACACACATCTGGACTTGAACTTAGTTTCTCTCTAGGTCAAGTTAGTAGCATGATTAGAATAGGAAGTAGATTTTCTATGACTCAGGGTACCTAGGCACATTCGGTCGACTTAGGTCATTGAGTATGCCCATATACCCTAAGTCATCATGAGTGTCTCCCTATAACAAATTATGTCGCTAACTTGGGTTAGGGTCAAACCTTGGGCAAGTGGACTAACAGAAGTCAGTAAAGACCATTCTAGATAATAGAAGAGTGAAGTGAAGGATGTATTATGATGTGATGAATATGTCATTTAGGAATAGTAACATGAACAATATGTTGGAAATCTTTGGCCAAAGTATCGCAAGCTGCTACTTATTGTTGTCCTATGTCACCTAGTTTAAAGAAACGTGATGTCAGATGAATATTGGTAACAAATATTTAGATAGGTTCTTTAAATAGATCACTCAGTACTCGGAATAGGGTAGGAAAACCAAGTATACGTAGTATACATAAAGTATTCTATACTTAAAGACAAACATGAGAGATGGTTAGAAACCGAGTCATGAAATGAGAGATTGGTAATTTACCAAGTCATTTATAGTTGCATATGGTTATCTATTATGAGATTGATTGGCATGGAATGTGTGTTCTAAATGATGTTTTATTTAGAACAGAGAACATTGTGTAAATTTTTTTCCCTTGTTTCTAAAGTCTATAAGTCGTAAGATCTTGTGCAGGACCTTATTGATGTTGATAAGATGTTGTAGTAGTGATGATCAATCCCATTTCTCACTTTGAATCATTCTATTGTTGCAAATCAGCAGCACCCCTGGATGCAAATCAAGGTTCTAAGTTGATGTTTAGGGCATCCAGTGTGATTGCACAACATGGAAACCTCTCTCCAAGTGTGGGACTTGTGAAAATGAGAGAGGAATCTCCAGATTAGAGGCTGGTTCCTCAAACTCCTCTGATTAGATCTAGTATTTGCACAACTGCAGAGGTTCAGATCCTAATTTTACCCTAATTTGCAAGTAGACAGGGATAAGAAATGCAGAAAATGAAACTAACCTAATGATGGTGATGCACCAAAGGAGTGGTGAACATTTTTGCTCATACAAATAGGCACAAATCCATGAAATGCAACATGAAAAACATACACAAGCTGATAAGATGCAATAAGAGATCTGAAAATGAAGTAAAAACAATACAAACAGAGGACTGAAAGCATTCACAGAGTTTGCACTGTCATTTCCATGTAAAAATCCCTTGCATTACACCATCAAAGAGGTATAAACCTGTTACAATCCTTGAAAAAGGCCTGATACTTACAAAATTCACTTGTTTTCAGGTGAAAGAAGAAGTCTAATGTTCAAAAAAGTGTTCAACCATGAAGAAATGAGCCAAATCTGGCTTTTACAGTACATGGGTCGAGCCCAGGAGAGAGAAAATGTGCAAAACACATGGGAGCCATCCCTCATTGAATGAAACTACATTAAAACAGCATGGAGGTCCTTACAAACCCATGCTCTGACATTTTTGACCATGCTGGAGAGAAAAGTGACCCATTTTGCATTAAAATTGGTTGTTGAAATGTCATTTCTGGCCATGGACACGTACCAGAAGCGTTTTTTATTTTTCTCTCTCCAAACTGAACCAAAATTCAAAATTGACCATGGAATCATGTAGATAATTTCATAAGATTTCCATTGATATAAATAACGTGCAAATCCGAGCTCTGGATCAAAAGTTATGGAGGTCTGAAGTTTTAGGGCAAAAACGGCCCAAAAAAAGGATCGGCGGGCAAAAATTTAAAATTTTACCTCTTTTTTGGTCTTTGGAAAATTTTCAAAAAAAAACCCCACGCCCCGCCACCCAGGTGCCACGTGGCATGATTTGATTAGGCACGGGCTCCTCCTGGCCACTTTCCCTTCATTTTTGCCTTTGGAAATTTTTTCCAAAAACCTCCGCCGGGCCCGCGAGCTGGACACGTGTCGGTCCTCCATTGGCCGACGGGTTTCTCCTCCCGATTTCTCCTTTTGAAATTTTGCATTTTTTACCTTGGAAAAAAATTCATTTTTTCCCTCCTGCCCGACCACTCTGGGACACGTGGCATGATTTGGTTGGACGACAGGGGCGGCTCATCCTTCGCCTTTGAATTTTTTGGCCGAAAACTTTGCCAAATTTTCCATTTTCCACCCGAGCTCGAACTCCCCGGCCACCTCTGACCACCTATCATGTTTCTATTGGCTCGGGCCAATCCTCCAAAATTTTCCTTTGAAAAACTCGGCAAAAACACTTAGCCAATTTTTGATTTCTTCCCCGCCGCTCTAACTGATGAAGACACGTGGCATGATCCCATTTGCCGGGCCATGAGGGAAAATCTACATTTGAACCTTTTGGCAAGACTTAGCCAAATTTCACTTTTCTCCTCCACGGTCTGCGACCCTCCTCTGGACACGTGGCGCCTTCCTATTATTAGTGCGGGCTTCCAAAGGGAAAATTTCCCACAAAAACTCCACTGAGCCATAACTTGAAAAATATGAGGAGTTAGGAGGAAAACTTTACCTTTCTGGAAAGATGAGAAAGAGCTCTATCCATTGGTGCCACTTCTAGAAATATTTGAGTGCCTAAAAACCAAAAAAAGGGGACTGAGGCACAAGAGAGGCAAGAACACAAGTAGTTAGCCACCAAAATGAGCAGGGGGCACATTTTGGCTAACAATTTTGGCGACTCAGAGGGGTCATCTACCTGCTAGATGAAAGTACCAGTTGCTGAAGCAGTCCATTGGGCATGGAGTCATTAAATTTTCTATTTGGAACCTCAACCGACTTAGAATGTTGCAAGGAGGAAGATGGAAAATCACCTGATTGAAACAAGGACTGCAAAACATCTCCAGGGACAGCAAGTTGTGCCAAAGCACTTAGGGAAAGAAAAACTAACCTACAACAAAACAATGTGCACAAGCACTTGAAGGAATGGAAACCTAAGCTAATATTTACAAGGTGGAGAATTTCCCTTTAGAAACAATACTTGAGATAGATTCCATTGACTGGAATCTGTAGTTCTTCACCATCCAATGAAGCCAATTGGAAAGCATTGTTGTTCTTGCACTTCGTGACCATGTATGGGCCACTCCAAATGGCATCAAATTTTGAATGCCTTCCTAGTTTTGCTCTATCCGCATCCCATTTCAACACTAGATCTCCAACTTGAAAAGATCTATCCTTGGCCTTCCTATCAAAGGTCTTCTTGATCAAAGCTTGATCCTTCTCCATTGCTTGGGATGCCTGATCTCTAATCTCTTGTAGCTCCATCAACTCTGCATATCTCACCTCCATGGGCTCAAACTCCAACAGCTCCAACTGTTTCATGAGTTCCAATGTTGGCAACTCAAGTGACATGGGCAAGATTGCTTCTCTTCCATAGACAAGCCTGAATGGAGAATTACCTGTGGATCTCTTGGGAGTTATCCTATCAGCCCATAAGGCTGATTTCAGTTTGGTATGCCAAGACCTCTGATTCTCATCAAGAGTCCTCCTAATGATCCTTAACAAGTTCTTGTTTGTAGACTCAGCCTGGCCATTACCTTGAGGGTAATAGTTTGATGAAGTACTTAGGTAGATCCCGTTCTTGACAGCCCACTTAGTCACCTTGGATCCGATGAATGCCAATGCATTATCTGAGATTATTGTAGCAGGTATGCCAAATCTAGTTACTATGCCCTCATAGAAGTCCAAGATACTAGATTCATTTGCTTCTTTGAGTGCTACTGCTTCAGTCCATTTGGTGAAGTAGTCCGTGGCTGTCAAAATCCATTTGTGCCCTTGACTTGAATTAGGATTAATGACTCCAATGAAGTCCAAACCCCATTGCATGAATGGCTGGTCAACTGAGATTGGATGCAATGGAAGGGCAGCAAGTCTTTCTTTTCCTGTGAAGAATGCACAATTCTTACACCTCTTGATCCATGCAAAGCAATCACTAAAAATCTTGGGCCAATAATAACCAGCCTTCATAATTTTTAGAGCTATCACTCTCGGTGCAAAATGACCACCAGCTGGTCCACCATGGAACTCTTCCAACACCCTATGAATCTAATTTGTGCTAATGCATCTCAGTAGCACTCCATTCACATCTTTCTTGAACAAAACTCCATCAACAATGGCATATGGGACAACCTGCAATCTGAAGTGTCTTCTTTGGGTCTTGTTCATCTCTGGAGGGCATAGGCCTGTGCTTAGGAAATGTATTATACTTTGGGTCTAGCAAGGAGTAGGGACAGCATTATTTTCTTCTTGAGTGCCACTTGGCTCATGGCTGTCTTGAACTGTCAAAACAACCTCTTCTTCATTGCATACTTCTTTTTTCTTCCCCAAAATCAGCTGCTCACACAATCCTTTTCCTCTTACCAGCTTGGTGATCTTGATCTCAATGTCATATTCCATGACACGAGTGATCCAACCTGCCCTTTTCTCATTCAAATCCCTGTTGAGGAGGAAGTCTTTAACCCCAGCATGAGAGACCAGCAGCTGGACCTTGTTGTTTGAGACTAAATGCTTGAATTTCTTCAAGCTTCTAATTACTGCAAGTACATGCTTCTCAATAAAAGAATACCTCACCTCATAGTCATCTAGGCTCTGGCTGAAGAAAGCAATTGGCTGCTCATCATTGTCCTTGTTCTGTTGTACCAAAATGGTAGAAATAGTATCATTACCTCCAAATGCATAGAGGATGAAATCCTTGGAGAAGTCCGGGTTGATGAGAGTTGGTGCTTGAGAGATGGCTTCTTTGATTGCTTCAAAACTCTCCTTGCCTTGCATTATCCACTTGAAAGCCATGCTTTTCTTTAACATTTGGTGATAGGTTTGAAAAGGGCTGTCAAAATCTAGAACAAACCTCTCGAACAAAGTTTATCCTCCCAAGAAACTCAAGGGCTTTCTTGTGGCTTGGAAATGGTAGTGCTCTTATGGCTTCAACCCTCTCTAGATCAATTGCTAATCCTTCTTTGGAGACAATATGGCCAAGGAGATTTCCTTCATGTGCAAGAAATATACACTTCTTAGGATTCAAGGACACTCCAAATCTCCTGCACCTCATGAAGACTTGTCTCAAATGAGAGAGGTGGTCTGCTGCATTTTTGGAAAAAACAGGTGATATCATCAAGGTAAATCAGCACCATGTTGTTAATCAAACCTTTGAACGCCATGTCCATTGCTCTTTGGAAGGTAGCACCAGTGTTGGACAACCCAAATGGCATTTTCCTGTATGCATAAGTTCCCCATTTAGTTGTAAAGGCCATCTTGAACTGATCTTCTTCCTTCACCATAATCTGATTATACCCTGAATAGCCATCAAGTAGTGAAAACCTCTCGGAGCCAGCAACAACTTGTAAAATCTGCTCCATGGAAGGAAGTGGATAATGATCCTTGAGAGATGCTCTATTCAAATCTCTGAAGTCAACACACAATCTGATTTCCCCACTCTTCTTTCTGACTGGAACCAAATTGGCAACCCAACTAGAATGCTTGATTGGGAATATGATCCTTGACTCAATCAGCTTGTTCAATTCTTTCCTCATGAGAGGCTCCATGTGTGGATTGGTGGCCTTTATTTTACTGTCGAGGCTTAGTATTTGGATCCAATTCAATGGTATGCTTAAGCTATGTTAGGATTGAAACCTTTCAAGTCTTCATAGCTCCAAGAAAACACATCGGGAACTCTTGACACTTTGCATGAACTCATACCTTTCTTGTTCAGTTGTCATCTTTCCAATTTGCAATGGTTTGTTCTCTTCCACCAAGATGGATATTGAATCCTCTCTCTTGACCTGAATGTTTGCTTTCTCCTTCCTAAACTGATCATTGGGATTAAAAATGGACTCCAAAGTGATAATTCCCTTGGGCAGCTTGTTAGTTCTCAGCTGTACCACTTGGTCACCATACTGCTGTTCCAATTTTTCTTGATTCTTAGCTGAGAACTCAGCTTCTTCTTACAAGAAATGGATGATTTGTTGGTCATTCTCAAACACTTGCCAACTTACATTGTTATCCGGCACTGAAGGCCTCACAATCACGTGGATGTTTGGTTGTACCTTGTCTTGTTGAATGCTTTCCACAATGTCAAAGGCTGCCCCTCTTTGTTGCAAACTGTCATCAGTGAGCTTGGTTCTCTTTCCTAGGAATGGATTTGATGCCAAAACCCTCAAAGTATTCCATGAGGTCCCACACCCTATTCTTGTAGCACTTAAGTAGATCATTCTTGGCAGCATGCTACCCCTTGACCTGATTTACAATCAATTCACTGTCACCAAAGACTTGCAAGTTCTTTATTTTCTTTTTGATTGCCCAATGCATCCCTTGCACCAAGGCTTCATATTCAGCAGTGTTATTAGAGCATGCAAACTGAAACCTAAAAGCTGAATAGTACCTTACTCCTTGAGGTGAAACAAGCATAGCTCCACCTCCTGCACCTTGTCTACTCCTTGATCCATCAAAAAATAGCTGCCATACCTCATTCTCATCCTTGTGGTTTGGTTTGGTGATGCTAGGAATGGGCTGATTTTCTTCATGTATGCAATAGACCCCTAGCTCAGATTCTTCTACTTCTTGATAAGGATCAAAAGCATGTACTTTGTTTGCCCATTCATCAAGAGTTAGATCCGGGATGCTTCCAACCTTAGTGTCAGCTTCATCAGTGCTTGGGTGATCTTCTTGATCAAATGTTGAACAATTGGCATTGATCTGACTTGGAGTGTAAGGCTCAATGTGAAAGTTTGCAATAGGTTCAGACCTGATTGTAGCTTTGGTTCCATACCTTGTTCTGAACAGCATGTGTGACCAATCAGCAGACAAATATCCTCCAATCTTGGCTGTGAAGTCCCTTGACAAGCATAGGGCAAAGAGTGGTGGAAGGTCTATGACTGATACATCTTGTAAAACAACAACATTTGGACATGCATGCAAGGTAAGATTCAAGTTTCTAATCACTCCAATTGTTATTCTGTTGTCCCATCCAGCTACACTACCCCTTTGGATATGGTTTCATATTGGAGCCCTAGCTGATCAGCTATTTGTTTAGGCATCACTGAGCTACTTGCCCCGGAATCTATCATGCAATTATGCACTAGCTGATTTCCAATGATTAACGAAACATAGAAAGGAGGGGGCTTCAACATTTTACCTTGCTGTCCTCCATGATTCCCTTCAGGCTTAGCATATTTGTGAATACTTTCTCTTACATCTAAACTTGCTGATTCGAAGTTGGCCAGTCCTTCATGGCAGCTTGTAGCAAATCTCTTTGGCCTAGGATAGATAGGGATTCCCACATTGATATATTCACATTTGTCTTCTTCATCTGATCAATGATACTGAATGGTGATGAAGTATCTATTTGCTTGTCCTTGGTTGGCACATTCACTCCTTGCATGTGGGTAGCAACAACTGGTATTTGAGTTGGTCTAGGAGCTTCTCTTGGCTTCCTTGTGCATTTGAAATTGGATTCGCTTGCCAACCATTTGTGGAGCCATGGAAGGTTGTGGATTGGTGGGAGCCAATGGTTTTTCTCTCCTAAATTCCTTCTTTTTGACCTTGTGTTGGCTGCCACACCTTGAGAGACCATTTGATTCATGCCAAAAATCCTCTTCGCTTGCCAATTCATGAGTGTGGTGTCATTTGGAGCTGGTTCTTTGTTGGAATGTTTCTTGTTGTTGGTTGTTTCCTTGACCGCCCTCACCCTCCACACGATGAGTTGTCACCATTAATGCTTGATTCAAAGCACCATTGAAGCACATGGATTGGTTATGAGGTTCATTGCATGGAAAACACCAATCATACTCCTGAGCAACGTTGTTTTGTGTTGGCACCAATGCTTTAGAGGCAGATATGGCATTTGGATTATAGGGCTGAAATGGCCTATTGGCAGGAGGCCTCATTTGATTCACATTTGTAGCTGGATTAGGTGGTCTTTGTGGTTGATATGGCTGCCTGTTAGGCTGAGCTTGGGGCTGATAAGAAGGTCTAAAACCTTGGGCTTGTTGCCTCTTGAGAGTAACCAGCTCATTGCCTAGGTTTTGCAATTGCTTCATGACTTCTTGAAGCTCATTTGGGGCACTTGGAGATGAAGTAGAAGCTTCATTTGAAATCTGATTTCTAGGAATGGGAGAAGGAGCCAAATTAGGTGCTTGATTAGTGTTTGGGCTCTCTAAACTTGGAAATAATGGCATGGGAGGTCTAGGGGCTAGTTTGCTATCTTGGATCAAACAATTTTCAGCCCTAATGGCAATCTTTATAAGCCATAAGGATAATTATGCCTCCATGGACTAAATCAACATAGAAATATCAGAATTTAGAGCTTTGAGATAGTAGAGAAAAGCACCTTCTGTTGTTGGCCTGACTGCCACTGGAATTCTCTCCCAAGTCTTTTGAAATCTGAAGTTAAAATCAGTCAGCTGCTCATTGGGAGCTCTCTTGATGGTTGTCAGCTGCTCCAAAAGAGACAAGTTGTCTCCCTTCTCTCCAAATTGCTCATGAAGTGCTATACATAGCTGGTTCCAATTCATGATAGAACCAGCTCCAAGGCTCCTAAACCATTGCAATGCTTTCCCCTTGAAGGAAGATGCCAGCAATTTGACAGCCACTTGCATCTCATTGATTTCATGAATTGCACAAAGGTTGGCAATATCTTTAACATGATCACCTGGAGTAGTCTGATTCTCTCCAGTGAAGTATGGAATGTTCTTCAAGGCTGCAATTGGAATTGGATGTTGTGCATTGAGGGCAAGTGGGCTGCTACCTGTGAAGTTGACATAGGGGTTGTTTTGTGCCATTCTAATTGGTCTTAAAACCCTTGTTGACTAAATGAAAGGCCTACCAGGTGGAGGAGTTGAGAGAGTTCTGTTTGGTGGAGATGGAGACCTTTGAATCCTTCTTCCTCTTTTCCTTCTTCTTGGAGATAACTGTAGGTATTCAAACAAGCACTTCTTCTTCTCTAGCTCTTGACCTTGTGGTGACTCTTCTCATGAGTTTTCAGGCCTGCACTGCTGAAACCAGTTGATTCTTCCCTTTGGAGTCACCAGATGTGCAATTTATGGCTCTTTTCAAGCAAGAAAATTGCAGTAGATGCACATCAAATTTTCTGCAATAAAAATGAGACCTCTAAGGTCCCACCGGGCGTGCCAAAACTATTGTTGCAAATCAGCAGCACCCCTGGATGCAAATCAAGGTTCTAAGTTGATGTTTAGGGCATCCAGTGTGATTGCACAACATTGAAACCTCTCTCCAGTGTAGACACCAAATTCGTGTCTTACGACCCCTTGTGACCCGCATCTCATCTCGCAATATAACCTCATCACCTAAACCTTACACAATTATTTATTAATTGCCCTCTAATTGATAAATCCACATCACCTTACCTGCCACCTCACTTTGCCACCTCATCATGACCTAGCCCTAACCCTAAACTAACCTAATTAAGACCCATGACTTGGTCAGACTCACATCCATAACTAATGCCTCCTTACTGCACCCAAATCCGACCTTCTAGCCACTTGACCAAGCCCGCAACTGATCTCTCGGGAGAAAAGCAGGGAAGGTGGGCTATTTTACTAAAAATAGCCTACTTTTTCCTTACCGATGCCGGTTCCTACTCGACCGCCGTCGGTTACGCGACCGCCATCGGTTCCTCAGTAAATGGGCTCCCCAAACCAAAACAACAGATCGGAATTTCATTTTGGAGATCAGTCAAAGGATTTCTGGATCAACAGAGAGCATTGCGAGCGAGGAACAGAGTCCTGATCTTCATTTAATCAAGCAGAGACGAGTAAAGAAACCGTAGTGTTGCGGTAGAGGAGATCAACTTGCATCTTCATCAAAGCCAGTAAGTCATATCTTGCATGTCCTCTGTTATAACATTTCTTAGGCTCTTTGAATCACATTCCTCCTAAATCCGTTTCTGAATCCACTACCCAACGTGCCATTGCATCTAACTGTCATTCTTTTACCCCTCATCATCTCATTTCCTAATATCATCCATAAACCAGCCTTACAAACACCATAAAGCTACTAAGAAGATCTTAGAATCCACCGGTATCGCTTATCGCAGAACGCATCGGCTATCATAATCGCATCGACTATCAAGAACCGCCATCGGTTCCTCTAATCAAAACTAGAAAAACCAGCCTTTCCCTACCTAGTTCAACGAAACAATTTAATTGATACTTTACAGTCTTTTGTGTTAATTCATATTAGCAGGGGAACTGACCACCTTCGAAAGGAAGTTTTATATTTCCTGGGCCCAAGGCAGTTTCCTCATTTATTGTTTAATCAAATCTTGTGGTCTTGTGTTCTTATTTGCAGGTAGTCCTTCCAAGACAAAAAGGAGTTCTCCGCAGTCAACCTGATCTTTCTCTACGGCACGCGCACACCATCTCGACATTCTACAGGTATTCCTCCTAACCCTAACCTTATCTGTTTCTAAAAGGAACGAGTCTTTCCGAGGGAAACATTTTGGCACGCCCGGTGGGACCCATTTTGGGTTTCTTTCTTTTGCTTATTTTCATTTTAGGAAGCATATTTGCTGTTGCTGCTTTTGTTATATATTTCGTAAAGTATTTGTCTTGCTTTTCTAGTTTCGCATTAGTGAAAGTCATCTCTCTTGCTTCATCGAACATAATTTTGATTTGGGTTTAAAACACATGCATTGCATTCTGCTTGTTATTCTTCAATTCTAGTGAACATAGATTAAGTAGTAATGTAGTCGTACACGTGGGAGTGATATCCACGGTATTGACAGAAATTAACCCTAGTTTCACCGCACAACACATACTCTACCGAATCACTTCACCATTAACACAATAGCTCAAACATCCCCCCTTTCCATGGTATTCCTCCCCCGATTGAGGTAACCTTATAAGCCAAAACAAACTTGACATTTCCCCTAGGTCTTGTTGTTTAGGATCTGACATCATCTTACGTCTAAAGGCATAAGCCCACGATAATTAAAATTAACCCTAGGGTTAATCTCTGGATTTGCGTGTGCATCTTGCTTGTTTTTAGTTCTGTTTTTCTTTCTCATACTGTCTTCTGTGATCAATAAGTGGACAAGTATACTCAACGTTGTTAAAAATCAAATTAGCAGCCTTTTTATATCTTGTTAGCCCAGACTTCTTACACCGACATCGGTTACTTGACCGACGTCGGCTATAGTATAACCGACATCGGTTACTAGACCGATATCGGTTACTGTCTTTTCCTATTCCTGACAAACCAGCAACCTAACAATTTTACCAGTCTGAGTTTGTTTCTATTCCTGACAGATTAAAACCCTACTGTGAACTTCTGTCCATGGTTGTCATCACTCGGAAGCAAGCCGCCGCCATGGTTTCACATGCCTGCTCTGTGTCTTTGCCTGAATCACCCCCTTCACATTCTATAGGGAACCCTACGGACACCAGTGAGATCCCCCAAATTCCTGTAGGAGACAAGGACTTTGCCAAATTTCTGGATGCTAATCCCAGCGCTGTACAATACTATTTGTCTCATGCCCCTGACCGTACGCCTGATGGTCAGCTCCTTGTTGGCATGCCTATTAGTATAGCTGCTCATTTAGCTCCCACTCCTCCTAATAACACTGCCTTACTTCCTGCATCTCTAGCCCCGTCTCCCAATCCGACGGCTTCAGAGGTTCATACGACCCCGATTAGCTTTCCTTTGGTTAATCTTGGACCCCATGTATCGTTACCACCAACTGCCCCTACCTCATCTCTCTTTCCGACCACTCCATTCATGACTTATTCCGCCACCTATTCACACGAGCTTTCCTTCTCAAGCTCCGCCTACCTTTTCATTCCCATACACGTATCCAGTAACCTCAACACCTTATATGGGACATCCCTATTCTGTTGCACCATCATCTCATCCAACCACAGATTTCATCAAACAAATGATGGACAAAATGCAAAACCTGGAGGCTTGCATTTGAAGTCGTAGTGCCTTGACATACGAGCAAGTTTGTCTGGGAGCCCATTCACCCTTCTTTCCCCTTCATTCATATCCTCCTCAATGGGAGTTGCCAAAATTTACTCGTTTTAACAAGTAAAGAGGATCCTCAACAACACTTGCGATCATTTAGACATGCTTGTTATTTGATTTCCCATGATGACGCCTTGTTACTCGCACCTTTCCCATGTCCTTATCAGACCCGCCTTAGAGTGGGCAAGTGCTTTAACCCAAGACTCGATCTTCTCTTTTAACCAACTAGCCCAATCTTTCTTGGATCATTTCTCCATTAACATTGCCAAGAAAGTATCTATCACCGACCTCTATGCCATCCGACAATTTGAAGACGAATCTATCGCAGATTTCGTTGGACGATGGCGGGCCTTATCAACCAACTTACGTATGCCTTGCTTCTCAAGCAATTTGAACTTATCGAACTTTTCACGGGCATGTGCTAAGCACATTTCTCCTACTCTTCAAATTCAAACTTTCCGTACATTCCACGAGGCCTTTACTATGGCTCGGAAACTAGAAATTCGAGCCTTAGAAGAAGAAAATTGCGGTTGCGTAATAAAAACCCCACTTTCGAACTCCAGATTCTACCAACAAGCCAAATACCACCACTCCTCACGCGTCCACTTCTTCTAAATCAAAAGGAGCTGTCCACGCGGTAATGGTCAAATCTCAAACACCGTCCAATACTCGCCGAAAACCACCTATAAGTACAAAGCCGAGCCCATCAATTACACTCCTGGGAGAAACTTATGGCGTCATCCGGAGAAATTGCTTCAAAGCCGGGGCTATTACCTTGCCCTGTTAAACCTCACTCGGGTTTGACTCCACCCGCGCAATACCTTCTGGTACAAAGAAAATGACTTTTGTAACTTTCACCGCGTAAAGGACATAGTCATGAAAACTACAAGATGTTGAAAAACATAGTGCAGGAAATGGTTGACGCAGGGGATATAACCCTCGATAATCCTAACGCCCCTGCTAACCGAAATCTGAAAATTTTCAACAAGCCATTCCCGAATCACTCATCCAACAGTAACGTAAACCAAGATATCTTAGCCGAGGAGAGCGTTCATGAGATCCATGCAGTCTTCGATTCTCAGCCAAAAGCCTCTATTGAAAAAATTTTGAATCAAGCCTCTCCACCAACACAGGAGTCTGAACCTCCTTCACCACCATCAAGCCAAAGTGAAATCATTCCTTTACCCATAGAAGAGTTAACTGCCTGGACTTCTCTTCTCATCGACGAGTCTTCTTACACCACATCCCTACAAGACTGTGAGCGGATGTTATCTAATTTATCTATTTCCCAAACATCCCCTTCTACCGCTCTCGCTGCACAAGAGGAGAGCTCGCCACTCCTTTTGTCACCTTTAGACGAGAAACTTCTTACACCGACATCACTAACTTCTTTAACCATAACGGACCCCCTCAAACACGCCCTCTTACCTATTAGTTCTTCATCGCCTAAATCTTTTCAAATGACACTTTGTTGACCTCTTAACATCTATTGATACAGGCCTCATCTACCCCTTGTATCACACCCGCAGTGGACTGGAATTACAACCCACCTTTCTTCCGTACAAAAATTACAAATCACACCTGGAGACTGTCATTCCACAGAAGATAGACAGGCCCTATGGGAACGTTTGAGTACCCCTTTTTCTACTCAAATGCAAATGACTGATCCTGATGTCTCCACCATATACCCGAAGTGTTTACAGAAGCTTAAAATGCCCCTGTTCTCACCTTCACCCCCCTCACCTCTACCAAATGCCCCGTCCACTTCTATCAACTTAACCAGATCTTCCCTACGCTAGAACCTCACCAATGCCGGGCCTAACGCACCCGCCTAAGCGACTCGATCTATCCAAAAATAAATCCATCCCACCACCTAGAGACGAACTCAATCCTGTGCCCCTATCACAATCAAAACCATCATCGTCATACCTACCTTCCATATTGGGACCCCATCCCTCTACCTTACATCAATATATCATACCTCCTGCGTTTTCTTCAAAACAACCTACGCCTTCCGCACCCATACAGTAAATCCTGTGGTATAAGAACACCGTCACCCGCGTATCCTGTCCACCTATCAACCCTAAACAAATTCCATCATCAAAAGATTTGTTTTCGGTCACTCCTATTTCCCCGTGGTTGTTTTTTGATACCACATCATCTGCGGCCTCATCACCCAACATAGCTTCTGCGCCAAAGAAATCACGTTTAGTAAAAACCACGTATCAACACCCCTCGGCTAAACCACCACCCGTGCGAACCAACCACGCCCAAACATTACCAAAACCCGCAAAACCAATACCCTCATCCTCCTCCGATTTTGACCCACTCAAAGGATCTTACGCCAAAATCCTTGCTATGTTGGTGGAGAATGCGACCATTTCCCTACCTCCACTTAGACCTTATGATCCGTCTAAACCCCGACCTATGGGTTACGATGAGTCTAAAATCTGTGCTTATCACCGCACACCAGGACATGATGTGGAGGGATGCAAAGCTCTAAAAACCATCCTTCGCAACCACCTCTCCCGGATAGAAAGATTAAGAAAGACAACTTACGAAGGGAGAGACCTTTAGTTTCCATTCCTCTCCTATACCATCTGTCCCCACCTCACCAAGATCTATCATTATTACAACCCCACCTCTAGAAGACCATGAGTTATCCCAACCATCTTCCTCATCTCAGTGTCTAAGAGATTAATATGATTAGTGTCGCTACTCGAGGCGTAAAAACAATGGGAAAGCAAAAGAAAACACACTGCGGTATCTCTTTCTCCGTCAAACATCCCGACACACCACCACCTAAAGTGGTCATTCGCGACCCGCCTATCCCGCCTCTAATGGCATTGCCCACCGAAATATGATTAAACAAACTTCACCAATCGCCCGTAAAAATGACATTGTATGATCTCATTCAGACTTCTGAATCTCATCGACAAGCTCTCGTTGAGATCCTTCAAGGGATAGAGGTTTTACCTAATGAAACCCTGCCTGTCGCCTCCATTCTAACACCCAATCACGTTGCTTCTCTCACCAAACAATCCATCTCCCCCACCACTTCGTTCTCTTGCACAACAAGCTCGCAGTTAGTTTCTCGGAAGATGAAATTGTCAACTTTGGTACAGAAGACCCTGACCCTGCCCTTTTCATCTCCGCTTACGTCCGGGACATTCGAGTACGTCGGGTTATGATTGACGGGGGTGCTAGCCTAAACATCATCTCTTCAAAAGCCTTCCAACAAATGAATATCCCTTCTAGTTGCATGTGTGCCAACCCCATCATGTTGCGGTCATTCAATGACGCTATTACTTCTACCTTAGGCACCGTGATCCTCAACATTCGGGTAGGACCACGTACTTTACCCGAACTCTTCTATGTCTTGGAGGGAGAGTTCCAATATAATATATTGCTGGGTCGTCCTTGGATCCGAGCCATGGGATGCGTTCCCTCAACATTACATAGATGCATAAAATTTGAGTACGAGGGGAAGTCTTACACCGTAAAAGCTGACCCTCCCCCCTTTAAAACCTGCAATATGTTATACCGCCCTAACGATGTGCTTATACCAATCAAGACACCCATACATTCAACCCAACCATCCTCTTCAAATGTACCTCAACCATCCACCTCAACCGCGCCTACACCTTCAACTGATGAAACCACCATCGCAAAAACCACTTCCCTTCCCGCAGCTAACATTCCAACCTTCGACCCCTTAGTAGATGTTTTTCAAGGTGCCTTACGCTGGGGAGTACCGCCTATATAACGTTAGTTCTTTCCCTACCCCGCAGAGTACGGACAATTACATGCACATCCCACCTACGACCGTCAAGCGCGTGGGGAGATAATCTCTTACGGACCACCCCATTGCGCGCACTAACCTAACGTATGGGGGTGTTGACGCATCCTCCATTACCCCTGAACCTCCTCTTGGTGTGGTTCCCTTCCAATCCAATTTTCAATACTTGACAAATCGTCGCTTCGCCCTCACCTTCTTGACTACGGCAGGCGTGGAAAGGCTTTGGTTTTGGCCTTTACGAACAAGGCCGACATACACTCATTCCCGTGACTACCCGTAAACATAATGATCACAAAGTGGTCTCGGTTTTCCTAATACACCTACACAGAGACACCTCGTCACTGTATCTGGAAGAAGAAGACGTCGCCCCTACCAAACCGTCATCACCCACTTTGCCATCATCACCCACACAATCTATAGATCCTGAATCCATCCCCCCTAACTTTTTTTTTTCATAAATGCTATCTTCATAGGTCCTCTCACTTATCAACGCGATAATGAGGACCCATCTTCTCTTCCCCTTCTGTATCCAGACATGATCGAAGAGGATTCGCCTTTGATTAATGTTGTTGAATGCCAGGATGACGACTCCATCCTCACTTACCTTGGTGCGGATGATTCTTATATTCAACGAGCCTTACCATCTGAAACCCAAACCATGCTGAACGAATCTACCATAGAAATCAACATCCACATGGAGGAGGATCCTCACATTGTGAAGATTGGACAATCCCTTAACACATCAGAACAAGCCACCTTTACTACCTTTCTCCGTGCTCGCAACCAAGATTTCGCATGGTCTTACGCTGACATGCCAGGAATTGATCCTACCATTGCCGTCCATAACATCACCCTAAACCCCGATTCCAAACCAGTAAAAGAAATTGAGAAAATGCATCCACGCATTGCTCTCTTGGTCAAAGAGGAGCTCCAATGACTCCTTTCTATTTCCTTCATCTTGCCTATGACTATCCTCAATGGATTTCTAACATCGCACTCGCCACTAAAGTGACAGGGGACTTCGGATATGCATGTATTTCCGGATCTTAACCTCACTTGCCCTAAGGATGACTTCCCTTACCTAGCATTGACCAACTTGTTGATCTAACTCGCAGGTCATGAGATGCTCTCTCTCATGGATGGCTTTTCAGGATACAACCAAATTTTGGTTGCCCCTGCCGATCAACACAAAACCGCCTTCATAACTCCTTGGGGAACCTTCTGTTATCGTGTCATGCCGTTTGGCCTTAAGAATGCTGGTGCAACCTATCAGCGGGCTATGACCTACATTTTTCATGACATTATGCACACTATCCTTGAAGATTACGTCGACGATCTTCTTGGCAAGTCTAAACATCGCAGTGAACATCTCGATGTTTTAACCATTATTTTTGATCGCTTCTACAATATTCTCATTCGCTCAACCAAAGAAATGTGTCTTTGGTGTCCTTTCGGGAAAGCTTCTTGGTTTTATCGTCTCTTTGCGTGGCATCGAGGTCGATCCATCTAAAGTCAAAGCTATCATAGAAATGCCCCCACCCAAAATCTCAAACAATCGCGTAGTTTACAAGGTAAGCTCCAATCTATCCGACGTTTCATCTCCCAACTTTCGATCGATGTCAACCGTTTCATCACCTCCTTAAAAAGGATATTGCATTCCAATGGAGCGAAGAATGTTAGCAAGCCTTCAAGCTCTCAAATCTTATCTCTTGCAGCCACCCGTGCTTATCCCACCCCAAGACAACCGCCTTTCTACCTTTACCTTTCCGCCACCGACCACGCTGTAGGAGCCATGCTTACACATCGTAACTCTGAGAATCGCGAACAAGCCGTTTATTATATAAGTCGTACTTTGGTGGAATATGAGACTAGGTACACACATATAGAAAAGTTATGCCTAGCCCTATCATTCGTGGCCACCAATCTCCGACACTACCTTCTAAATCACAAGACTTTCGTCATCACTAATATGACTCCCATCCATTACATGTATGCCAAACCTCATCTCGAACCAACGATTGCAGATGGCTCATGCTTCGCCGACCTCGACCTTGAGTTTGTCCACCAGTAAATCAATCAAAGGACAAACCATCGTAGACCAACTTGCGAAGCTCCTTTACCCGGGAAACAATTTACCAATTTCACATTTCCCAACGAACTCATCGCTACTCTTTCCCTCACTGAGGAATCATACCCAATGACCCTCTTCTTCGATGGATCTAAATGCGCCGCGGCGGAGGAACCGGCGTTGTTCTCATTCCTCTCAACGCTGAACCTATGCCTCTTTCATTCCGACTGATTTCCTTGCACTAATAATACAAATGAATACGAGGCCCTTGCTCGGTCTCCAAGTCAGCGTTACACTTAGGTATCAAATCTATCAACATTTTTGCGACTCTCAATTGGTAGTCAATCAAGTTATGGGCGCCTACCAATGTAAAAATGAGGAACTTCAAAATACAAACACTACGTGGATTCACTTCTAGCCTTATTTACTCACTATTCTATACAAACCATTCCACGCTCCACTAACAAATTTGCGGACACTATGGCTTGCCTAGCCTCGCAAATTCCCGCCGCACCAACTGACTCTGAATTGTTCGTTGTGGTCCAGCAACTTTTTGCACCATCCTATTCAACCCCGGTAGTTTGTATGATAAATACTGTGTCTACTAGTTCGCAGGATACCTGGTACCACCAATTTCACGACTACCTTACAATCTCTGTCCTCCCACCTGACCTTACTAGTAACGCACAAATGTACTTTTCTTAAAAGTGTTTCGCGTTATGTTGTCATGGGGGACTCTCTATAAACGTGGCTTTGATGGCATCCTCCTTCGCTGTCTAACTGGCGTGGAGGCCACTCATACCATCCAACAGGTCCATGACGGTATTTGTGGTGGACATTTCAGCGGCCTTGCCGTGGCCAAACGAATCCTTCGCCTTGGTTATTATTGGCCTACTCTCAATAACGATCGCTACAAATATGTTAAGCGTTGTGTTATGTGTCAAAGAACATGCCAACCTTCAACATACTCCTAGCCACCCGCCTCCAGATCACTCGAGATCTTGGCCCTTCTCACAATGGGGTTTAGACCTTATTGGTGAGATTCACCCGACCTCTTCACAACGTCACCGTTGGATAATCACACAAAGCGATCGAATATTACACAAAATGGGTGGAGGCTATTCCACTCATTTCAATCAAAAAAGAAAAAATGTCGAATTCATTAACCATTACATTATCTCTGCCGTTTTGGTATTCCTCATCGCCTAATAACAGATAATGGAAAATCTTTCAAAAACAAGTTGTTGCAAGACCTTTGTGACAAATTTGGCATCAAACTTAGTTTCTCATCACCTTACTATCCACAAGCCAATGGGCAAGCTTGAGTCCTCTAATAAAACACTAACCAAAATCCTCATGAAAGTTGTCAATGAATCCTGGAAGAAATTGGCACGATCACATTCCCTTTGCCCTTTGGGCTTATCATACTAGCATTCGTACTCTACTAATGCCACACCTTTTTCTTTCGTATACGGTACCGAGGCTGTTTTGCCTCTCGAAATACAAATACCTCCCTTAGAATATCTCTTCAGGATATTCTCACTAACGACGATTTCCGCCAAGAGCTTAAGTTAGCCCAATTGGAGCTTCTTGACGTAACGCCATCTTACAGCTCTTGATCACCTTCAAATCTATCAAAACGATTAAACGTGCTTATGATAAGTGACTTCATGAGTGTACCTTTAAGGTTGGTGATCTTGTCCTCAAAGAGAATCAACATGTAACCAAACTAGAAAAGAGCAAACGTGGAAAATTTGCTCCCAATTGGATTGGGCCTTACATAATCACTCACACCTATGGATCAGGTGCTTATCGTTTAGCTTCGCTTAATGGTAAACCTGAGCCTGAGCCCCTTAATGCCTTGCATCTTCGACCATTCTACTGTTGAAATTAGTGTTATATCACTTCTTATCTACCTGCCGCTCGTCCCTTGAGCTCACTTACCACTACATACACTCTGTTTCCTACACCTCATAATAACAATCAAGCTCACATAGTTTGATTCTCACCTCCCCTTGATGATGCCTTCCCCTTTTTAGTCTAGTCCATGACTTCAAAGTATTAAAATAAGCCGTATTCTTATGGGATTTTCTTGAGTCAAACTTCCTACTAAACTAGATGCTTCACGCCAAAAGAACATCTAGTCATCTAAATTAAATATAGATCGCTCCTCGAAGGACAACTATATGCCGAACTATTGCTGCTTTATTATATATAGATCGCCTCGAAGGACAGCTATGCATTACAATCATATCTGCTACTATAAATAGATGCTTCCTCGAAGGACAGCTATACACAGTCACCTTTATCGAAGCTTTCGCATTGATCGCCTTCGTGAAGACCTCAAGAATAATACAATCAATATCCCTTGTAGACTTCCCGCATCGATCAGTCTACATTCAAAAAAATAAAAGCCTCATTCAAAAGAACTTTTGAGTCATGGACTTGTCTATTTAGGGTAGGTTCTCTTCCGCAGAACACTCACTTTGTAATAAGTTCTCCGTATCTCAACTATATCATCCACCTCACCTCACCATTTGTTTCAACTCAAGGGACGTAATGTACGCTCGATATATTGTGATCACACAACTCTTTTCACCAATTGACTTCGCTCTATGCACGGTACCTAGGCGCCAAGCTCGCTTCTACGTTGTGTGGTTTGTTTAGCTCTTTTCACCTACTGAGCACTCTTTCGCTTTGCCTCGCATCTAGGATTGTGTGTTGACCTTAATCGTGACATGGTTCCCTTCTACTTGGGTAGGCTAACTTTCGCTTCCTTATACCTTTTACAACATCACCAATTCATTACCAACACCATCACCCTTACCTTTACCAATCTTAATATTTTTACCAACCAACCAATTGCCTAAACCGTACCTAAATTGCCTCGAATTCGCCTCCCCGATCCTAAGGAGAACTACATCGGCCCGAGGCCCCTCCTGCTTTGTGCAATGGGCTATGTAGGCAAGCACTCGGAGACATGGGGTCTCCCAAGGTTAGCTCGACCATCCCCTACCATAACCTATCCTGGTGGTGAATATCACCCAAATCTCTCATACAAATTCTCGTCTCTTTTCTCCTTATCACTCAAATCTCTCATGCAAATATCTGTCTACATCTGGCCAAAAAGTGTCGCGTTCACAGTATTTAACCTCTTGCATGGCTCTAAAACTAAAACTTAAGTTGCCAATTCTAGCTTTTCTATTTTTAGAAAAGCTCATACCTAAATAACCGTATCGGTTATTTAACCGATATCATTGAATGTACCTACCGATATCGGTTCTTAACTGATATCGGTTACACACCTATCTTTTCTCAACAGCCTGTTCTTTTCTTCATTTCTCACCTAAATTTTTGTCGCGCCCGCTTCTTTTCCCCGCATAAACAACACAATTTACCACATTTGTTCATCCACCACATATAGCATTACACTTTCATTAACATCATTTATTTTATACAAATACACAAACCATCAACTACGGATATCAAGCAACTATCAATCTATACATCATTTGGATCCAACTCATCAGTTACATATATCACAATGTCACAAAACCAACAATTCATCACATAACCTGTCATTCATATATACATGCAACAAAAAAACATCAACATCATCCATCTATCAACATGTCAACTAAAACTTATCATACATTATATATTACCAACCATTAACAAAATATTTAAACACATTTTGAACACTGCATGTGGATCAAAACATCGTCTCTATATATATACAAGTTTTCAAAAATACAATGTGCCCTACATCGGGGCCTCGTGATCTCATAATTCACAAAGCCGCACGCAGCCGCAATAATCGCAAAAATCTTGACTCAGCCGCAGCCGGTCCTCGTGATCAAAAATAGATATATACTGCTCGCAGTCGGGTATCCACTATACAACCTCTACTCGGCTCGCAGGCCGGTATACAATAAATGAATGAATGACTACATGAATAATACATAGGCACGCAGGCCTCTATCAATACACCGGTTCGCAGACCGGTGCCCATCTCTAAAATACAACAACCATGTCTGGGATCTCTCAGCTCTCCCCACCGCCTCGCACCTCTCCCCGCCGGTCCCTCGTGGTGCCTCTCACCTCCGCCGTGTGACGGACCCACAGTCACCGTGGCTCGCACCTCCCGAGACCTCCGACTCGAGAGGTCTCGCTCTATGTGCCATCAAGAATATCCGATAGTATCCGATAGGGCCTCCGCTCTAGCCTCCATGTAACGCTCTCGAGCCACCGTAGGTACTGGGGCTGGTCCCCTGACACCTACTACCAAGGCCCCGTGCTCGTCTTCGGGGTGCCGCTGGTGGTGCTTGTGGCTGTGGTACTGTACTGCATACTTCTGTGCTCGGGCCGTGGCCGTCATCGCAGCCGGTGGTGGTGCGGTACTGTGCCGCTACTGCACTGCACTCGCACTGTGGCTGTGGTGCTGGTGGTGGTGCTGCCTGTGCTCGTGCTCGAGCCTCGGCTAGCTGCTCTGTAAGACCCCTATTCGTGCTCAGCGCAGTAAGTTCTGCCCCGTAAGAGCTGCACTCGACCCTAAGCTGATCTCTCTCTGGCCACCATCCGCTAAGTCTCTGGCAGGCGGGTCAGGCTACCCTCGCCGCTTTGACCAGCCACCAAACCCTCGTATGCTCCTGCACCCAAAGATCATCTATGCCATCATTTGCTACTCTCTCTCGCAACCCAACTGATCCAAAGGCTGTGGTGCAGGCAGTGGGGCCTCTACATCATCTCTCCTGTACTGAGGAACGGGAGGTGGCTCGCCCTGTCGCAGCCCCATTTGCTCGCTGCACTCTCTCTAGGGGTATCCGCCGTACTCTCCTGGCCTCCGTCCTGCTATCCAGAATGTGTACTGGATTAGGCGCAACTGTAAGCGGGCTCCTCTGCCAGGATGGTGACCTCTGTAGGGTCTCCATACAATGTCTACTACTGTAAGGCCCTCTAGCAAATGTCTATAGTATGCCACATCCCGACTCGCCATAATCGCCGTGGTCGCCCACGACCCCCAACCACCTCTGAAAACCATATCGGTATATGACCTGTGGCCCTGGCTGCTGGGGTAACCCTACTGGCCTGATGCATACGATGTGCTCGTATGCCCAACAATGCAACAAAAATGTAGAACAAATACCAAATCACCTCCTCCGGCGATAGCCCCATAGCTCCTCGTATACCGCACGGATATACTAGTGCCTGTGCATAATGCGTGTGTGCTCCTCCACCATCTCAAAGCAGTATTCCCCCATCAATGCTCGTGGGAAGCGGCCTCCCTCTGAGTCCGGGAGGGCGAAGCAGGTGATCCCAACCATCATCAACATAGCCAGTCGTGTCTCGTGTCGATGCGCACGGTACATGTCACCGCATCCGATACTCGCTTATGGTAGGTCAGAAAGAGGCCGCATCCCCAAAACCTGCAGATGCTATCCATGGCAGCTCGAATCTACTCGGGAAGATCGCCTCTCCTCGATAGGTAACCAAGGATGCGATACACATCCTCCATGTGACGGTCATCTCCCGGTCGGGAGATGGAACACATTGGTCGCCGGATCCCATCTCTCGATGAGGGCAACCATCAGCCGTGTGATCTCTCTCTATTGCTCGCACCTCCTGACTCCACCGAGTCCCACCTCACGCATGATGGCCCAATGAGCCACGCGGATACGTGTGGCCTCATCCGCACCAACAAGTGGGGGCATCCTATCCCGCATCGTCAACTTCGACGACGTGCCTGCAAAACCAACCCACATCCTTAGACCTACTCTTTATTACAACATCTACTTTATCATCTAAACACCCCTTTTTATCCCCCGACCATACCCTGACTCTCTACCGCCCCCCTCTAACAACCTACCACCCCTACAAACCCAAAACAACCTACCACCCCTACAAACCCAAAACAACCAACCCAACCCAAAAACCCAAAACAACCAACCCAACCCAACCCCACACCGACTCCACAACCCAACCCAAAACCCAAAACCCAACTCCAACCCAAAACCCAAAACCTAACCCCACACCTAACCCTTCTCCACCCCTAAACCTAACCCCACACCTAACCCTTCTCCACCCCTAACCCAACCCCCACACCGACCCACAACCCAACCCAAAAACCCAAAACCCAACCCAACCCAAAAACCCAAAACCTAACCCCACACCTAACCCTTCTCCACCCCTAACCCAACCCCCACTCCCACCCACAACCCAACCCAAAAACCCAAAAAACATACAAGCTACCGACGCCGGCCGATACATGACCGACGCCGGTCACCAACAAGTCTCCCTTTCCCTAAAATTGTGCGACCGATGCCGGTCACTTAGTGACCGACATCGGTCACTGTCCTCTCCCGGAGCCGAACCCCCGCGCGGCCCCCAAAACCCATTTTTTTACCTATTTCTACCCATCTACCCACCCAAAAACCCTAAAACTTACCCACGTACCCACCTTAGCCTATCTAGCCTATCTACCTCTCCCTTTTCAAATCATTTCCATTTTCTCATTCTTTCCTAAAAAAAAGGTTAATTCCTACCCAAACCCCCAATTTAGCATAATACAACCAAATCACCAAATTAAAGAGTTTCGAATCTCTGAACGAATGACGACACGTCGCCGTGGTGGGATGGGTGGTGGTGGTCCACCTGGTCCACTTCTCCGGCTCCTCCCTCGCTGTGCCATGGCTCCAATCCCTAATCGCTGGGTCCCCGCCAATCAACTGCTGCCTCCTCCTTAATCGGGCCCACTATCAACTCTCTCCGCCAATACAATAGCTCCACCTCACTTGATCAAGCCTCTAATCCCAACTCTCCACGTCAGACAAGTCGATTTGGTTTGCAAATAACAAAAGTGACAATGACAAGCCGTATTTTTCTTTTTATAGGTTTTTCGCCTTTCACCGATATCGGTTTCATTTTGCCCTAAGGAACCAGTATCGGTCCCTTAACCGATATCGGTCATGCAGAATCGACATCGGTTCTCTACCCAACTTTCACCCCATTCTTTGCCCTTATTTACTCCTTGCCTTTTTTTCACCAATCTCGCCTCTATCCACCTTTGCTGCACACCATTTGTTCACTTGTCCAGCCTGACCTAAGGCCTCAACCTACCTCTCCAGCCTGACCTAAGGCCTCAACCCCAACCTACCTCTCCGGCCCGACCTAAGGCCTCAACCTACCTATTCGGCCCGACTAAGTCCTCAACCCACCAATTGGCCCCGACCATTCGAGGCCTCGCCCTACCTATTTGGCCCAACCCAAGGCCTCGCCCTACCAATTTGGCCCGACCCAAGGCCTCAACCTACCTATTCGGCCCGACCCAAGGCCTCAACCCACCAATTGGCCCGACCCAAGGCCTCGCCCTACCTATTTGGCCCGACCCAAGGCCTCGCCCTACCAATTTGGCCCGACCCAAGGCCTCAACCTACCAATTGGCCCGACCCAAGGCCTCAACCTACCTATTCGGCCCGACCCAAGGCCTCGCCCTAACCATTAGGCCCGACCCAAGGCCTCAACCTACCTATCCGGCCCGACCCAAGGCCTCAACCTACCCATCCGGCCCGACCCAAGGCCTCGCCCTAACAATTTGACCTGACCCAGGGCCACCGCCCAACCACTTGGCCTGACCCAAGGCCGTATCACTTCAATACCATACCCACAATCAACGTTTTATTTTATCCATCCATCATGTACCTTTTGTTCAATCGAGCTCACCTGTTCGTGTTTTAGCATGATTAGGGTCCTTGACTTGATCTGTCGACCAACTTTGCCTAGACCTAGACCGTGACGTTTATCTCAACCAAACCAACCATTCGTACGCCGAACATGCCTAAACGCCTCGTGACCTCACCCGTTATATACCCCGGAGCTACTTCCTATGCCTTGGATACCAGGATTATATCACCCTTGTTTGGATAAACTATCGACCTTTACCTACACATTGCTTTGGTTTGCTTGTCAAATCATGTACCTCGTCGTGCATTTATTGCATTTCAACATGCGTAAATCCGCTTCCTCGACCTACCCCACCACCTTACCATCCTCTCTACAACATTCACCCTTTATCAACCCTATCCCTGATTTCCCGTTCACTCAATCTATGATAGATTTGAGGGGGATTACCTATATCCTTAACAGGAGAAACCACTTCATATTATTGTCCGCGCAGCTTTACAAAACAAGCTACACGACAATAAGGGGCTAATGTAGACACCAAATTCGTGTCTTACGACCCCTTGTGACCCGCATCTCATCTCGCAATATAACCTCATCACCTAAACCTTACACAATTATTTATTAATTGCCCTCTAATTGATAAATCCACATCACCTTACCCGCCACCTCACTTTGCCACCTCATCATGACCTAGCCCTAACCCTAAACTAACCTAATTAAGACCCATGACTTGGTCTAGACTCACATCCATAACTAATGCCTCCTTACTCGCACCCAAAGCCGACCTTCTAGCCACTTGACCAAGCCCGCAACTGATCTCTCGGGAGAAAAGCAGGGAAGGTGGGCTATTTTACTAAAAATAGCCTACTTTTTCCTTACCGATGCTTGGTTCTACTCGACCGCCATCGGTTACACAACCGCCATCGGCCTCCTCGTAAATGGGCTCCCAAACCAAAACAACAGATCGGAATTTCATTTTGGAGATCAGTCAAAGGATTTCGGATCAACAGAGAGCATTGCAGTGAGGAACAGAGTCCCGATCTTCATTTAATCAAGCAGTAGATGAGTAAAGAAACGAGAAGTGCTTGCGGTAGAGGAGATCAACCTGCATCTTCGCCAAAGCCAAGTAAGTCATATCTCGCATGTCCTCTGTTATAACATTTCTTAGGCTCTTTGAATCACAATCCTCCTAAATCCATTTCTCGAATCCACTACCCAACGTGCCATTGCATCTAACTATCATTCTTTTACCCTCATCATCTCATTTCCTAATATCATCCATAAAACCAGCCTTACAAACACCATAGCTACTAAGAAGATCTTAGAATCCACCAAGATCGGTTATCAAGAATCGGAATCGGCTATCATAACCGGCATCGGCTATCAGTAACCGCCATCGGTTCCTCTGATCAAAACCAGAAAAACCAGCCTTTCCCCTACCCAGTTCAACGAAACAATTTAATTGATACTTTACAGTCTTTTGTGTTAATTCATATTAGCAGGGGAACTGACCACCTTCGAAAGGAAGTTTTATATTTCCTGGGCCCAAGGCAGTTTCCTCATTTATTGTTTAATCAAATCTTGTGGTCTTGTGTTCTTATTTGCAGGTAGTCCTTCCAAGACAAAAAGGAGTTCTCCGCAGTCAACCTGATCTTTCTCTACGGCACGCGCACACCATCTCGACATTCTACAGGTATTCCTCCTAACCCTAACCTTATCTGTTTCTAAAAGGAACGAGTCTTTCGAGGGAAACACCAAGTGTGGGACTTGTGAAAATGAGAGAGGAATCTCCAGATTAGAGGTTGGTTCCTCAAACTCCTCTGATTAGATCTAGTATTTGCACAACTGCAGAGGTTCAGATCCTAATTTTACCCTAATTTGTAAGTAGACAGGGATAAGAAATGTAGAAAATGAAACTAACCTAATGATGGTGATGCACTGGAGGAGTGGTGAACATTTTTGCTCATAAAAATAGGCACAAATCCATGAAATGTAACATGAAAAACATACACAAGCTGATAAGATGCAATAAGAGATCTGAAAATGAAGTAAAAATAATACAGAGGACTGAAAGCATTCACAGAGTTTGACCTTGTCATTTCCATGTAAAAATCCCTTGCATTACACCATCAAAGAGGTATAAACCTGTTATAATCCTTGAAAAAGGCCTGATACTTACAAAATTCACTTGTTTTCAGGTGAAAGAAGAAGTCTAATGTTCAAAAAAGTGTTCAACCATGAAGAAATGAGCCAAATCTGGCTTTTACAAGATACATGGGTCAAGTCCAGAGCGAGAAAACGTGCAAAACACATGGGAGCCATCCCTCATTAAATGAAACTGCATTAAAATAGCATGGAGGTCCTTACAAACCCATGCTCTGACATTTTTGACCATGCTGGAGAGAAAAGTGACCCATTTTGCATTAAAATTGGTTGTTGAAATGTCATTTCTAGCCATGGACACGTACCAGAAGAAATTTTTTCTCTCTCCAAACTAAACAAAATTCAAAATTTACCATGGAATCATGTATATAATTTCATAATCTTTCCATTGATATAAAGAACGTGCAAATCCGAGCTCTGGATCGAAAGTTATGGAGGTCTGAAGTTTTAGGGCAAAAACGGCCCAAAAAACAGATCGGCGGGCAAAATTTAAAATTTTACCTCTTTTTGGTCTTTGGAAAAAAATTTTCAAAAAACCCCCCATGCCCCGCCACCCAAGTGCCACGTGGCATGATTTGATTAGGCACGGGCTCCTCCTAGCCACTTTCCCTTCATTTTTTACCTTTGGAAATTTTTTCCAAAAACCTCCGCGGGCCCGCGAGCTGGACACGTGTCGGTCCTCCATTGGCCGACGGGTTTCTCCTCCCAATTTCTCCTTTTGAAATTTTGCATTTTTTACCTTGGGAAAAAATTCATTTTTTCCCCACGCCCCACCACTCCGGGACACGTGGCATGATTTGGTTGGATGACAGGGGCGCGGGCTCATCCTTCGCCTTTGAATTTTTTGGCCGAAAACTTTGCCAAATTTTCCATTTTCCACCCGAGCTCCGAACTCCCCGGCCACCTCTGCCACCTGTCATGTTTCTATTGGCTCGGGCCAATCCTCCAAAATTTTCCTTTGAAAAACTCGGCAAAAACACTTAGCCAATTTTTGATTTCTTCCCCCCGCCGCTCTAACTGATGAAGACACGTGGCATGATCCCATTCGCCGCGGGCCATGCGGGTGAAAATCTACATTTGAACCTTTTGGCAAGACTTAGCCAAATTTCACTTTTCTCCTCCATGGTCCGCGACCCTCCTCTAGACACATGGCGGCTTCCTATTGGCTGCGGGCTTCCAAAGGGAAAATTTCCCACAAAAACCCCGCCGAGCCATAACTTGAAAAATATGAGGAGTTAGGAGGAAAACTTTACCTTTCTAGAAATTTGAGAAAGAGCTCTATCCATTGGTGCCACTTCCAGAAATATTTGAGTGCCTCAAAACCAAAAAAAGGGGACTGAGGCACAAGAGAGGCAAGAACACAAGTAGTTAGCCACCAAAATGAGCGGGCGCATTTTGGGTAACACATTCTACCAATACATTTCCCATTTGATTCTAAGTATCGATAGTATTAGGAGTTAGGGATAAATACGATACTGAGCCTTCCCCTTGAAGGAAGCAACAAGAAACCTTAAGGAGGTGTCTTGTTCCCTAATATAATGTCTTGCACATATTTTTACTACATCTTGGAGGTGTTCCTCGGGAGTTATCAAGTCTTCTCTACTAAATTTGGGCAGCACTTTTATCACATTATTTGGAATAGGATTCCACACCACCATGGATGTGGGTAGGATGAGAGGAATTCCTTGAATCCATAAAAAAATTACCTCATGGGTTGAGCTTGGATGTGGGCCATTAAAATAGGTATGAGGGTTTTAGTTGACTATAAGAAGAACCTACCTAGTGAAGGTGTAGAGAGAGTCCGATTCGGAGGAGAAAGAGAGCTCTGGATATTTCTACCTCTTATGTTGCACAATGGAGATAATTGTAAGTATTCAAACATGCCTTAATCTCTTTTCCTTTCTCTTGTTTGTATTTGTTTTGTAAACTAGAGAAGATGAACTTAGTACTACTGAAATCAGTAGATTTTTATGATGGAGTATCAAGATGTGTAGATTTTCATCCCAACGAGCATGCTAGGAAAAATGTTGATGATTATCTTTGCATATGAACTGTCCGAGTTGTGGTATACCTTAGGGTAGTGGGACATGCACCCTAATATAAACTCTAGATTTTAAAGAAGTTGGATCTTCTCTATGGTGTGCGATAAGGCTAGAGGAAAAATGAAATGAAATGCAAAACTAACTATGGCATCATGCCAAATTAGATCTTAAAAGACGAGAGAGATGGATCTAGGGAAACTACCTAAAATATTTAGAAGAGAGTATTAGCATGATCTACTTATTTTAAGAAGTATCTTAGATTATCGAGACGGAGAAGGTGTGAAACATAACAATATGCAGATGATAGATACATAAAGAAAAATCAAGGGTGTATAAAATGATAGATCTTCAAATTTATCTAAAAACAACTAACAGTGAAAGAAGAAAGACACAAAATATTTAAATCTAAGATGCACAGAACAAGAACTCTTTATTCATAAAATAAGATACATAAGGATGACATGGCACAAATTATGACTTCCTTCTATAACAGAGTCTTGCTTAAGGCTAGCCAATACAATATTTAAGTCTATAATCCTTTTCATGTATCCAATCTATTTTCTTTTTCTATCTTCCGCTCTACTCCTAGATCAGAACATTCCTTTATAGATCTTCTTGGCTCTTGCTTCAATGTATAGAATTAGACCTTTTACCAACAAAATTCAATTTTTCTATCAAGATCTTTCATTTTTGGGTCAATATCTCAACTTTATGTTGGTGATATTTCCTATTGCCTTTAACTCATCCAACTTGCGCTCCTTAGTTAGTGATGATCCTTTTCTACCATGTGGATGTCACATGCTTGTTTGGGGGCCTTCTATGGGACTATCTTCCAAAATGCACTTGAGAGACACATGGATGACACGCTCTTGTTTGGGGGATTTTCTTATTTTTCTATATTTGAAATTGCACTTAGAAGAGATGTAGAGGCCCTATTCATCTCTACTAGGTTTTTTTAATTTTAAACTTGGCATGAAAACTTTATCAGGTCTGGGACACATGTACGATGCAGCGGAAGTTTGAGAACATTCCTTCTCTACTTCATATCTCAAGTGTGCCAAAGGGATGCGTGGAGACCACCCACATTCAGTTCATACTTAGTCGATTTTAGGCTCAAGTGAATAAAATAAACTAAGGCCCAAGTGACAAAAGATGGTGGCCATTAAAGAGTCTTATATAAAAAAATCTAAATAACCATTAGGAAGATTTGATGGTGTGCGACATGACAACAAAACTTGTTCAAGAAATGGATGAAAGAACCCCTGGATGATCATCCTATGTATGGTGACAAGGGAAGAGGTTGGTAAAAAGATAGGGTTATTGCATCTATATGAGATTTTATTCTTTGGGAATCCTGAGAGATTATATCAATGGTTGATGTCGCACATCCACGAGGACTATTTCTACTTTATAGGTAGAAGGATGCACATTACCATGTAATTATTTGAAAAACATACTGGTATGATTAGTAATGGAGTCTCATTTAATGATGACTTAGCTAGTCACATTGAGGTAAATAATATTGCAGTAGAGTTTGTGTAAAATAATGGAGGGTGTGTGATGGATATTGTTAAGCTTAATGATCTTATCATAAGGATGGTCATGCACTTACTCAAAAAATTTAATAGATAAGAAAGATGGACATAGGTGAATAAAATATGGATGCATGTATGTAAGAAGATATTAGAAGGAACAATATATAATATTTCCTCCTTTATAGCAGAAGAAATCATTGAAGTGTGTGCGACGGAGACATGATCATATTTGGAAATGTTTTATTGGTGATAGTTCTCTCTAATATTGGGGTGCTAGATGGGCCAAAGGACAAGATATTGGAATATCATGAATAAGACCCTCCCTACAAAATAGTTTTCTAGGTATACATGTGATTCTATGACTCCTACATATAGTGTGCATGTGGATAAATGGTATAAATAGATGCATGATGTGTTCAATGCAGAGTGGATAATTCTAGCTAAGTTTCCTTCTATTGTAGATGGGATTTCCATGTTCATATTCTATCAATATTTTTGTATTAGGAAGTTTAAATTATGATGGTACTAAAATTCCATTGTGCAAACTCGTTTGCTTTTACAATGAAGTACCTTCAAGGAGATATGATAGGTTTAAGGAGACATGGAAATTGAGTCTTGATTTAATAAAAGTGGATAAGGAGCACCATGTGATGCTTAAAACACTTTTTTATCCCAAGAAGTACTCTTATGAGGATAGGTATGTATCATAGAGCATTTGCTTGTATAAACCGGTTACATTAGAAGTGGCCTTGATAATGTCAGCAAGAGTATATATTTATCTAAGGCCATATTTTTTTGATGGATTGTTTGTGGAGGATGATGTGAGTATTCTTGAAGAAACCTATATGTGAAATAAGGTTGAACTAAAGAAATGAGGGCATGAAGAGAATCCTTATGTCGGTGGAGATAAAGGAAAATTAGATATAAGACTCTCATTTCAAGCATTCCTATAGGGAAGACATTAGAACCTAATGATGCATGCACAAACACATAAGTGAGAAGGAAGACTACAAGAGGAAGATATCGGTGATGAAGAAATAGAGGATAGTACCTAGCTCAAACTCTAAGGAGATGAAAATCTAGAAATGAGAAGAGGAATCTGAAAGTGAGGAAGAAGCTGGTAGGGAAGCTTATCCCATATGTGTATACCATTAATGAATTAGATGAAGAATTCCATGATGAGCACTACGAGGATACAAATTTTATGGATATGAATGTAGGAGGTATCGGTGCAGCTATTACATATATTACGAGATGAGAAATTAGAGATAACTATAGAGCATGAGGCTAGGCACACTCGACCCTCGAGATGGAGCACAAATTGAAAATGGAGGTCATGGATATTATATAACATCTAGTGGAGGATGAGGTGGCATGTAGTGAAAAGGAAGGAAAGAGTGAAGGATAGACATGGATCGTTGGTGAAGAATTGAACTTTGTTGTAGGTTTCCCTAAGGGTGTTCAAGGAAAGAGTAGGAGACCAAGGTACATCCCACAAGGACCTATAATGCAGTACATTTAAGATACCAATAAGGTTCTATACACTAGGTATCATAGCATGATAGCTTCATATTAACTTTTTTTTGGTCATTATTCAATAACTAGGATGTGTTACCACGCATAAGGAAGATGTTATCTTGGGTGCTCAAGTCACATATTGAGGATCAAAATTTGAGGTGAGTACTCATTTCTTACTAGATACCCATGAGAAGGAAAAATCTAGAGAGATGTATCTAATAATCAATTCCTAGTAATGATCAGATGAGCAAGCATGTAACACACTTAATAGGATATCAATGGAGGTGTTTGCCCAAATATTTGACAAGAACAATAATATACGATTTATGTAGAGGGAGTTGGATGAGAAGAATAAAGAGATAAGAGAAAGGGACATAGAGATAAAGGATAAGGAAAAGATTATTACATAGTTAAAACAAGAGTTAAGGGGGGAAAAAGGGTGGATGCGTGTGACTTATAAAAAGGTTGAATGCATAGTGATGAAATCTTCTTGGTGTGCCCGGATCTAGCCCCTCCTAGTAAAACCAAGTATGAAACCACTTTCCATTGTCTAGAGGATTTAACACGTATAATCACAACTCAACAACCACCTCTTGCATTGGAATCTGCATAAGATGTATTGGTGAGATAGAAGAAATAGGAAAAATTAAAAATTAAAACTGCCATTACATAATATAGTGAATTAATTGAATCAATAAAGGAAGCATCTCACTTGGCGAAGTTGTCTATGATAATTTTGAAGATAGGGATCATGTAGTGGGACTAATTTTTGTAAAATATGAGGCAAATATAAAAGAGTTCTAGGCTAAACACAAAGGAAACATGATGAAACAAGAAATAATATTTACATAGATTGAGTAGAAGTGGGAGGTAATTACTTTATTGAGGGCCTCACTTAAGAATAAATTAAAGGAAATCTACCCACAAGCTACGCACGGGATGAACGCACTATGGTGATGAAGGAAAATAGTTGGAGACTCTGGTTGAAATGTTGAACAAAAAGGGTGAGGATTTGAATTTTTAAGATTTTCCTGCCATTATAGGTGGATACCTTTCCTTAAAGCAAAGTGTTGTGAATTAGAAGGGTGGAAAATATTGGAATCATTAGTGAATAAGGAATTCTGCCTCCTTTTTCCTGTGAAAGCACTTGGATTCTTTCATTATTTGGTGCAAGCCATATAGATTATTTCATTATTTGTTTATTGGAATTCTTTATCATCATTTATGTGATAACAGAGTGTTCTTAAGGACAAACAACATACTTAGTGTGGGGTAATTTTGGCGACAGAAAATGTCTAAGTATTGAAGTATGTAGTGATACACGAGTGCATGGAAGGGATACAAAATAAATATGTAGGAGTAATGATCCTGAGGAGCATGTTGTAGAACAAGGTTTGCACATGGAACATGGAAGGATATGCATGTAAGTATCACAACAGAAAGGTAGAAGACTTAGTGAATTTTTGGTATATGGGGATAAATATAGACTTGGAGTATGTGACATGCAAGGAGGATTAGGCAGTCAAGAAGAGTGTATTTTTGAGGAAAGAACTTGTAGTTTGAATATGCACATGGAGCTAATAATAGGATTAGAACTAGAGTTAATTATAGATGATCTATTATTAGGCAAAGCTTGCATGCTTCCTTAGTTTATTTTGTATGTAACCTATTTTGAGAAGTGCATGGATGGTGAAGGGAGATTTCCCCATCCTTATATATATATATGTATTTATTTTCTATATTTATTTAGAGAGAGAGAGACGTGATGTGCTTTGGAGCTGTAACATAGTTATGTTGTTTGTATAATGTGCACATGAATTTGTGATGTTTCTTATTGTGTTTTCAGCTACTATTTTTTATAGAGTAATATAATGGATTTTTATGGTTGGATATTGGTTGTTAATGTCTTTATTACTGGTTCTTATATGGTAGATCTGATCTTGATCCTTGTTTAATTCATTATGCATTATGGTTGTGATCTAGTTCTTGATATGATTTTCCCTTAATACTGTTATGAATATGGAATATTTAAATGACCATGCTAGCATCTTGACAAATATGGTATAAAAAGAGGTACCTAGTACCTTTTCATGATTTGGGTGAGCTCTTAGATCTATCTAAGTGATGGGCTAGTGCATCTAGGGTTTTGAGAAAAAAAAAAATTACAAACTTATATGGACCTTGAAAGGTACTCAAGTCCTTGAAAAATACCATCTAGTAGCTCACATACACCTCTTTATATCCTCAAATGGAATAACTTGTACTCTCTCTCCAAAAACTGAAAACCATGGTATATGATACACATCCTCCAAAGTGATAAAAGAATATACCCGTAGGCAACCAAAATGTACACATATCCATGCACCACCTCTCGTATAATGCAGTCAACATGGGAATATTTTGGGGCACATCCCCATCTCGTGCTATGTTCAACAGGTTGGCACGGTCCATGACATCCCAATCATCATCTGACAAGCCCAATCTAAGAAACTTACTTATGTGACAACCTGCCATAGAACTCCCTCGAGTGAATATCCCTTTGTACACCACAAAATGACAACAAACACATCATTAGAATACCTTACAAGTACAAATACACTCACTTATCACATTCATTTACATTAGAAATCTGATTTTTCATCATTACCAAATACACACATTCTAGACTAGGGTGCCCAGACATCTGGACTTGGGCACCTAGGAGTAGGGCACTAAGCACCCAAGAGTAGGACATTAACACCTGGTTTGGGCACTATTGTCCAAGGGTCACTAAAACCCTCACCATTATTGTCTAGGTATAAAATGTTGAGAAACTTAAAATTCTCAAATTTGTAAAAATCAACACAAACAACTACTACACCATCCATTTTTAAAACATCATCATACTTAGTAAAGACTACGGTCATGTGTGACACTACGACAATTGCCACCTGCTCAAACCGACTAGGATGCATTTTCTCACTTGCAACATTTTCACTCACTTCATGTTCAATATCACATTCATGTAAACAAAAAATAAAGTGACTAAACAATTTTTCTCTTCACTAATGATAGTTAATTTTTCACCGCTTTACTATAGTCATTATTTCGTGCTTATTCTCACAACTAATATACACCACACCATTTTTGTAATATCTTGAGCATTTCTACTTTGATTTACACCCCGTTTGTGGCATTATTTTTAAAATTCTACCTACCACGATAAATTACACATTACGCATGCATTATCTCTCCTTGATGTTGTCTTCCATCTAATTTATACACATTTTTGGTCATTTCTATCACTTTCTATCTATTCCATGCTTACTTTCGACTTAGTGTTCATTCTTCTCATCACTTCCCCTTTCCAAAAGGGGGCATATAGTTTAGGTCATCCTATACTCCCCTTTAAATTCCCATGTGATCAATCAACACTACCAACTCATCATTTTTAAACATTTACCAATTCATCACACAACATCTCACTATTAATTCCCCCTAATGACCTAATATGGGGCAACAAACAAACAATTTTTCTATACGACTTTTAATTACTTCTACGTAATGACCTAACTTAGGGAATTAAGCATTAAAATATTCCCATGTGATATTTCACCAAATTATATCATTCCCTATTGACCTCACCTAGGGAAACTAACATAAAATCTATCTACGGGTAATAAATCAAATCAATCAAGCAATCAATCAATCAATTTGTTCAAATTTATAACAATCAAAATCATATCATTAATAAAAGTTCAACATAATCGCCTCCCATATGAGCTAACTTGGGAGTTAAATGTGTTACTTCGTAGATTACCTAACTTGGGGAAGTTATTCTACGCTTCGCGCTTGATTCTAGATCACCTAACTTGGAATCCATCATACATTTTGTGTTTACTTCTAGATGACTTAACTTAGAAGCCATCACATTACGGTGACGACACTTGTGGAGTGGGGGAAACATTTTATTTCCTATACCGCTCCTATATGCGTCAATTATTTGATCAAAATTATTTGGATCCAAAAAACCAAAAAAATTGATCTAATTCCTTCGCAGAGTCTAGATCTTGAGGATGTAGTTAGATATTGGAGAATAACACACTTTTCTCCCTACACTCTTCCTCAGATATAAGGATGCCCAAATCCTCTAGTTGATTATTCATGTACATGGGTTTGGGTTAGGAAATGATCACTCCATACCCTATCTTAGCATCATCATAAAATGTTTGAAATCATCAATCATATATCATTTCTATCATTACTCTCATTTATTACACTTCATCATGAAATTAAACTTTTCACCACATTGCATGGATCAACATGTTGATCCATGGTTCGGGATGCTATATGGTTCTTTTGGCACACTTTTACTATCACATCTATTCATTCTACTACAATATGTGCTTCTTCACATTTCTTTTAGGTACACATCTCTATCTACTTTACATTACCAATATTTTTGTTCACCAACATAAAGTGGGGAAAATGTAGTCACAACATCATGCACTAGTATTACATTATACTGCAAAGTATGTTGTTTTATATATGGATCTTGTCTAAGAAACGTATTCACTAATGACCCATCCCTTAGTCTTGTTTTAGTTTGTTGGTTATCGTCATCATTTATTTTGCATGGTCATCAATTGTTTGAAATGTTTTTATCATCTCTCAGGGAGTCTCAGGTGTCGTTATTTGGTCATTTATCATCTTCATTCTTTGACTAGGGCACCTAGGATAGAACCGGGAATCTCGGTCCTTATTTTAGGTGCCCTAGTTCGATAACACTTACATCTAATTTAAATTTTCAAGGTCGGTATTTATAATTTTCACTCTCATTCCCCTAGGTACTAGTTGGAATGTCAGGTCATTAGTGTCAAAATTTGAGCAAGATATCCCTATATAAACATAATATACTTACTATTTGATGGGAATATTATCTACTAATAAGGAAAGGGACTACATTTTGGCATCATTGCATCACACACTACATAGGAAAGGGAAGTCTACGCTATTCCATCAACCATTTTGCATTTTATCTAGTTATTTCCCTTTATCTTTCCATCATTGGTGCTAGTGTACCTTAGGCACATCATTTCACACACAAAGCACACAAGAACTACATTGGGTATGGAATGTAGTACAACACTTAGTTGTAAGTCCACCATTATGGCCACTAAGGACAATCGAACCCTTCATATGCATCTTTATTTTTTAGGGGTTTGATGCTTTGTATGGGTTTTTACAAGTGAATATTCATTGTAGGTTTATGGATTCATCGGTGAAGTTACTATAAAAATCACATGACAAATATCAAGACATTGTGAAGATATAACGAAACTTATAGGTTAATGTCTTGAGCTGTTTTGCATACCGGAGCACCCATACTATAGACTAGGGTTCCAACATGTGCCTTGATCCTCTCTAGGCACCCGAGTCTTGTCAAATATTCATCTATTGTAATTTCTAGGTTGTAACATCATACTCTTCTTTGCCCGCACATCATCTTGTTCATCTGAATCACAATAAGGTAAGTCATTTTTAGGTTAGTACCTTTTTCCCTCCCATTTCAATTATTTTATTTCACTTAAATATAAAACAAAATTATCTAACATTCATATTTCAGTTCATATCTATTATTATATTTTTGTACTTGTTTAGATTAAATTATATGGATAGAATAAATTTCATATTTTAGTTAATCAAATTCTTTATGATAATTCAAGGAAGAGGATGAGGTTCTTAGTCAAAATAAAGTAAAAAATTAAAAAAACAAGTGTTACCATGTGAAAACCTCTTATAGGTGCTATCAAACACAAATAGTAAATAAAATGATATAACGTGTCATTTGGATAAAATATCCTTGAGGCACCATAGATGAGGACCTCAATCTCCCTAAACACCTACTCCCATGGAGGATGGATCCAAAAGCCTCATAGAAGATACCATTAATGTGAACATTGGAACAATATATAATCCAAAGATCATCATGTTGGTGCTCAATTTGATCTTGCCCCATTTTTCCTTGAAATTCTTCAGTTTGCGGGCTTTGTCATATTTTCTATCTCCCCGTGTTGATGCGTGAAATATTGTCCTTCATTTGGTTGCCATGATCAGTCCCTTCCTTTGGTCGAGGATCATTTTAAATCCAAAATTTTTTTCCATTCCTCTGTCCATGTGAAAGAATTTGTAACTTGGGCATAAACTTGAGTTTTTTCCTTCCTTCCATTTTTCCATAGTCACGTTTTGTTTTCCTATCAATTTTTGTCCCAATACCTATGTGCAAAAGTGGTCATTTATGATTTGACACGGCTTGGTGGATCATTTGGGCCTTATATCATTTCCAAATTCTCTATCCTTAAAGAAAGATTCATTTCTAGGTGCAAATGGTGATTTCCCTACATTTTATGGTTTGACAAGTGTGTTTTCCCCATCAAATTTATATCTCAAAGCATATGTGGAAACATGGCCCTTTCTGATTGGATGTGGCTCGGCATGGAACTTTGAAACTCTAAAGCCCGATTCAACTCAAGTTTTGTCCATATGGAGGGCTTGCGCTCATCTAAAAAGTCACCTCTCGGTTTGACCTTTAGAGTTGTGCTAGGGAGACACGTGGAGGTTTCCGTTTACCTTGCCAAGACTTAGACATTTTTTCATGTGGCTAGTGTAGCTTTGTCGGACCATGGACACGTGGAGGGCTGGTGCTCATTTGAGGATCTACCTTTGGTCCTACCTTGTTTGTACCAAGGAGACATATGGTGAGCCCGCACTTGTTTGGGGTCTCCACTTTTTGAGACCATCTCAAAGTTGCATCAAGGATACACATGGAGGCTTTCCCGGCTCCTTTCTATAATTAAAATTTTCAAGAAACTTTCTAAAGGCTTGGGACACATGGAGGGCATGTGCCTATTTGGGGACCTGCCCTGTACTTTACTTTTGAAGAAGTGCCGAAGGGACACTTGGAAGTTTCCACTCACTTTGCCCTTGCTTGGAATTTTCAATGACCAAGGAAAACTGTCTCGGACCCTAGACACATGGAACCTTCCTTGGTACTTTAAATTTTTCAACAACTCTTCCATTGAGACATGTGGTGAGCCTGCACTTGTTTGGGGTCTCCACTTTTGGGACCATCCCAAAGGTGTGCCAAGGAGACACGTGGAGGCTTCCATTGGCTCCTTTTATACTAAGACTTTTCAAAGGCCAAAAGGCATTTTCTTGGGCCCAAGGCACGTGGAAGGCCTACGCTTGTTTGGAAACTTTCCTCTATACCTCACCTTTGTAGTTGTACCAAGGAAACACATGGATGACTCTAATCTAAAGTTGAGAAGAGGTAGAATCAATGGTTGTTGTGCATTACATCTATAAATACTACAATTTTTTCTCCGAGACTCCTGGAGATGTGAATATGCATTGTTTTTCATCATTTTTGATGAAATTTCTTTTCATTTTTGTCTACAAAGTTCCATTGAATGGATTTAGAACTTAATTTGTGAGTCCAAGGATTGTAAAGGGTGATATTTTGAAGTTGGAATTTCTCAAGCACTTGTAAAAATGTGAATTATGAGGGAAGATGGATGTCGGGGCAGAGTTGCAGAGGAAAGAATGGGAAAAGGATGAAATGACGAAGGTTGTAGGCATAATGGATGAAAAAGGCATTATCTCGAGGGTGAAAAGGATTTCCTATCAGATCTAGCTATACAGGGCCACCAGAAAATTATTAAAATGGGATTTCTCGCATGACAAAATAAGAATGATTAAAAGGATTGTCAAAAATTTGTGGCATGGCATCCTAGTCATTAGTCGAGGGTTTGAGAAACGTGATCAGTTCATAATTTTTCCACTTGGAAGCTTTGGGTATGAATTTGTTAAATGTCACTTTTTGAGGAAAATTGGTAACAAGCAAAGGTTCCTCGAATATTCTTATTTTTGGGGGAAATTTTGGGATGAGTGAGTGAGTGAAATGTATAAATGCAATGAGAATACTCTTGCAAAAGGTTGGGGGTTGAATTCTTAAGAGAAAATTTGAGAGAGCCCATCTTCCTAAGAGACCAATCTAAGAAACTTGTTAATTTCTTGTGTTTTAGATTTCAATCACGTCAAGTTGGTTGTGAGTGTATAACCATTGACAAGCTCTGAGATTATTCAAAGAAACTTTCCCTGCTGATGAATCTAATCAATTTCAAATTAATCTATGTCAATCTTGGACCAATTTATGTCTTCTTTATTTCAGAATGTCTGCAAGTAGTTTTTCTTATCCCTATTGCAATATTGTGTTAAAGTCCCTCCGAATCACATAGGATCTTGTCCATGTGATAGTTTAGTGGCATTTGAAATTTCATTTCAAGAAGAGCCTTCATCTTGCAATGAGATAAACAATTTAAAATCATTTTATTGTCATTTGTTGATAAAGATTGTCTGTAAGCCTTTGAGTGTATCTTAGGCGTGAGGAACCAGGGGTCTTTGATGCTTAATTGAGTCTTTGGCTTGAGCCTTCATGTTAAATTCTTGGAGATTGTGTGAAACAGCAAATATGGGCCTCCATTGATGCACACCTTCTGGTTGAAGGAATATTTTAGCTATTCTGAAGCATTATGTCATTTAGTTTTCCAAATGTTGTGAAGGTTCTCAAAGATCTGGCATAATCAATTTTATCCTGCTTAATCTCCCACAAAAATTATTCAAAACAATGAATCCTACCTGAACTACCCCTATTTTCCTGTATGTCCACAAATGTATAAATTCTACTACCAAAATATGTAGAAGCAATCAGGATCCCATAATGTCTTTAGTAACCTTTAGCCTTGTTTAGAAAATATCACCATTATTTAGAAGTGACAACTCATGAGAGTTAAATTTTGGTGCATTGATCATATTTTCTCAGGGTCCCCTTTCAAATTTATGTAAAGAAGGATATCTTCATTTGCCTTCACCGACAAAGGTTACAAAATGGGTCCTCTCACCCTGGTCGAAAGGCACGACCTAAAGCAGTGAGGATAGATCAAATCCTTAATGAAGGTGTTATCCATTTCTCTCGATGCCCGAGTGACAAAGAGTCAGAAAAATCCCCCCATCTATAAAATGACTCATAATATGATTTGTCTGTCTCTCAGTGTCTTGCTAAATCTTTGATGTTGCTCGGTTTCCAAGGGAGAATCAATTTGGATACCAACACTAGAATGGCACCATTTCGGGACATGAAGTTGTGTGCAAAGTTTGAACACCATTAGAAATGCATATAGACCCTAGTAAATGATTCTTACAAATTTTAAAGTGCAAATATGTTGTTAAAACATCATCTTGTGTCCAAATTTGTAAGAATCAAGCAAAGTTACAAGTTCTGCGTGTAATATTTCCAATTTCTATGGTTTTTACACTAAGTTTACATCATCAAAGTTAAATATGGGTAAAGGAGGGTCAGATATGTGAATATTTTCATGAATTCAGTGTTGAAAACATTTGACAAATCAATTTTAGTGCATTTGCACAACTAAGGTGAAAATCCTTAGTGGCGACTCTGTATTGAATGAATTTTTGATAAATGCTAGTGTCTTAACCTCTGTCAATTGTAATTTATCACTAATCTTTACAAATATGGAAGGAAGAATATATTTCTTCACTAGAGACCCTATTAGAAAGTTGTTTCTAGAGCTAGGAAAGATAAATTCAGAAGGAAGAAGAATCTGGAAAGTTGTTGGAGATTAGAAATCAAGAAAAGAGTTATCAATTGTGGAAACTGATCATCTGTCATTGAAGATTTCCATACTTCCTCAAGTTCTTCTGAATCAAGTAGTCTCTTTGTAAATCCAAATTCTCCAACTAGAGAGGGTCCTTCTTTTGTATTTGAAAAATTTGCATCTCATTTTGTCCTTGTGTTCTCCAAAGCTGATAGGATCTTCCAAGAAACAGAGTTTTTAGAGAACATTCATTTTGAGAATTGTATTCTTATGCCCCACAGACCCCTCACTCCTCATCATTCTATTTCTCCTGTAAGATCACCTCCCAAAACAATATGGCCCAATCCCCACCCAGACCTTTGTTTGTTGTGAACACTTTTGGTCTTATAGATTTCAGAGGTATGGATGGATATCCAAATGTTGTCCCCAAGATGTTAGAAATAGACTACCTAAATTTCAAGGAAATAATGCCATTACTTGGGATCAACACTTAAAGCTTTTTTTCAATATGATGGAAGGATTTGAGATTAAATTTGAGGATGTGTACATAAAATTGTTTATTCATACTCTAGAAGAGGATACATGGACTGGTATAAATATTTACCAGACAACTCCATTGATTCATGGACATAAATGAAGAATGCTTTTAGATTACAAGTATGGAGATAAAATAGACCCTAGGTTTCTTTTATCATAATTTGAAAATATAAAAATAATCCTAATGAGTCTATTCATGACTTCAATACAAGGTTCAATAAGACCCTAAATAGGCTTCCTGTGATCCTAAGGCTAAGTGATGTTTCTTGTTTGATAAAATACTTTGATGCTTTTGATAAGAAGACTACCTATTATTTGAGGGATAAGAACCCAACAACATTGCGGTAGGCCTTCACCATGGCTTTGCAGATTGAAAATAATATCAAAGTAGTTATTAAGCCTCATAAGAGGGAAGGTATCAAGTTGATCAATCCAGAGAATCCTCATTCAAGTAAGTATGTTGATCTAGAAGAGGTTTTGAAAACTTTGGCTAGAGTTGTTAAGGAAATATCCTATAAACTAGCTAGAGCAACGAAGGGGATTGGACAAAGTTCTAAGGTCATCATAAAGCACAAGGTCAAGAAATATTTGCAAATCATCCTAGGGGTGATCAGATATCTGATGACAGAGGAAAAGGACTTGTGGGATCAAGAAATAGATAGCCCCAAGCCCATGAGAATAGAATTGTGCCCGATCCTTTGATTTTTAGAGTTGTTGTTGTGGAAGAAGCCAATGAAATTGAGTGGTGTGACAGATTTTTCTTACCACATGCCCCATGTAATGAAGAAAAAGAAGTTGAGGAAGATGATGATGAAACTGATGATGATGTGTGCATGATGGGGTGCTCTACATGTTCACAACAAAAGGAGAAACATAGAACAAATTAATTAGTGTCGAACTCAAGTACAGATTTCTAGGATTGCATCCATCAGGTAGTACCCCTTCCTCCCTCTCATACTTTTGAAATAGATATGGTACAAGCTTTTGAATTTCTTAGTAATGATTTTGAATACTTAAGGGCATTAATGATTAAAAAGTATGATGGAGGAATCCCTTCTGAGGAGGATAGGTAGTTGTTAATGAATGATGTAGTTGGCCATGAAAAGGAATATAACACTAGGATTATAGTTGTTGAAGGGGTAGGGCCTCAGGCCAAACCAAAAACTCCAGTTCTCACCAATATATTAAAAGAAACTTGTAAGAAAGATACATTTGGAAAAATCCTTGTATCCCTAAGAAGAAACTGGTATCCCGCCCATGTTCAGACCATGAAAAATCCTTTGCTATCAGATGAGTTTCTTAGTTTTCCTCCAAATGTTGCCTTGCCAAAATATGTTCCTTATGACATTTCCCAAGTCTTGAGTCAAATCAATATTTTGTTCCAATTGTTGAACTTCTTAGGATTCCTAAGCACAAGAAAAGGGCCTTTGAGTATTTGGGATTGAAAGAAGAAAAGATTACCCAAGGTAGAAATGTAAACAATGTTGAGATCCTACCATTGTAAAGTTAGAAAAACCCCAAGTGCTAGAAGAACTAGGTGAGACACATGAAGCATATGTTATATATATCTCCCCTAGGTAACTATAGACAAGCGAAGAATATGGAAATCAAGGAAAATTGAAATCCTTCATTTCGGGTTTTGAAAGTGCATTACATGGTCAAAAACCTGACATTTATTGCATCACCAACTACCTCTAGTGCACAAAAAAAAGTGTCGACATGCAAAAATTTGCGCCCAAAGCACAAGCTTGGGGTGCACAACACAAAGTGTCGACATGTAAAAATTCACACCAAGGCATAGGCTGGGGCATAACACAAAGTGTCGACATACAAAAATTTGTGCCCAAGGTGCAGGCTTGGGGCACACAACACAAAGTGTCAACATGTAAAATTCACACCCAAGGCATAGGCTAGGGCGCATAACACAAAGTGTCGACATGAAAAAATTTGCGCACATAAAGGCGCAGTCGGGGGTGCACAACACAAAGTGTCGACATGCTAAAATCCGTGCCATGAGGCGTGGGCAGTGACAACACAAAACATCAACACCAAATTTTTAGCACCTATGGCGCACTTAAGAGTATGTTGACATGAGGATGGATGCACCGAGGCGCATCTTCAGGAGGCGCAACATTTTGAGCATTGACACCTAATGGAAGGCAAACCCCGTAGATATTCAAATGGCCATAAATTTTCACAGGGAGCTCGGATTCACGCAAGGTTGGACTTTTCAGAAAGATTACGAGGTCCTCTGTCCAACTATGATTGGATATATTTAATTGGATGAGAAAAATTTCTTCAAAAATACAAAATACAATTCACCATTTTTTGGGTTTGCTAGGGTTCTCACCTACCGCCATAATGAGATGAATTAAATGTAACCTAGAGGTGGTTGGGGTAGATTTGGAATTCCTCTCTCTTTTCTCTCTCATTATTCCTATAAATTGTAAGGAGGGGCTTCTTTCTAAAGGTTGGAAATTTTTGTTTTGCCCCTCTCTTCTTCTCTTTGGCAGGTGAATTTGTGGAGTTCAAACCTCCCATCTAAAAGCAGTAATGCAACTTTTCCTCTTGGCATTTTGTAGTGTATTGTATCAATCTTTGGAGAAAATAATGCATGTTTTTGGATGATTATCAACCCTCTCTATGTTCATTTGCATCCTCTTGATATTTCACTACAAATTTTGTTATCTCGTGCATGATATTACATTTCATTTTAATGGTTTGTGTTTATTAGCAAGACAGGTGTTCTTCATTCCTCGGTGCATCACCTTTGTTAGTTCATGTTTATTTTTATGCATCTTCTTACCTTGTCTCCTTGCCAAGTTAGATTAGGTTTTGAGTAAACCCTTTGTAATTTTACATGTGTGCATCTAAAAAAAGGAATAGGAACCGGCCTTCATCCGGAGAGCTTTTCCGATTTCGCAAGGTCCCACACTTGGGAAAAGCTCCATGTTATGCAATCACACTGAGAGTCTCAACCCATCAAGTTGTGGACATTCAGGGTGTATTGTGACTCACCATCAATAGTTTTGGCACGCACTAGTGGGACTAAGAGGTCATTCCGAAGATTTGAAGGAATTTTCAAGAAATTTGGACTTAGAAATTGCAGGTTTTACAATTTCATTTTTTTACCTTCCAGGCTAAACTTTGAAATCGATTTTCAAGGGCTTAACTTGCTCAAAACAAGTCAAAATTTCACTAGTTGATAGATCGGGGGATAATATTCAAAAGGGTATTCTTAGATTTTGAGATTTTGACTTTCAAAATTTCATGGTTTTTAGTATTTTGGGTTTTCCCAGGTGTTGAGCATGTCCCAAGTTCCAACACAGTGTGTTTCAGGTTTTGTAAGTTTCCTTGCATGACCTAAGTTTTACCTGTACCTTTCAGGGATTAGTAGCTACACAACAAGACCTGATAACTGAATTGAAGAACTATATCTTTTGGGTCCTTCAAAATTTTAAATTCTATTTTTAATATTGTCAGGTTTGGTGTGTAACTTGGCAGAATCTAGCATTTTGAGGCTCATTCTCTAACACATCTGGTGACTCTAAAGGGATAGAATTCAGTGGTGTAGTACCAAAGGTTGCCCAGGTACATGAGAAGAATTCAAACCAGGTCTGATACTCGAGAAGAGGGGTTATTTTTCCACTTGCAACTATCACCAGGTAGAGGAAGGAGAGGAAGAAGACCACAAAGATCACCATCTCCACCTAACAGGACTTTATCAACCCCTCCACCTGGTAGACCTTTCATCCAATCAACAAGGGTTCTTAGGCCAATCAGAATGGTGCAACAAAACCCTTTTGTCAACTTCACTGGTAGCAGCCCACTTGCCCTCAATGCACAGAATCCAGTTCCAATTGCAGCATTGAAGAACATTCCATTTTCACTAGAGAAAATCATACCACACAGTGATCATGTCAAAGACATTGCTTAACATTTTTGCAATCCATGAGATAAATGAAATGGATGTTTCTGTCAAATTGTTGGCATCTTCATTTAAAAGGAAGGCATCACAATGGTTTAGGAGCCTTGGAGCTAGTTCTATCCAAAATTGGAATCAGTTATGCATAGTTCTCCATGAGTAGTTTGGAGAAATGGGAGACAATTTGTCTCTATTAGAACAATTGACAACTATCTAGAGAGCTCCCAATGAGCAGCTAAATGACTTCAACTTCAGATTTCAAAGGTCTTGGGATAGGATTCCAGTGGCCATTAGGCCAACAAAGTGAAGGTCCTTTTCTATACTATCTTAAGGCTTTGAATTCTGATATTTCTATGTTAATTCAATCTATGGGAGGCACAACCTTACTCTTTACTTATAGCATTGCCATTAGGGAAAAGCTGTCTTATTCAAGCCAATAAGTGGCTCCTAGGCCTCCATGCCCTTGTATCCAAACTTAGAAAATCCAAGCACTAGTCAAGTAGCCACTTTGGCTCCTATTCCCACTCCTTGAGATTAAAGTTCAAATGAAACTTCTACTTCATCCTCTAGTGCTTCAAATGAACTCCAAGAGGTCATGAAACAATTGCAAAATTTAGGAAATGAGCTGGTTACACTCAAGAGGCAACAGGCCCAAAGCTTTAGACCTTCTTATCAGCCTCAAGCTCAACCTAATAGGAAACCATACCAACCCAATAGGCCACCCAATCAGCGAATCAAAATCAAAGCCAAGTAAGGCCTCCTGCCAATAGACCATTTCAGCCCTATAACCCCAATATTGCATTTGCTTCTAAAGCATTAGTGCAGTGCAAAACAACATAGCTCAAGAGTATGATTGGTGTTTCCCATGCAATGAACCTCACAACCAATCTATGTGCTTTAATGGTGCTTTGAACCAAGCCTTAATGGTGACAACTATTGGCGTAGAGGGTGAAGTGAGTCAAGAAACAAATCAGCAATGAGGACATCCAAGCAAAACATAGCTCCAAATGATACCGCACTTGTGAATTGGCAAGTTTCGAGGATTTTGTGGCATGAATCAAACAATTTCTCGAGTGTAGCAGCTAACACAAGATCAAAGAAGAGGAATATTGGTGAAAGTCATTGGCTCAAGTGATAAGGTGTTGGTAAGCAAAATACAATTCAAACATGCAAGGACAGCCCAAACCACCTTCTAAGCCAACTCAAATGCCAACTATTACTGCCCATGTGCAAGAAAGGAATGTGTATCCTAAAGGACATCAAAGAGATCTTTCATCCCCATTTAACATCATTGATCAAATGAAGAAGACAAATGTGAATATATCAATGTGGGAATCTTTATCCATCCCTGAGCCAAAGAGATCTTCTACAAGCTGCCATGAATAATTGGTCAACTTGGAAATAGTAGGTCCATATGCAAGAGAATGTCCTCACAAATGTTGCTTAGCCTGAAGGGAATCATGGAGGACAACGAGGTAAATTTTGAAAACCCCCTCCATTATATGTTTCATTAATCATTGGGGATAAACTAGTACACAATTACATGATTGATTCTAGGGCAAGTAGTTCTATCATGCCCAAGCAAATAGCTGATCAGTTGGGTCTCCAATATGAAGTCATATCTAAAGGGGTAGTGCAATTGGATGGGACAATAGTAGCAATGGTGGGAGTGATTAAAGGTTTGAATCTTACCTTACATGCATGCCCCAACGTTACCATTTTGCAAGATGTGTCAGTGATAGATTTTCCAACACTCTTTGCCCTATGCTTATCAAGGATTTCGGCTAGAATTGGAGGGTACTTATCTACTAATTGGTCACACATGTTGTTGAGAACAAGATATGGTACTAAGGTCAAAATCAGATCTGAACCAATTGCAAACTTTCACATTAAGCCTCATACTCCAAGCCAAATCAATTCCAAGTATTCAACATTTGATCAAGAAGATTATCCAAGCAAAGATGAAGGTGACACCAAAGTTAGAAGCATCCCAGATTTGACTCTTGATGAATGGGTAAGCAAGGTACATGATTTTGATCCCTACCAAGAAGTAGAAGAATCTGAGCTAGGAGTCTATTGCATACATGAAGAAAACCATCCTACTCCTAGCATCACCAAACCAGACCATAAGGATGACAATGAGGTATGGTAGTTATTTTTTGATGGATCAAGGAGTAGGCAAGGTGCGTTGGAGGTGGTACAATGTTGGTTTCACCACAATACATCAAATATTTTCATCTTTTTGTTTCCATTTTTCTGTTCAAACAAACACACTGAATATGAGGCATTGGTTCATGGACTTCATTGGGCGAGAAAAAGGGCATAAAGAATGTGCAGGTGTTTGGAGATAGTGAGCTAATTTTCAACCAAATCGGGGAATGACCTGTTAGTGCAAAATAACGGCACCCCGGATGCGAATCGAGCAAAAATCACAGCACCTGGATGCTGAGATCAAGGTTGATCACTTAGGCATCCAGTGTGATTGCACAACATGGAAACCTCTCTCCAAGCATGGGACTTGTGAAATGAGAGAGAGGAATCTCCAGAGAAGGCTGGTTTCTGCTCCTAAACTACACCGCCACAAGCTATTCCAGTGCGGGAAAGCTTATATAATCCTAATCTAACAATGCCAAGGAGAGAGAGAGAGAGAGAAAGGAAAAGAACAAAAGCCTACACTAAAACGGTGATACACCAGAGAAGGAGAATGTTGGACATCTATCAAAACTGCCATGGGACAAAGAGAGGTGAGCAATGGGAAGGATGGATAGATGCATCACAGGCCCAAGGATAGATTTCACACAGAAAATGTCCCAAAACTCCATGAACACAGCTCCAAACCTGCAATGAACATTCAAACATGCACAAATACCTGCAATGAAGAGAGGCAAGAAGAGAAACAAGCAAAAACGAGCAAGGATGGAAAGATGCATCACAAAACACGTTTTGTTGCTCAGAAGTTTGCACAAAACATCATTTCAATAGTAAAGGCAAAAATGCCATTACAGAGCAAGGGAGGAGGTTCGAACTCCATTTTCAACCCTAGAGAAGAAAAGAAGGGAGGGCAGAGTAGAAAAGATGAACAACTTGTTATCTCTCTTTTAAAATGAGCCAAATCTAGCTTTATACAATACATGGGTCGAGCCCAGGAGACAAAAACATAGGAAAACGTGTAAGCAGCCCAACCATTGACCAAAACGCATTCTTCATTAAAATCGGTGGTTGAGACATCACTTATGGCCATCTTTGAAGAAGAAGCCATTGCATTAAAAGCTGGTTGTTGAAAGCGCCGCTTACGGCATTACCATGCGTCAGATCTGTTTCTCAATTTTCTCTCTCCAGACTGCACCAAAATTCGAGATTGATCCTAGAATCATGTAGAGAATTTCATAAGCTTTCCGTTGATATAAAGAACGTGCAAATCCGAGCTCTGGATCGAAAGTTATGGAGGTCTGAAGTTTTAGGGCACAAAACAGGTGAAAACGTGTTTTGAAATCTTTCCCGCGCTCTGCCACCTGGATGACACGTGGCACACATTGATTGGTCGCGTGATTCTCTCTCCTCACTCACCCGTGGTTTTTCTTTGAATTTTGACCTTTTTGATGATTTTGGAACATTTTTCACTTTTTCCGCTTCCCCGCCACTTGTACGACACGTGGCATGATCTGGTTGGAGGACAGGGCGCGAGGTCAACCTTGTCTTTTAAACTTTGGGCCCAAGACTTTTTGCAAAATTTCTAAGTCCCCCGAACTCTGCACTTCCCTGCTCCATTGGACACGTGTCCAATTCCTATTGGCTCGGGCCAGCGCTTCAAACCTTGCCCCTTTGACCCTTGGACTTTTCCCTTGTGACACGTGTCATGATTTGATTGGTCCGCGGGCTCTGCCGGCTCTTTCGCATCCACCGCGTCCATTTTTCCCACTTGTCCACGTGCTTTGCGGGACAAATTCTTCCGGTTCACCCGATCCGGCCGATTCACATCCTCACGGCCCGGATGTCCCATTTGCCTGGCATTGTTTGTTCTCATTTCAGTCGAACGGCCGGTTCGCGTACCTTTGTCCCGAGATGTCCCAAGCGGTTAGTGTGAAAGTTCTCCTTTTCGGCCGATCCTAGGCATTCACGCGTCGCCACGTCCATTTGTCCCACTTGTCCCGAGTTTTCCTTGTCTGTTGAAGTTTCTTGTTTTGGCATTTGGCGGCGGTTCGCGTCCTTCGCGCACTCTTGTCCCACTTGTACCTTTCTTTGTTTGGGCCTTCTGTAGGCTTTTCGGCCCGATCCACGCCTTGATGCCCCAAATGTCCCAACCGTCCCGAGGACTAGGACTTAGCTGATTTTCACATTTTTTCTTGCCCAAGCTTATCTTCTGCGTAACTTTTTCACATTTTCTTAGAGCTGCTCTCTTTGACTGGACAGGGAAGTTAGAAAAATTTCTGAAGGGACCCTAGAAACATGATTTTTTCCCTGAATCAATTTATCTACCTGGGACTTGAGAATTCTGATGCATGTTATCAAATTAACCCTGGGGGGTGAATTTTGGATAACAATTTGGCGACTCAGCGGGGTCATCTACCTGCTAGATGAAATTACCAGTTTCCTGAAGCATCCATTGGGCATGGAGTCATGAGTTGTAACCTGCAACTGATCTGAACTTTGAAAACCCCCCTTTGAGTCACTTGGAAACCCATTGAACCTGGAGTGTTCTCACCAAGATGCCCTTTGAAAGCGAGCTATGCAAGAAAGAACCAAAGCAACACCAAAACTATGTACAAAACTGAAAATCATACATGTCCCAAATGGAACATGCAGAGTGTGCACAAGCACTTCTTCTACTGAAAGCAAACCTACCTACTCTACTCTAACTGGAAGCAAAAGCAAGCTAAACAAACCCTGCAATTGGTTGTGAGAAATAGCTTCCCTTTCTCAAAAGTGGCAGCCATGCAATTGATTTGGCACTGATCATGGCTGTTTGGATGGATGGAAAATCAACAAGAAGCTGGTCTTCTATCCAAATCATCAAAGTATCAGCTGAAAACAAATCCAATACCTCTTTTAGTTGCTCTGCATTTGGATTGAAGAGGTATGGCAGCTGATCCTTGGTACTTTGTAGCTCACCCTCATGCTCAGAAGAAAGCATGACTGGTTGTGACTTCTCCTTTGGCTCCAATGAAGCCAAATACCTGATTGGGCAAGGTATGGTCCTTTGAGTATGCCCATTGCTGTGATTTTCAACCCCAAGAATGGAGTCTTCTTGTAGACCTTCTTGAATGGATGGTGTGGAAGAAATGGTGAAATTCCTCTGTCCTTTCTCTTCCTCCAATGAAGAATGTGAAAGATTAAAATCTTCCAATCTTGATTCCGAAGAGCTATTATAAGATGCTGGCTGTTGTAAATGAATGCCCTCCTTCATGACAGCAGACTCAAGTGTTTGGAGTGTGGATGATGAAAGAGAGAAAGGTGGAAACTCAACCGGCTCTTCTCCATCAAAACAGTCCTCCAAATCTGACAGATAAACTGCCTTATTGCTGTCCTGCTGCAAATATTCAACTTCCTCCATGGTGTCTTCTTGATCTGTAACTTGACCACCATGGTTTCTTTCTCCCTTCAACATTGAGTTTGAGAGGTCAAACTCCTCTTCAGCACTGGAACTTGAGAGAGGTGAAGTAGAAAGAAGAACTGAAGGTTCTCTTGTAGCCTGCTTTGTGCTCAGAGCTCTTGGGTCTGCACTTTTCTCCCCCACAGCTGGAATGTGCTCCTCTTCTTTTGGATTTGGAGCAGCTTCTCCTTCCTCCAATGTTTGAAGACAATCTTGCTCTTGATTGAACTCTTCCTCCAGCATGAAGTTTGTCAAGTCAAACTCTTCAATCTGCTGCTCTAGAGGACAAGTTGTGACTGCAAGATCTTCTTCTTCTGCTGCAACAAAATCAGTCCTAACCACCACCTGTTCTCCAACCCTAGCCTCTTCTGTAGGTTTAACCATCAAGGGGATCTTTGTCATCCCAAATCTAAGAGCCCAACTCTTCAGACTTTGAATTTCTTCATCTTTGTTTGGCTTCTCTTTTTGCTGTTGTTTTCCTTGACTGGCATTCTGATTGTCATCCTCCCAACATGGATTTGGGAATGCAAGAGGAGGGATGGGTTGTAACTCAACTGATTTGACATTTTTTTGTGGTGGTGGAGGAGGTGAAACCTCTTGTTTCTTTGGAGTGGGAGGTATTTCATTTAGCTCTTGTGGAGGGGATGATGACTGTTTAGAAGGAAAAAGGAAAGAAGAATTGAGGTGTGGTGGAAGACTGAGAGGTGGAGACATGGGATCAACATTTGGGACAACAGATGGAGAGTTTAAAATTTGCAAGTCCAAATGAGATGATGCTGCTTGAGTAATGGGAAGAGAAAAACTAGATGATGGTGTAGAACTTACCCATTGACAAGGTTGTTCAACACCGAATGTATAGGCCTCTATTTCTGCTGTCCATTGTGCAAGTTGGGGCAGCATCTTTATCATGAAGTCCAGCTTCTCTTGAGGGCTGAAGTGTCTTGGAAAAGGGCCTCCCCATGGACAAGGAGTCCTGTAACCGATCCCGAAAGCTCTCATTTGAGCTGTTGCTCTGGACTGCACCATCTTTTCCTCCATCTTTTGGATCTTCTCCAACAGACCAGCATCTTGGATCTGATGGTCTTCATTGTATGCACACCCTTGCTCTTGGAAAGCTCCATAGCCAAACTGACTTTGGCACAGCTGCTCATATGGGTATGCATACTGATCTTGAATCTGCTCAAAATGCTGATTTGGAGGATTTGTAAAACATGTTGGAGGTGTGATATACTGCTGTTGTTGATGTGGATTCCATGATGGAAACGAAGTCATGATTGCACAACCTCATGGAATGGGAAAGAAGATGGAAGAGATGGAAGGAAGAATGGATGGAGGATGAATGAAAATGAATGGAAGGGAAGGTCTGCAACTTCAGAGATGGGTTGTTGACCAGATGGAGTCGCCAGATGTGTTTGCAAGTGCCTCCAAAGGCTGAAATCTTCACAGGAGCACATCAACCTGCAAAAGATGAAGTGGAAGACCTCTAAGGTCCCACCGGGCATGCCAAAACTGTTAGTGCAAAATCACAGCACCCCTGGATGTAGATCAGGCTTCTAGGTTGATCACTCAGGCATCTAGTGTGATTACACAACATGGAAACCTCTCTCCAAGCGTGGGACTTGTGAAACTGAGAGAGGAATCTCCAGAGAAGGCTGGTTCCTGCTCCTAAACTACCTACCACAAGCTATTCCAGTGCAGGAAAGCTAATCTAATCCTAATCTAACAATGCCAAGGAGAGAGAGAGAGAGAGAAAGGAAAAGAACAAAAGCCTACACTAAAGCGGTGATACACCGAGAGAAGGAGAATGTTGGACATCTATCAAAGCGCCATGGGACAAAGAGAGGTGAGCAATGGGAAGGATGGACAGATGCATCACGAGGCCCAGGATAGATTTCACACTGAGAAAATGTCCCAAAACTCCATGAACACAACTCCAAACCTGCAGTGAACATTCAAACATGCACAAATACCAATGAAGAGAGGCAAGAAGAGAAACAAGCAAAAACGAGCAAGGATGGACAGATGCATCACAAAACACGTTTTGTTGCTCCAGAAGTTTGCACAGAACATCATTTCAATAGTAAAAGGCAAAAACACCATTACAGAGCAAGGGAGGAGGTTCGAACTCCATTTTCAACCCTAGAGAAGAAAAGAAGGGAGGGCAGAGCAGAAAAGATGAACAACTTGTTATCTCTCTTTTAAAATGAGCCAAATCTGGCTTTATACAATACATGGGTCGAGCCCAGGAGACAGAAAACATAGGAAAACATGTAAGCAGCCCAACCATTGACCAAAACGCATTCTTCATTAAAATCGGTGGTTGAGACATCACTTCTGGCCATGCTGAAGAAGAATGCGACCCATGTGCATTAAAACTGGTTGTTGAAACGTCGCTTCTGGCATTACCACGCGTCAGAGCCGTTTCTCAATTTTCTCTCTCTAGACTACACCAAAATTTGAGATTGATCCTAGAATCATGTAGAGAATTTCATAAGCTTTCCGTTGATATAAAGAACGTGCAAATCGAGCTCTGGATCGAAAGTTATGGAGGTCTGAAGTTTTAGGGCACAAAACAGGCGAAAACGTGTTTTGAAATCTTTCCCGCGCTCTGCCACCTGGATGACACGTGGCACGCATTGATTGGTCACGTGATTCTCTCTCCTCGCTCACCCATGGGTTTTTCTTTGAATTTTGACCTTTTTGATGATTTTGGAACATTTTTCACTTTTTCCCGCTTCCCCTTAAAGCACGACACGTGGCATGATATTGAATTAGAGGGCGGGCGCGAGGTCAACCTTGTCTTTTAAACTTTAGGCCCAAGACTTTGCAAAATTTCTAAGTCCCCCGAACTCGCACTTCCCTACTCCATTAGACACGTGTCCAATTCCTGATTGGCTCGAGGCTGCACCTCAAACCCTTGCCCCTTTGACCCTTGGAATTTTCCCTTGTGACACGTGTCATGATTTGATTGGTCCGCGGGCCTGCCGGCTCTTTCGCACGTCCACCGCGTCCATTTGTCCCACTTGTCCCTGTGCTTTGCGGGACAAATTCTTCCGGTTCGCCCGATCCGGCCGATTCACGTCCTCGCGGCCCAGATGTCCCATTTGCCTCCGGACTGTTTGTTCTCATTTCGGCCGAACCGGCGGTTCACGTATCTTTGTCCCAGATGTCCCAAAGCAGTTAGTGTGAAAGTTCTCCTTTTCGGCCGATCCGGGCTTTCCGCGTCTGCCGCGTCCATTTGTCCCACTTGTCCCAGTTTTCCTTGTGCTGAAGTTTCTTGTTTCGGCCGAACCGGCCGGTTCGCATCCTTCACGCACTCTTGTCCCACTTGTCCCTTTGCTGTTTGGGCCGCCTGTAGGCTTTTCGGCCGATCCGCGCCTTGATGTCCCAAATGTCCCGACTGTCCCGGGGACTAGGACTTAGCCGATTTTCACATTTTTTCTGGCCCAAGCTTATCTTCTGCAACTTTTTCACATTTTCTCGAGCACTGCTCTCTTCGACTGGATAGGGAAGTTAGAAAAAACGAAGGGACAGAAACATGATTTTTCCACTGAATCAATTTATCTGCAGGACTTGATAATTCGATGCATGTTATCAAATTAACCACAGGGGGTGAATTTTGGATAACGAGGGACAACATCTACAAAGAATGACCTCTTAAGGAACTACACAGGGTATGGGACCTCATTGAGTATTTGAAGCTTTCAACATCGTGTCCATACCTAGGAAGAAAAATGAAGTTGTAGATAGGCTTGCGTAGTTGGAGCAACATTTGATGTTTTGACAACATCGAGAAGGGGAAAAACACAATGACATATGCATGTGATTGTGAGGCGGCGATTCAGATAATAACACAAATTTTGGAAGGTGTTTGAGAACGATCAATACATTGTCAATATTTTGTAAAAAGAGGCTGAATTCTCAGCTAGGAATGGAGACAGATTAGAGCAGCAGTACGGGGATCAAGTAGTGTAGCTATGGAAAAACAAGCTTCCTAAGGGTTTAGTAATGTTGGAGTTTATCTTCAACCCTAATGACCAGATTAGTAAGGAAAAGGCTAACATACAGTCAAGAGAGAAGATTGAGCCAATTTTGGTTGGGGAAGACAAAACGATTCAAATTGGTAAAGTGGCCATTGAGCGGGGAGAAATTAGATTTCATACACTTTTGCAAAAGAATTTCTAGATGTCTTCACTTGGAGATATGAAGACTTGAGAGGATTCAATTCAAAGTTGGCACAACATACCATAGAATTGGATCCAGATGCTAAGCCCATCAGGTAGAAGAAGAGACTAGTCAACCCTCACATTGAGCCTCTAATGAAGAAAGAGCTAAACAAGCTAATAGAGGCAAGCATTATATTCTCGATCAAGCACTCAAGATGGGTTGCAAACTTGGTTTTGGTCAGAAAGAAGAGTGGAGAAATCAGGTTGTGTGTGGACTTCTGAGACCTAAACAAGGCATCTCTCAAAGACCATTACCCACTTCCTTTAATGGAACAAATATTACAAGTGGTATCCGGTTCGGAGAGATTCTCTCTCCTAGATGGCTACTCAAGGTATAATCAGATAATGGTGAAAGAAGATGACCAGTTCAAGACAGATTTCACCACCAAATGGGGCACCTATGCCTACAAGAAGATGCCATTTGGGCTATCCAATCTTTGGAAGCCACTTTCAAAGGGCAATGGACATGGCATTCAAGGGGTTGATCAATAAAATAGTTCTGATATATCTCGATGATATCACTGTATTCTCCAAAAATGCAGTGGATCACCTCTTTCATTTGAGGTAGGTATTTCAGAGGTGTAGAAGATTTGGGGTATCATTGAATCCCAAAAATGCATATTCTTGGCTCATGAGGGAAAACTTCTAGGCCATATCATTTCAAAGGAGGGGTTGATGACGATTGACCCGAGAAAGAGTTGAAGCGATTCGAGGGTTGCCATTGCAAGTCACAAGAAGACTCTTCAAAGCTTCTAAGGAAGGATCAATTTTGTCCGCAGGTTTGTTCCAAACTTTGTAGCTCTCGTAAAGCCAATAACGCTGATGTTAAAGAAGAGCATGGCATTTAAATGGACATCTGAAGGCAAGGCAAGTTTTGAGGAAATAAAAGAGGCTATATCCCAAGCTCAACTCTCGTCAATCAAGAATTCTCCAAGTACTTCATGTTATATGCCTTTGGTGATGGAGACACAATTTCTGCAATCTTGGTACAACAAAACAAAGAAGGATTAGAACAACTAGTTGCTTTCTTCAGTCAAGGCTTGGAGGAATATGAAACTAGGTACTCTTTCATTGAAAAGCATTTCCTTGTAGTGATCAGGAGCTTAAATAAATTCAAGCACCTAGTCTCAAACAAAAGATCCAATTGTTGGTCTCTCATGCGGGAGTCGAGGACTTCCTTCTAAATAAGGATTTGAACTAGAAATGTGTAGGATGGATAACCGTGTCATGGAATATGACATCAAGATCAAGGTCACAAAACTAGTACGTGGAAAAGGACTATGTGAACAACTAGCTTTGAGTTGGCAAGTTAAAGTAGGTGATGAAAAAGAGACTGTCTTGGTACTACAGGATGGTCAAGAATAGGAAGATGATGATGTGTCTGCTCCTTGTTGGACTCAGAATATGATACACTTCCTACAGATAGGCCTATGCCCTCCAGAAATGAGCAAAGAAAAGAGGAGATACTTTAGATTACAAGCCATTCCATATGTGCTTGTTGATGGTGTTTTGTTTAAAAAAGACATCAATGGAGTTCTATTGAGGTGCATTGGGATAGGTCAAATTGAGAGGGTGTTACGAGATTTTCATGATGGAGATTTCAGAGGACATTTTCCCCATGAGTAATGACTCTCAAGATAATGAAGGTAGGGTATTATTGGCCCACAGTGTTCGGATGACTTGCTATACATGGATAAGAAAGTGCAAGAAATGTGCACTCTTCACGGGAAAATAAAGATTAGCGAGGCGCTTCCATTGCGCCCAATTTTGGTTGACCGACCATTTATGCAATGGGGATTGGACTTCATCGAGGTCATCAATCCAAACTCAAGCCAAGGCCACAAGTGGATTCTCATGGCAGCGGACACAAAAACGAACTATTTCACTAAGTGGACCGAGCGGTAGCACTCAAAAAAGGCAAATAAGTCTAACATACTAGACTTTAATGAAGGAATAGTGACCAGGTTTGGTGTGCCGGCCACTATCATATCAGATAATGCATTGGCATTCATAGGTTCCAAGATTATAGAATGGGCTGTCAAGAATGGAATCTATTTGAGCACCTCTTCAAATTATTACCCACAGGGTAATGGACAAGCAGAGTCCACGAACAAGAATTTGCTAAGGATCATCAGAAGGACTCTGGATGAAAACCAAAGAACATGGCATACCAAGCTAAAATCAGCATTATGGGCTGACAGAATAATGCCAAAGAGGTCTACTAGTAATTCTCCCTACAAGTTGGTCTATGGGAAAGAGGCAGTATTGCCTATATCATTAGAATTTCCAGCATTGGAGCTCATGAAGTAGTTGGAGTTATCTGAGTTCGAACCAATGGAGGCTAGGTATGTAGAGTTGATGGAATTGGAAGAAATAAGAGAACATGTAGTTCAGATGATTGAGAAGGATCAAGCCTTAGTAAAAAGATGGTTTGATAAGAAAGCAAGAGCAAGGACCTTCCAGGAAGGGGATCTAGTTTTGAAATGGGATGTAGATCGAGCAAAGCCAGGAAGGCATTCCAAGTTTGATGCCATTTGGAGTGGCCCCTACATGGTCACGAGATGTAAAAGTAGTAATGCTTTCAATTGTCTACATTGGATGGAGAAGAACTCCTAATTCCGGTTAACGAGATCTATCTTAAACATTGCTACTAAAAGGAAAAGGTTTACCCTTGTAAATATTAGCCTAGATTTCAATTCCTCTAAGTGTGTATGCACATTGTCTTGTTCTAGTTAAGTTTAAATTTCCCTAAGTGCTTTGGCACAGGTTTTTTTCTCTCGGGTTGAATTTCTCTGATTCAGCGTGCTCGGAGAAGGATTTACGCTTATCGAGGCTCGGGATCAGAGATCAAGTTGGTTTTAGGTTATTACTTATGACTCCATGCCCAATGGATTGCTAAAAGGCCACTGATCTTCTACCTAGTAGGCAGGTGATCCCGTTCAAGTAACCAAATTGTTTTATATATCTCCCCTAGGTAAATATAGATGAGCAGAAGAATATGGAAATCAAGGAAAATTGAAATCCTTCATTTCAGGTTTTGAAAGTGCATTGCATGGTCAAAAACCTAACATTTATTGCATCACCAACCACCTCTAGCACACAACACAAAGTGTCGACATGTAAAATTTTTGCCCAAGGCACGGCAGTGCAGGGCGTCAACATAAAGTGTCGACATGCGAAAATCCGCACCTAAGGCACAGTGGGGTGCACAACACAAATTGTTGACATGCAAAATTCGTGCCCAAGGCACAGGATGGGGGAGTGCATAACAAAAATGTCAACACCAAATTTTTAGTGCCTATTGTGCACTTGAGAGTATGTTGACATGAGGACGGATGCGCTAAGGTGCATCTTCGGGGAGGCGCAACATTTTGAGCGTTGACACCCCAGAAGGCAAACCCCGACGCAGATATTCAAATGGCCATAACTTTTCACAGGGAGCTCAGATTCACGCAAGGTTGGACTTTTGGAAATATTACAAGGTCCTGTATCCAACTACATTTGGATATATCTAATTAGGTGAGAAAAATTTCTTCAAAAATGTAAAATACAATTCACCATTTTTGGGTTTCTTAGGGTTCTCACCTACCGCCATAATGAGATGAATTAAATGCAACTTAAAGGTGGTTGGGGTAGATTTGGAATTCTGTCTCTTTTATCTCTCATTCTTCCTATAAATTGTAAGGAGGGGCTTCTTTCTAAAGGTTGGACATTCTTGTTTTCCCTCTCTTCTTCTCTTTGGCGGAGTGAATTTGTGGAGTTCAAACCTCCCATCTAAAAGCTGTAATGCAACTTTGCCTCTTGGCATTTTGTAGTGTATTGTATCAATCTTTGGAGAAAATAATGCATGCATTTGGATGATTATCAAACCTCTTTATTTTCATTTGCATCCTCCTAATCTTTCACTACAAATTTTGTTATCTCGTGCATGATCTTGCATTGCATTTTAATGGTTTGTGTTTATTAGCAAGACAGGTGTTCTTCATTCCTCGGTGCATCACCTTTGTTAGTTCATGTTTATTTTTATGCATATTTTTACCTTGTATCCTTGGCAAGTTAGATTATGTTTTTGAGTAAACCCTCTACAATTTTACATGTGCATCGAATAGAGGAATAGAAGCGGCCTTCATCAGGAGAGCTTTTCCGATTTCGCAAGATCCCACACTTGGGAAAAACTCCATGTTATGCAATCGCTTTGAGAGTCTCAACCCATTGAATTGCAGAGACATTCATGGGTGCTATGATTCGCCATCAATAGTATATTTGGGAACAACCTTGGTTGAGTCCCACCGAATGTAGATCCATTTTTCACTACTCTAATTATTAGGAACAAGGCATTTGTTACAACTATATGTTTGATTACGAGCATCATGCAATGTTATGCCTCTTGAAGTCATGAATGAATTAGATATCAAATTGAGGTAGCTTATGGGAAGTGAACTACCACGGATTCTAGATAGGTGCCAATGGTTGGATGTGTTAAAGGTTTGGTAGCGCGACTCTGCAACCTACCCGGTAAGAAATTAAAACTAGATGTTGTTATTATTGATTTCCCTACCAAATGGGGAATGATGTTGTCAAGAAAATGGGCTGCTAGTGTGAGTGGTAGTGTGTAAATGGATATGTATTTTCCACTATACCTAGTGAGGAAGCCTTGTAAAGTTATATGGTGAAAAGAAGATGCTACATCTCATTAAGAATCCCAATAATGCTTCCTATGAAATGTTATACAACTCGACAACGATGCAAATAATTTTTTTGGATTTTTTGATGGTAAAGAGCACAAAATTGATCAATTCTAGTCTCTTAATCAAGTAGGTTCTCCTTGGACTTTGTTGTTTGATGGGGCTTTCTATAAATTTTGAAATGGTTATGGTATTGTTACGATATCTCGGGACAAGAAGATTTTGTTTTCTCTTTTAAACTCAACTTTGAGTGCACTAACAATATTGCTAAATATGAAGCACTACTCTTGGGTCTAAGAATTGCTTGGAAATATGGTATTAGAGACATCATTGTTAAGGGAGACTCAGAGCTAATTGTCAAACGGAGTTAGAAAAGCTGTATGCTGAAAAAAATCGAGAGAATGAAGTAGTATAAGCATGCAGTCTAGGATTTCATTGAAATGTTTGACTCCTTCAACATAATACATCATGATAGGAAGTATAATACTTTAGTAGATAAATTGGCCATATTGGGGTCCAAATTTGAAAATTGTGTTGTATCCCCCTATTGTGAGTATAATATTGAGGTATTGACTAGGCCATCTATTCCTGAAAATGTTAAACATTGACAAGTGTTCAAAGATGACACCTAGGTACAAAGGTTTTTGTAGAACCAAGGATAATTTGTTGATCAACGTATAGATTGGGAGCCAATGGTTTGTGCGGCTGATGGAAAGGAGACTTTATTTGGAAAATACATCATTTAGTTGAAGACTAATATTATCTCGAGCTTTGGTAGCACTTGAATCAAATTTTGATAATGTTGATTGCATTATCAATAGACACATGTCAACCTCGGGGATGTTGAAGAGCACGACCTAGGCACGAAGGATAAACCACGTAAGATCTAGCTAGGTAGAAATCTGAGAAAGGAAGAAAAGTAGTCATATGTCCAATTGTTGAAGAAATACCAGGACTACTTAGCATGGTCTTATTCAAACTGAAAGCATATAGAGAGGGTATTTTCTAGCACAAAATTTCCTTGGAAGCACGTCAAGCCATTTAGGTAGAAACATAGGCCGATCAATCCAATCCTTTCCCTAAAGATGTAAGAAGAATTGAAAAAGTTGAGGGATGGAGGAATCATACAGCCCACAAGGTACTCATCGGGGGTTGTAAACTTGGTACCTATTAGAAAGAAGAATGGAGATATAAAAATTTGTGTGTGGACTTTAGAAACATGAATAGAGAATCAATGAAGGATGACTACCCTCTACCAAATATGGACAATATGTTACAATTGGTTATTGGTTCGAAATTTTTATCCACCTTGGATGGTTTTTACGGATATAACTAGGTAGTTATGAAGGAATCATAGTGAATCAAGATTGCCTTTACCACTCCTTCGGGAACATCGTATATGCCGAATGCCTTTTGGTCTAATGAATGATGGAGCCACTTTCTAAAGAGAAATGGATATATATTTCTCTTTCTATATCAATGATTTCATTGTTGTATATCAAGATGATGTGTATTTTCTCGAGAAAAAGGAGTGACCACACTGCAACACTTAGAAATAAGGTTGTTAAGAAGTAGGGAATATGGTATTTCACTAAATCCCAAGAAGTGCCACTTTAGAGTTCAGAAGAAAATCTTCTTGGACACATTGTGTCAAAGTAAGGGGTCATGATTGATCCTAAGAGAGTAGAAGCCACCAGCAAAGTCCTATTCAAGAACCAAGAAGGGAATTCAATCCTTTTGGGGAAGATTAATTTTATTAGAAGATTTATCTCTAAATTTGTTGAACTAACTATCCCAATCACTAGCATGCTAAAGAAATATCAAAGTATCAAATGGGAAGAAGAAATTATTCAAGATTTTGCTAGGATCAAAGAAGCATTAAAGAATGCCCCTGTTTTAGTAGCTCCAGATTATAAGAAGGCTTTCCAAATGTTTTATTTTTCTTCAGAAAGTACTATTGCACCAATATTATTCTAAAAGGATGATAAAGGAGCTGAAAGACCAATTACCTTTTTAGTAAGGCATTACAAGGAGCTGAGCTAAAATATACTATCATGGAGAAGCAAGCATTTTCTTTGGTAAAAGAAAAAAAGGTCTTCAGGCCATATATTCTAAGTTCTAAAATCATTTCTTATGTTCCCCACACCATGGTGAAAGATATCCTGTCGAAATGGAGGTTTCAAGTAAGAGATGCCAATGGGTAAACAAAGCTGCAAGAGTATGATATGGATATCCAAACAAAAAAATTGGTGAGAGGTTTGGGCGACAAAACTTATGGTAGAGAGCAATCTGAGATAATTGAGGTAAATGAAGTTGAAGAAGAAAGGTTGAATGTCCTTGAAAAAATGTTAAATTCAGATAGTACAAAGGACATCATTTTTATCTCAAACATTTATAGTTCCCTAAACATTTGAGCAAGAATCAGAAAAGAGCACTTAAGTTAGCTTCCCAAAAATATGTCATTACTTATTTTGGGTTACCTTAGAAGAACCCTAAGGGAGTTCTCTTAAGATACATTACTGAAGATGAAGCCACTAAAATAATTGTTGATCTTCATGGAGGAGTTTGTGGGCAGCATTTTGCTGGAAGAGTCACAACTCATAAGATCTTAAGGGCTGGTTACTAGTGGCCAACTCTTTTCAAGGATACAAATCTATTGGTAATAAGATAAGAAAGTTACCAACACTTTTCTAGAAGGCTGAAAGCTTCAAGCTCCCTTCCTTTGTAGCATGTATCAATTGAAGCCCCATTTAGGCAATGGGGAATGGATTTCATTGGGGAAATTTCTGATCCTTCAAGTATAGGCCATAAGTGGATACTAGTGGCCATAGATTACTTCACCAAGTGGGTGGAGGCAATCCCCACCAAGAAGGAAACTCACCAAATTATCATGGATTTTATCCTAAATTATATCATTTGTAGATTTGGGGTACCTACCAAAATAGTTGCTGATAATGCCATGAGCTTTCAAGCTAAACCTTTAATGGCCATGTGCCATGAATATGGGATCAATTTGACATATGCTTCCAATTATAATCCCCAAGGAAATGGACAAGAAGAGTCTAGCAATAAAAATCTATTGAAGATAATTAGAAGAAATTTGGATTTGAACAAAAGGAAGTGGGGTGAGTAGTTGAAATTTTTGTTTGGGATGATCGAATCACTGTTAAACGAGCTACTAGAAAAATCCCATTTGAGTTGGTGTATGGAACTCAAGCTCTGTTGCCCCTGTATATGCAATTGTCTTCTTTTCAATTTCTTCAACAACTGGAAGATCAAGAGGTTAGTCCCTATGATGCTCGCATAAATCAGATTGTTGAGTTAGATGAAGAAAGAAGGGCATCCCATCAGAGGCATGTAAAATTCGAGAGAAATTTAAAATTTGTTCGATAAGAAGGTGACTCCAAGAGCTTTCAGTGTGGGAGATCTTGTTCTATTGTGGGATAGAAAGAACGAGGATAAGGGAAAACATGGAAATTTTGATGCATTATGGATGGGCCCTTATTCAATTGAAATTTGAATTGGTGAACATACCTTCTTCTTAAAATAATTAGATGGGGAATTGCTTGAGTTTCCTATTAATGGTAGGCATTTGAAACATTTCCTTGATTGATTTCTCATAATCAAGGTATACACCATTGTACAGTGTATAGTCATTTGGTTTCTTTCTACTTTCATGTTTTTCTATTTTGTTTCATCCTAGTCCTTGGCAGCCGTTTTTTTGGTTTCTCGGTTTGTCCTTGGGGGAGTTGGTTATTATTGTTCTTCTCTACAAGCTTGTTCTTTGACTCCATTGCCCAATAGTTTCCTTTTGGAACTTGTTACGATATTTATTCTTGTGGCACTCACAGGAGTGCCCATTCCTAAATCGGACGATGTTGGCACTTAATTTGATCTTGTCTCGTTTGTCCTTGAAATTCTTCAGTTTGCGGGCTCTGTCATATTTTCTATCTCCCTGTGTTGATGCATGAAAGCTCTATCCTTCATTTGGTTGCCATGATTAGTCCCTTCCTTTGGTCAAGGATCATTTTAAATCTAGAATTTGTTTTTGTTCCTCTGTCCATGTGAAAGAATTTGTAACTTGGGCATAAACTCGTGTTTTTCCCTTCCTTCCATTTTTCCACTGTCACATTTTGTTTTTCGTATCAATTTTGTCCCAATGCCTATGGAAAGGTGGTCTTTTCTAATTTTATGTGGCTTGGTGGATCACATTTGGGCCTTATATCATTTCCAAATTCTCTTTCCTTAAAGAAATATTCATTTTCAGGTGTAAATGGTGATTTCCCTACATTTTATGATTTGACAAGTGTGTTTTCCCCATCAAATTTATATCTCAACATCTATGGAAACATGGCCCTTTTTGATTAGACGTGGCTTAGTGGGGCACTTTGAAACTCTAAATCCCAATTCAACTCAATTTTTGTCCACGTGGAGGGCCTGCACTCATCTAAAAATTCACCTCTCGGTTTAACCTTTGGAGTTACGCCGGGAGACACATGGAGGTTTCCACCACCTTGCCAAGACTCGAGAAATTTTTTTCCATGCGTCAAGTGTAGATTTGTTGGACCATGGACGGGTGAAGGGTGACACTCATTTGAGGATCTACCTTTGGGTCCTACCTTAGTAGTTGCACCAATGAGACATGTGGTGAGCCCACACTTGTTTGGGGTCTTCAATTTTGAGGACCATCTCAAAGTTACACCAGGGATACACATGGAGGCTTCCGCCGTCTCCTTTCTATACCTAAAATTTTAAAGAAAATTTCTAAAGGCTTGGGACACGTGGAGGGCCCATGCTGTTTGGGACCTACCCCTGTACTTTAATTTTAAAGAAGCACCGAAGGTACACTTGGAATTTTCAGTCACTCTGCCCTTGCTTGGAATTTTCAATGACCAAGGAAAATTGTCTCGGACCCTAGAAACATGGTGCCTTCCCTTTGGTACTTTAAATTTTTCAACAACACTTTGGGTGAGACATGTGATCAGCCCACACTTGTTTGGGGTCTCCACTTCGAGACCATCCCAAAGGTGCGCTAAGGAGACATGTGGAGGCTTTCACTAGCTCCTTTTATACTGAGACGTTCAAAGGCCAAAATGCATTTTCTTGGGCCCAAAGCATGTAGAAGGCCTGCGCTTGTTTGGAAACTTACCTCATGCCTCATCTTTGTAATTGTGCGAGGAAACATGTGGATGAATCTAATCTAAAGTTATGAAGAGGTAGTATCAATGGTTTCGTGCATTGCATCTATTTTTCCACCATTTCTACTCGAGAATCCCAGAGATGTGAATAAGCATTGTTTTTCATCATTTTTGATGAAATCCCTTGTCATTTTGTTATGCAAATTTCCATTGAATGGATTTAGAACTTAATTTGTGAGTCAAAGGATTGTAAAGGGTGATATTTTGACATTGGAATTACTTGGGCACTTGCAAAAATGTAAATTACCGGGAAGTTAGATGCGGGGTAGAGTTGCAGAGGAAAGAATGGGAAAAGGATGAAATGATGAAGGTTGTAAGCACAAAGGATGAAAAAGGTGTTACCTCGAGGGTGAAAAGGATTTCTGTCGAGATGCGGTTGTGCGGGGCCATCGAAAAATGATTAAAATGGGGATTTCTTACATATGAGAATAAGAATGATTAAAGAATTGTCAAAATTTGTGGCATGGCATCCTAGTCATTAGTCAAGGGTCTGAGAAATATGATCAGTTCATAATTTGTCCACTTGCTAGCTTTCGGGTATGAATTTGTTAAATATCACTTTCTGAGGAAAATTGGTAACAAGCAAAGGTTCCTCAAATATTCTTCTTTTTGGGGGGAAATTTTGGGATGAGTGAGCGAGTAAAATGTATAAATGAAATGAGAATACTCTTGCAAAAGGATGGGGTTGAATTCTCAAGATAAAATTTGAGAGAGTCCATCTTCTGAGAGACCAATCGAGAAAACTGTTAATTTCTGTATTTTATATTTCAATCACGTCAAGTTGGTTACGAGTGTAAAACCTTTGACAAGCTCTACGAGAATGTTCAAATAAACTTTACCTTGCTTTGATGAATCTAATCAATTTCAAATTAATTTGTGTCAATATTGGACCAATTTATGTCTTCTTTATTTCAAAATGTTTACAAGTAGTTTTTCTTATCCCTCTACGAATCACATAGGATCTTGTCCCTATGACAATTTAGTTGCATTTACAATTTCATTTCAAGAAGAGCCTTCATCCTTCAATGAGATAAACAATTTAAAATCATTTTTGTCATTTGTTGATAAAGATTGTTTGTAAGCCTTTGAGTGTATCTTAGGCATGAGGAACCAGGGGTCTTTGATGCTTAATTGAGTCTTTGGCTCAAGAATTTGTGTTAAATTATTTGATATTGTGTGAAAACATGCAAATCTAGGCCTCCATTGATGCACACCTTCTAGTTGAAGGAATATTTTAGCTATTCTGAAGCATTCTGTCATTTATTTTTCCAAATGTTGTGAAGGTTCTCAAAGATCTGGCATAATCAATTTTATCCTACTTAATCTCCCACCAAAATTATTCAAAACAATGAATCCTACCTGAACTACCCCTATTTTCCCTATATGTCCACAAATGTATAAATTCTACTACCAAAATATGTAGAAGCAATCAGGATCCCATAATGTCTTTAGTAACCTTTAGCCTTGTTTAGAAAATATCACCATTATTTAGAAGTGACAACTTGTGAGAGTTAAATTGTGGTGCATTGATCATATTTTCTTAAGGTCCCCTTTCAAATTTATGCAAAGAAGGATATCTTCATTTTCCTTCACCAACAGAGGTTACAAAATGGGTCCTCTCACCCGGCTGAAATAATATGATCTATTTGTCTCTCAAGGTCATGATAAATCTTTGATGTTGCTTGGTTTCAAGGAGAATCAATTCGGATACCAACACATCAAACTTTGGTCCAATCTCAATTCTTAGGAAAAAATAACTCTATTACACTTCTCTAATAATTTTCATTTCTTTACTTGAACCTATATCAACATGCCTAGTTTGGATCCATCATTTTTGGTATACTATTTAGTGTTACATGAGACATGTCAAACTAGTTAAGAAAAAGATCAAAAAAATCTATCCAAAAGTGATCCTTCTCTTCAAAGAGGAGCTATAAAATATATTAGATGTAGGTTTCATTAAACTAATCAACTACCCCAAGTGGATCTCTAATATTTTCATATTTAAAAAGAACACAAAGAAGGGTCATAGTTTGTATGGATTAAAGAGATACCAAAAATCATGCTCAAAGGATGACTTCCCTTGCCAATTATAGTCTTTTTATACCCATAATGCCTAAGGCATTGGCACATCACTCAACTAGAACTCGAGCACTCACTCGAACTACGCAAGGGTAATAGGTCCCTCTTTTATGGAATATTTGTCATGAAGTTAGCATAATCATACATATAATCTAGATCCATAACAAATAATCATGTATATCGCAGAGCATAAAACTAAATCTAGATCTTAACCATATGTAAGATTACTCATACAAGAACCAAGATTAAGTTTACCATACATGAATCAGTTATAGATATGTCAATAATCAATATATATAGCTAGAAAGATCCATTATATTAATTGTTTTAAAACACAAAAATTCATACATACGCATAACATAGTCACCATAAGTTACGCATGCTCATAAAACCACATCATAACTATACCAAAACATGGATCCCTAAACCATACAAATTAATACATATTTATAGGTAGTGGGAAATTCCCTTCACCACCTAAGCACCATCAAAATAGAATGCATTCTAAGAATAGCCATGTGCCCTTACATGATAATTACAAGAGCATGCAAGCTCACTAATAATATATTATCTAATAATATATTTACAGTCTAATACTATTAATAGATCCAAAACTATGCATGTTAATTGATCTTCCACTTGACCAAAATAGCCTTTGTGTGATTTAGAAGTCTTCATATTGTTGCATGCTCTGTAATCCATGTCTATATTTAGCCTCATACTGAAAATGGCTAAGTCTTGATTGCTTTCTTTCCCTGCATGCACCTATTCCACTATTCTTCCGTGTGCACCTACGTGCCTTATGTTGTCACCAAATCTTTTGCACCCTCCGAATGGCCAGGATGTGAATAGGACGTTCGGTGTGATTGGGACACATGGGATCACTTCTCAAGCTATGAGACTTGGGCTCGAAGTGAACCTCCCAGAGAAGGCCGGCTTCCTCTTCCTAAACTAAGTGTTATACTACTCCTAGTGTAACAAAAATGATTATCTAGTCCTATGCTAACATTTTCATGGGGTTTTAGGGAAAGAGATTTATAGAAATGAAACTATACTAGGGATGGTGATGCACCAAATAAAGGGTGTTTTCAGACTCATGAAGGGTTAATTTGAAGAGGGTGTGTGCACCATAGGTCAACTTCAACCGCTGTAACTTAGAGAGGGTACAAGATACCACAAACTAAGAGACACACGTTCCCTTTGTTAAACTTTATCAGACCGAGAAATACACAGTTTCCTAGTGAAGAAGGATGAACTCAAGAAGGGTGAACAGACACCACAACTCAACTGCATGCAATACTCCACCACTCAATAAGCACAAAACTCCAAGAACCTGCAATAGAAACTTAAAATTACACAAGTGTACCCGTGAGTACGAGAAAGGCACAAAGAAGTAGAAAAGGATGAAAGGACCGAGATTAGTTACAAACACACACTTTTATTACTTCAATAACATGCACAATGCATCATACATTTAAAAGAGGCAATAGTTGCCATTACGAGTCTTGAGAAGGAGGCTTGAAATTTCTCTCAACACACAAGAACAACTTGCAGAAGAGAGAGGATTCTTGAAAAGTATACACTCGCCTGAGATATCTAACTGTCCAACTTGTCTGAACTATTGGAACCCTTTGAAATGAGCTTCCAACTTACATTTATAGAAGAATATGTGAGAAAGAAGAGGAAATGTCATAATTACATTCCTAAATTGAAGGCCCATGATGTATTTATTGCGAGTTAGTTGAACCACTTGAGAAGGTTCCATCATGGGTCATTAATTGCCTGATGACCTAGTCTTCTCAAGTAATTAAAAGAATATTTAAATAAAATATTTAAATAATAATAATAAATATTATTATTAAAATATTTAAATAAAAATATTAATTTAATTAACATAATGTAGGACCCCCTATTGACCCGTTTGACTTAAAGAGGAGGGGGTCCATGTGAATAGAGTCTACACGTAGCCAAACTTGATGAGCTTGAATCCTCTAACTTCGGTGTTGCACTCGATTTTGACCCCGCACTAACTCTTTCCTTGCCTTGGTAATCGGGCTCTTTTGCATTGAGTCCTTCGAATGGTGAGCTATCAAACTCGATTCTTATCATTTTCCTCTGTTAACTCGAGGCCATTTATGCATTCCACGTTCAAACTTCATGAAACATCACCACGAGCTCCCTGCGAAGTCACCGAGCTCTTCATCTAGCAAATGATCTTACCTTTCCTGGGCTCAAACTCACTTGAATACCGAGCTTAACCCAACATTTCTTCCAAACGATGAGAAAATGCCATTACCAATAAAGACCTAATGCTGCCATGATGATGACCCAGGTTCATGCCCATAACATGTCGATAGACACCCTTAAGATTGATTCTTGGACAAAGAGCCCTTCGGTATTTTGGCAGTGCACTCTGCAATCTAGGCTCCAACCAACAATTATGCCACTATTGGGATCTTAGTATGGAATGGGTAGCTGTGAGCTACACAATATACTTATTTTTCCAGAAACTAAAAAGATCCTTTAAAAAAAAATACATTGAACAACTCGGGAAACTAGGAGAACCTTGGAAAAATGTACAGGTATCAACGATATGAATTCTTCCTTAGTCATGAATCAAAGCTAATAGAAATAAAGCTAGATAAAATTAGCTTTAACTACAGTATAATCGTCCATTGTAAAAAACAAGTTTCTCTGAACCTGGTAACAGAATACTTTTTTATGCGATTATTAGACGTACATAATGGAAGGGTATAAATATTGCCTATTTCCCTCGAGTTTCTCAAAGAGACCATTTACAAGTAACAAGGATGTAGCATACAAACGCGCGCCAGAGGGTATTTTAGAGTTGACCTTCACATTCAATTCATTTTAAGGAGAAAAAATGCTTGAGCAATATGAATCGTTTCATTCGCACCATTTTAAACCTTCATCTCTTGAGTCGGGAAAATTTTATGAAGCCTTGAATAGTGTGACTCAATCCATCATACGGTAGTGAATATTTGTTTCTGCACTGCCATTCGATCATCGAATGATAACAACATAGTTGGTCAACTCGCTTCTTGGAAGCACTAAAAAAAAGCTTCTGCATCGCAACATGCTGCTCGCTGCCTGTTGCGTGGGAGTTTGTCTCACGACCACCGAACCATCAGAGCCCGAACGTCTGTAGACTCATTCGCTTCATGGCTCCTCGATGTATGTTCATACCCTGTTCCAAAGCTCTTATTGTCAGGGTACGTGACTAGAAGTATCATACCGGCAAAGGCAAACTAATCGGTCGGAAATCATTTGTTGCATTCGGTGAAATAAGTATCAACGCTTCGTGAGGAAACCCGTGTCTTCTGTAAGCTGTAATTATGGTATTCCATGAGAAGGCGTCTCTTTCTTGTGAAAGCATATTCCTGGAAATGCAGGTCTGCAATAGTTGAAGATATGTAGATGGGTTTACAGGGATGTTATGCATGGTAAGCTAGAATGTGTGGAGCCTCCTTCACCTATCTCCGTGTCATACTCGATTTTGGCCAGGCTAGACCACCACGTCCAATCCTATTAAACACTTCAACTGTCTCATTCCCACGTTCCCCGACTTACCTTCCGAGTGACTCGCACAAAGACTCGGATCCTGTTTAAACGGCCCATGCGGAAGTATCATGTTGGATAGCCATCGTAATTTTTCCACTTGGCAATCGATCCAATTTTTCCAACTCGCGGAAGTCTTATCATGGCTTACCACGGTTATATTTCCACTTGGCAATCTGATCCAATTTTTCCAACGCGGAGTGAACAGCCTCAGTGCGGGATTAACAGCTTGGCCCGCCATCATCAAATTTCCACTTCTTGACTTGGTCATACCAGCTCCAAATCCCCCCACGTGCATGAAAACCCACTTGGCATTGCTCATATTATTTCCCATGTCGGGATTGTAGTGTGGGGTTTTATTATCATTTGGCCAGATTTTGTTTTGGACAGATGGCCACCGATTTCCACTTTTCCGCTCAGCATGAGGAGACATCATTTTCTCGGTGCAAACATTTCAGCTGTAGCTTGTAAGGTGTGATAATTCGATAAGAATCCTTTATGCTCACCAACTTAGTGACTCGTTGAAGATGCTCATATAATTGCAAAGAAAATTATGCTCCATGAATATTCCGATATGAAATAGTTCCACCTCTATGAGATCCACTTCCATGAGTTACATCATAAAACAAGTAAGGTCTCGATAGAGAATCTTTGTAATAAATTTCATCAGGTCTCCGGTAACACTCTCACTGTCACTTAATCGATTTTCATAAAAATATCTTTGAAGGAAAATCCCGAATTCGAGGATGCATTCGATGCTGAATAGATAAAAACGTAGTTGGACAACCTGCTTGTTGGAAGTGCTCAAAAGAACTCTTACTATACCGCAACATGCTTGCTTCTGTGCACCGAATGCTCGGCCGAGGAAGGTCTGAACAACGTCAGCGAAAATATATATACTGTATTCACTTATACCCTGGCCCGAATTCTTGTTACCGGCTGCGTCGATCTCTACCGAGATCCTTATAGAGTTTCCTTCATTCGTCAATTTTCAATGAGCTATATTTTGCATTAACAAGACCTCATCGAGCTCTTACAACTGAGAGTGTCTACTAAGATGATTTTTGAGATGACTATCAATTTGACACCGGATTCTTTATCAACTCGACCCTGAACTCTTCACTGAGTTGAGATCAACTGGGTTCCTTTCGATGCTAGGTGTTCTCTTCATATGCAATTTATGAATTATTTTTAATTATTGCATCTCGTTAATAACCGAAGGTGGGTTCCTGGGATTATTATTTCATTTTGAACGTGATAGGACCTCGTTGTCCAATCTTGCCATGTGTGCAAAATTGGATAACATTTTTGGCGACCTCTTGGGGATGATTGCCTACTAAGCATGATTCTAGTAGCCTTAAGTCATCCATTGGGCATGGAGTCTATGTTGGAATCTGAAAGTAGTATGATTTTCTTTGACACATCCCGAAATCTCCTTGAGCATTGCCGATATCCTAGACCTCCCTGGAATGCTAAGCATGAAGTATACTGAATCTATTGAATGCTTGACATCCATGGAACACTGCAAAATTTTGAATGAAGCAGATTTTGAAACTCTTATGGAAACCTTGAACCTTCTTCTCCTTGACACCTTCCAATGATGAAACAATGTGCAGAACAACACAAAACACAACAACAAGGAAAGCAAAACAACAACACACAACAATGTGCATAAGCACTTGGAGGAAAACACCTAATTTAACTGTACAAGGGGTGGAACGCTTCTCAAAAACAAGCTTTGAGATGTATCCCATTCACATGAATGGGCAGTTCTTCTCCATTGAGCCTAGATAGATGGAATGAATTTGCCTCTTTGCAACTTGTGATGATGTATGGCCCACTCCAGAGAGCATCAAACTTGGCATGCCTGCTTGGTTTGGCCCTGTCTTCATCCCATTTGAGAACTAAATCTCCCTCTTGAAAATGCTTGTCGGATGCCTTCTTGTCAAAAGATTTCTTAACTTGAGCCTGATGCTGCTCCAAAGTTTTCATAGCCTTGTCTCGTACTTCCTCTAACTCCATGAGTTCAGCAAACCTTACTGTCAGAGGATCACTCTCTATAACTTCAAGTTGATGAGCTAACTCCAAAGAAGGTAACTCCAATGAGAGTGGGAGTTTTGCCTCTCTTCCATATACAAGAACGAAAGGATAATTTCGATGGCCCTTTTAGGTGTGATCCGATCTGCCCATAAGGCAGTCTTAAGCTGTGTATGCCAAGTCCTCTTGTTAGTCTCCATTGTGCGCTTAATAATCCTTATGAGGTTTTTGTTGCTAGACTCAGCCAATCCGTTTCCTTGAGGATAGTAATTGGATGAAGTTTTGAGGTATACCCCATTTTTAACAGCCCATTCACTCAATTTCATACCAAGAAAAGCCAGCGCATTGTCTGAAATGACTGTAAATGGAACACCGAACCTCGTCATTATACCCTCCAAAAAATCTAGAACTACCTTTTCATTGCTCTCTTTTAATGCTACTGCCTCTGTCCATCGAGTAAAATAGTCTGTTGTGGTAAGGACCCACTTATGTCCGTCACTGGATGGAGGATTAATCATTCCGATGAAGTCCAACCCCCATTGAACAAAGGGTTGATCCACTTGAATTGGATGCAGTGGAAGAGCTGCCAACTTCTGCTTACCTGTGAAAAAGGCACATTCCTTACATTTCCTTACCCAAAGATGGGCATCCTTGAATAAATCCAGCCAATAGTAGCTAGCTCGCATGATCTTGGTAGCTGTTGTTCATGCGGAATAATGTCCTCTAGATAGGCCATTATGAAATTCTTCTAGTATCTTACTGACCTGTTCTGGTCCTATGCACCGAAGGAGGACGCCGTTCAAATCTTTTCGAAAGAGAACGCTATCTACCAAAACATATGGGATAGATTGAAGACAGAAAGTTTGTCTTTGGTTTTTATCCATGTTTGCCATGTATGCTCCTGAGAAGATGAAATTCTTCATTTTGGATAACCAATCAGCTTGATCAACATCCTCATCAGTATTTAGGAGTGTCACGTCCTCATTACTTTTGATTCCATGTCTACTGCAAGTTGTTGACGACAAACCCTACACCTGACAAGTTTAGTGACTTTGATGTGCATGTCATACTCTATTACCTTCATGATCCATCCAAAGATGCTTTTGTTCATTTCTTTGTTCGGCAAAAATTCCTTAACACTGGATTAGAAACCATCGATGAATCTTATTGTTGGACAACATGTGCTTGAATTTCTTCAAATCTCGAATAACCACAAAGACTTGCTTTTCAATGAATGAGTATTTGAACTCGTAGTCTTTGAGGGATCGATCAAGAAAGCGATTTGTTTCTCCATCGGGTTGTTGTTTTGTTGGGTGAGGATCCTGAAATTCTCTCTTGACCTGCAAAAGCATAAAGGATAAAATCTTTGTCAAACACGGGGTTCAAAAGTGTGGGAGCTTGAGAAATGGCTGTTTTGATAGCTTCAAAGCTTTCTCATCCTTCCTTTGTCCACGATAATGGCATGTTTTTCTTTAGCATGGTCAGCCGCAGTGGTTTAGCCAATGTCGCGAATTGAGGGATGAATCTCCACACGAAAATTATGGTTCCCGAAAACTCGGAGGCCCTTCTTGTGACTTGGGAGAGATAGGGACATAATTGAATGAATCTGGCTAGATCGATTGATATTCCTTCTCGCTGAAACCACATGCCCCAACAATTTTCCCTCGTGCACCTGTAAAATACATTTCTTGGGGTTAAGTGAAACCCCAAATTCCCTACACCTTTGGAAAACTTTCCTTAGATGCGTGATGTGATCTTCTGCATGCTTAGAGTATACAGTTATATCATCAAGGTAAACTAAAATAATATCGTTGATTAGTCCCTTAAATGCCATGTCCATGGCTCTTTGGAAAGTAGCCCCGGCATTGGACAATCCGAATGGCATTTTATTGTAGGCATATGTGCCCCACTTGGTAGTGAAAGCCATTTTGAATTGGTCAAATTCTTGGACTAGGATTTGATTGTAACCTGAATATCCATTGAGTAAAGAAAATATTTGAGCTCCTGCCACCATTTGAAGGATCTACTCCATCGATGGAAGAGGATAATGGTCTTTTAATGATGCACGATTCAAATCCTTGAAATCTATGCATAACCGGATCTCTCCGTTCTTCTTCCTCACGGGCACCAAATTGGCTACCCATGAGGAATGCTTGATGGGAAAAATTATACAGGCCTCAATGAGCTTGGTTAGCTCCTTTCTCATTAGTGGCTCAATTTTGGGATTAATTGGTCTCTGTTTCTAATGAACTGGCTTAGCATTAGGATCAGTTCGATGGTATGTTGTGCTAGACCTAGATCAAAACCACGCAGATCTTTATAGCTCCATGCAAAGATGTCATGATACTCTTGAAAAAGTTTGATGAAAGCTTCTTTCTCTTCAGAAGTACACACTTTTCCGATCTTAAGAAATTTTTCATTTGATACTTCAACTTCCTCAAAATATTCTTCTCTGACCACCATGTTAGGGCTTTGTCTTGTGGCTTGGTCATCTGAATTGAAAATGGATTCCAAAGTGACTAAACCTTTTGGTAACTTGTTGCTTTTCAATTGAATAATTTTCTCACCATATGACTCCTGCAACTTATCTTGATTCTTTGTAGAAAACTCGCCTCTTCTTGTAGGAAGAGGACAATTTGTTTGTCACTATCAAACACTTGCCAACTACTCACATTATCAGGGACTGCTGGTCAAACCACCATTTTAACAAATTGCTGCCCTTCTTTCATGATATCAACTGGTATGTTGTATTGTGAACCAATTGTAGCAAGCCTATCTGCATCTTGATTTTGATCTCTAGGGATTGCATGGATTCCAAAAGCTTCGAAATATTCAATCAGGTCCCAGACTCGATTCTTATATGATCTTAAAAGATCATTTTTGATGCACTACGTCATCGAAACTTGATGAAAAACTAACTCACTATCTCCAAAAATAGTTAGGGCCTTGATTCCCTTCCTTTGGGCTAGCTAAATTCCTTGCACAAGAGCCTCGTATTCAGAAACATTGTTAGTGCAATTGATTTGCAACCGGAAAGATGAGAAGTACTTATCTCCCCTCCGGAGAAATTAACATAACACCAAGATCAAATCCATTCTTACTTCTTGAGCCATCGAAGAACAATTGCCACAATCCTCTAGAATCACTTGGTGTTTTGACAAGTTGTATGATTATATCTTCTTCATGGATACAAGAGGTACCTAATCCTGTTTCTTCCAAAACCAGCAAACCAACTTCTTCTTCTACGCTAATACATCAGCGTAGGGATCGTGATCGATGATCTCTACTTACTTCATCCAGCAAAGTATCAGGAACTTCTTCAACAAGGGTGGTTGGTTCATGATCGGCATCTTCCTCTTCGGGATCGCCAATGGTGTAATTTCCATTTATGGGACTAGTAGTGTAGGGTTCTACATGATTATGGCAGATTGGTTCTACCCTTATAGTTACTTTGGTTCCGTATTGAGTCCTGAGAATCATATGCGACCAATCAACTGATAGGTAACCGCCCATCTTGGCAGTGAAATCCCATGATAGGCAGATGGCAAAGAGAGGAGGGAGATCGATGACCGATATGTCTTGGGTGAATGACAAACTTGGGCATGCATGAATGGTAAGTTGAAGTCCTTTGATAACCCCAATAGTCTTAACAGCTATGCCATCTAGCTGAACAACCCCTCTTGTAACTGGTGCATATTGTATGCCTAGTACATCTGCAATTTGTTTCGGCATGACAGAGCTACTGGCACCAGAATCGATCATGCAATTATGTACCAGGTGGTCGCCAATGATCAGGGAAATGTAGAATGGCGGTGGTTTGTTTGCCATAGGAATGATTTTCCCTTCCGGTTGACACAAATTTGTAGCATTTGTCACTCCATGGCTTGGTGATCCGCTGGTTGTACTAAAACTGTTCAGAGCTTCTCGCAACAGGTTTCTTTGGGAAGGGATCGAGAGTGCGTCCCACATGGTAACACTCAGATTGGTTTTCTTCATTTGTTCTACTATGCTGAAGGGAATTTCTCCAACTTTGATGACACTTTTTTGGGCATTGGGGTCCTCCTTTGGAAAATGTTTGTTGGGTACCGTGATGCCTGGAGAACCATCTTTCCCTGCGGTGTGGCTAGCTGGTGTTTCTGGTGATTTCTTTCCCACATTTTTATCAACTGCCATTTGTAACCCAGGTTGAGAAGTGGACGCTAGATCAGCTTCGAGAGGTTGAGGCTCCATTGCTCTTTTCTTGGAACGAGTGTTTGCTGCCACTGATGAAGAATCTATATTCAATCCGCAAAAATCTTCTACTTGCCAGTTTAGCAAAGCGGATTCTTCAGGTGCCTGCGGTTGATCTGCTGCTTCTTGTGTAGATGAATTGTTTGTTAACTCTGAAGGGGCAGATACACTTTGAACCATAAGGGCCTGGCTAAGAACCCCATTGGGACAAAGATTTTGATTGTGAGGTTGAGAGCAAGGATAACACCATTCGTAGTCTTGAACCAGATTATTTTGAACAGGTACTATAGCTCTAGATGAGCTAGCTGCAAGAGGGTTCTGAAAGTTCAAGGGCCTGACATTTGCAACTTGACTTGTAGTTTGATTTTGAGGCTGATTGTTCCCTTGAAAAGGAGAACGGTTAGCTTGATACTGCTGATTTTGTGGCTGATACAGATGATTGTATTGAAACTGTTGCCTTTTGAGTGCAACGAGCTCATTTCCAAAATTTTGCAGTAGTGACTTGACTTCAAATAGGTCATTTGAAGAGGCAGGGGGAGATTGATATGGTTTCTTGGAGTCTACTGGAATAGGAGCAATGATAGGCTGATGATTCGTAAGATCTGGAGAAAAGGGCATTGGTGGTCGTGGAGCTATCTTTCCAGCCTGAATCAAAGAATTCTCTACACTTATGGCAACTTCGTAAGCATCAGGAAGTGTAGTCCCTCCCATGGACTGGATCATAACTACTACATCGCTATTCAAGGCTCACAAATAGTACAAGAATGCATTATGTGCAGAAGGCTTTACGAGCGCCAGGAATCCTATTCCAAGTCCTATGGAATCGGAAGTTGAAATCACTCATGTATTCTTGGGAAGCTCTCTTTATGGTAGTAAGTTGTTCCAAAAGTGATAGGTGATCACTTTTGTCTTCAAATTGTTTACATAGCTTTTCTCCCAACTCGTCCCAAGTGGTTATAGTGCCAACACCTAACCCACGAAACCATTGAAGTGCTTTTCCCTTGAAAGAGGTAGCAAGAAGTCTAACTGCAACGTTGTCTTCGGTGATATTATGTACTACATGATGCTGGCTACATCAAAGATATGCTCCACTGGAGTAACGTGAGTTTCCCCCATGTAGAAGGGTAAAATTTTGAGTGCCGCAATGTATCGGATCACGTTGAGCCAACATACGAGGATTGCTTACATTGAAAGGGGGAAAAACTTGGTTCCTCGCCATAGCAACGAAAGGTTGATTGTTCCTAGGTGGAGGAAACCTTCCGTAAGGAGGAGTTGAATGACCCCTACTAGGTAAATCTGCAACTGGGGATGTGGAAATGCCTCTTCTTCTTCTCTTTAGAGGAGACAAGGAAAGTTCGATATGCTGATACTTTCCTTTCTTTGAAGAAGCTCTTGTCTGAATTCTTCACATAAGTTACTGCACTGAGATTTGGAATCCAGAGATATAGAGTCGCCAGGTACTTTGACTTGTGTAAGTGAGAAGAGAAGTACCAACTCTGTCCCACCGGTGTGCCAAAAACTGTTGTCGCCAAATCACTACACCCTCCGAATGGCCAGGATGTGAATAGGATGTTCGGTGTGATTGGGACACATGGGATCACCTCTCAATTTGTGGGACTTGGGCTCGAGGTGAACCTCCAAAGAAGGCCGGCTTCCTCTTCCTAAACTAAGTGTTGTACTACTCCTAGTGTAACAAAAATGATTATCTAGTCCTATGCTAACATTTTCATGGGGTTTTAGGGAAAGAGATTTCTGAGTAAATGAAACTATACTAGGGATGGTGATGCACCAAATAAAGGGTGTCTTGGACTCATGAAGGGTTAATTTGAAGAGGGTGTGTGCACCACAGTCAACTTCACCTACCGCAACTTAGAGAGGGTACATGATAACAAAACTAAGAGACACGCGTTCCCTTTCTTAAACTTTATCATACCGAAAAATACACCAGTTTCCTAGTGAAGAAGGATGAACTCAAGAAGGGTGAACAGACACCACAACTCAACTGCATGCAATACTTCACCACTTGATAAGCACAGAACTCCAAGAACCTACAATAGAAACTTAAAATTGCACAATGTACCTGCAAGTACGAGAAAGGCACAAAGAAGTAGAAAAGGATGAAAGGACCGAGATTAGTTACAAACACACACTTTTATTTCTTCAATAACATGCACAATGCATCATACATTCAAAAGAGGCAATAGTTGCCATTACAGTCTTGAGAAGGAGGCTTGAAATTTCTCTCAACACACAAGAACAACTTGCAGAAGAGAGAGGATTCTTGAAAAGTATACACTCACCCGAGATATCTAATCTGTCAACTTATGTTCGAATGTTGGAACCCTTTGAAATGAGCTTCCAACTTACATTTATAGAAGAATATGTGAGAAAGAAGAGGAAATGTCATAATTACATTCCTAAATTGAAGGCCCATGATGTATTTATTGCAGTTAGTTGAACCACCTGAGAAGGTTCCATCATGGGTCATTAATTTCCTGATGACCTAGTCTTCTCAATTAATTAAAAGAATATTTAAATAATAATAATAAATATTATTATTAAAATATTTAAATAAAAATATTAATTTAATTAACATAATGTTGGGACCCCCTGTTGACCCATTTGACTTGAAGAGGAGGGGGGTCCATGTGAATAGAGTCTGCACATAGCCAAACTCGATGAGCTTCGAATCCTCTAACTCGGTGTTGCACTCGATTTTTGACCCCGCACTAACTCTTTCCTTGCCTTGGTAATCAGGCTCTTTTGCATTGAGTCCTTCGAATGACGAGCTATCAAACTCAATTCTTATCATTTTCCTCTGGTTAACTCGAGGCCATTTATGCATTCCACGTTCAAACTTCATGAAACATCACCACGAGCTCCTCGCGAAGTCACCAAGCTCTTCATCCAAAGAAACGATCTTACCTTTCCGGGCTCAAACTCTCTTGAATACCGAGCTTAACCCAACATTTCTTCCAAATGATGAGAAAATGCCATTACCAATAAAGACCTAATGCTGCCATGATGATGACCCAGGTTCATGCCCATAACATGTCGATAGACACCCTTAAGACTGATTCTTGGACAAAGAGCCCTTCGGTATTTTGGCAGTGCACTCTGCAATCTAGGCTCCAACCAACAATTATGCCACTATTGGGATCTTAGTATGGAATGGGTAGCTATGAGCTACACAATATACTCATTTTTCCAGAAACTAAAAAGATCCTTAAAAAAAAATACATTGAACAACTCGGGAAACCAGGAGAACCTTGGAAAAATGTACAGGTATCAACGATATGAATTCTTCCTTAGTCGTGGATCAAAGCTAATAGAAATAAAGCTAGATAAAATTAGCTTTAACTACAGTATAATCGTCCATTGTAAAAAACAAGTTTCTCTGAACCAGTAAGAAGAATAATTTTTATTGTATGATTGGATGTACATAATGGAAGGGTATAAATATTGCCTATTGCCATCGAGTTTCTCAAAGAGACCATTTACAAGTATTAAGGATGTAGCATACAAAATGGCCAACTAGGTATTTCAGAGTTGACCTTCACATTCAATTCATTTCAAGGAGAAAAAATGCTGAGCAATATGAATCGTTTCATTCTACACCGTTTTAAACCTTCATCTCCTAATTCAGGCAAATTTTATGAAGCCTTGAATAGCATGACTCCAATCCATCATACACGGTAGTGAATATTTGTTTCTGCAAACTGCCATTTGATATGAATGCAGGATAACAACATAGTTGGTCAACCTGCTTGCTGGAAGCACTCAAAAAAATCTTCTAATGTACCGCAACATGCCTGCTGCCTATTGCGTGGGAGTTTGTCTCGTGACCACCGAACCATCAGAGCCTAAACGTCTGTAGACTCATTTGCTTCATGGCTCCTTGATGTATGTTCATACCCTGTTCCAAAGCTCTTATTGTGGCACAGGCTAGAAGTATGCTGGCAAAGGCGAACTGATCAGGTCGGACATCTGTTTGTTGCATTCGGTGAAACAGTATCAACGCTTCGTGAGGAAACCCGTGTCTTCTGTAAGCTGTAATTATGGTATTCCATGAGAAGGTGTCTCTTTCTTGTGAAAGCATATTCCTGGAAATGCAGGTCTACAATAGTTGAAGATATGTAGATAGGTTTACAGGGATGTTATGCGTGGTAAGCAGAATGTGTGGAGCCTCCTTCACCTATCTCCGTGTCATACTCGATTTTGGCCAGGCTAGACCACCACGTCCAATCCTATTAAACACTTCAACTGTCTCATTCCCACGTTCCCGAATTACCTTCCGAGTGACTCGCACAAAGACTCGGATCCTGTTTAAACGGCCCATGTGGAAGTATCATGTTGGATAGCCATCGTAATTTTTCCACTTGGCAATCTGATCCAATTTTTCCAACTCACGGAAGTCTGATCATGGCTTACCACGGTTATATTTCCACTTGGCAATCTGATCCAATTTTTCCAACGTGGAGTGAACAGCCTCAGCGCGGGATTAACAGCTTGGCCCGCCATCATCAAATTTCCACTTCTTGACTTGGTCATACCAGCTCCAAATCCCCCGCGTGGAATTTCTTCTTTGGCTTGCCATCCACGAAAACCCACTTGGCATTGCTCGCCTTATTTCCCACATCTGGGATTGGAGTGTGGGGTTTTATTATCATTTGGCCAGATTTCATTTTGGACAGATGGCCACCGATTTCCACTTTTCCGCTCAGCGTGAGGAGACATCATTTTCTTGGTGCAAACATTTCAGCTGTAGCTTGTAAGGTGTGATAATTCCGATAGAATCCTTTATGCTCGCCAACTTAGTGACTCGTTGAAGATGCTCATATAATTGCAAAGAAAATTATGCTCCATGAATATTCTGATATGAAACAGTTCCACCTCTATGAGATCCACTTCCATGAGTTACATCATAAAACAAGTAAGATCTCGATAGAGAATCTTTGTAATAAATTTCCTCAGGTCTCCTGGTAACACTCTCACTGTCACTTAATCGATTTTCATAAAAATATATTTGAAGGAAAATCCCGAATTCGAGGATGCATTCGATGCTGAATAGATAAAAACGTAGTTGGATGACCTGCTTGTTGGAAGTGCTCAAAAGAACTCTTACTATACCGCAACATGCTTGCTGCCTGTGCACCGAATGCTCGGCCGAGGAAGGTCTGAACAACGTCAGCAAAAATATATATACTGTATTCACTTATACCCTGGCCCGGCATTCTTGTTACCACCTCACGTCGATCTCTACCGAGATCCTTATAGAGTTTCCTTCATTCGTCAATTTTCAACGAGCTATATTTTGCATTAACAAGACCTCATCGAGCTCTTACAACTGAGAGTCTCTACCGAGATGATTTCCGAGATGACTATCAATTTGACACCAGATTCTTTATCAACTCGACCCTGAACTCTTCACTGAGTTGAGATCAACTGGGTGCCTTTCGATGCTAGGTGATCTCTTCATATGCAATTTAGGAATTATTTTTAATTATTGCATCTCGTTAATAACCGAAGGTGGGTTCCTGGGATTATTATTTCATTTTGAACGTGATAGGACCCCATTGTCCAATCTTGCCATGTGTGCAAAATTGGATAACACCTTATCTACATACACTCAATCCTTATGCGCCTTTACTACTCATCAACCCAACATTACCCCATACTTTCTTCATTACCACCCCTAGTAATGGGTAAGAATAACTTATGTCTCCATGAAAAAGAATAAGGGATGAAATAATAAGCTGTGGAAAAGAATTAAAGAGAACTTGGGCCCCCTATACTTCTATATACATAATCAACTCTAGATATTCTTCTTTGATATCTACTTATAACCCATTCCAATCACTCAATGCTTGATTGGTTTTATCTCGGGATGTCGAAAATGAAGGAGTGAAGGACGAAGCACGGAAGGAGTTCATGTGCATCGAATAGTTTCACTTCACCAAAGTGTAGGAGTTGTGAGATTAAAGAAAGCAAGCTTTGTAAAGCAATGTGCATGCATATGAGAGCTCAAGATTCAAAAATGGAGTAGAATGGAATTGCTTGTCTTAGCTTGGCTTGGCTTATCATAGTTCAAAGGAGGTGAGTACAAATAGGGGAGTGAATTTGTAACTCCCATGTAAGAGAATATTCCTCCATAATGGAGAAGAGGAGTTACTTTCCCAAATGAGAATGTAACTCCCATGACACACACTTACACATATGACATATTTCATAAGGAAATTTGTCATAACTAATATGAAACCTAGATCCATGTCTACCTAAGTGAGATGACTCACCCAATGAGGTGGAATAACACTAAATAAGTGAAAAAAATACCACCTACACCAACACCCCCATTCATCGTAGCTTAGGATGAGGTGGCAAGTCAAAAATGAGAAATGGGTCCTAACACAAAGTTGGATGAGGTACCCATGTACAAGAAACTCTCAAAATTGGAGTAAAAGGAGAAAACCCGGTGGGAAAAATTCCCCAAAAGAGAGACAAGTCCACTCTCTAATGTAAGAAAGATGCCAAAGATGGGTCCCACCACGCACGAGCCTGTAAAGGTACCCATGTACAAAGATTCAATCTCTCGGAAAGAAGAAGAAGAGAGAAGAAGAGGGAGACAAGAGAAGGAAGAAGATTCCATGGACAGATCTAAACTCTACATCTCTAGGAGGTCTCCCAAAAGAATGTCAATGATGAGATCCTCTACCTCTAGATGAAGAAGATCCAACCACTCTAAACTATGTGCCTACCCTTAGAAAGGACAAACATGACATGCTGGAAGTCTTCCCACTCCACGAAGCAAATCGAAGGTAGTAGCATGAAGAAATATGAGTACTGGTCCACGAAGGTGTGGCATAGGTCTAACAAGTGAATGTGAAGGAACCAAAGGTAATGTCACGAGTGTAGAAATGTCGAGTGTGAAGAGTGAACACCCACGAGAAAATATGTCCAAGTGATGTGAAGGTATGGCTGAACCCCCACAAAAGAAAAGGGATTCACAAACAAGGGTCGATAAATGAAGGTCTCGGAAAAGCTGGAAGTGGTAAGAGTCCCGTAAGGGGCACTACCAACAACGTAGATTATGAAATCCTCTCGAAATACCGTAGATGGTTGAGGAACTTATAGTACATCACAAGTTTACTTTACGAAAAGATGACTAAGGTCAAGTAAATACTCCTCCCAATGAGGGGGCTCATCAAACAGAAGAGCAATGTTAGATAGGTATGATTCATCCAATAAAGATAGAGGAGTGAAAGGGGCCTCAAACACTTAAGGTGGAAAAGAGGTATGTGTGATGACCATGTATGAGACCTGTATAGAGACTTCTCAATATCCGATGAGATGTGGGATGTGTCAACACTCTCTAGAATAGTGAGAGAAGGATGAGAAGAGTCCTCTACCTTACTCTCAATATAAGAACTTGGTTCACAATCCTTGTCGTCGAAGTAGAACCAAGTGAGTTTGTGTCGATGGAACTGTCATCACACGAAGAAAAGGAGGAGACAACCTGAATCGAGTAAGTAGTAACAACAATGGTGGTAGTATGTGAAGGGTCTCCATAGAGGGACTGAAGAATGCTCTAGACATGGTGGGGAGGATCTAAGTCTGCCACGAAACCGAGAGAGATATGGAGACATGCATCATCAAGTGACCAAAAACATGGTTGTAAGTGTCAAAGAATTCATCCAGGATGACGATGATTAGTGGAGTGCAGGAAGCGGCCCAAGTAAGTGATGACATGTGTGTCCAGTGCTCCCGTGAGTTTCATGACATGGACTAACTACCTCTCGTAGATCCTAACTATGGTGATTGTAGTGAAGACTAACACCTATGGGTTTTGGTCTAATGGTAATTATGGTCCAACAAATGGTATTAGAGTGACAGTCTCAAGTTTGAAACTCACTTAGGTAACGCTGAGGGGGAGATTGTTGGCATGTGTGTCCAATGCTCCTTGTGAGTTTCGTGACATGGAATAACTACCTCTCGTAGATCCTAACTCTGGTGATTGTAGCAGAGACTAACACCTATGGGTTTTGTCTAATGAAAATTGTGGTCCAACAAGAAGAAGGGTGAAATACCCTCATGAGAAAAGTAACATTCCATGAAAGCATGCCAACTCGAATAGTTCTCTCTCCCACTAAGAAGTGGCAGAGGTTGTAAAGTGATCCTATGATTCTCAAGTCTAGAAAGAGAACCCTCTATGATGCGTAATTTAGAAGTGCAAGGTGCACAAAAGCAAGACATCGAATCGGCCGATAATGCGTCTCCGCATGTAAAACCCAAGAATACTAGTGATCCCCTAGAATGTGGCACTTTATAAAGTATTGCATTTACAAAATTGACAATTTCATCACATAATGTGTGAAAAATCATGCAAATTTGACTAAAGAAGCGCTCAAAACCGAGCAACGAGTCAAAAGTTATAGCAAGAAAACGATTCCTGCAACTGATGGAAAATGCCAATAAGCCCTACAAATGGATTTAAAAAGTTCTGAAATGGGTGCAAAGGGTTTCATGTGGGTACTCATTGGAAATGGCATCAAATTTTAGGTAGGGTTTATTTTTCTTATGAGGGGAGATTAGCCTCCTGCCAACCTTGGACCTCACCCTCCATCTTTGACACACAAATGAAGGACATAATTACAAGCAAATAGAGCCCAAAATATTACAATGCCAAAATAAATGTTTTTCCTCAAAACATTAAAAATGAGGGATTGTTTTAACCTCCAAACAATGTCTAAAAGGGAAGGGCCCAGGTGAGGTGTCAAGCCATGGATGCACCGTAGAAGCACCAAGTTGGCACGGTCAGAAGTCAGTGAATTTTGTGCTGGTGAGTCAGTCGGTACTAAGACCAAGTTGAATGGCACACAGATTGCATAAAAGGCCGAGAAGACTAGAAATAGCCACGTTAGAGCTGGTGGACATGAGCCAGATGGTTCAGAGTTACGAGATAATGACTGGTAATGGTGGATGCTGATTTAACAGTCGATGAGTGTGAAGTGCCTATGGAAGATAACCAACGGGAGAGCTGATGTAATGGCTCATGGTGGAAAATAATGGCCAAGCGGGGCACGACAAGAGACAAGAGCCTTAAGTAAAACACGGTGGCGAGAAGAAGGCACAGGTCTGTGGAGTTCAAGTTATTCCCAAAGCACCAACAAGAGATCGAGCTTTGAAGACCAAGGTAGCGAGACAATGCAACGAGCCTGTAGGTTTCAAACGTGAACCAAGATTTCAAACAGTCCACGAACCCACACGTTCACACCATGAGCTTGGTCTAGATAGTCGAGATGAGTCACTCCAATGAATAGCATGAACAAGAAACACGGAAGGGGCTTAGCCAAGCAAACCGCAGAGACCCGAGCAAGAGTTACACCGAGTTGAAGACCAAACATGAGCACAGAAATGATCAGTGCATGACCCAAGGTGTAGAATGACCCACACAACAAATGGTTGAGTTGTTGTAGAGGTGGTTTAATAACCCGAGTCGGTGAGCTGAAAAGGGAATGCAATCGAGATGTTATGAAGACAATACTACGAGCTACATTCCAGCTCAGTTCTAGGACCCAACACAACACTTCTCAAATACCAAGAAATGACACTTCTTTTATCCTACAGAGCTGAATCTAAACACAACCTAAACCATAACCAGAAAGTAATACAGAAATAACCCACAAAAAAACCACTAGAATCTCGAAAATATGCAAGTAGAGCACATGCAAAAGAAAGAGAGCTTACACAAGAAACTACACGGTGGAGCAATAATGGTGAGCAATGCAATTCTGATCCCCTTGCTCTGATACCATGAAGGAGTGAAGGATGAATACCTAGAATAAATTCACGTGCATTGAATAGTTACACTTCACCAAAGTGTAGGAGTTGTGAGATTAAAGAAAGCAAGCTTTGTAAAGAAATGTGTATGCATATGAGAGCTCAAGATTAAAAAATGGAGTAGAATGGAATTGGTTGGCTTAGCTGGCTTATCATAGATCAAAGGAGGTAAGTACAAATAAGGAGTGAATGTGTAACTCCCATGTAAGAGAATATTCCTCCATAATGGAGAAGAGGAGTTACTTTCCCAAATGAGAATGTAACTCCTATGATGCACACTTACACATATGAGATATTTCATAAGGTAATCTATCATAACTAAGATGAAATCTAGATCCATGTCTACCTAAGTGAGATGACTCACCCGGTGAGGTGGAATATCACAAAATAAGTGAAGAAAAATACCACCTACACCAACAGAAAACATCCCATCCATCTCATCTAAGGTCATGTTATCACCTTCATTATGAAACACCCTAAGAACATTGGCCATGTTTGAGACCATCCCTTCCATCACATCCATCTTCCACATGATGAGTTTTCCAATCTCCTTTATTCTTTCCTTATGAGGGATGTGGGCTATTGCAAGCGAATTGCGCTTTTCTTCTACCAATGTGAGCCTTTCTCCACACCTAATTGCTTCACTCTTTTTACGCCTTAAGTAACTCATCCTCTTCTATCATAGTCCTTGTCTTTATTATTACGTTAGGCATTGCACATATTCAAGGTGAAATATGCCTTTTCAGTTCATCCTTCAAGGTCTATAGTATAGATTCATAACTTGTAATTTTTCACGCAATATTTTTCTTGGCATTCTCTACCTATGGTATAACCTCCTTTGGTTTTAGCATGTGCACCGGACCTTCTTCCATCACCATCTGAACAAGGGTTTGTAAATAGTGCATCATAGATGGTAAATTTTGTAGCACTTTCTCTTCCAAGTGTGGTCTTACATGTTATCCAAAATTCACCCCCTGGGGTAATTTTGATAACATGCATCTGAGGTTCATCATACCAAGCTTAGAGGCCAGAAAAAATGAAGAAAATCAGCTAAGTCTTGTCCTGGCGATTCGGGACAGTTGGGACGTCGGGGTGTGAACGGCCGAAAAGCCTCCAGGCGGTCCACACAGCAATTGGGACATCCGGGATGTCGAGGCGTGTGGGACGTGAAAAGGCGAACCGTCCAGAAAGAGGGAAAAATGTCTAAGTCTTCGTTTCGCACAGATTGGGACATTCGGGACAAAAAGTACGCGGAGGACGCGGATCGGTCGGCTTTTAGCGCAAGTCGGCCCATTTCGGGTGGTTCGAAAATTTTGTCCAGGAAGTCCGAGATAGTTAGGACAAGAGTACGTGGATTTTAAACCAGCCGGTTCGGCTGAAACAGAGGACTTTCGTTTGGGACATCCGGGCCAAAAGTACGCGCGGGACGCGAAAAGCCGAAGGAGGCGAGAACGAATGGGATCTTGCCACGTGTCTTCACGTCAAAGAGGGACAAGGAAGCCCGGATCGGGAAATTTAGAGATATTTTTCATAGACGATTCGGGACATCTCGGGCCAAAGGTACGCGAAGGATGCGGGAGCCGAAGGAGCCGCCAACAAATTAGAACGTGCCACGTGTCAAAATTTTGAAAAGTTGTTAAGAATGCCCCTCAGGCCCGAACCAATAAAATAGTGCCACGTGTCCAAGTTTAAGGGCCCAAAAGGAACTTTCAGAGAGGATGAACCCGTAGATGAATGAGCTCGACACATGTCATCCAAGTGGTAATCGTGGGAAAAATTCAAATATTTTCCCGCCAACCCGCTTTATCCTGTTTTTGCCCTAAATCTTGAGATCGCCATATCCTTCGATCCGAGCTCGGATTTTCACGTTCTTTATATCAATGGAAAGATTTGGTGAAATTCTCTGCATGATTTTAGGGTCAATATTTCATTTTGGTTCAGTTTGGAGTGAGAAAATTTAGAAACACCTCATGCACGTAATAATAGATATAAGTGACGTTTCAACAACCACTTTAATAACACAGACGACGGGTTAGCGCGTTTCGCTAGCATCCACCGTTTTGCTAGGATTCACCTTCGCCATAATGGGATGAGTTAAATACAACCTAGAAGTGGTTGGGGTAGATCTGGATTTCCTCTCTCTTCCCTCTCTCATTCTTCCTATATATTGTAAGGAGGGGCTTCTTTGAAAGGTCGAACATTCTTGTTTTGCTCCTCCCTTCTTCTCTTTTATCAGGAATTTGTGGAGTTCAAACCTCCCATTTGAAGGCCGTAATGCGACTCTACCTCTTGGAATTTTTTAGTGTATTGTATCAATCTTTGGAGCAAGTAATGCATGTTTATGGATGATTCTCAACCCTCTCTGTGTTCATTTACATCCTCCTGGTCTTTCACCGCAAGTTTTGTTATACTGTGCATGATCTTGCACCACATTTGAATGGTCTCGTGTTTATTGGCAAGATAGGTGTTCTTCATTCCTCGGTGCATCACCTCTCGTTAAGCTTAGGTTTATTTTTATGCATCTTCTTACCCTGTCTCCTTGGCGCAGATTAGATTAGAGTTTGAGTAAACCTTACGTATTTTTCGTGTGCATCCGAACAGAGGAATAGGAACCAACCTTCTCTGGAGATTCCTTTCTCATTTTTGCAAGTCCCACACTTAGAGAAAGGATTCCATGTTATGCAATCACATTGGATGCTAGTATGATCAAAATAGAAATCGATCAACATCCAGGGGTCTTGTGATTTTGCACTAATAGTTTTTTGGCACGCCCGGTGGGACACTAGAGGTCTCATTTTTATTTCAGCGAAGTTGATGTGCATCTACTACAATTTTCTTGCTTGAAAAAGAGCTATTATTTGCATATCTGGTGATTCCAAGGGGAAGAATCAACTGGTTTCAGCAGTGTAGGCTTGAAAACTCATGAGAAGAGTCACCATAAGGTCAAGAGTTGGAGAAGAAGAAGTGCTGTTTGAATACCTACAATTATCTCCAAGAAGAAGGCAAAGAGGAAGAAGGATTCAAAGGTCTCCATCTCCACCAAACAAAACTCTCTCAACTCCTCCACCTAATAGGCCTTTCATTCAGTCAACAAGGGTTTTAAGACCAATTAGAATGGCACAAAACAACCCCTATGTCAACTTCACAGGAAGCAGCCCACTTGCCCTCAATGCACAACATCCAATTCCTATTACAGCCTTGAAGAACATTCCCTACTTCACTGGAGAAAATCAGACTACTCCAGGTGATCATGTTAAAGATATTGCTAACCTTTGTGCAATCCATGAAATCAATGAGATGCAAGTGGCTGTCAAGTTACTAACATCTTCATTCAAGGGTAAAGCATTGCAATGGTTTAGGAGCCTTGGAGCTGGTTCTATCACAAATTGGAATCAGCTGTGTATAGCACTTCATGAGTAATTTGGAGAAAAGGGAGACAACTTGTCTCTTTTGGAGCAAGTGACAACCATCAAGAGAGCTCATGAAGCAGTGACCGATTTCAACTTTAGATTTCAAAAGACTTGGGAGAGAATTCCAGTGGCGGTCAGGGCCAACAAATGAAGGTGCTTTTCTCTACTATCTCAAAGCTCTAAATTCTTATATTTCCATGTTGATTCAGTCCATGGGAGGCATAACTATCCCTATGTCTTATAGAATTTCCATTAGGGCTGAAAATTGTTTGATCCAAGTTGGAAAACTTGCCCCTAGACCTCCCATGCCATTGTTTCCAAGTTTAGAGAGTCCAAACACCAATCAAGCACCTAATCGGCTCCTTCTCCCACTCCTAGAAATCGAGTTCAAATGAAGCTTCCACTTCATCTCCAAGTGCCCCAAATGAGCTTCAAGAAGTCATGAAGCAATTGCTGAAAACCTAGGCAATGAGCTGGTTACTCTCAAAAGGCAAGCAAGCCCAAGGTTTTAGACCTTCTTATCAACCCCAAGCTCAGCCTAAAAGGAAGCCATACCAACCACAAAGGCCACCTAATCCGGTTTGCAAATATGAATCAAACAAGGCCTCCGCCAATAGACCATTTCAGCCCTATAATCCAAGTGCCATATCTCGCCTCTAAGGAATTGGTGCCAACACAAAACAACATTGCCCAGGAGTACGATTGGTGTTTTCCATGCAATGAGCCTCATAATCAATCCATGTGCTTCAATGGTGCTTTGACTCAAGCATTAATGGTGACAACTACTAGTGTGGAGGGTGAGAGCAGTCAAGAAAACAGCCAACAACCAAAAACATTCTAACAGCAATCAGCCCCAAATGACACCACATTGGTAAATTGGCAAGCAGAGGATTTTTGTGGCATGAACAGAGCAGTTTATCAAGGTGTTGCAGCCAACAGAAGGTCAAAAAGGAGGAATTTGGGTGAAGAACAGCCATTAGCCCCAACCAATCCACAACCTTCCATGGCTCCACAAATGATTGGCAAGCAAAATCCAATTTCAAATGCACAAGGGCAGCCAAGAACAGCTCCTAGACCAACTCAAATACTAGTTATTGCTGCCCACGTGCAAGGAGTGAATGTACAAGCAAAGGGACAACAAAGGATACTTCATCCCCATTCAACATCATTGATCAGATGAAGAAGACAAATGTTAATATATCAATGTGGGAATCCCTATCTATCCCAGGCCAAAGAGATCTGCTACAAGCTGCCATGAAGGACTGGTCAACTTCAAATCAATAGGTCCAAAGGCAAGAGAAGGTACTTACAAATGCTGCCCAGCCTGAAGGAAATCATGGAGGACAGCAAGGTAAAATGTTGAAACCCCCTCCTTTCTATGTTTCATTGATCATTGGAAATCAGCTAGTGCACAATTGTATGATAGAACTCGGGGCAAGTAGCTCAAGTAATGCCTAAACAAATAGCTGATAAGCTAGGGCTCTAGTATGAAACAATATCCAAAGGGGTAGTGCATCTAGATGGGATAGCAAATTAGCAATAGTTGGAGTGATTAGAAACTTGAGTCTTACCTTGCATGCATGTCCAAATGTTTTTTTTTACAAGATGTATCGGTCATAGACCTTCCACCACTCTTTGCCCTTTGCTTGTCAAGGACTTCAGCCAAGATTGGAGGATATTTTTCGCGATTGGTCACACATGCTATTCAGAATAAGGTATGGAACTAATCCACAATCAGGTCATAACCTATTACAAACTTCCATATTGAGCCTTACACTCCAAGTCAGATTAATGCCAATTGCTTAGCATTTGATCAAGAAGATCACCCAAGCTCTGATGAAGCTGACACCAAGGTTGGAAGCATCCCAGATCTAACTCTTGATGAATGGGCAAACAAGATACATGCATTTTACCCTTATCAAGAAGTGGAAGAATCGAGCTAGGGTCTATTGCATAAGTGAAGAAAATCAGCCTATTCCTAGCATCACCAAGCCAAACCACAAAGATGACAATGAGGTATGGTAGCTGTTTTTGATGGATCAAGGAGTAGACAAGGTGCAGGAGGTGGAGCTATGCTTGTTTCACCTCAAGGAATAAAGTACTATTCAGCTTTTAGATTTTAGTTTACATGCTCCAATAACACTGCTGAATATGAAGCCTTAGTGCAAGGGATGCATTGGGCAATCAAGAAGAAAATAAAGAACTTGCAAGTATTTGGGGACAGTGAATTGATTGTAAATCAGGTTACAGGACAACATGCTGCCAAGAATGATCTACTCAAGTGCTACAAGAACAGGGTGTGGGACCTCATGGAATATTTTGAGGGTTTTGGCATCAAATCCATTCCTAGGAAAGAGAATCAAGCTGCTGACAGGCTTGCAGTAGTAGGGGCAGCCTTTGACATTGTGGAAAGCATTCAACAAGACAAGGTACAACCAAACATCCACGTGATTGTGAGGCCTTCAGTGCCGGATAACAATGTCAGTTGGTAAGTGTTTGAAAATGACTAGTAAATCATCCATTTCTTGCAAGAAGAAGCTGAGTTCTCAGCCAAGAATCAAGAAAAATTGGAACAGCAGTATGGTGACCAAGTGGTACAGCTAAGAACTAACAAGCTGCCCAAGGGACTTATCACTTTGGAGTCCATTTTTAACCCCAATGATCAATTTAGAAAGGAGAAAGCAAACATTCAGGTCAAGAGAGAGGACTCAGTATCCATCTTGGTAGAAGAGAACAAACCATTGCAAATTGGAAGGATGACAACTGAACAAGAAAGGTATGAGTTCATACATGCACAGTGTGACAAGAGTTCCGACGTGTTTCTTGGAGCTATGAAGACTTGAAAGGTTTCAATCCCAACTTAGCTCAAGATACTATCAAATTGGATCCAAATGCTAAGCCGTTGTCGGTAGAAACAAAGACCAGTCAATCCACACATGGAGCCTCTCATGAGGAAATAATTGGACAAGCTGATTGAGTCAAGAATCATATTCCCAATCAAGCATTCTAGTTGGGTTGCCAACTTAGTTCCAGTCAGAAAGAAAAGTGGGGAGATCAGATTGTGTGTTGACTTCGAGAGACTTGAATAGAGCTTCTCTCAAGGACCATTACCCACTCCCTTCCATGGAGAAAATCTTGCAAGTTGTGGCTGGCTCCATGAGGTTTTCACTACTTGATGGCTACTCAGGCTACAATCAGATTATGGTGAAGGAAGAAGACCAGTTCAAGACATCTTCACAACCAAATGGGGAACTTTTGCATACGGGAAAATGCCATTTGGGCTGTCAATGCTTAGTGCTACCTTCCAAAGGGCAATGGACATGGCATTTAAAGGTTTGATTAACAACGTCGTGCTGATTTACCTTGATGATATCACTGTTTTTCCAAAATGCAGCAAACCACCTCTCTCATTTGAGGCAAGTCTTCACGAGGTGCGGGGAGATTTGGAGTGTCTTTGAATCCTAAGAAGTGTATCTTTCTAGCACATGAAGGAAAGCTCCTTGGCCATATTGTCTCCAAAGAAGGATTAGATTGATCCGAGAGGGTTGAAGCCATAAGAGCACTACCATTGCCAAGCCACAAGAAAGCCCTTCAAAGTTTCTTGGGAAGGATAAACTTTGTTCGGAGGTTTGTCCCAGACTTTCAGCCCTTGTCAAGCCAATAACGCTGATGTTAAAAAAAAGAGCATGACATTTAAGTGGACATATGAAGGCAAGGAAAGTTTTGAGGCAATAAAAGAGGCTATATCTCAAGCTCCCACTCTCGTCAATCCAGACTTCTCCAAGGGTTTCATGTTATACGCCTTTGGTGGTGGAGACACAATTTTTGCAATCCTAGCACAACAAAACAAAGAAGGATTAGAAAAACCAGTTTTTTTCTTTAGTCAAGGCTTGGAGGAATACGAAACTAGGTACTCTTTCATTGAAAAGCATGTACTTGCAGTGATCAGGAGTTTAAAGAAATTCAAGCACCTAGTCTCAAACAACAAGATCCAATTATTGGTCTCCCATGCGGGAGTCAAGGACTTCCTTCTAAACAAGGATCTGAATGAGAAACGTGCAGGATGGATAACTCGTGTCATGGAATATGACATCGAGATTAAGGTCACCAAACTAGTACGTGGGAAGGGACTATGCAAACAACTAGCCTTGAGTCAGCAAGTTAAAGCAGGTAATGGAAAAGAGGCTGTCTTGGTACTACAGGGTGGTCAAGAACAAGAAAATGATGCTGCCCCCACTCCTTGCTGGACCCAAGGTATTATACACTTCCTAGGCACAGGCCTATGCCCTCCGGAGATGAACAAGACCCAAAGGAGACACTTCAGATTGTAGGCTGTCCCGTATGCCATTGTTGATGGAGTTTTGTTTAAGAAAGATGTGAATGGAGTGTTCTTTGAGATGCATTAGCACAAATCAGATTCAAAGGTTGTTGGAAGAGTTCCATGGTGGACCAGTGGCGGTCATTTTGCACCAAGTGTGACAGCTCTAAAAATCATGAAGGCTGGTTATTATTGGCCTAAAATATTCAAAGTGATTGCTATGCATGGATCAAGAGGTGTAAGAATTGTGCACTCTTCACGGGGGAAAAGAGAGACTTGCTTCCCTTCCATTACATCCAATCTTAGTTGACCAGTCATTCATGCAATGGGGTTTGGACTTCATTGAGTCATTAATCCCAATTCAAGCCAAGGGCACAAATGGATTTTGACAGCCACAGACTACTTCACCAGATGGATGAAGTAGTAGCACTCAAAGAGGCAAATGAGTCTAACATCTTAGACTTTTATGAGGGGATAACAACCAGATTTGGTGTACCTGCTACAATAATCTCTGATAATGCATTGGCATTCATTGGATCTAAGGTGACTGAGTGGGCTGTCAAGAATGGGATCTACCTAAGCACTTCATCAAACTATTACCCTCAAGGTAATGGCCAGGCCAAGTCTACAAACAAGAACTTGTTGAGGATCATTAGGAGGACTCTTGACAAGAATCAGAGGTCTTGGCATACCAAACTAAAATCAGCCTTGTGGGCTGATAGGATAACTCCCAAGAGATCCACAGGTAACTCTCCATTCAGGCTTGTCTATGGAAGAGAAGCAATCTTGCCCATGTCACTTGAGTTGCCAACATTGGAACTCATGAAGCAGTTGGAGTTGCTAGAGTTTGAGCCCATGGAGGTGAGGTATGCAGAGTTGATGGAGCTGTAAGAGATCAGAAATCAGGCATCCCAAGCAATGGAAAAGGATCAAGCTTTGATCAAGAAGACCTTTGATAGGAAGGCCAAGGATAGATCCTTCCGAGTTGGAGATCTAGTGTTGAAATGGGATGTGGATAGAGCAAACCGGGAAGGCATTCAAAATTTGATGCCATCTGGAGTGGCCCATACATGGTCACGAAGTGTAAGAACAACAATTCTTTCCAATTGGCCTCATTGGATGGTGAAGAATTGTAGATTCCAGTCAATGGAATCTATCTCAAGCGTTGCTTCTAGAGGGAAATTTACCACCTTGTAAATATTAGATTATATTTTCATTCCTCCAAGTGCTTGTGCACATTGTTTTGTTGTAGGTTAGTTTTGTTTTCCCTAAGTGCTTTGGCACAGCTTGCTATCCATGGAGATGTTTTACATCCTTGCTTCCATCGATGATATTCCATCTTCCTCCTTGCACATTCTAAGTCGGTTGAGGTTCTAAAAGATATATTTGATGACTCCATGCCCAATAGATCGCTTTCAGCAACCTGGTAACTTCATCAAGCAGTAGATGACCCCGCTGAGTCACCAAATTGTTATCCAAAATTCACCCCCCCAGAAGGTAATTTTGATAACATGCATCTGAGGTTCATCATACCAAGCTTGGAGGCCAGAAAAAATGAAGAAAATCGGCTAAGTCTTGTCCTAGGCAGTCCGGGATAGTTGGGACGTCGGGGCGCGAACCGGCCGAAAAGCCTCCAGGTGGTCCATGCAGCAATTGGGACATCTGGGCCATCGGGACGCGCGGGATGCAAAAAGGTGAACCGGCTGAAAGAGGGAAAAATGTCTAAGTCTTCGTTTCACACAGTTGGGACATTCAGGACAAAAGTACGCGGAGGATGCGGATCGGCCGGTTTGGTGCAAGTCAGCCCATTTCGGGCGGTTCAGAAAATTTTGTCCTAGGCAGTTTGGGACAGTTAGGACAAGAGTACACGGAGGACGCGAACCGGCCGGTTTGGCGAAAGCAATGGAATTTCATTTGGGACATCCAGGCAAAAGTACGCGTGGGACGCGAAAACCTGAAGGAGCCGAGAGCGAATGGGATCTTGCCACGTGTCTTCACGTCAAAGAGGGACAAGGAAGCCCGAATCGGGTGGTTCGAGAGATATTTGTCCTAGATAGTTTGGGACATCTGGGCCAAAGGTACGTGAAGGACGCGGGGAGCCGAAGGAGCCGCCAATGAATCAGAACGTGCCACGTGTCAAAATTTTGAAAAGTTGCTAAGAACACCCCTCAGACCCGAACCAATAAAATAGTGCCACGTGTCCAAGTTTAAGGGCCTAAAAGGAAATTTCAGAGGATGAACCCGTAGATGAATCAGAGCCCAACAAGTGTCATCCAAGTGGCAGTACGCGGGAAAAATTCAAATATTTTCCCGCCGACCCGTTTTTGTCTGTTTTTGCCCTAAATCTTCAGATCACCATATCTTTCGATCCAGAGCTAGGATTTTCACATTCTTTATATCAATGGAAAGCCGGTGAAATTCTCTACACGATTATAGGGTCAATATTGCATTTTGGTTCATTTTGGAGTGAGAAAATTGAGAAATGCCTCTGGCACGTAATAATAGATAGAAGTGACGTTTCAACAACTAGCTTTAATACAACAATGCATGGTTCTTCGTTTTCGCTAGACACCCACCGTTTTGCTAGGATTCACCGCTCCCGCCATAATGGGATGAGTTAAATACAACCTAGAAGTGGTTGGGGTAGATCGGATTTCCTCTCTCTTCCCTCTCTCATTCTTCCTATATATTGTAAGGAGGGGCTTCTTTCAAAAAGGTCGAACATTCTTGTTTTGCTCCTCCCTTCTTCTCTTTATCAGGAAAATTTGTGGAGTTCAAACCTCCCATTTGAAAATGTAATGCGACTCTACCTCTTGGAATTTTTACTTTGTATTGTATCAATCTTTGGAGCAAGTAATGCATGTTTATGGATGATTCTCAACCCTCTCTGTGTTCATTTACATCCTCCTGGTCTTTCACTGCAAGTTTTGTTATCTGTGCATGATCTTGCACCACATTTGAATGGTCTGTGTTTATTGGCAAGATAGGTGTTCTTCATTCCTCGGTGCATCACCTCTGTTAACTTAGGTTTATTTTTATGCATCTTCTTACCCTGTCTCCTTGGCAGATTAGATTAGAGTTTGAGTAAACCCTCTGCATTTTTCGTGTGCATCCGAATAGAGGAATAGGAACCAGCCTTCTCTGGAGATTCCTTTCTCATTTTGCAAGTCCCACACTTAGAGAAAGGATTCCATGTTATGCAATCACACTGCTGGATGCTAGTATGATCAAACTAGAAATCTGATCAACATCCAGAAGTGCTTTTGTGATTTTACACTAACATTACCTTCAAAATTTCATCCCCAATTTGTTCCACCATACTTACCAATGCATCCACATTTGCCTCAACTTTTTCCTTCTCCTATGTCAAGCACTTTGTCAATTATCTTTTCCTTCTTATCATCCAAGAATGCCCGAATATTTACCATTTTATGTATGATTCTACGCGCAACATCTATAGATACCTTTTTAATATGTTTCTCACCTTCTCATCTAAAATCATAGGGGCTTGACAATCACATGACATGAATGTGGCACTTTCTTCATTCTACATGAGACACATGATTCTTCACATATGTCAAAGTCAGGCTCATCCATATGAGTCTACATGTTCCATGATAATTTCTTCCATGTGCACATTTTCGCCATCTACGAATCTAGTAAATCCCACCCATAAATTTCCTTGGGTTCCAAAGTGCTTTGGAACCTCACACGTATGATCTTGGTTGGGTCATCAACATACCCAATTGTTGGAGTCTCATATGTATCTCCCTCCTTCTCTTTTCTAGAGCACTTCCCCTTAGGGATGTGCACACCTAAATCCAAAGCATGGGTCCTTCACCTATCTGTGTAGTATGAGGTGCACTGATGGCTTTCCTTTATTTATATGTACCTCTATATCCATGCCATCATTATCTATCTCCTACTCCTTCAACTCCTCTATATCATTCTTCAATTCCTCTTCATGAGGCTCTTTTGCATTAACTAGAGACTTTTGTGCATTTTCCTCCAATTTCTTGCTCTCACTATCCTTCCTAGGAATATACTTTCACCTTTTCTTCTATGGTTTTTCCTTCACAAGGAAGTCCTCGGTGACCTCCTCGGTGACTATGAAGGTCCCACACCTTGATTTATGGTTCTTCTCAAAACCCTTTTGTCTTGTAAGTCCCTAGTTCCTCTGTTTTATTTCTACCTCCATATCACTTGTCTCTATTCCTACCTCCTCATCTTCTTTCTGCAATGGAGGGGTTTCCTTGCACGTTATTTTCTCTCCTATAGTGGGTTGTTTTCTCCTACCATGCTCCAAGCCACCATTGTCTTCTTTCACTTGTTCCTCTTCTTCTTCTTCTTCTTCACCAAGGGAAAAGTGTCCTCTTCATCTTTGCAGCATGCCCACTGTATGTTTCCCCTTGGGTGGTCAGGGAGCTTGAATTCATTTTCAACATACTTCCCATTTTCCAAATTTGGCCTTAGGTAAATGTATACAAGTTTCTAATTGCCAAACTCATAGCCTTAATATTAATATCATCTGAAATTAGTTTCTCAATGTATGCAGACTTACTTGGGTAGACATAGGTTTTCCTGAGTGTATGGTAGTCACAATCTACCTTGTTTGCATTGAACAACAACCTACGTGCATTCGGGAATATGTGTATTAATACTTGAAATTAGCACGTGGTGAAGGAATACAAAATTTTACACCAAGGGCTCCACTTCCCATCCTTCATTCTAAAGTGCCCTATGTCAAAAATGTTGGTAAACAAAAAATTGTACCTATTTGTCCAACACCAAAGGAAGATCCTTGGGTATTCTCCATTCATGCTCAAAATCAGCGCATAAATGCGCATAGCATAGATCATTTATTTTCTTGTAAACTTTTCTCATGGATCCATCACATGTGTACTTTTCAAATCTCTCAGCAAGGGACCTCTTTTCTTCTGGGTATTGCCACATCTTCTCTTTTGGCCCATCGGGCATTCAATTTATAGAAATACAATTGATAGAAGGATCACCTGAAGCTTATCTTCTTGGCTTGGTTTGCTTCCTCAATAATGGTTTCAGCAATAAAACTAGACAAATTGTAAACTACCCCTTCTATCATCTTCTTTGTTATGTGCAACCATGCCTTGTTCACCTGCGACCAACACTCTTGATTATTTAACTTAGTAAGAAGGTGCATTGTCACCTGAATAATGGGGTACTTCGTAACTTAGGGATATCCATCACGTGCCCTCCCTTCATGTATCCAAGCACTTTATTTGTTTCTTCTATGGCCTCCTTGTCAATGAGGTCACTACTAACTTCAGTGCCCAAACTCCTTAAATTTTTATTCTCCCAATATGGGGCATGATAAGCTTCATTCGATGACCAACAAAGTAAAATAAGTCCTCATGGACTCTACTCATCAACCATTGGTATAGCCTTTCGAGTTTTCCAAAATAAGGAAGTTCATACAGCTACAAAACTCCTACATTTGATAATAGCTTTTCACCTGCATCATCATATACTACCATATTTTTTTCTTTCCTCAAGGTTGTCTTTACTACATGCAACTTGTCCAAATCATCTCTGTTATCTTTGGTTCTATGGTTAAAATCATTTACTTTGTAATGAAAAATGTGTGATTCTAAATTATAGCCCATCAAAACCACTTTTTAATTACATCTTTGAAAAATGAATCTCGGGGTTTCTTTGACTTCCCTTTAGCTTGTACCCCTTTTACCCACTCTAGGTGCTTGCTTTCATGCCATAGTAACTATAACGATGCATTTTTAAAATTGATTCAAGCTCTATAACTCGAATCTATGTTCCCTAGGTTAAAATTGAACCCTAACCCTAACTGCCGATTCTTCTCTCCACATGCCTTTGTGTCTCTCAAACACCTTCTATAATGGAGTGTCAATCAATCATGTGCACAAATTTTTCTGGTTCACTCACACTATGCACACAAATTTCTCTTAGATCACTCTTCAACTCACTTGAATACTTCTCAATCGTAAGGTACAAATTATTTCACAACACCACCTTTTATAACCTTATAAAAAAATTCTGCATTTATTGCTCTCCATCTACCACTGTACTCAACATTAAATTGACATTTTCTTCCCTTTTTCCAAGATGATTTTCCATGCCCAGTCATAACCTTGTGACACACCTACTAATTCTCAATGACATACCTCATTTTTGTGCCTACATGTGTCAAAGTACCTATCCACTTTGCACCTTCTACTAAGTAGTTTCGTACCACACCTAGCTCGAATTACACTGTGCATCCATTCATTCACATGTGGTCTTCATTTATGAGCACTCTTTCTGTATCTACACCATTACTTCAAGCACCTGCACAATATTTCACTATGCATACCCATATTCCATCGAAAGTTCAAACTCAATCCATTTATCCTATATACACTCCACCCCACACTAAAAGTATGCGCGGTCCTCTACGCATGAATTCAATATATAGTAATCAAATTCTGGCACGCAAGCACACTTATTACACAAAACACTAAACTAAATTGACAAAGCATAACAACGATGAAGGAAACACATATAAAGTAAATGCATTAAGGAAATCTAATCTAATGAAAATACTACCTTATTACAAACATCGAGAAGACTTATTTATAGTAGGGATTCATCTTACTCCCATTGAAATAATCTGGGTAAATGTGTCTCATCCAATGCCTCTTGTAAATGGAAAGTGCCTAAATCAAGTATGTAAGTCAAAACATATGGTCCCAACAAATGCACTTTGAGCTTTCCAAGGTGATGCAAGAACTTGGAATCATAAAGAAGAACCATCTATCAACTTCAATATTCTTATCCTTAATATTTCTATCATGCCATGCCTTCTTCTGGATTTTTCTATCTTTTGAATCTAATGTGCTATAGCACACCTTTCATCCAACTACATCATTTTTTCAATACGCTCTTCAATTGCTTGCTCATCATCCAAACCTCATGTCCAAACAATATGTAGAGAAGGTAACATGAATTCCATGGGAAAAACAACCTCTATGCTAAACACCAACTGAAAGGGTGTGGATTTATAATATATTTTATAAGTTGTCCTTTATGCCTAAAGTACTGAAAATACTTTATCATCCCATTCCTTCCTTCAAACATAACAAATCTTAGTCAATGTATGTCCCAATATCTTGTTGAAAGCCTCGGTTGTTCCATTTTCCTTAGGGTGATAGGGCTTTGTTTTATGGTGTGCCATCATAAATTCTACCAATAATATCCTAATGGTCTTATTAAGAAAGTGAGTTCCGCTATCACTTGTCAAACTTAATGGGAATACATACCTACTTCTAATGTTTTCCCACATAAACCTTGTTTGTTATAACTATTGTGCAATTCTTTGTAGAACTACTTCTACCCATCTTGTAAGATAATTTATACAAGTTATAATGTAGCGGGATCCGAGTCCTATGCGTGGGTGGGGAAATAGAACCCAAAATTCAATTTCTCATTTTTCAAAAGGTTTTACACTAGCAATAGGTCTAGAAGGCATTTCATATCTATGCTCAAGCTTTCAAGGCACTAAAAATGGTCACTGAGAACTTACAATATTCTTTCTGATCCTTATACTGATGTTTCCCACCATAGACCAACCAATAAAATCTTACGTTCGGTAGTATATTTTGCATTATTTCCACTGTAATACCACCATGAGCTTCCTCCATAATGGCTTCATGCTCATCCTCAAGTACACACCAAAACAAAACTTCATCCTAGAATAGTTTGTATAAATCTCCACTAATCAACATATAAGGCACGACATATATAGAAAGTTATTTCTTCTCCAAACTCTTCATTTGCTTGGGTGCCACACCGATACGTAAAAACACAACATTATATTCTAAGTCATAGGGTGCATGGTTCAACATAAATATTTGGGAATTTGACATTGTATCCTCAATGCTTTATGCATCCTCACCTAAATTAATCCTTGATAGATGATCTGGTCTAGAATTTCTCTTGCCTAGCTTAACCACTATTGTAAAATCAAATTATTGAAACAACATAATCCAACGACATATGCACCCCTACAAAATGGGATTGTTCACCAAATACATAAGTTTCATGTGATTTGTATAGAATATAAATGGTTTTTCCAGAAATTATTTTTGAAACAAGTATGCTGACTCGTAAATCATGGATAAGGATTCACACTCTATAGTTGTATAATTATGTTCAATTGGTGTCAATTTCCTACTTTTAAAACAACTAAGATGATCAACAATACCTTTCACCGGACTAAGCTAATACCACTCCAATGGCCATGATAAAGGCATCCACATGAAAATGAAAAGGTTTGGTCCATAAAGGAAAGTGCAAAATAGAAGTTGTAGTAAGCTTTTCCTTTAATGTCTCAAACATGCATTGTTGCGCTTCACCCCAATGGAACTTGCCTTTACTATTTAACAATTCTTCCAAGGGTGCAAAAATCTTAGCATAACCTTTGATAAACTTCTTGTAATATCCTGTGTGCCCCAAGAATCCACACACCTCACTCTGGTTAGTAGGTTCCTCTAAGCCCAAAATAACAAGAACATTAGCCGGATCTACCAACGAGCCTTCTTTACAAATAATGCGTCCCAAAAAGACCCAAAATGTGTAGAAAAATGCACTTCTTAATGTTTAAGGAGATGCTCAACTATCAACACCTCTCAAACATAAATATTAAACTATCACGGTGATATGTCACTAGCACATAAATTATCCAATCATCTAAGTAAACGTCACAAAAATCTATGAATAAATTCCTAGAATACTTGCACAAATGACAATGCACAATAAGACTTTAGGTGCATTCTTCAATCCAAAAGGCATAACTATGTATAAAAATATTCCCTACTCATTGGTGAAAGCTAGACTCTCCTAATCCTCTTTAGCTATCCTTTCTGATTAAATCTAGAAAATCCATCGGTGAAAGAGTAGATCTCGTGCCTTATAATGCCTTCTAGAATCGCTTCTATAAAGGGTGTGGGAAAAGGGTCTATTACACATGCAACATTTAACTTCCTATAATCTACAAAAATTCTTGTTTTTCTATCTTTATTTATACTTATCACCATAGGGATAACCCACTCGACTCCTCGATGGGATCAATGATTCGAGAATTCAACATCTTATCAATTTCTTCCTTTACCTTGATGTGCATATTAGGATTCATCCTATAAGGCCTCTTCATAACCAAACACACACCTTCCTTTAGCTTGATCCTCATCTCACCCAAAGAGTAATGTACCCCTTTCAACTCATGATATCCTCTAGGAAATAAGTCCTCACGGAAGTCACGTACCAACTCAATTATCTTAGTGACCTCGATTGACCAACAATCCCCAATGATGGTTATGACGCACCCAAAATTACACGTGCTACATTGTTAGGAAAATGGTTATAAGAATCCCCAATGATGATTCAAAATCCTTTCAAGAAGGTGTTCGAGCTCCAAAACCCATTCACAGTGTATATTTATAGCCTAGATGGCCTTAAATTTTCCATGCATTTTTCCATCTCCTCACCTCTTTCTATGCTTGTTTTGGCCTTCAGTTCAAGACCTCCACCCTACATGGGTGGTGATTCTCAAACCACCCCCAAGAATGGTGATGGTCCTAAAGCGCCACCTGCATAGGGTGTGGCTCTTGTCCACTTTTTCTAGATTCTTCATGCATGTTTTAAACATGCAATGGTTCACTTAATTTTTCTTTTTGCATGCATCCATGAGCCAAATTGTCTAAAATTATCTTTGATTGCTTGGTTCTCCTTGCTCTATTTTAAATAAGATTTAATTAGTTGGAACTACCTCTTTTTGCCTTGTGCATGAAGTAACCTCCTAGCCTCCATTCATATATATTTCATGCTTGTATTCAAGCAAAAGGCCTGATAATTTTGTGTATCTTGTATTGTTTTGCTGTCATAGTCTCACTAGGAATTGCATAGCCAAGCTCATATCTCTTGTGTTATCTCTCTTCTACTTGCATTGCATCCAGATTGCTTCCAAGCTTCCATTGCTCAAGCACCATCCTCTTGTTGTTGTTCTTTGCATTCCCAATCCCTTGGACTCACATGAACACTCAAAGAAAGAAAGGAAAGAACTGAGGGGATAGATACTGATACTACTAGATTTTCCAAGGTTCTTTCTCTTCCAGGTTGGAGTTGTGTATTTTTTTCTTTGTTTATCAAATTGTCAATTACGAATTGTTAATTTCAATTGCATATCAAATAGAGTAGAGAAATAGTTCATTCCAATTAGCTAGATAATCTCAAGTAGATCAAATCAATAGGAAGTTTTCTCTTCAACATTACTAGGGAAGTTGTGGGGAACAATAGCTCTGTTAGGGTTATGATTTTTCTTCACTTTTGAGGTAGGGTTGGAAGGATTTTGATTCAATTAGAATAGATTTTAGATTTAGATTCACACATCTACACAAATAGTTAGCTACATCCAGCTAATTATTTTTATTTAATTTATTTATTATATTAGATGCATTGTCTGAAAAGTTAGAAAAGAACAAAAACATTTACTTTCCATAGATTATCTTGTTTTACTACTTTGTTCGATATATTGAGAAAACACTAAAAACATAGGTTAGATTTCCTTTGATAGATAGTTTATTTACTGAAAGCAAATCAATTCATCTTACATGACCATCAATGGTCCACAACAGGAAAAGACTTATAGTTGTGATCCCCTAGTCCCACAACCCAATGGGCCAGAGCTAATAACTGACATTGACACAAGTTTGTGTTTAACAATCTTACGCACACCTACAACATACTGAGAAAATAGGATAGTTAGATACACTGAATATCACTGCTAATCAAGCCTACAACTTTTTGCTCCTAGAAATAGGGTTTGATTACATGCATGACCATATGAGGGCCTTAGCCTCAATGATTCTTTGGTTATGATCCATAGGTCTCGCAACCCAACGGGCCTGCTAGTCAGCTAGATATTGACATGAGTTTACACACATTGGTATTCATATCGTTCCCACTTCCGGTGATATTATTACAAAACTTTCATTGTTGAACATAATAGCCAATCAGGCTAAGAATTTTTGGAAAAGACCAGAAAATCACCCATAGTTCTTGCAGCTCCACTACACCTCTTGTCTTCACTTCCATGACCTTGTCTGGAAACCCATACAAGGCACCTACATGTTACTTTCCATGTATTCCGTAACCAATCAATAGAATCTTGGCGAACTAGACATTGATTGGAGTCTTTGAGTAGCTATCATATCAGACCATACCATCACACCCCTTTAGGTTAGGAGAGAATTCTTTTCCTTAGATTCGTAGATTCCAGTATTACGTGTCAAAGACATAAGGTTGCCCAATTAGCTTGATCATCGCCATCACTTTCACTTCCATTTCAATTCCATGCAGTTGTCTCAACACGACCTTGGAAGATCAAGGTGTGAAGAAGGTAACATGTTGATTTTATATCGCACAATGGCCTCCTTAGGTTTAGCATCCATCCCAATGTTGACCTTATTCATTTTTATCAGCTTTCGTGATATGCACGTGCCTTCCCATCTGCCTTGTCCAAGACCTCATTCATACCCTTGGTATGCTCAACATCTAGATTATCCACTTCTTCATCATAAATCATGTAGACCATGTTACCTTTTTCTTTTTCTAGGAAGGCACACCCAAGTTTTTCTGCATCTATCTCTTCTTCTTCAAAGTGCACCTCCAAATCTGACTCACCTAGTAAATCTTGAATAAGTTCCTCAACCTTTGCACTATCTCCTAACGTCAAGCACATCATAACATATAATGCCTCATTCACTAGAGGTTTAGTGGAAAAGTAGTCAAAGGTCTTAATCATATATGTAGTTAGTTCTTCCCAATTTTCTATTTCTCTATTCAAATCTACATAGATGTACCATACACACATGTAGCCTCACAAGGTGTATTAGAATTTGTGTACACTTAGTGAAGGTGGTAAGGCCTCCTACCCATCTTTCCATAGTATCTAACACTATTGAACATGGTATAGAGCACCCTTCCCATGAAGTTCACATGTCTTAGTAGGTGTATTCCTCCAAACAAATCTATCACGAGAAGGTGATTCTCACTTCTTGCTAATGTAAAATACCATCTCTATGTACCATCCACCGGTGCACGACTATCCCATATAGGGTATATACTAGCATATTCCTTTTTCCACTTGATTTATCCATTGGGCTTCCATAGTGCACAAAAATACTTCAATATTTCCTTCACCAAAGTGTACCTTGGTACCGGTTACTTCTCAAATTCCTAACATATTGCGATCGAATTACATGCATAACTACACTTGTCATCTCATGGACAACCATTTCATAACTCACGTGCACCTAGTTATCACAAGAAAAATTGGTTATATCACTTTTAGATTGTGCATCATCCAATTGAATAACTCCTTCCTTATATGGATCAAGTACTTCAAGATCCCTAACGGTGTGCACATAAATTCTATTCAAATACTCTTCACTCAAAGGTTCTACATAAGGTGTAACTTTTCCATTTGTTAAAGGAATGATGATGTGCTCTTCCTTGTTCTCAAAACTAATATATCCTTTATTGAAGCACAAATCAACATTATTCACATAACACCAAGGGTACCCAAGAAATACCAAAAACTATCTACCTTTACAAGCACCAAGACCTCGAAGTATCCAATAAACTTGGCCCCTTGTATAGTAATAGTAGCATCCTTCAAGACTCAATGGGCATGGATTTAGTTTTGTTGACTTAAAAACACATTTGAATATGGTTGTAATAGTAGCCTCCCCATCTATTTTTACACATCCAAGATGAGTACATTCACTTTTACACCTATATCAATCAAAATATTACTCAAAAGCCATTTGTCAACAACTACATTCAGATTCATCTCTTTATCATAATTCAAACTTCGAGGAGGTAAGTTAACATGTAAAATTTGTCTCTCTCTCTCAAATCCTACACGTGGAATTTTAAACCTTACCCATTCTCCCAATAAAGGAATGATATTTTCTTGTTGTAGCATCTTACAAACCTCCATCAAATCATCAACATCCTTATGAGGAATCTCAACTACATTTTCTTTCTCTAGCTTTTGTGATTGCTCCTTTAAAATTGCATCTCACCCTACAAGGTTCTAATAACTTCCATGGTTTCTTGATAAATGTCCTTCGATGCATAGGGTATAGATAATTTTTAGGCAACACCTCCTCCTTTATAATAATATAATTCTAGTTAGGAACTTCCTCATGCGTGTAGTAACTAACATAGTGTACGAACTTCGGGATCAAAGTGCTAGCTTCGGCATCCTTTGGTCTTCCACAACATGTTATACTCTAACCATACCTACACCCTTGTCCTAATTTTTCTTCTTGCTCGGATCTCTATACAAGTCTGATAATTCTTCATAAATGTGGTTATTTCGTAAAAAGAACAAATAATATTCTACGAGGGAATTTTGCCTATAATGATCAAAGGACCCACATGTATAACATGTTCCTCATGAGAATTGACTTCTTCCACCACCACAACCTTGGCCTCTGAATCCTCTATAGTATCCTCGGCCTCTACCTCGGGCTCCATAAGAGTGTCATTCATTGTGATTATGATCATGATGCTCACCTTGTTCCTTATAATTGTTTACAACACTAGTCTAATGTACACCAATCTCAATGGCATCATGAATCTGATCAATCAACATGTAATTATTAGTATCATGAGTGGTAGACCTATAAATCTTGTAATAAAATGACACATTCTTATTTATCATGTGTTGTCAGCGCAGGGTAACCTATTTGAATCATGATCTAAGTGACAAATATTGCATTCCAGAAACATGGAACACACCAATTTTGAGGAAATCTATCCTTAGTATGTCCTTCTACTTCATAGTCTATGCACCAAATTCCATTGCGCGTCTCATGAGCTGAATTAGTTGACAACTTCTCCAACTATTTTTCCATAGACATAGTTTGAGCTTCCAAAAATGGGCTAACTCTAATGTCTATGCTCCCAACTACCTCGAGCACGTGTAGAGAAGCTTCCAAAACATCATGTGGGTCTATAAATGTCTTATGTGAGAGCACCCTTCTGAAAGGTGTGATTAACCTCCTTTGACGAACCATTGAGCATGCTGAATTAGGTGGATGTCATAAGAAAACTTAGAAAATAATTTTTAACATGAGCATCATACTCCCTTACACTCTCAGCCATGCCCTACTTGATGTCCTTCAGTGCACTAATGCTCTTCTTCTCAAACTCAGGTATGTTAAAATCTATCAAGAAAGCATCATACAATATGGTATAGTCTACACAAGTCTGGTTCAGATCATATTTCATGTACCAACTATGCATGCGCCCTTGCAAAGTAGTTACAAAATGTATTGCCTTACACTGGATCTATAATACCTTTCACATGCCATAGTATTTCACACATATGCACGTGCTCAGTTGCATCTTCAATCCCTTTGTATTATGGGAGATAAAGAGACATCTCTAAATAAAATTTCTAGCATTGGTTCAAACCATTCCTACCAGATCCAAAACCTGTATTACCTCTTGTGTTTCCTCCAGCCCTAGAACCACCATATCTACTAGATCTGAATTACTCGATCCTCGTGATACTCACCATGTAGTAGGAAACAAACTACGAGGATTCACCGCCATTTGCCCCAATATTTTTACCAAACTAAACTCCCATGGTCTGTGAATTTTTACTACTTCTAGATGTAATACCAACATTATCCCTACCCACATTCTATGTTGATGACGTGCTTTATAAAATATACCTCGACTAGACCTCCAAATAACACAGATTATAATTACGCCACCATAGATCAATAAGCTATCCGATTAAATCCTAAACTTTATTGCAAATTAACTTATATGTCATTACTCTACTGTCCACACTATCCTACTTATTTATGATTGTTTTAGAAACCTGGAAAACCAAGTGCAAAGTCTAGGGTCGCCAAGAGGGATCAAATTCGGACCCACGGTCCTTAAAGTCTCCACCAAAGTGCTCTCACTTAAGGTTGAAGAGGGTTATCTACCATTCTTACCCAAATGGGGGAGTTCTAGATGCTCTATCTCCACTTCCTCTATGTGAGTTCCAAATCCTTCACGAGCCATCTCTCTCCATAACGCCATTTGTTCCACAACTTCACATTACTTCTCCAAATCCTTCTTACATGCCTCATTAAACTTAAGCCACCTTTTTTCTCTCTACGCCTTTCAATCGCCATGTTTTCTATCTTTCACCGCACCTAATCCTTACCCCATGTGTGGTGGGGTTTAATTATTCATAGGACATTGTTCTAAATCTAGGTTCATGATCAAGATCTTAATTGCTAAAGGAATACCACACAAATACAATCCTCTAGGTTCATGTGAGAACCGAAAATCAACAACCTCTAGGTAGGAATAAGTAGAAATTGCATACTCCAAAAGGTAGCTATTCATAACACCACTCCACTAATTATCTATAACACATGTCCAAGTCGGATCAACATCATGTAAATCCGGAATTCTTCCTACACCTAAATAAGTGTTAGAAACCTCCAATTTATCTTAGATGCATAAACTACCAACCAGTCATACAAATCTATGGGGAAACAAGTGAAAAATGTCTCATAGACCTCGGGATACAAATTATTTTCAACCCACTCGCATGCATAAAAATTAGGTCTAATGCTAAATCTATGAGCATACTCTTCCTCTAAATTTTCTATCCACTCTTCAATCTTGGCCAAAGTCAACCGATATGTCTTCATCATACAACATCATGAGAAACAACCGAAAAAGAGGTCCTATAAATGGAACCAAAATGTACTCTTGTTTTATCCATAATATCCCCAAGGAATGCTGGCACATCACTTAACCAGAACTGAGTGCTCACCCAAAGCGTGCAAGGGTACCAGATCCCTCTTTTATGGTAGCTTTGTCAAGAAGTTAGCATGATCATAAAAATATTCCAGATCCATAATAGATAATCAAGTATATTGCAGAGCATAAACTAGATCTAGATCTTAACCATATGTAAGATTACTCATACAAGAACCAAGATTAAGTTTACTATACATGAACCAATCACAGATATGTCAACAATCAATATCTAGCCACAAAGATCCATTATATTAATTGTTGTAAAACATAGAATCTTCATACATACATAGCATAGTCACCATAAGTTACGCACACTCATAAACCTACAACATAACTCTACTAAAACATGGATCCCTAAACCAATCAATACATATTTATAGGTAGTGGGGACTTTCCCTTCACCACCTAAGCACCCTCAAAATAGATTGCATGCTAAGAATAGCCATGTGCCCTTACATGATAAATACAAAAGCATGCAAGCTCACTAATAATAGATTATCTAATAATATAACTACAATCTAATCCTATTAATAGCTCTAAAACTATGTATGCCAATTGATCTTCCACTTGACCAAATAATAGCCTTTACGTGTTTTCAAAGTCTTCATATTGTTGTGTTCCTGCACTTCATGTCTATATTTAGCCTCATACATTAAAAGGATAATTCACAATTCATTTCTTTCTCGTACGCCCCATGTTACACTATTCTTCGCGCGCACCTACATGCCTTGTATCCATATGCCAAATCCTTATGTGCCTTCAATACTTAGGCTACATTTCATCAAAATTACACCTTGAGATCAACATCAAAATACTTTTACAACACCAAGTATAACCTTTTTTATCAAGTCATGTTATTTGGTCTCAAGAATATTGGTACAACATATCATAGATTGGTCATATGCTCCATAATATTGTTGAAGAATATGTGGATGACATATTGGGAAAATCCAAAACCATGGAGGATCATTTTTTGACAAATATTTGAAAGGATAGGAAATTAAAAATTGCATCTCAATCCTAAAATTGTTCCTTTGGTGTCACATCAGAAACATTTTGGTCTTCATTGTGTCTATATGATGTATTTAAGTGGACCCATCAAAGGTCACAAAAATCATAGAAATGGATATGCCCAAGAATATCACACAATTCCATAGCCTTCGAGGCAAGATACAAGTAATTTTGAGATCTCGTATCAAAATTTTCCAATAGTTTTCATCCATTCACAAACCTACACAAGGAAAATATTGTCTACCATTAAAAAATAATGTCAACAAGATTTTGATTATGTTAAATAATATATTATAAATCCACTTGTCTTGGTTTTCCTACTTTGGAAGAAAATTTTATCTTATAGATATCAACAACATAATTTGTTATAGGATTTCTCCTAACTCATCATAATACTCAAGGGTTACAATGAATTGTATATTTTCTTATTTAGACTCTAATTTCATATGATCTCAACTACACTCAAATTGAAAAAACATGTTTATCATTTTCCTTCACCTTTCATAAGCTTGGGCATCACTTTACCATTTAAATAAAATCTCATAGCCAAGGTAGATCCTCTAAAGTATCTTCCACATCTCATAGGAAGAATGGCCAACTGGGTTGTATTGCTAAGAAAAATTGACATTGAATATGTAAATTAGAGATCTATCAAATGATAAATCATTTTCAAAATTCTTGTTGAAGCACCACTACCTAGTAAAGAACCTACGAGCATATAATTTCTAAATGAATATATCATGACTTTCAATGAGTCATCCAAATTGAATATTTATTTTGATGGTTCCTCCTCTACACATGGATTGGTCATAGGTATTCTTCTCACCACACTAAGTGATGATTTTATCCCTAAATATTTTCACATTTGCATTCATCACACAAAAACATTTTTGAGTATGAAGAACATATGTTTGGGACTCAAAAGTGTTATCAAATAGAATGTATAACATTTGATAGTCTTTTTCAACTCTCATCTCATTATCAAACAAGTCAATGATGAATATAATGTCAAATATGAAAATTTGATTCCGTGCAAAAGGATGGTTGATAGGATAAAAATATATTTCATTCATATAAATTTTGAATAGGTAACCTGAATTCACAATAAATAGGAAGATGTTATAGTCATATCTGGCTCATTTATATTTAGAAAATGTGACCTTATCTATACAATAACTTCATGCTAGTATCTCATGGCACACAAACTAATGGAATAGTCATAAAAATAATTTGGTTGATGTTGTTTATTATTGGCCCACCATTGAAATAAAATCATATAAAGACATCCACATATGTATCCCCTATCAAATCATGGAAACCTCATTCATCAACTCTCACAATATTTACAACCCATCACCACTTCATTGACCTTCTCCCAATGGGGACTCTATCTCATTATAAAATTAATCTTTCTTCCTATGATGACCATAAGTACATTATCATTTTCACTAAATACTTCACCAAATCAATTTAGGCCATGTATCTCACCTATGTCATGGGAAAATAGATATATAAATTCATCTTTAACCATACCATCTATCCTTAAGAAATTTCATCCACCACCATATCTCGACAATATTAACTCTTTTAGAAATAAAAATTCAAGTCTCTTTGCAAGAAACTATATATTTTAAACACTACAAAATGTAGCTTGCACAAGATCTCCTAAACTAAGAACAAAAAAATAATATAAAATCACAATAAATCCTAAAAATCAAATATTCCCATAAAACACCTAAAAAGTAAAAAATAAGGTTGATTTAAGACATGTCATCCTCACTTATCCTCATCTACTCTCATTTACTCATCCTCACCTACTCACATTTAATTTTATCCACCCCACCTACCCATTTAAATATCTAGTGCAGTATGGTCCCTTATCATCTCACTCTTTTATACGCATTACACTCTTATCTATCACAATATTCTATGTACTCAAAAACTATAAAACATCACTCGAACTTCATCCCAAGGCCTTGACTCTTTGTGCACTTGAGACCAAACTTTAGTTTTTTTCTTCTTTGCTTGCATATTTTGGTATTATGTGTTTTGGAGAGGTGAAGGTAGTTCATAAAGGATATGTATAACCTACAACATCATTATTTTGGTAATATTTCAATGCATATTCCAATTACACCCATGACTCGGCTTTGCAACCTTTTGTGATTTTTAATAAATTTCAATTGTGACTAGTTTCGACTAAGTCAAGTATATCACTCAAATTTCTACATTATTTTTCATTTTTCTACAAATAATTTTTTTTATCTCCTTAAATGGGTTATGAATATGACCAAGGAAGGTACCATAACAAAAAAATATAAATAACCTCTTTTTGAGTGTTTGGATGTATATTTAAGATCCAAATTTGGAATATTTATCCCACTTTATTTGGTGAAAGAATCCATGATTTTCCTTCTCATTTTCAATGGTAGCATAAGCCCATTTATTTAAGTAGCATTGATTTGGAGATTTTTATATCAACTAACACATCTTCAAAGTGTTATAAATCTAGGCATACATTTTGTTTTTAATGGTGAGATAATTTTAATTATGGGTAAACTATTTCATTCTCTCGAATCTAATAGTGTTTTCTTTAGGTTTTTTTATAGGCCTTTCCATTCATTTTATTTTTCCCTAAATTTTTTGGTTGCAGATATCTTCCAAAAAAATTGGTTTTAGGTCAGTCATATGACTATCTTACAATTTTTTTAAAATATATAATAATCTAGTTGTAGGGTACTCATACACACGACATTTGTTTTGTAATTTTGTTTTAAAAAAGGGAAATATTTAATTTATATTATTCTCATATCATATAGAATGTGCTACATATACTCTTCCCTCATACCCTTAGGTGATCTTGGGAATCAAAAATAACTTTGATCTTTTAAATTTTTTGCACAATGTGAGGCTAGTCCTTATAGTAGTGTTCAATATTTACAAGTGCCTCTAGGTCACACTTACAGTGAATTTATCATGATTGACCTACTACATATTTTCCTAACACAACCAAAACAATAGAATTTATGGAATGTACCTTATAAATCATTAGGAGTGATAATGACACACATATACATTCATTCCCTATTTCCCATTGTCATTGGTCATAAAACATAAATTGAAGAGGCGGGACACCATCAAACTACGTATGAAGGATACCATTTCAATAATGATATCATTGATCAAATCAGTCCCTTTCACATACCATTTAGAATATATAAACATTCACATCTTATTTGGAGTGATACGATACAATTTAATTTGTTTCATAACATATTGCATTTGCATTAAAAATAACATAATTCAAAAACAAAAATTCCTTCCAAAACACACTTCTATGTCACATTAAATCACTTTTGGTGGCATCAAAAATTCTTCTCACATCAAACACCATTTCCCCAAATTTTTGCATTATCTACACAATCTGGTCATTTTCATATTTTTTCCAAACCTAGTTGTAGGAAACGACCGCCAACAAATTTCCGTCAATCACAATCTTGTATTCCATCTTTTTCAAGATCATCTCCTCGTCCCATTTCCTATATTTTGAAATTTTAATATTTTCCTTGTTGCAGTCATAGGTGGGCCTAACCTATGATTTTTCATCCCCAAAATTTTTCCATTTTTGTCTCTATCATCATCATGAGACCATGTTCATCTATATCATACATAGTCTCGATTGTATGTCTGACTGTCTCACATACATCCGACACAATTTTCAATATTTTTCCCCTTCATATGTGCTTTAGTCCCATTACATGTTCTATTGCTTTCCTTGCATTATTTGGTCCCTTATGCGCTCTGTTCATTCCTTACATGTTATTTTACTTCCCTGGTAGGATATGGTCCTTCCCTTATGTGCTCTAGTCTCTTACATACTTTCATCCCCTTCTTACGTGATTCAATCCTTTCGCATGCTCCACTTCCCTCCAAGTGCACTCTACTCATTGGTGTCATTTGTTCCCCTCACCACTTCACCTCATCTTGTTTTTTTCCACTTCACCTTTTTCACAAGCACGATCTCCCTACAACCACCCTATAGCCACCCCACAACCTATACTCACCATCTTTTCCTTGACTCCTACCATGAAATTTCTTCACTTCACCTCCATCTTCAAACTCCACTTCACCTCCATCTTCAAACTCCACTTCACCTTCATCTTTCTTCCAATTAACCCATAACTCCATGTTCTCTCTTTACACACCCCATCACTCACATGTATCTTGATTCATTCATTTATTCTCCTTTGTTTCCTACTCATACTTACCAAATTCCTCTCCCACACCTTATCGGCCCACCATTTTAGCTTCCTCCTCATGTTTCCCTCAAATATATTCAAGAATCATTCTACCTTTACTTTCCATGGCATCTTAAATATATCTCCTCACCCTCCTTCCTTCCCATTTATGGCTACAATTGGGACACTTCCTCACACATCAAGCCAACAAACTAAATTTAAAATAAAATACCTTCATGGTCATGGTAAAGATTTGGTTTTACCATATAGACCATAGGTCAATCCCACCTACAACCTATCCCACGCACATCCCAAACTTCCACATCTCACCCCACACTTACGTCCAACTTGAAGCACTCTCTCTACCCTAATTCCCTCGACTCTCAATCACACCTTCTGTCATTGATTTCCCCTCCCTATTCCTTTTGTTCCTATATCTATACTCATTAGCTTTCACAAGTTTTACCATCCCACAACCCAATTTGTGCCTACATTCCTCATTCCCACTCTATGTTTCCCTCACCCTTTATTTTCTTCATGCCTAACCTACCATACCATTCCATTCGATCTCATGCCTAACCTTCCTCCTCATCGGTGACTCCAACTCCCTATCAAACAATCTCTACTCAAAACTCCATTTTCATAACCCTCCACCACACTCTAACCCCTTCACCACTCCACCTCTTAATCATGGTTGTTACATGGGTTGTTTCCTCACCTACACCACCCTTACTCTCTTCCCCTTCACTCCTAACATCCTTCCACTACACTGTCACCTTAATTTCTTCATACTTCCCATTTTCTCCACCTAGTTTCAAACACAACCAAGGTTATCCCTTATACTTCCATGCCTGCACTAACACACCCACTCCCTCAAAACTATATTACACATCTCCTTAACTCACCTTTTCCACCTAGTTGTGAATGTAACTAAAGAATCCCTCTACCCTCCTTGAGCTCTTCACACCATGCCACCTATCCAACCTATTGCTCCACCTCCTCACAACTCACCCTCCTCCTTTGGTCACATGCATAACCAATTTTTTTCTAATTTCCTTCCTTTCCAATATTGTCTATGACCAGGTCACTTCCTTATGCATGTAAAAATAAAATAATCAACTTAAACACATATAAAAACCCAAAAAAATCTTGGTCATTCAAGCCCTTGTATACATAATTGCACTCATGTAACACACCACTTTGAGCTTGTACTTTGTTTAACTACTGCACTCCATCCCCTTGTACACTAAGTTATATTTTATGAATGGATTTTCCCTTACACACTCTAAATTTTCCTTCTATTCTCTCCTTCCACCCATTATACCTTGTTGTTCCCCATGGCTTCTATTCACCCTCATTCTCACTCACACCCCATCTTACTCCACCAATAACTCATCGAACACATTATCAAACTTAAGTCCCAACACATGGGGATACTTCCACCCACACTAACCTATCAAATAATTCCCAATTATCTTATCCACTTGTTTTCTTTTGTTTTTACATGGAAAAAATTCACCTAAAAATAGGATAACCATACCACGGTGTCAAAAATTTCCAAATTCATACCTTCCCAAGACACCCCTGTGTCAGGTCATCTATAGTACCATACCTATCTTGTTACTATTATGATCCCCAAGTGAATGTAAAATGTCCCCTAGGTGATTTAGGAAAGAAAAATCAGTCTCCTATGTGATTTAGGAACAAACAGGATCATTCAAGCATGTTGGAGCAATGGTTTACAAAGTGAGTTTTTGAGCATGCTTAGAAGGGGGTTTCATCAATCCTTTCTAAGCTGGTTTCATCATCATCGAGAAAATAGAAGACCAATATTCATCATGGAGGTGTATTTGAGAGTCCAAAACATCAAGGAACTGATTCAGAAAATATGGAAAGTGTAGACACCTAAAATATGCTTATGTAGTTTTATTGATTAAATTGTACTAACTATCCTCTTTTCTATCATTTCCATTATAATTAGTGATTTTCTGCTAATTAACTAATTTTCCCTCTATTTTTGTTAATTAAAGAGACTTCATTAATTAACTAGCCTTTATCATATTCGAATGCTAATTAACAACGCTCGTTAGTTATAATCCTATTTGAATCAATTAATTAACTATTATTAGTTAATTAAGCCTTTTTAACAATGCATTTAATCAATAAACCATTTTATTGGATAAATCCTACTTTCAAATGCTTCAAATCATATCAAATTCCTCCTAAATCACCTCCAAATAGCCTAAAATCTTATTCTAGCCTATTAATTAATCCTAGTTGATTAATTAAAGCACCCTCTAACTCCCATGAGTTTCTAATCACTTGTTAATTCTTCTAAGAATGCTTAAAAAGTATAAATATACTTTATCCTTTATCCCACATTCATTGGGATTCAAGATTTCCCCAAATAGGAAAGCTATATAAAGGACCAAGCTCCTACCTTCACACCTTACACCATACTTTGAATAGTATTTCATATAAGACATATGATTTAAGAGCCTTCTCCATTGATTTGGAATAACTTGATCATCTCTTGCATCCATTCTTCATGCTTGATTAGTAAAGGAAGATCTAAACATGGCCTTGTAGCCATTTTAGTGAGATTCTTTCATCATCTTGAAGCAACAACACAAATTTGATTTCTTGTGATCTTCATAGGTTCATGTTTTAAAAGAAATCATACATATAGTAGGAATGTTTGTAGTTAGATGATTGATTTCATGTTAATTTCATTTTAGCATTCCAATAAGCTATGATCATGATGGTTCTATGGTAGATTTTAGCTTAGCTTTTAGACTACTAGGTGTTAGTCTATTTTAATTAGCTTTGCAAAGTTTATATGAACACATTTGGGCACGCCTGGTGGGACATACTCCATTTTCCTTTGCATTCATTTTCAAGATTTTTAGATTAGTTTCAAATTTTTGGTTTACTAACCCTCTTTTACATTTATAGATAAATATGAATTTCCTTACTAGGTTAGTTAATTTATTTATTTTTGTGCTCTTTGTAGGATTAAAGGAGGTTAGGTTTTGTACAATTTGGACCAAATTGACAAAGTTTTGAGCTTTTTGACAATTTTTTGTCAAAATTCCCATGTTTTAGTGATCTATACGAAGCTTGAACTACTACTTGACTACCTCATGTTACTTCTCCAAAACTCGTACTCTTGTTAGACCCCCTCACGCTACTTCATTTACACTTGTGCTACTTCTATTCTATTCGTATAATTAGCGAAATAATGCATTTTCTGTCTTGTGTATGCTTCATGTTATTACATACTGGCTCGCACTATTTGCTTAGGTGGCTTGTACTAGTGATCCTCTAGCCATGCTAGTTTGACACTTTCTAGGTTTTTACATACATAGACTCATGGTACCGTGTTAAACCTTTGCACTACCACTCAAAGGCTCACACTAATATGCATCTAGGCTTGCACCATTGAACTATATGCTCACATTACTACAACATCGACTTGTGCTACCACGTTCTATGTTGAATTTTAGAACTAATTTCAAGATTTGAAATTTTGATTTTATGTGTTTATGTTGTTTTCAAGTTTTCCTAACTATTTTCTATAGTTTTTAACATTTTTTATCAGATTTATAACATTTTGCTTAATTTTTAATGAATACTTTTTTTTACATGATTTATACAAGTTAGGATAAAATTTTATGTATTCTCTTCTCTTGCACCTTAGGGTGATCTTGGGAATCAAAAGAAACTTTTAGTTTTGATTTTCTAACATTTGGTCAAAAATGGAAACTTAATATTTCATTTTTGGCTTAAGGAAAGGAAAATATTATCAAGATTTGAATAAATTTAATTTGGTTTAAATTTTTCCTTTGCATTTATCTATTTGGATCAAATTATTTCAGTATTATCTTCTCTCATGTCCTTGGATGATCTTGACAATTAAAAGAAACTTTGGTTCACTTTCTATTGTAGAATTACTAAAATCATTTACATGCAGGACCTAATTCCTTTCAAAGACTTGGGATCTAAACAAACTCTAACTACACATGTGTTACATGTTTCCAATGGTTTACTAAACCTCATTTCTTAATCCAAAAGATAAAAATACACCACATTATTCAACACACTGTATTTATAGGTTTCAATTAAGATCTACGACTTGTACAATTTGAAAAGGGGGAAGTATCTTGGCATAAGCCATAGAATGCATCATGAGGATTACCCTAGAACCCTAAAGTATTTCACATCTTGAGAGAAATGGTGAACGAAATAGGAAGTTCTCCACTACCCAATTTACTACTATGCCTTTGTGATATTAACATCAAAATTATCTTCATGTGATTCCGAGGCGATACAATTAAATGAAATTTATTGCTCATTATATCAAAGGGGTAAAGTAAAGTCGGGATACTCATTTAATATTCCTAACGAGATTTTTTTTTGAAACAACACTCGCAGAGATAGTTTGTGACACCTAGAGAGTGAACTAATAGGAAGCTTTTGGCTTGGGGCCAACTTGAATTTATCCATCATGTTCTATCGAGCTCTCACGAAGCAAGAACTTATTTTGAATTCAAAACCTTATTATTTCGAATAAAGGGAGAGTCCATCGAAGTTTGAGCCTAGTGTTATTCATCATGAAAGTTACAAAGTATTACTTTTTCCTCGTTTTTCACTTGTCCTAAGACAAGGAAAAACTCTTCCAAAGTTATGCCAAGTATTTTCATCACCACTTAGTCTACTCCTTTATTTTTATTTTCCATTTGGGACAAAAAAGGAAGCACACATACGTAGTTCTATCAAATATTGTGTCCACCACTTTTGCACCCGCTTACATCCTTCCTTATTATGACTACGATAGTAAGTGTTAAAAGTGTGTTGATACGTCTTTTTATCTTGGTAGCCATTATCTTGATATGCACGTCAATATTATCATTAAAGTTAGATTTTTTCATTATTAACTTCCTTGATTTGTTACGCTACTCATATCATATCAATATATGTTTGATACTTACATCGTGTTTCCTTTTTAAAACTTGATCTATGTCTATAAGTAGTATTTTTGTTGATCACCTGACCTCGAAACTTAGAAAATGAAATACAAAAGGTTTGTTTGGGAAAGCGAGAATGCATTCAAAGGTGTAGAAGTATTGGAAAGGATCACACACGATGAATAGATTTTGAGTTGGATTTAGCCATTTTCACAACAAGAATCTATTTTAGGAGATAACGTGCAGAGAACTCAAACTTATTAGAGAATTGTGTATCACACATTGGCTATTTTTGGAGGACTGGATATGAAACACTTTTTTTAGACACAAATCGAAATAGATCTACTACTATCAGTTAACTAATAGTAGTCTATTGTTAGCACACTTACATGTGTGGCTATTTTTGTAATGACACGTGGCTAATAATAGCATGCGACCTATTTTGGGATTAGATAAGTGGTGAAGGGAAATTCCCACCCTTATAAGTATGTAGTAAATTGTGTAGTAGATATATAGATGCATACATGGAGATAGAGAGAGAGAGAGAGCATACAGGTGTGAGAACTAAAATATAGTGAGATTATGTTGTTAAATCTGTTATGCGCATGAGCGTATACTATTGTTATTGTAATGAAGATTCTGTGTACTTATTGCATTTAATCTAATGGAGGTTATGGACTGAATCAAGGTGTTATCATGTTTACAGTTCAGTATTGCATGCTTGATTTCATTATGGGTATCTGTTAAGTCTGTTATTTTCTAGATCTAGATCTGACTATGCACTGTATGAAAGACATATTAATTATAGATATAAATGATTGAAGTCTTCATCATGATAACATCTTGAATCAAGAAACCCTAAGGAGGGACCCGGTACTATTACATACTTTGGGTGAGTGCTCGCCTAGGCCGAGTGATGTGCCAATGTGCCCAGGTTTGTGTATTATGAATTCTAGGTTACATCATTGGTTCTATTTTTGGGACCTCTTTTCAGTTGTTTTAAAGATGGTTCACCATGAAGACATACCTATTTACCTTAGCAAGTGTTGAAGAGTGGATACATGATTTGGAAGAAGAATATATATGGCAGTTCAACACTAGATCTGATTTTAACGCACGCGTGCAGTAGAACAAAATTTGTATGAGCCAAGTGGTTTATATGATAGATTTTTCACTATATTTCTAGTGGAATTTTATGAGTGGATGATTGCTTATGCATCTAAGTAGAATTGGAGGTATTATGCACTTGTTTGGAAATAGGAATAATTTCAGGCCCTTTATGATGATGATCTAATTTGGAATTGAGCTATAGATACGTAATTCTGTGGTGTTTTGAATAGTTATATCTTGGAGTACTCAATTTCCACTTATTTGTGTCCAGAGGTAGTTGAATTCCATTTTTACGATATCCAAGGGAACTTACCTATAACAAATTCCACCGGCAATCAAGATCCTAATGGTAACTTCAAATTTGGAGAGTAAACTAATGGCTAACTAAACCTCACCACGCGTGGGGAAGGAACAAGTTTGGTGAAGGTTGGAAAACCTAACGATGTAAGAAATGTAGAGAGAGGAAAGGTGGATTAAGTATTATGAGGCACATGAGAGGGAGATCAAGAAGTAACGGGAGGTTGTAGAAAAAATGGTGTTGTGGAGAAATATAGTTCGGGAAGGAGTTGAAATTCACATAGAAGACGTGGAACCCAAGCCTCAAGAACTCCCCATTTGGGAAAACATGATAGGTAACCCTCCTCGGCCTCACATAGTAGCGTGCCAATAGAGATGACCTAGGCCACGAGTGCACATTTGAATCACCGTGGCAACCTTTCCCTTGCACTTGGTTTTCTAGCATTTAGTACAACAAGTAGTCAACACTCTAATTCCAATAGTGGAAGAGTAGGAGTGAGTATTATAAGAGGCACAATAATGGCAGTGCAAACAAATTTATTGTTATATGGGAGTACTTTTTTGGGTGCATCATCAACACATAATACAAGTGCACCAATTTTGGACTAACTTCTAGGGGTAGTAACACTTTTCATACTATCATGGTATAATGAAGTTCTATAATTAGGACATAGGAAGTACATCTTCTGGTCTTACCCCAACTATAGGTTTGGGATTAGGAGGCATTAGTAGCTCTAGTTCAAGTGGATCTAGAGGTTCTAGAGGTAGGGGAAACATAGGAGGTTCTAGATCTAGGTGGGAAAGGTCTACACCAACCCCATAATATTTACATGGAGATGTCTCTTCATCTTCCAGAGTATATGGGCATAGAATATGCTACATCGAACATGTGCACATGTTTGAAATATTGTGGCACGCAAAAAGGAATCATGTCTTTTGAGTATAGGGAAAGCCAATTTACTACTACGTTACAAGGTGTGCAAACAATTTAGTACAGAAATTTTGAATTTTGAACCCGATCGGACTTGCATAGATTATATAGATTTAAAAGATGTATTCCTTACAGAGTTTCATATCCTTGAGTTTAAGCAGAAGAGTATAAGTGTGCTCAAGGATATTAAGCAAGGCACTACTGAAAGTGTTAGAGAGTATGATTCATGGTTTAAAATGTTGTTATCAAATATTTCTTATGACATACATGTAAGCCAACATGCCCAATGGTTCATTGGGGATTGATTACCCCTTTTAAGAGGGAATTATCACATAATACATACACCGATCCATGCAAAGTACTTGAATCAGCCTTCATTCGTTGAGGCAGTTGGAAGCTTAGATATCGGGGTGAGCCTTGCTTTTTAGAAGCACAAATAGTAGTTATGGCAAAATAGTTGGAGAAAATATTAGTAAATTCAGTACATGAGACATGCACAGGATTTGGTACATGATTGTGAAGTAGAAGGTCACATAAAGGATAGTTGTCCTCATAAAATAGTATGCTCATTGCTGATGGATTGTGAAATATGCCATTTAAACCATGATGCTAGCCATTTCCCATTATTACAACGTGTGATAAGGAAGAACATTTCAAACTAATATAAAATCTACAGTCCACGACTCATGAAATGGAAGATTGTTGGTTGATTGGATAGATACATGATGCTATAGATATTGGTGTATGATGAGAATGGAGTTTTAGATAACTCTAAGTGAAAGGATGAGCATCGTGCACGCTATGATCAAAATGAAGGGTTTTTTGAAGGCATTGGTGGAAGAAGTGATTTCCCTCATGGAACATGTTATACATGCATATCTCCCGACCACTATAGGTGCAAATGTCCCGCAATATTACATGCTCTTTCCGCATAAAGAACCATAGCTATGAGGAGTTCTTGGACTTGTATGAGCATCTGAGTAAGCAACATAAACAAGAAAACAAAGGCACATGGATGGTTAGGATACAACACACTGTTGAAAATTAATGGATTCCTAAGTTAGAGGTAGAATCGATGCACTACAAGTGAATATCATGACCTAATAAAATTATTGAGGAAACATGCACCAGGAAGCATTATAGAAAAAATGTACCTAGCCAATTTAAAGAGTAAATTCTTCATGCACGGTACCTAGATCATGCCTATCAGAAGGAGGTTTATCAAGAAACCATGGAAGTTCTAAAGAATATTTAGGGTGAGATACAATACTTAAAAGAGTAATCATGGAAGATGGAGAAAATAAAGCATCAAAGATGATCCAAACTGATATAGATGACTTATGAGAAGTGTGTAAATTTTTCGTGAGGAAAATATTATTCCACCGTTAGGGATTTGGTTAAAGGAAACACTCACGTCGGCAATGTACCGAGACTAGACGACAAATCCTACATGTGAATCTTCCCCTCATAGCCTATATTTTGACAAGGAAATCACTACGAATGTTGTTATGGATGAGTGACTATTGAGTAATATTGTAGACACCCATAATTATGCCCGAGCAATTTAAATACTTAAATTGCACTAATTATCTCCTTTCCCACAAATTGGTGACATTTCGTCAAAAGGGCTCATCTTCTCTCCTATCATCATTAATTAATTACACTACACTAATTAATTAAGTCACCTATCCAACAAATATCCTAATTAACGACCTTCCATTAATTAATCTCCTTGCTATCTAGACTAATTAATTATTATTAATTAATTAGCATCCCCTTTCATTTAACCAATAAATCAATATTCAATTGATTTAATCCCCTTCTATAGTCTAAATCATGCTAATATTCCTCTAAAATCTTTTATAAGCTTACACATCTATTAATTAAATCACCTTGATTAATTAAAAGGCCCCCTTTATCCACATGAGTCACTAAAGGACAAACAAACCCTCCTAAAGTTAACTCAACCCTATCTAAACCCCCCTTATCCACAACTAACTCAACATCCCTATTATTCCACCACATGTAAACGGATGTAGTGGTTCCTTTTTTGATTGGGCTATAAAGAGCCCTCCTCCTACCTTTACACTTACACCTAAATTCCTTGAGAAGAAAAAAGCAAAGCACATAGAAAATAGACTAAAAGCTTTCCTTTGTTATTCTTGAGAATTCACCACTTGAAGAGTTAAGCCTCTTTTTCTAGCCAAAGTGCTTAGGTCATATGGGAGGTGTCAAAAGGGTCTTATAGCCCAACTTTGATAAGCTCTCATTCCTAGGTTCTTGGATATCAAAAACAACCACTTTGATTGTCATGGAGCCTACATAGGTCCATTTAATTTTGTTGTTAATCAAAAGAGTAGAGGTTCTTGACAAATTTGCATGCTTAGTTTGATTTATGCTTTGAAGTTTTAAATGTAAATAATGTTATTGTCTAACCTTGTTTAGCTCTTATCTTGATGGTGCTTTAGACTTTGCTTTAACTTTGTTAATTAAGACTACTAGGTGTTAGTCTTTATTTTCATTAACTTAGCTTAAGCACAAAACTATGCACACATTTGGCACACCGGTGGGACCTAGTCCCTTGGCATTTTAGTTTAAATTCTATTGTTTTGGCTAACTTTTGATATGCACATGTAGTAATTAATGTCCATTTTATTTGAAATTTTTCTACTAATATATGTGTAGGTTATTTTTATAGCCATCATTTTAATGGGTTGCCATTTTTAAACTAACTTGCTAAAATTTGAAGTATTGTGAGCTTTTTTGTGTTTTTTTCCATGTTTTGGTTACAAGAGTGGTGCAAGTGCACTAACAAGAAGAGCGCAAACACATTTATGGTGGTGTAGGTGCACTATTGGAGCTTGAATATTTTTCTATTGACCTTAGCGCAAGTGCACTAACCTTGGCACATGTACCTAACTAGAGCACATGCATGCTAACTTGATCGCAAATGTCATTTCATCTTTGTACCTTCACTGCAATGTAAAACCTGTCAGACCAACGCATACACCCTAACCTCGATGCACATGATTTTACGGTGGTGTAGACACATTTTACGGTGGCACAAGCATTCGATAGAATCTACTTTTTTTAATTAAAGTGGCACACATGCTTTTCTAGTGGCACACATGCTTTTACGGTAGTGCAAGCGCTATGTACGAATCTAATCTTGTATTTATCCGAGGTGGCGCATACATATTTATGTTGGCACACATGTCTCTCGGGTGGTGTAGGTACACTTTGTAAGTCAGAAAAACATAGAGTGGTGCATCCACCTAACCGCATACAGAGTACACCAAAACAAGGGTGCAGGTGTCTTTTTGTTTTCTTGAGATTAATGTGTTAGGGTGCTAACTTTCTTGCAGGTTTTATCTAATTAAATACTCATTTTGCAGGGTGTTTTTACATGCTTTTACTTGATTAGATAAAATTTGCATGCTTTCTTATAAGAATAAGATCACATATGCTATTCCTTGCTTCCCTTGGGTGATCTTTGGAATTAGAAATGATTCTTAAGTCTTTTTGATGCTTTGAAATTGTTAGGAATATTTGAATTGGAATGGATTAACTTGGTGTGTTTGAATTAAAGTGTTTTTCCATTTGATATCTTCTTGGATTTTGGAAACATCACATATGCTCTTCTCTTGCATCCTTGGATGATCTTGAGAATCAGAAATGATGTTTACTCTTTTGATGGAAAACTACTAAACTCATCGTACAGGACCAAAACACCACACTTGTCAAAGAAAGAAGGAATCGAAACAAAGTCAAAAACTACTAATAAAGTTGTCATACAAGTTACCAAAATGTTTTCAAGAAAACCACACCTAATTAAACAAGATAAAAAGAACAACATATTCAAAACATTGTATTGTAGGTTTTGGAAAAGGGTACGTCCCTATCTGCTCGGCTAGAACATAACCCCTTTGGCATAATGCTTTAAGCTACAACAATGGGGTTGGTTCTAGGAATCCTAAAGTAGTCCACGCAAGAGGAACCTTGTGGACAAAATGGTAAGTGCTCCACACTACCTACTTGACTAGTGATTTCTTTATGAGATAGCATTACCAGTTTTCAGTATGTATGACCCCAATGATAGTACACGTAGATGCACTACTTGTCTACTATTATTGAAGGGGATAAATTAAAACCAAGATACTCCCAAACTAGTCAGTGTGACTTTTTGGGTAAATCGAGCTCACTTAAGACAACCTTGTAACACCTAGGGTGAGAGAACCACCTAGGAAGATATACTTTGACCAGGAGCCCACTTTGACCACTTCAAAACAGTGTTGAGTTGTGAGCCATATTTTCATCATGAAACGTGTGACGCGTTACTTTCGCTTAGTTTTTTACTTTCCTTAGGGTGAGGTGAAACTCTGCCGAAGTGAAGCTAGCATTTTTCATCCCCATTTTTGATCTACTTCCTTCACGTTCTTTTGACACTTTGTTGATCAAAAGAAAGGTGATTACCTTTGTGTTACCAATCAATTGTTTCTGCCACCTTTTTTCCGTTTACGCCCATCCATGTTTACGACTGGGTGAATTAAATGTCTAAAGTGTGCAGAGGTGTATTCATATCATTGGTGGCCTTTGTGATCTTGATACCCATGTCAGGATCATCATCATAGTTAGGCATGGTTCTTCATCTTGAACTTCCTTAGAAAGGTTACCTTGTTTGTATCGTATCACTATAATTTTGGTATTTACGTCTTGTTTCTTGTGAACTTGACCTAAATATCTATATTGTAAGGTTACGCTATACACATTTTAACAATTCCTAGTTATACTCTAAGCTTTTAGTTGACTCTATTATTACCTTGATTTTGAAGAGTGCTACATGTTACCACTTGTGCATGTTATATCAATATCATCTTGATATCAATACCTTACTTTCTCGCAAAGTTTGGTTAACATATCTTGGTGACATTGTTGTGTCACTCACAAATTATAACTGGCACTTTTTGGGATATAGGTCTTAATTGAATTTGAGCTTGCTTCTAGTATACCTAGTTAGGAGGTCACATTAACTTCTTGTAGTTACTTATGTCTTGTTCATTCTTTTGAACTTGGCATAAGTGAGAACATCTTGTTAATTATCTTGCGATACCAAACTACTTTGTTGAAACACAGTTTAGGAAGTACTTCATTCATTTGATAGGCTTAGATACCAAACATTTGTGTCATTGTTGATTTATCACTCTATCACATTGGTATTCTCACATTGTTATTCATTCATATTCTTGGCATTCATCTTGCATTTCACTTAGGTGTGAATAAAAATTTTTGAGCACATTCATAACTTACCCTAGTGAAACTACTACAAATCATGGCTTCCAAAACATGATTAGGACTCAAGAAACAAACATACGAGGAACAAAAATGCAAGCTTGGGAAGCCTCAAAGCAGACAAGGGTCAAACCCTTTCATTGGACATGATCTAGGGCCTATTTTTTCTACGAGAAAAAGAGATATAAGATATGATTGATCATAGTGGTGATGAATTAGAATCCCCACACGTAGAGTTTGAATTTGACCCTAATTTATTAGACGAGTTTATTTTTAGAAATAAGGATAGGGTGCTGGTATGGGTTATACATTTAGGGGCCAAAATGCCCACCGAAAATGAGACAATCCCACCCACAAACAATGCTAACGAAGAAGAGAAACCCATTATCAACATGGAGGATATTTTGACACATGGACATGCTTCTACCTCCAATGTAGGAAATTATAAAGTAGTGGGACATAGGATACCCTTTATCAAAATGCCACGTAAAAATAGGTCAGGACATGAGAATGTTGAAGAACCTCCACAATATGAGGAAGAGGAGAAACCTTTAGAAGAATAAACCACCATTCAACAACATATTAGTAACCTAAGCTAACAATTAGCTTTGTTAACCTATCATGTACAAAAGGAAGCTTGAAAAAATGTTCAAAATTCAAGGCCTAAGGTTAAAATCAGTGAACTTCATAGAGAAAATGAAGGAGAAGATGCTATAGAGTATCATCAACTATATATCCCTCGCTTCTCCCACTATTGAAAAATTACTCACACAAGAGGTACATTATATGAAAGAAACACTCACAAGCCTTCAAGAGAGAAATATGGGGAGCATTATAAAGTATCAATATGAAGAACTATGTCCCTATCCTTTTGACAAAGCTATGACCCTTCAACCTTTTCCTAAGAAATTGACATGCCAAAATTTTAAAAATATAAAGGGAATGGAGATCCATAGGATCATGTCAAATATTTCTATATGGCATGCCAAGAGGTGTCCTATAGTGATAATTATCTCATACGACTATTTCCCAAGAGTCTAGGAGGTCAAGCCTTGGAGTGGTTTACACGTTTACCTCGGGGATCAATTTTCACTTGGCCAGAATTGGTAGAAAGGTTTGTGTGTCACTTCTCATACAATATAGAGAGTGATGTCACCATGGCAGATTTATGTGGTGCCAAACAATGCCCTAATGAGACTTTTTCCAACTTCCTACAATGGTGGAGAGGGATAGCTAGCTGCTTCCCTTGCGCTTTCCCTGAAAAATAGTTGGTAAGTATTTTTGTGCCCAACCTAAATCCGGACATAGCCTTCCACCTCCAAATGCATTGTGTTTGCACTTTTGAGGAGGTCATTGAAAAAGGGGTTCAAATAGAGAAAGCTCTCATTGCCAAAGGAACTCTCAAGTCCCAATCTAAAGATAATCAAAATGTTAAACCCACGGAGAAGCCAAAGGTATTTAACAAAAACAAAAACATGGTAGGAGACGGGATCACTGATTCCAAACGTGTACAAGTGGTTCAAACTGGTCAACCTTTTAAACTGACCAAAGGACCCATTCAACCACCACCCAAGTGGAGAATGTTCACCCCCCTCAATGAACCTTTGTTGGTTATATTAAAATAATTGGATGCAGCTCACATGGTGACATATCCTATGACATAACCATTTGATGAAAATGCTCCAAAACATCATGGTACAAGGAGCATGAATATTGCAAAATGCATCATGTCAAGGGACATAAGATAGAAAAATGTCTATGACTTCGTCACTATATCCAAGACCTCATTGACAATGGGGAGATAGAGGTGGAAACCCTGAGAAAACTCAAACACCCAATGAAAAGATGGGGATATATAAAGAGCCATTCCCAAACATGATAAATTAGAAAAGTCAAAGCCGGATCAGGGAGAGTCATCCCAAGGTTATAAAGCACTGAATCACTTAAGACCAAGAAAGACAAAAATCATTATGATTCACTTATTAGATGTATTCGCTCTCCTACTGACCATGTCAACACCATCTGAATCAAGGGAAAGGATTGCGCCATGGTAACAAGGCGTGCCCACCTCATGATTCTAGAACCTTCTCCATCAACCCCAAAAATGGTAAATACAACCTCTTAGAGCAACTTGAGAAGATGTCTACTAAGATTTCGATCTTAGATCTTCTTAAGATATCAAATATACACAAAGAAATTCTATACCAAACTCTTCAAGGGTCGGGAGTGCCATTAGAGGTAGATCCTACACATCTTCAAGCTACAGTAGCAAACATCATACCAAATGAACACATTTCCTTTAATCATAGGGAGATCCCTACTAAAAATCCAATGCATAATATTCCTTTGTATATTAAGGTAGTAGTTACCCATAGGAAGATCAAATAAGTGCTTATGGACAACGAATCATGGAAGAACATCTACACATTAAAGTTGGTTAAACAACCGGAACATTCGAAGCATATCTTGAGTCAAACATCATTACTATCACCACTTACGACAATGCGGAAAAGGAGTCGTGAGGGCACAATCACATTGCCCATGGAGGTGGGTCCCACTTGCCATCAAACAAAGTTTCATGTCCGGACTTGGAACTTCCATATAATATGCTTATAGGTGACCATTGATTCATGCCATGCAAGTTGTGCCATTGCCATTCCATCGTGCATTAAATTGAAGCATGAGGGACACACCATTACAATACAAGGAGATTCAAATCTCTTCGCTCATTGCAGAGCTCTCAATAATTTTTCACGTAAGGGCACATATGCATGTCCCTTCACCGATATAGCTGCCCCTCTCCAACTTGAAGCCATGGAATATCGAGATAGATTCATATTCTCTCGTTCTTGTGCCCATGGTGCATCTACATGAACATCTCCTTTTGAATCATGGGAGATGAAGGTTCTAGAATACCATTGTGGAGAATATAATTTTCAACAAGCCGTATTGGTTTCGAGACCTCTCATTGTCACCCAAGAGTAGAGGTCAACCCAACCATCACTTTAGAAGACCTAGAAATGAAAAAACTATTGGGTTATTCTTACTTGGAAGCTTGTTAGCTGAAGAAAAATTATTGGACCCACCTATAACTTAGGTCCCGGAGGATACTCACCAACTGTTATCAAACTCTTGAATATGAGAAATCTAGTAAAATGATGTACTCCATGGGCTACAAGGGCCTAGGATGCGGAAGAAATAAGCAAGGACAACGAGAACCAGTACCTCTCCTACATTTTAAAAATGAAATATATAGCATTGTAATTATCCCTTATGGGGCACACCCTAATGATCAAGATACTACTTGCTCGAATGTGAGGATAGCTCTGACTATCTAGACAGTGATGAGGATTCCCATTGTAGCCAATATGAGGATCTTTCCTCCACAAACCTATTCATGAATATCATTGTCCTAACCATAACCCCCATGGAACCAACCCTTGACCTTGTTTACCCTTCCCTTGTTAAATGGGAAAAATAATGTCATATGTCACTAGATTTATTTGAGAATGATGAAGCTATTACGAGTTCATGGGAATTTGGGATACAATTCCCATTGGAGACCACAAAATGTCTTCTATATTGACTTGGATACCTACACCTACTTCGGTGAGGAGGCTGAGCTTCGTGGTCAACAAAATTTAAGAAAAGCAAGGAAAAAGTTCCAACGTAAAGCCTTAGAAAAAATAAAAGTCTAAGTCACATAATGAAAACCTCTTTGAGGTGTTGGCTAACAAATAGGTGCAAAAATCAAAGGACAATAAAAGTGACCATGCCAAGGATGAAAATCTCGTGGAGACATCCTTAGATGAAGATCTCAACCTTCCTCCCGATCCTACATGCATGGAGGACTTGTCAAAGTTACTAGTAGAGGAAACTATCGATGTAAACATTGGTACAGAAGAGGACCCAAAAATAGTCAAATTAGGAGCATCACTCTCGAGCACGGGAACAAAAAACATTCACTATGCTACTATGGGAGTTTATAGATGTATTTGCATGGTCCTATAAGGACATACCAGGCTTAGATCTAAATTTGGTTGTGTACAACTTATTTGTACATGTAGATGTGAATCCTATTAAAAAAGATCGAAAGATGCACCCAAGGGAGGCCCTACTTTGGTTAAAGAAGAATTAGAAATATTTCTTGTAGTAGGATTCATTCAGCCTATTGATTATTCTAAATGGATATCTAACATCATCCTTGCATAGAAGAATCTCATCGGGATTAGAATCTACACGGATTTTAGAGACATTAAAGGATTTCCCTATGGATGATTTTCCACTACCAAATATTAATATGACTTTGGATTCAATAGTAGGATATGAGATGTTATATTTTATGGATGGCTTTTCAATATACAAACAAATCAAGATAGCTGATGAAGATTAGCACAAGATGGCTTCTATAACTCCTTGGGGTACCTTTTGTTATCAAGTAATGCCATTTGGGCTTTAAAATGTAGGAGCTACTTATCAAAGGGAAATGACGATAATTTTCCATGATATGATCCATGATATCATGGAAGACTATGTGGATGACATCCTCGGAAAATCTAAGACAAGAGAGGATCACCCTATTATTTTGCGGTGTATCTTTGAGCACCTATGCGAGAGTACAAAGTCTGGTTGAACCCAAAGAAATGTATTTTCAGCGTGCTATTAGGAAAATTGTTGGGTTTCATTGTATCAAGAAGGGGAATTGAGGTAGACCCTGCTAAAGTATCTGCTATTACTGAGATGCCTCCTCCTAAGAACATTAAGCAACTACGCAGACTTGCAAGGAAAAATACAGGCTATTCACCGCTTCATCTCCCAACTTGTAGATAAGTGTCATTCATTCACCCACCTACTTAAAAAGGATGTCACCTTCATTTGGGGACTAGAGAAGTAACAAGCCTTCACCTTGCTTAAACAATACTTGGCCAATCCGCCTATCCTCATGCCTCTAACTCCTAGTGAGCCACTCCTGCTTTATATCTCTACTACGTAATTTGCTATTGGTGCGTTGCTCGCCCAATATGACCTTGGTCATAAAGAAAAAGTGGTGTACTACCTCAGTCACACTCTCATCGCTTATGAACTCAACTATCCCCAAATTGAAAAAGATTGTTTGGTTGTTGTCTTTACTTTTCAAAAACTTCACCATTATCTATTGAATACCAAAACCAAGCTTATATCTAAAGTGGACCCGCTCAAGTACTTGCTATCAAACCCACCCTCACAGGTAGAATGGCTAATTGGATCATCCTACTAAGTGAATTTGACATAGAATTTGTGCATCAGAAGTTGGTTAAGGGACAAGTACTCATAGATCAATTAGCAGAAGCACCTTTGCAAGGCACTAAACCTTTGAATCTGGATCTGCCAGATGCCTCATTACTATACATTGAAGAATTTTTCGTATGACAAAAACACTATGGTGGGTCCTTTAATTTTCATGGTTTAGGAGTAGGTGTGGTCCTCATTACTCCTTCTAGTGACCCTATACCACAGGATTTTCACCTGGGTTTTCCTTGCACAAACAATATCACAGTATGAGGCACTTATCACAGGGATGAAGCTCACTATCAAATGGGACATCCATCATGTCAAGGTTGTGGGTGATTCTTAGTTAATTATCAAGCAAGTTAATGATGAATACAAGGTTAAGGATGAAAAATATCATACCTTACAAAAAGCGGTAGAAACTCTAAAAGATTACTTTGTGCACATCACATTTGAATAGATCCCAAGAGCACAAAATAGATCTCAGTAGATGATATGGACATAATGGGTTCTATGCTTCATATTCCGCCAAGGAAAAATGACATTCCATTCTTTGTGGAAAATTTATGTCAGCCCACGTATGACATGCTAGAATCTGTTTGGCTTGTGATGTTGTTGGTCCCAATTCCCCATGGTATGAGCCCATCTTTACCTATCTCAAAGACAACATGTTCCCTCCTAACATCTCCCATTCTAAGAAACAAATCCTAATTCGCCAAATAGCCCACTATACCCTTTTAGGAGGTACGCTTTATCGTCATGGCTACGATGGGAATTTGTTATGTTGTCTCAATATGACAGAGTCGATCTAAGCGATCAAATAAGTACATGAAGGGGTGTGTGGAGCACATACTAATGGAATGGTTTTGGCCAAGAAATTGTTAAGAGTAGGCTACTATTGGCCTACCATGGAAACCAACTGTTGTAACTATGTCAGAAAATGTGTACTTTGTTAGAAGTATGGAAATTTCATCCATGCTCCATCATAACCATTGAACCCATCATTACTCTGTGGCCATTTTCTAAATGGGGAATTGAATTGATGGGAAATCTTACCCCTACCTCATCTAATGGTCCCGCCCACATTATCACTGACTCTTGAATACTTTACCAAGTGGGTGGAAGTTGTCCCTTAACCTATGTAACATGAGCTCAGATTTCCAAATTCATCATGAATCATATCATTTTCTGGTATGGAATTCCTACACCATTATTCGATAATGAAATTCATTCAAGAATAAAATGTAAAGGGTCTCTGTCGGTGGTTCCAAATCAAGTTAAAATGGTCTACACCATATTATCCCTAAGGTAATGGACACGCGAGACTACAAATAATACTTTGGGTGCAAATAATGGAGAAAATGGTAAGTAAAATAGGTTTTAATTGGCATTTACAAATCCACCTAGCTCTTTGGGCTTATAGGACCTCTATTCACACTCCTATAGGTGCAATGCCATATTCTCTAGTATTTGGGATGAAATCTATCATCCCACTAGAAATTGAGCTTCCTTCCCTAAGAATCTCTCTTAGGGATTATCTGGATAAAGATGAAGATTACCGGGTGGCTAGACTAGCTGAGTTAGAGCTCCTAGACGAGAAGTACATCCATGCCCTTAATCACCTCAAAGTGTATCAGAATAGAGTCTCCAAAAATTACAACAAGAGAATCATACCTCGCCAGTTTGAGGTTGGTGATTTGGTCATGAAGGAGAATCAGTTCAACACAAGGGAAAAATGAGAAAAGAAAGGAAAGTTTGAACCACATTGGTTAGGACCTTATGTTATAGTGGCCAAATACGGCACAGAGCATACAAACTTGCTCACCCCAATGGTGATGAGCTCCATGAGCCCATGAATGCCATGCATCTTAAGCGGTTCTATGCTTAAACATGGTACAAAATTAGAAAAGAAAAAAATAAAAAACATGGTAAAATAATCAAAATACAAAAAAATTAGAAAAGAGAAAAATAGGTCATCCATAAGTGAAAACCACGCAATTGTGGCACTTTGGATAGGTCCTTGGGTGAAAACCAGTTTCTAGCACCTTGGGAAGATTCGTTATTCACAAGCATCTTGTATCTGGAGGGTATTTATACTTAGCCTAGGGTTAGTTCCACGTCTACCTATAAGATTCCATGTGGGCCCAATCTAGTCAAGCCTTGATCCAGATTTGTCTCCTTTTATTCGTATGTGAGGGGCATGGTCTTGGCCTATTCCCCATCTTACGTTGGGGGAATTTCTATGACTTCACCTTCTTGTGTATAAGCGCGTGGCATCTACCCTTGTATATTCCCCATCTAATGCTAGGGGCATCCACGCTTTCTTGGTTACCTATGCATAGCTCTAGAAAACTGTTAGAAAAACACAAAAACAATAGAAAATTATTTCTTGAAAATCACAAAAATAATAGAAAATTGTTTCACAAACTACAAAAACATTCAAAATATGAAAAACACAAAAACAATAGAAAATTGCTTCACAAACACCCTAAACAATAGAAAATTGTTTCATAAAAACAAATCTTGCAAAAGTATTTACTTTAGTTTCCTTGCATTGTCTTGTTTCTTACTTTGCTTGTTTGTACATTTGTGTTGTTTGTTGCTTGGGCATACTTTGTTAGGATTCATCTTTTCTTGATTAGATTAGATTTATTCTTGCTTGTGCATATTGAGGTATGTTTTTGCATGCTGGTGAATCATGGTACATTGTTGTATTTGTTCATTATGTTCTTTGTGGGAATTTGATTGTGTTTGCTTGTTGCATGTGCATTGTTTTGTTATCACATCATCACATTACCATCAATATCATCACATCTAACATCATCTATACATCATATATCAAGAAAAAGATAAGTATACATCATACATGAATGCTAAGCTAATCATCACATATCATATCATCAAATGGGGGCAAGAGGGATCGCAAATATCAAAATATATCCCCCCCACCCATATCATCATATCATCCCATCCACTAAGTATGACACATCATATAAGAAAATACATTTGATATACTCTACAAAGATAAATCATCTAGAAATAAAAAAACATGCGATACATCTACAAAATCATGATACATGTACATGTGAAATCAAATCATCTAACATCATAAACACATCTATCTATCCATGTACTCAATTAGGAAATAACAAACAATGTCCATCTCATAAACACATATGTCATGTCAAAAATGTCCATACGTAACTACGAAAGACATCAAAATCCCTTCATCTGAGGCATACAAAAGATGATACATCTATCAAAGAATAAAATCCTTCATCAAGAGGCATATATGTCAATCCAATACAATCAAGGCTGACTCGAGCCCTTAGAGGGGGTGGCTGGTCTATCTTATAGTGGTGGCATAGTGAGAACATTGGTCGCTCACCCTGGATGTCCTCATGGCTACTCCATTGACGCCGAGGCCTCTCGATCTAGTCCTCTCGTTGGACTACTAGTTGTAGGAAGGTGCTCGTCGCTCCATGGGAATCGCTTCAAAATATAAATATTTGTAATAAGAGGCTCTGCCCTCGACTGTGGTAATATCTCTATGTGTCCAAGCTGTCACCATGTACCATCTATGCATCGGTAATACATTATCTCTACTAAAGCTCGAAGCAAGCTTGGCACGGCCCACTACACACTCTTCTCTCGAGCCTATCTCACTCTAGTATCATAGGATGTAGGCCGGGTCTATATCTCCGATATAGGCTCATCATCTAATCCATCTACGAGGCCATCTATCGTATATGTTGAAAGTGCATAGTACTATCACCTCCTAGGCCAGCCTAGGCCGAGCCTAATCTCACTCTGCTAATACTATCAAAATTTGAGTCGATCTCGATCTCACTTGTTTGTCACTATCACACTCGGGGCTTGGGACTTGTCTCTCTGATGCTTCGGCCTAGTCTCATATACTAGAGCCTATTGTAACTACTATTGTAGGGTGGCTGTCTATGCCACTGGCTGTGCCACCAGGAATGGTCCCTATGGCACTCTGGATGACTGACCTTTCTCTAGAACTCGGGGCCAGATGGTTGTGTAGATGCCTATCTTGGACCCTATAGCCTTGGTCCTTGTACCTATGTGGTACCCTGCTCATCATGGGGTAATCCATCAAATGGATCCTTTAGGTCACGGCCTACTACACCCTCTCTCTAATCACCACCATGCCAAATCTCTCTCAATGGTCTGGCACTGCTTCCCAGGCCTCCTCTAGGATAGTCAAACATCGGGGTAAGATAGTTTCATACCACATCCAAGAATCTGCGGTAGTCCTTGGATCTCTAGGCTATATGCGCTGGGTCTCATACATGTGGGGACACACTTGTAAGAAATTGGCCTTGGCTCGGTTCACCTATGTATGTGGCCCCATGGTCTACTTCTCTCGAGTCTCTGCAGGCATACCATATGTCGGCTGCGGAACCCCCTGTACCATGCCTAGTTATCGGCATCTGTCGACCCTGTATAGCTCGATGATATAGCTCGAATGCCAAGGATAAAATGCTCTACTATGCAAACACTAAGCTCTACGACATCCTCTGGCCATTGAATGTGCCTATAGGGTCTCCATATGATATCTCTCTCTAGCAACTCATCGAACTCTCACCGGTACCTGTATAAGCTGCCTAGGTGGCCTCATACATCACCACCTACTGATACCCATGCCATGTAAGATGGATCCTCTAGATCTCGGGCATGAAGATTACCCACGAGGCACATTATAGCACTATGGTCCCATGACCAAATCTGTAGTAGAGGCAGACCCCACCATCTTCTGATGGTGGTAAGTAATAAGATGCAAGTCCCAGTACAAGTGTGCTAGTATACACTATCCCCAGCAATAGTGCTCACCACTAAAGATCCCCCTGTACCAATGTCATTAACCCTCATAGAAAATACGTCCCAGTCTTATTAATGATTAAAACCCACTGATAAGTGCCATAACATATAGGGGCCCTCGATGTAGTGTAGGGTCGGCAATGCACTCGTGGAATGCAACAGTCATACCATCATGAGGTATGTCATCTCAATCAAATAAATCCCAGACAACTACCCTGATCTTCCCAACATCGAAGTGTACTCAATCAGTGTACCCAGGATGGGCACGTGGAGAATCTACCACACATCCTCCAAAGTAACGGTCATCTCTCTCGTAGGGAGTTGGAAGCACTGACTCTCACTGTGCCACTACTCGGCCAGTGTAGTAAGTAGACCATGGTCCAACGTGATGGAAGGCATCGAGACACGGGGCCTAGGCCCACTTCCTAGGCTATTGCATGATGAATGGCTACTACATGATGATCTCACCGATGCATGCTCCCCTCTAGCTCGGTGATCCGTGAATGATGCTCCCACGTTTGAAGCACTGGTAATCATCTCTACAAAAATCAATCCACTCGTCAATCACTAACATTTCTTCTAAAAATCTATCTATCATTTTTTAGGGTTAGCCAAAAAATCCTAAATTTTCTTCTAAATGGCATCTTTTTGGAATTTTATTATCTATCCTCCATCGTCTTGGTGTGCATGTGTGCCCTTTCAGGAAATTTCACCCTCCTTTTGGCATATGCATGTGTGTATAACTATCTTAGGGTGCTTGCGCCATACATCGTGCACTTGTGTGCCCTTTTGGGCATGTACACCACTCTTTCGGCGCTTTTGCCATCGGTCATATCCTTGCACGTGCCGTACATGCATAAACCATATGTGTGTGCACTACTCTCTTAGTGTGTGCACATGTTGTTTTGCAGGGAATGTTTCAGCTTTTGGGAATAGAGTTGCTTCTATCCTTTCATTCCTTTGAGAAACAGATAAGGGTTAGGGCTAGGAGGAATACCTGTTGAATGTCGAGAGGGTGTGCACGTACCGTAGAGAAAGATCAGATCAACTGCGAAGAACTCCTTTTTGTCTAGGAAGGACTACCTGCAAGTAAGAATACAAGACCACCAGATTTTAATTAGACAATAAATGAGGGAACTGCCTTGGGCCTAGGAAATATAAAACTTCCTTTCGAAGGTGGTCAGTTCCCCTGCTAATATGAATTAACACAAATTCTAACAAATAAGCTATTGTCTAATTACAATTTGTTTACCTTGTTAGAACAATAGAGAAAGGGATAGTCTTGGTTTTAGAATCACGGTGACCGATGCGGTCACTTTACTTCGCACTTGTTGGTGGTAACCGATATCGGTAGGGGCAATGTTTTAGGGGCTTTTGGTGAAAGTTGGTTGTAAGGTGGTTGTGTTGTTTTATAAGGCTGATAAATGGGTGGGGTTAGGTAATGGGGTGATGAGAAGGACTCAGAGAATACGGGGGTGTTCTTGGGGTAATGTAAGGGTGGAGGAATGACAGTTAGATGTAGTGTGTTGCTGGGTAGTAGATCTAGGAATAGACTTATGATGGCTGTGATTCAGAAGTTCAAGAAATGTTATTAAAAGAACGTATAAGACTTACTTACTAGTTCCTGATGGAAAATGTAGGTTCTGGGACTGTGATGACGAAGACAGGGCTCAAGTAGGATGATCTGACAATCCAAGATGAGCTATCTCCTCTCCTGATACTTGGATGAGTGTCACTGGACTCTGGTTATTCAGTTGCAGTCTTGGGCTTGATGTCCTTCTCTGCAAACTTCTCTTGTTTCCTTTTCACTTGTCTCTGTTCAGCCAAGTAAAATTCCGGATCCTTCCAATGACTTCTGATTTTTGATCCATGAAAATCCAACCCTTTGTTTTTGGTTGGGAGTGGTCATTTACAGGGAACCGATGGCGGTTACGCAACCGACGGCGGTCAAGTAGAAACCGTATCGGTCAGGTCAAAGCGGGCTATTTTTGGTAAAATAGCCGACTTTCCCTCCTTTCTCCCTGAGGGATTAGTTACGGAGCTTGGTCAAGTCATTATGAGGTTGGTTTTAGGTGCGGGTGAGGAGTAATTATTCATGAGTGGGGATATGGACCAAGTTATAGGTCTTAATTAGGTTAGTTTAGGGTTAAGACTAGGTCATGATGAGGTGGTGAAATGAGGTGGTAGGTATGGCGATGTGGATTTATTAATTATAGGGTAATTAATAAATAATTGTGTAAGGTTTAGGTGATGAGGTTAGGTTGCGAAATGAGATGCGGGGCACAGGGGGTCGTAAGACACAAATTTGGTGTCTACATTAGCCCCTTGTTGTCGTGTAGCTTGTCCTTGTTAAAGTTGCATGGACAATAATAAGAAGTGGTTACCCTGTTAAGGGTATAGTTAATCCCCCTCAAATCTAGCACGCATTGAGGTAGTGCGTGAAATCGGGGATAGGGTTGATAAAGGGAAATGGTGTTGAGATGATGGTAAGATGGTGGGGTAGGTCCAAGGAAGTAGACGCATGTTGAAATGCAGTAGTGCGACCAGGGTACATGATTTTGAAGAGCAAACAAGCAATTCATAGGCAAAGGTCGATAGTTTATCCAAACAAGGGTGATATAATCCTGGTATCCAAGGCATAGGAAGTAGCTCCAGGGGATATAACGGGTAAGGTACATGAATGTTTAGGCATGTTTGGCAGTACCAAATGGTTGGTTTGGTTGAGATAAATGTCACGGTCTTGGTCTAGGCAAAGTTGGTCGACTGATCAAGTCAAGGACCCTAATCATGCTAAAACACGAACAAGTGAGCTCGATTGAACAAAAAGCTACATGATGGGTGGATAAAATTGTAATTTGTTGATTTTGGGTGAGGTATTTAATTGGTGCGGCCTTGGGTCGGGCCAAATGGTTGGGTGCGGCCTTGGGTCGGGCCAAATGGGTTGGTTACGGCCTTGGGTCGGGCCAAATGGTTGGTTGCGGCCTTGGGTCAGGCCAAATGGTTGGTTGCGGCCTTGGGTTGGGCCAAATGGGTTGGTTGCAGCCTTGGGTTGGGCCAAATGGTTGGTTGCGGCCGTGAAGTGGGCCAATGAAGTTAACAAAGGGTTTTCAGCGAAGGTGGATATAGGCGATGTTGTGAGAAAGGACGATTAGTAAATAAGTGCAGAAATTGGGGAAAAGGTGGGATTAAACCGATATCAATTCTCTATGACCGGTATCGGTTAGATGACCGATACCGGTTCTTTAGGGCATAATATAACCGGTATCGGTTATAGGCCGAAAACCTATAAAAAGAAAAATATGGCCTGTCATTGTCATATTGTCAATTTGAAAACCAATTTTAGTTGTCGAGGTCTATTGTTGAGATTGGTGCATTTTTGTCGGCTAAGGTGGCTTTCTTTGAGTGGAGAAGTGAGTGATTGGTAGGCCCTAGTGAGGAGGAGGTAGCATTTGATTGGTGGAGGACCCGGAGAGGAGTTGAGGGGTGTAAAGTGATTGAGGTGGATCGCGGGGCACGGGCCGGGTGAGTATGAGAGAATTCCTCTAGATCGCGTGCGGCGACAATTTGGGTTCATTCAGGATATACCTATGACATATAGACCATACATGAGGATCGACGCCGAGGTAACATTCTCACCTCCTCGGCCTACACTTCCAGAAGGGCTAGAAGAGATAGTAGCCGATCGTAGGGTAATGGATGTGGGAACGATAGAGGCCTATAGAGTATGGTGGGTAGCAGAGCTGCGAGGTGCACGTGAGCGCCCTGACATAGCTATGATTATAGTGGAGAGAGATCGTCTGCAGGACTTAGTTCACCAGCTTCAAACACAGGTGAATGAGACAACGGGATTGTTAGAGGTTTCACAGTTACGAGTGGAGAGACTGGAGGCAAGATTCCTCCACGCGAGAGGACGTATTCGTATGTTACAGGAGATGTTGGCGGATCGGTGGGAGGAACCAATGGCAAAGTGGCACCTTTGAGGATGGAGAGGTCAAGCGAGGGGTATCGGCGATCATGATCACCACCGATTCGGGAGGAGGCACAAGGGTCTAAGTGAATTTCATAGGAATATAAGAATAAATAAGGATGCCGACTGCGAGTCGATGATAGAGAAGATGTATTTGTTTAACATCTAAAATAAAACTAAATATGTATGTGGTTTTGAGTGATGATAATAATAAGAATGGTTGTGTTTTAAATGTTGTTTTTGTTTGTTTTGAAAAAAAGGATAAAGATGAATGTTGGAAAATAGAAATACATAAAAACTATTTATATTTACAACACGTGATAGGTTATGGTAGGGGATGGTCGAGCTAACCTTGGGAGACCCCATGTCTCCTAAGTGCTACCTACATAGCCCATTGCACAAAGCAAGGAGGGGCCTCAGACCGATGTAGTTCTCCCTTAGGACCAGGGAGAGGTGAATTCAGGCAATTTGGTTGTGGTTAGGCAATTTGTCGGTTGGTAAAAAATTTGATGTTGGTAGGGTAATGTTGTTGGTGTAGGTATAGGTGAAGCGAAAGTTAGCATACCCAAGTAGTAGGGAATCGTGTCCTTATTAAGGTCAACACACAATCCTAGAGTCGAGAAAAAGAGGCAAAAGTGTCCCATAGTTGAGAAGAGCTAAACAAACCACATATTAACATAGGATGAGCTTGAATCCCTAGGTACCTTGCATAGGCGAGAAGTCGATAGGTGAAAAGAGTTGTATAATCACAATATATCGGATATACGTCACGTCCCTTGAGTTTTGTTGTTTTGACGAATGGTGAGGTGAGGTGGCCGGTATAGCTGGGGTGCAGAGAACTTATTATAAGATGATTATTCTGACGAAAGAGAACCAAACCTAAATAGACAAGTCCATGACTCAAAAGTGCTTTTGAATGCGGCTTTTATTTTGTTGAATATAGACTGATCGATGCGGGAAGTCTACAAGGGATATGTATTTTATTACTCTTGAGGTCTTCACGAAGCTGATCAATGCGAGAAGCTTCTGATAAAGGCTGACTGTGTATAGCTGTCCTTAAAGGAGCAGTCTATTTATAGTAGCAGATGCGGTGTTTATGTATAGCTGTCCTTCGGGGGAGTAGTCTATATATAATAGTAGCAATAGTTTGGCATATAGCTATCCTTCAAGGGAGTAGTCTATGTATAATTTAGAGGTCTAGATGTCCATTGGGCATAAAGCATCTAGTTTTGTAGGAAGTTTGACTCAAGAAAATCCCATAAGTGTTTAATTAAGAATGTGTCATTTTGATATTTTGAAGTCATGGACTAGACTAAAAAGGGGAAGGCATCTTTAAGGGGAGGTGATAATCAAACCATGTGAGCTTGATTTGATTTTGAGATGTAGGAAACAAAAGTGTATGTGGTGGTAAAAGAGCTCAAGGGACGAGCGTAAGGTAGATAAGAAGTGATATAACACTAAATTCAACAGTAGAATGGTCGAAGATGCAAGGCATTAAGGGGCTCAGGCTCAGGTTTACCATTAAGCGAAGCTAAGCGATAAGTGCCACGATCCATAAGTGTGAGTGATAATGTAAGGTCCAATCTAATTAGGAGCAAATTTTCCACGCTTGCTCTTTTCTAGTTTGGTTACATGTTGATTCTCTTTGAGGACAAGATCACCAACCTTAAAGGTACGCTCATGAAGTCACTTATCATAAGCACACTTGATGCATTTTTGGTAGATTTGAAGGTGGTCGATAGCCGTAAGACGACGCTCGTGAAGAAGCTCTAATTGGGCTAACGTTCTTGGTGGAAATCATCATTGGTGAGAATATCTGAAGAGATATTACGAGGGAGGGTATTTATATTTCGAGAGGCAAGATAGCCTGGTAGCATATAGCAAAGAAAATGGTGTGGCATTAGTGGAGGTACGAATGCTAGTACGATAAGCCCAAAGGGCAAAGGGAATGTGATCATGCCAATTTCTTCCAGAATCATTAACAACTTTCATGAGGATTTTGGTTAGGGTTTTATTAGAAGATTCAGCCTGACCATTGGCCTGTGGATAGTAAGGTGATGAGAAACTAAGTTTGATACCAAAGTTGTCACAAAGGTCTTGTAACAACTTATTTTTGAAAGATTTACCATTATCTGTTATTAGGCGATGAGGAATACCAAAACAACAGATAATGTGATGGTTAACAAATTCGATGATTTTTTTTTTTTTAGTTGAAATGAGTGGAATGGCCTCCACCCATTTTGTGTAATATTCGGTTGCTGTGATTATCCAACGGTGACGTTGCGAAGAGGGCGGGTGAATCTCACCAATAAGGTCTAAACCCCATTGTGAGAAAGGCCAAAGATCTCGTGTGACCTGTAGCGGATGGCTAGGAGTATGTTGAAGGTTGGCATGTTGTTGACACATAACACAACGCTTAACATATTCGTAGTAGTCATTATTAAGAGTAGGCCAATAATAACCTAGGCGAAGGATTCGTTTAGCCATGGCAAGGCCACTAAAATGTCCGCCACAAATACCGTCGTGATTTGTTGGATGGTATAGGTGACCTCCGCACCGGTTAGACATCGAAGGAGGATGCCATCAAAGCCACGTTTATAGAGGAGTCCCCCCATGATGACATAATGAGAAACACTTTTAAGAAAAGCACGTTTGCGGTACTAGTTAGGTCAGGTGGGAGAACAGAGGTTGTAAGGTAGTCGTGAAATTGGTGGTACCAGGTATCCTGCGAATTAGCAGACACATTATTTATCATACAAACAACCGGGGCTGAGTAAGATGGGGCAAAGAGTTGTTGGACCAAGACGAATATGTCAGAGTCAGTTGGTGAGGCAGGAATTTGTGAGGCTAAGCAAGCCATAGTAGTCATAAATTTGTTATGGAGCGGGGAATGGTCCGGATAGAATAACGAGTAAATGAGGTCAAAAGTGAATCCACGTAATGTTTGTACTTTTGAAGTTCCTCATTTTTACATTGGTAGATGCCCATAACTTGATTGACTACCAATTGAGAGTCACCAAAAATATTAATAGATTTGACACCTAAGTGTAACACAACCTGGAGACCCAAAACAAGGGCCTCGTATTCCGTTATATTATTAGTACAGGGAAATAGAGCTGGAATGAAAGAGGCATAGGATCAACGTCAAGAGGAATGAGAACAACGCCGGCCCCTCCACCGCTTGGCATTTGGATCCATCGAAGAAGAGGGTCATTGGATACGACTCTTCCCGAGTGAAAGAGTGGCGATGAGTTCGTCGGGAAATTAAAATTGGTAAATTTTTCCCCGAGGTAAAGGGCCTCGCGAGTTGGTCTCGCAATAGTTTGTCCTTTCATTGACTTCGGTGTATAAATTCAAGGTTGAGGTCAGCGAGGAGCATAAGCCATCGAGCGATGCGTTGGTTTAGATGTGGTTTGGTATACATATAATGAATGGGTTCCGCGTTGGTGATAATAAAAGTTTTGTGATTCGGGAGATAGTGTCGAGTTTGGTGGCTACGAATGATAGGGCTAGGCACGATTTTTCTACATGTGTATACCTAGTCTCGTATTCCATGAGAACACGAATTATATAATAAATGGCTTGTTCTCGATGCTGCGAGTCACGATGTATGAGCATGGCTCCTACGGCGTGGTCGGTGGTGGAAAGGTAAAGGTAGAAAGGCGATCGTCTTATGGTGGGATAAGCACGGGTGGGCTGCAAGAGATAGGCTTTGAGAGCTTCAAAGGCTTGGTGACACTCTTCACTCCATTGAAAAGCAATGTCCTTTTAAGAAGGTGATGGAAAGGTTGACATCGATCAGAGAGTTGGGAAATGAAACGCCGGATAGATTGAAGTTTACCTTGCAAACTATGCAATTGTTTGAGGTTTTGGGTGGGGGCATTTCTAGGATAGCTTTGAATTTAGATGGATCAACCTCAATGCCACGCAAAGAGATGATAAAGTCAAGAAGTTTTCCTAAAGAACACCGAAGACATATTTCTTTGGTTGAAGCGGACCGAATATTGTAATAGGCGATCGAAAATAATGGTTAAAACATCGAGATGTTCACTGCGATGTTTAGATTTGCCAAGAAGGTCATTGACATAATCCTCAAGGATAGTGTGCATAATGTCATGAAAAATGTAAGTCATAGCCTGCTGATAGGTCGTACCAGCATTCTTAAGGCCAAACGGCATGACACGATAACATCTTAAGGCCAAACGGCATGACACGATAACAAAAGGTTCCCCAAGGAGTGATGAAGGTAGTTTTATGTTGATCGGCCGGGGCTACCAAAATTTGATTGTATCCCGAAAAGCCATCCATGAGAGAAAGCATCTCATGGCCCACAGTGAGATCAACAAGTTGATCAATACTTGGGAGGGAAAGTCATCCTTGGGGCAAGCGAGGTTAAGGTCTCGAGAAATCCGTGGTTATCGAAGTCCCCTATCGCTTTAGTGTGGCAGTACGATGTTAGAAATCCATTGAGGATAGTCAATAGGAAAGATGAAGGAAATAGAAAGGAGTCGTTAAAGCTCTTCTTTGATCAAGAGGGCAATGCGTGGATGCATTTTCTCGGTTTTGTTTGACTGGTTTGGAATCGGGTTTTAGGGTAATGTTATGGACAACAATGTCGGGGATCAATTCTGGCATGTCGGCGTAGGACAAGCGAAAGCTTGGTTGCGGGTATGAGAAAGGTAGTAAAGGCGGCTTGTTACGATGTGTTAAGGGATTGTCCGATCTTCATAATGTGAGGATCCTCCTCTGTGTGGATGTTGATTTCTATAGTCGACTCATTGACATGGTTTGAGTTTGAGACGGTAATGCGCGTTGATATAGGAGTCGTCCCACACCAAGGTAAGTGAGAATGGAGTTGTCATCTTGGCACTCAACAACATTAATTGAAGGTGAATCCTCTTGATCATGTCTAGATACTGAGAAGGGAAGAGAAGATGGGTCCTCATTATCGCATTGATAAGTGAGAGGACCTAGGAAGATAGCATTTATGAAAAAAAAATTTAGGAGGGATAGATTCAGGGTCTATCGACTCTGTGGGTGACGATGGCAAAATGGGTGATGATGGTTTGGTAGGGGTGACATCGTCATCTTCCAGGATACAAATGACACGAGGTTTCTCGATGTAAGTGTTTCAGGAAAACCAAGACCACTATGATCATTGTGTTTGCGTGTAGTCACGGGAATGAGTGTATGTCGGCCTTGTTCATAAAGACGAAAACCAAAGCCTTTCCAAGCACAGTCAAGAAGGTGAGGGCGAAACGACGATTTGTCAGGTATTGAAAATCGGATTGGAAGGGAACCACCCCAAGAGGAGGTTCAGGGGTAATGGAGGATGCGTCGACACCCCCATACGTTAGGTTGGTGCGGTAATTAGGTGGTCTGTAAGAGATTACCTCCCCCACGCGACAGTCGTAGGTAGGATACGCATATAAGCGTGTCCGTACTCTGTGGGGTATGGAAAGAACTAACGTTATATAGGTGGTATTCCCCCAGCGTAAGGCATTGAAAAACATCTACTAAGGGGTCGGAGGTTGGGATGTTATCTGCGGGAAAGGAAGTGGTATTTGTGACGGTGGTTTCATTGGTTGAAGGCGTGGGTGCGGTTGAGGTAGATGGTTGAGGTGTGGTTGAAGTGGATGGTTGGGTTGGATGAATGGGTGTCTTGAGTGGTACAAGCACATCATTAGGGTGATACAACATATTGCAGGTTTTGAAGGGGGAGGATCAAGCTTTTACGGTGTAGGACTTCCCCTCGTACTCAAATTTTATGCATCATGTAAGGTGGAGGAATGCATCCCATAGCCGGATCAAGGCGGCCTAACAACATATTGTATTGGAACTCTCCCTCGAGGACATAGAAGAGTTCGGGTAAAGTGCGTGGCCCTACATGAATGTTAAGGATCACAATACCTAAGGTAGAAGTAATAGCATCATTAAATGACCGCAACATGATGGGGTTGGCACACACATGCAACTAGAAGGGATGTTCATTTGTTGGAAGGCTTTTGAAGAGATGATGTTTAGGCTAGCGCCCCATCAATCACAACACAATGACACCGAATGTCCCAGGACATAAGGTGAGATGAAAAGAGCGAGGTCGGGATCTTACGCACCAAAGTCGATAATTTCGTCTTCGGAGCCGAGCAGCGGTGGTTTCTTTGTACGAGAGCAGAAGTGGTTGGGGAGATGGGTTGTTTGGTGAGTGAAGCAACGTGATTGGGTGTGAGAATGGAAGTAACGAGAAAGGTTTCATTAGGTAAGACTTCTATCCCTTGAAGGATTTCAACGAGAGCTTGTCGATGAGATTGAAGTTCGAATGAGATCATACAGTGTCATTTTACGAAGTTATTGGTGAAGTTGTTTGATCATGGTTCGGTGGGAAATTCCATTAGAGATGGGATAGGCGGGTCCGCAAATAACCACTTAGGTGGTGGTGCGATGGGATGGTGGACGGAGAAAGAGATGCTTTGCGGTGTGCTTTCTTTCGCTTTCCCATTGTTTTTACGCCTCGAGTAGCAACACTAATCATATTGATCTCATGAATACGAAAGGAGGAAGACGGTAGGGATAGGTCATGGTCTTCGAGAGGTGGGGTTGTAATAATGATAGATCTTGGTGAGGCGGGGACGGGTGGTATAGGAGAGGGAATTGAAGCTAAAGTCTCTCTCTTCGTAAGTTGTCTTTCTTAACTTTCCTATCGAGAGAGGTGACTGATGAAGTATGGCTTTCAACACTTTGCATCCCTCTACATCATGTCCTGGTGTGCGGTGGTAAGCGCAGATTTTAGACTCATCATAACCTATAGGTCGAGGTTTAGATGGATCATAAGGTCTAAGTGGGGGTAGGGAAATGGTCGCATTCTCCACCAACATAGCAAGGATTTTGGTGTAAGACCCTTTGAGTGGGTCAAAGTCAGAGGAAGATGAGGCTATTGATTGGGTAGATTCTGGTGATGACGTGGTATGGTTGGTTTGTATGGGTGGTGGTTTAGCCAAGGAGTTTTGATAATGGGTTTTAACTAAACGTGGCTTCTTTGGCGCAGAAGCTATGTTTAGCTGGTTAGATGATGAGGCCACAGATGATGTGGTATCAGAAAACAACCACGGAGAAATAGGAGTGACAATAAACAAATATTTTGATGATGGAATTTGTTTAGGGTTAGTAGGTGGACAGGATACGCGGGGTGACGGTGTTGATGTACCCTTGGATCTCTGTATGGGTGCAGAAGGCGTAGGTCGTTTTAAAGAAAACGCAGGAGGTATGATATATTGATGCAAGGTGGAGGGATGAGGTCCCAATATGGAAGGTAGGTGTGGACGACGATGGTGTTAGTTGTAATAGAGACATAGGTTGAGGAGATTGAGTTTGTCTCCTAAGTGGATAAACGGCTTTATTTTTAGATAAATCAAGCCGCTTAGGTGGGTGTGTTAGACTAGGTATTGGTGAGGTCCCAAGCATAGGGGAAGATTGGGTTAGGTTAATAGAGGTGGATGAGGTATTTGGTAGAGATGAGGGGGGTGAAGATGAGGACATAGGCATTTTAAGCTTATGTAAACACTTTGGGTATATGGTAGAGGCATCTGGGTTGGTCATCTGCATTTGAGTAGAATATGGCGTACTCAAACGTTCCCATAGGACCTGTCTATCTCTACGGGGAATGACATTCCTTACGTGTGAATAGGAAATTTTGTATGGAAGAAAGGTGGGTTGTGATTCCGGTCCACTGTGGGTGTGATACAGGGGGTAGATGAGGCACTGTATCAATGGGCGTTAAGAGGTCAACCGGTCAGCTGAAAAGATTTAGGTGATGAAGAACTAATAGGTAGGAGGGCGTGTTTGAGAGGATCCATCATGTTTAAAGAATGTGGTGATGTCGGTGCAAGAGGTCTCTCGTCTAAGGATGACAAAAGAAGTGGTGAACCTTCCTCTTGTACAACAAGAATGGTAGAAGGAGATGTTTGGGAAATAGATAAGTTAGATAACATCCGCTCACAGTCTTGCAAGGATGTGGTGTAAGAAGGCTCATTTGTGAGAAGAGAACTCTGGGTGGTTAATTCCTTGATGGGTAAAGGAACGGCAAGGATTTCGTCTTGTCTTGATGGTGATGAAGGGGGTTCGGGTTCCTGCGTTAGTGAAGAGGCTTGATTCAGAATTTTTTCGATAGAGGCTTTTGGCTGGGAGTCGAAGACTGCATGGATCTCATGAACACTCTCCTCGGCTAAGATATCTTGGTTTATGTTACTGTTAGAAGAGTGATTTGGGAATGGTTTGTTGAAAATTTTCAAATTTTGGTTAGCAGGGGCGTTAGGATTATCGAGGGCTATATCCCTGCATCAACCATTTCCTACACTATGTTTTTCAACATCTTGCAGTTTTCATGTTGTGTCCCTTCACGCGGTGGGAAGTCATTTTCTTTGTACAGGAAGGTCATTTAGTGGAATCAAACCCGGAGTGAGGTTTAACAGGAGGTAAGGTAATGGCTCCTGCTTTAAGAAATTTTTCCAATATCACACCATAAGTTTCTCCCAAGGGGGTGTAATTGATGGGCTCAGCTTTATACTTATAGGTGGTTTTTGGCGGGGTATTAGGCGGTGGTTGGGATTTTACCATCACCACGTGCATAGCTTCTTTTGATTTGAAGCGATCGATGGGTGAGGATTGTGGTGTTAGGTTTGTTGGTGGAATCTTGGGTTCAGAAATTGGGGTTTTTGTTGCGCAACCGCAATTTCTCTTCCTCTAAGGCTCGAATCTCTAGTTTTCGAGCCATAGTAAAGGCTTCGTCAAATGTGCGGAAAGTTTGAATTTGGAGGGTAGGAGAGATGTGTTTAGCGCAGGCCCACGTAAAAAGTTCGATAAGTTCGGCTTGAGGCAAGGCATACGTAAGTTGGTTGATAAGGCCCCGCCATCATCCAACGAAATCTGTGATAGATTCATCTTCAAATTGTCGGATGGCATAGAGGTCGGTGATAGATACTTTCTTGGCAATGTTAATGGAGAAATGATCCAAGAAAGATTGGGCTAGTTGGTTAAAAGAGAAGATTGAGTCTTGGGTTAAAAACTTTGTACCACTCCAAGGTGGGTCCTGATAAGGACATGGGAAAGGTGCGGAGTAGTAAGGCATCGTCGTGAGCAATTAGATAGCAGGCATGTCTAAATGAGCGCAAGTGTTGTTGAGGATCCTCCTTACTATTAAAACGAGTAAATTTTGGTAATTCCCATTGAGGAGGATATGAATGAAGGGGGATAGAAGGGTGGATAGGCTCCTGAAAAACTTTCTCGTATGTCAAGGGCGCTACGACTTCCTGAAACAGAAGCCTCCAGATTTTGCATTTTGTCCATCATTTGTTTAATTAAATCAGTAGTTGGATGAGATGATGGTGTGGTTGTGGTGAACGGAGGTAGATTGGGCCAAGGGCCACCACTAGACAATGGTGGGGTTAAATGTTGATAAGGTATGGAGGATGAATGTGTTGAGGCGACCGAATAGGGATGTCCTATATAGGACATTGAGGTTACCGGATACGTGTGTGGGAATGAAAATGTGGGTGGAGCTTGAGAAGGAAAGCTCGTGTGGATAGGTGGTAGAGAGCAAGTCATGAATGGAGCAGATTTGCAAGAGAGACGAGGTAGGAGCGGTCGATCAGCGGTAATGACATGTGGGGCCCAAGATTAACCAAAGGAAAGCCAATCATGTTGTATGAACCTTTGAAGGCTGCTTTGGATTGGGAGACAGGCTAAGGATGCGGCAGAAAAGCGGAGTTATCGGGCGGAGAAGGAGCTAAATGAGCAGCTATACTAATAGGCATGCCATGAGGAGTTGACCGTCGGGTGTACGGTCGGGGCATGAGACAAATAGTATTGTACAGTGCTAGGATTAGCATCTAGAAATTTGGCAAATTCCCTATCTCCTACAAGAATTTTAGGAACCTCGTTAGTATCCGTAGGATTCCCTATAGAATGTGAAGGGGGTGATTCAGGTAAAGGCACGGAGCAGGCATGGGAAACCATGGCGGTAGCTTGCTTCCAAGTGATAACAAACATGGACAAGAGTACACGGTAGGGTTTCAATCTATCGGGAAGGCAGAAACTTGACCTCATAATGTTGAAATTGGTAGGTTCTTTGGTTTGGAAAGCTTGTTAAAAGACAGAACGATATCGGTCGGGTAACCGATGTTAGTCAAGATGCGTGACGTCGGTAAGCTAACCGATGTCGGTAGAATAGAACTGGTATAAAAAGCAGTAAGAAATTGTTGATTTGGTGTTAACAGTGATTAGTATGCCTACCAAACTGTTCTGTAGTGATCACAGAAAACAGTGTATGACAGAGAAACATAACTGAAAACAAACAAGAATGCACAAACAAATTAACAGACTAACCCTAGGGTTAATTTTAATCAATTTGGGCTTATGCCTTTAGATGAAGAATGATGTCAATCCTAAACAAAAGACTTAGGGAAATGTCAAGTTTGTTTTGGCTTATAAAGTTACCTCAATCAGGCGAAGGAATACCGCGGAAAAGGGGGATGTTTTGAGCTATTGTGTTAATTATGAAGTGATTCGGTATGTGTTGTGTAGTGATAAGGAAATCACCCCACGTGTACGACCTTTTACTTAGTCTCGTTCACTAGAATTGAAAACAACAAGCAAGAATGTAATGCATGTGTTTTAAACCCAAATCAAAAATGATATTCGATGAAGCAAAGAAGATGACTTTCACTAATGCAAAACTGGGAAAGCAAGACAAATTCTTTTACTAAATATAACAAAATACCGTGTGAAATTTTTAAAAGAAGAAAACAGCAAGTATGCTCCCTATGTGAAAGCAAGCAAGAAACAAAAGAAACCCGAAATGGGTCCCACCGGGAGTGCCAAAATGTTTCACACGGAATGTTTAACTTTTGGGAATAGAGTTGCTTCTATCCTTTCATTCCTTTGAGAAACAGATAAGGGTTAGGGCTAGGAGGAATACCTGTTGAATGTCGAGAGGGTGTGCGCGTACCGTAGAGAAAGATCAGATCGACTGCGAAGAACTCCTTTTTGTCTGGGAAGGACTACCTGCAAGTAAGAATACAAGACCACCAGATTTTAATTAGACAATAAATGAGGGAACTGCCTTGGGCCCAGGAAATATAAAACTTCCTTTCAAAGGTGGTCAGTTCCCCTGTTAATATGAATTAACACAAATTCTAACAAATAAGCTTTTGTCCAATTACAATTTGTTTACCTTGTTAGAACAATAGAGAAAGGGCTGGTCTTGGTTTTAGAATCATGGTGACCAATGCGGTCATCTTTGTAACGTGATCATGGTTGGTGGTAACCGATATCGGTAGGGGCAATGTTTTAGGGGCTTTTGGTGAAAGTTGGTTGTAAGGTGGTTGTGTTGTTTTATAAGGCTGATAAATGGGTGGGGTTAGGTAATGGGGTGATGAGAAGGACTCAGAGAATACGGGGGTGTTCTTGGGTTAATGTAAGGGTGGAGGAATGACAGTTAGATGTAGTGTGTTGCTGGGTAGTAGATCTAGGAATAGACTTATGATGGCTGTGATTCAAAAGTTCAAGAAATGTTATTAAAAGAATGTATAAGACTTATTAGTTCCTGATGGAAAATGTAGGTTCTGGGATTGTGATGACAAAGACAGGGCTCAAGTAGGATGATCTGACAATCCAAGATGAGCTATCTCCTCTCTTGATACTCGGATGAGTGTCACTGGACTCTGGTTATTCAGTTGCAGTCTTGGGCTTGATGTCCTTCTCTGCAAACTTCTCTTGTTTTCTTTTCACTTGTCTCTGTTCAGCCAAGTAAAAATTTTGGATCCTTCCAATGACTTCTGATTTTTGATCCACGAAAATCCAACCCTTTGTTTTTGGTTGGGAGTGGTCATTTACAGGGAACCGATGGCGGTTACGCAACCGACGGCGGTCGAGTAGAAACCGGTATCGGTCAGGTCAAAGCGGGCTATTTTTGGTAAAATAGCCAGCTTTCCCTCCTTTTCTCCCTGAGGATTAGTTGCGGGCTTGGTCAAGTCATTATGAGGTTGGTTTTAGGTGCGGGTGAGGAGTAATTAGTCATGGGTGTGGATGTGGACCAAGTTATAGGTCTTAATTAGGTTAGTTTAGGGTTAAGACTAGGTCATGATGAGGTGGCGAAATGAGGTGGTATGTGTATGGCGATGTGGATTTATTAATTATAAGGTAATTAATAAATAATTGTGTAAGGTTTAGGTGATGAGGTTAGGTTGCAAAATGAGATGCGGGCAGGGGGTCGTAAGACACAAATTTGGTGTCTACACATGTGTGCACATATGTGGCACATGCAAATGCACATGTGTGTGTTTGAGTGTACCTGCACGTGCGTGCATCTACCCTAAGTCACCTGAAGTCACATGCACCCCAATGAGACACCGCACCACCTTTCGTATGCCTCGCACCTATGCGCGTGTGCACCCAACATGACTCCTAACCCTAATTCCTAATTCTAGGGAATTAATTGCAAAATTGACAAGAAGGGTTCGAGTACTCATAAAGATGCCATTGTCGCGTGCATTTGGCTGGTACCCTTAGATTGTGTCGGCCCTTCTAAATCGGTCTCATGTGATCACCATCATCCTCATCATCCGCGTCGAGCCTCATGGTAAAAAGTCAATAGTGGTCGGTAAGAAATTAATCGGTCGAAGTGATTTACCTCCCCCAAGGAGGGGTATATCAACTGTTTTCACCTTTGCTCCGAGCACTGGAGGCTCGTTTTGACCGTTGTTTTCTCCTCTGTTCACCGTTGAATAATTATTTTAATTAAATAATTATTTTTCTTTTATTTTTCACCGTGTTGGGGAATTTTTTCCGTCTAGTACCCTTTCTTCTCCCTAGGACAATTTTATTGCTCCTAAGCAATTTTTCTTCTTATCCACACTCTCATAAATAATTATTTTTAAAAAATAATTATTAATTTATTAATTTTTCCACTATACAGGGACATTATTTGTCGCTTGTTGCTTCTTTCGTCCACCTGGGGCATTTTCTATTGTGCCTAGGCTCTTCATTCTATTTCTTCTATTTTCTTCTATTGTCCACCGCTTTTCAAAAATAGAAAACCAAAAATATATATATCACTTCAAAAATCCAAAAATTCAAAAATAGGGAAAAATTTTTCACAAAATCCTAAAAAGTAAAAAACCTACAAAAATAGGTAACCTACTTATTACGGCTGAAACTTGTGTCTTGCACATGGTATTCTCTCCATATCCTACTGGTTTGTTTCACATCTTCCCGATTAATACGACTCACGGATCACCAAATTCACAACCATTCACAAAGCTAGTTGCTTGCTTTGTTTGTACTTTGGGGCACATTTGTTGGCTGGTGCTATTTCATTGCACACAAAACTTTTTACTTGGACCCAGTGTCCATTATCATTTCCCCTTGCATATATCCTTGCTTAGGGCATCATTTTTAACCCTTTTCATCAATCATGAACATGTGGATCTCTTTAGCTTGATAACAAAACATTTTTACAACTATCTTGACTATTATTGGGTTGGATATGTGCATTCATACTTGTTTTCCCTATTAAATGAGCTTGTTTCCTTCTCATATTGCATTGCATTGTTGTATGTTGCATGGAGTTGGTGTTTTCAGCAATGGACAATCATTCATAGTATGGATTTTCATGTCATTCTACTTTTGTCGTATGCTTATATTTTTCATAAGGATCGATGACATAGATCTTTTTACAATATGATGACACCAAAATTGTTCCAATACAAAGGTTAGAGGCTAAGCTCTTCTCTCCACTCCTCCATATTTCTTCTGCATCACTTTCCTCTAACCACTTCCTCCTCTGCTTCACCGGGGCATCCCCCTGCCCATTCTTATATCTATTTCTCACCTTTTTCAATCGTTGATCATCTTCCTTCATCACCCCATCGATGCTCAAGGGGGCATATCTCCTCCAAATATTTTTTCTTCTATCCTTTCAAAATTTCACTCATCTACTATCTTTGAAGTGGCGTCACTTATGCCGACCCAAAGAGGGGAAAATGTAGACACCCATAATTACGCTTGAGCAATTTAAATACTTAAATTGTGCTAATTATCTCCTTTCCCGTAAATTGGTGACATTTCATCAAAAGGGCTCATCTTCTCTCCTATCATCATTAATTAATTACACTACGCTAATTAATTAAGTCACCTATCCAACAAATATCCTAATTAATGACCTTCTTAATTAATCTCTCCTTACTATCTAGACTAATTAATTATTATTAATTAATTAGCATCCCCTTTCATTTAACCAATAAATCAATATTCAATTGATTTAATCCCCTTCTATAGTCTAAATCATGCTAATATTCCTCTAAAATCTTTTATAAGCTTACACATCTATTAATTAAATCACCTTGATTAATTAAAAGGCCTCCTTTATCCACATGAGTCACTAAAGGACAAACAAACCCTCCTAAAGTTAACTCAACCCTATCTAAACCCCCCTTATCCACAACTAACTCAACATCCCTATTATCCCACATGCAAAGGGATGTAGTGGTTCCTTTATCCATTGGGATATATAAATAGCCCTCCTCCTACCTTTACACTTACACCTAAATTCCTTGAGAAGACAAAAGCAAAGCACATAGAAAATAGACTAAAAGATTTCCTTTGTTATTCTTGAGAATTCACCACTTGAAGAGTTAAGCCTCTTTTTCTAGCCAAAGTGCTTGGGTCATATGGGAGTTGTCAAAAGGGTCTTGTAGCCCAACTTTGATAAGCTCTCATTCCTAGGTTCTTGGATATCAAAAAAAACCACTTTGATTGCCATGGAGCCTACATAGGTCCATTTAATTTTGTTGTTAATCAAAAGAGTAGAGGTTCTTGACAAATTTTCATGCTTAGTTTGATTTATGCTTTGAAGTTTTAAATGCAAATAATGTTATTGTCTAACCTTGTTTAGCTCTTATCTTGATGGTGCTTTAGACTTTGCTTTAACTTTGTTAATTAAGACTACTAGGTGTTAGTTTTTATTTTCATTAACTTAGCTTAAGCACAAAACTATGCACACAAATATATTGATTGATACAGGCACAAAAGTCAATGTTCTTACCTTGGATGCATGGGTACAATTGGGAATACCCCCATTACAACCATCCTCTAAGGTATTATTCATGGCTAATCGGACTAAGGCCACTCCCATCGGATTTTTGAAAGATGCATCCATTACGCATTTTGAATGTTTTAGACTGGAAGAGTCGAGATAGCTTCCCCACTCTATTAGGGTATCCTTGGTGATATATAAATAATGCTGATCTTTGGTTCAATAAGGGCTATATTAGTTTTGAAAAGAAAGAGAAAAAAATTATTTTCCTTTAATAGATGGAAAATTTTTACCCTATGTTGAGCCCTTAAGTGAAGAAGATCTTAATAGGGTTTATGTACGCACCATCTAAGATACGAGAGATAATTGAGCCGACCAAAGAAGGACTTGTTTAGTGGGAGGATGCACAGTCTATTAGTGATACTACAAGTACTACTTGTGATAATTGGGCTCATAACACTTATGAGTTGGTAGGGCGTGAAGTAAAGAGAATATTTCCTCAAGACACGAAACCATGTTATATCGGGAGGATAGGTAATAACTCGGTACCTTGTTACATAGGAGAAGGAGATCCCATGTTATTCCTACGCACCATGGAATAACAATGGATAGACCCACTTTGGAAAGAAGGAATATGCTAGCATATACACTCACGTGGGATAGTAGTATCTTTGGTGGGTGGCCCATAGGGATAATATTGTTAAATGGAATGAAATTATGATTCCTCTTACTACTAGGTTCTTTAGGAGTAATGCATCTACTCAAATAAATAATTATCATGGTAATATACTATGGACCATGTTCAAAAGTGTAATAGACTACGGGCGGATGAAGGGTAGGAAGCTTTACCACCTTCGTTATGGGTTCTAAGGTTTTATTCCACTTTACTGAGGTTACGTGCGTGTTTGGTATGTATATTCGAACTCCATAGAGACTAGAAATTGGAAAGATTTAATTATAGGAATGGCCCAGACATTTGAATTCTTATCTACAAAGCCTCCGGTGGAAGAAGCATTAAAAGGTATCAAGCACTTAACTATGGGGACAATACTAAAGGTTGAAGAAATCCTTCAAGAGTTATTAGATAAAGAAGACTCGGGAGCACATCTTGATGAAGAATCGAGGCCGATGCAACATTACTTCAATGCAATTTCCTTGATAAAGAGAAAACGAAAATGGTATACTTAGTGGATAACGAAGAAGTAGATAATCGGATGTAAACCATCCAATAGGGAGGTGTGAGGTATTGGATAGTGCGAGATAAGACCATGTGCCTATCATGAACCTATGAAGAAAAAGTAGGTGAATATTGAAACTAATCGAGCTTAAGGAAGCCATAATTGGAGACTATTGGTTAGAATCTGAAGTGGAAAAAATCATAGAGTTACTAAGGGATTATTAGGACTTATTTCCTATGGGGTACCATGAACTTAAAGGCATGCATGAATCATTAGGGAGATGAAGATAAATATTAAAGAGGGTGTGCACCCAGTTAGAAAGAGACCTTACAGAATGAACCCCAACTTGCACAAAAAGGTCAAAGAAGAGATTGATAAAATGTTAAAGTATAGGATTATCAAGCCCCTTGATGAGTCAAAATGGGTTAGTCTAATGGTGATTAGTATCAAGAAGGATGGGTGGATTAGGATATGCATGGAATACATGGAGATGAATGTTGCATGTGTAAATCATCCATTTCATATGCCATTCACTGAGGAAATACTAGAAGGCATTGTAAGGCACAAAATCTATTCATTTACAAATGGGTTCTCTAGGTATCATCAAGTTAGGATTGCCTAAGAGGATCGGGGAAAAGAATACATTTACTACTTGAATGGGGTAGCTTTGCCTATTGTATTTTCACACATAGTTGTTCAAGCACTAAAGGAATTTATTCACAAATTATTATAGGTCTATTTAGATGATTGGACGGTGTATGGATTAGTTAAGGATCAATGTGAAAATCAGTGCTTAATGTTTGAATGGTGTAGATAGTTGATTATCTCTTTGAAAATCAAGAAGTGCATATTTTCTACACCATTTGGGACACGTTTAGGACACATAATCTGCAAGGAAAGTTTTTGGTTGATCCAAAGAAAAGTTTCGGTCATTATAGGCCTAAGGGAGCCTACCGGTCAGTAATGAGGTGCACATATTTTTGGGTCATAGAGGATATTACAGAAATTTTATCAAAGGATATTCCAAAGTTTCTACACCATTGAAAGAGTTTGAAAGGGAAGGGCACGTTCTCTTGGGGAAAACAACAACAACGTGCATTTGAGACATTGAAGGAGAAACTTACTCTGCGCCTATTCTACATTTTCCTTTGTGTGACCAACCATTTCATGTACATGTTGATTCCTTTGACTTGGCCATTGGCACGGTCTTGGCTCAACCTGGAAAAGGTATTGTAGATCATCTTATCTATTTTGCTAGTAGAAAGCTAACTCAGTAGAACAAAATTACATGACTACAGAGCGCAAATATTTTTCAATGATATATGCACTACATAAATTCTATGAGTATCTACTAGAAACACCATTCGTCTTTTATACGGATCACATGACATTGAATTATTTGGTAAATATACCTTTTTACAAGGGCACATATGTTAATGGATGCTCTTATTTTAGGAATTTGAATTCACAACTATGGTAAAAACAAGAAAAAGTAGTTAGAGTTTGGTACACCTTCCATGTGTTACACTTAGATATTTTTACGGTGGTCCCAGCTCACCGGTGAGTGGGTCAAGGGGGTTTGGGGTGAAGCCCCCAAGAAAATTTTCATGGGTGGTTTATTAACCCATGGGTAATGGGTAACCGTTATGGGCTGTTGGCTTTTCGGTTTCCATTGTTTTGTAAAACCACCTCTTCGGCTACCTATTGATGTACTTATAAATAGATGGACATACAATAGGATATATATCAGTGTGTTTTGTGAAGGTGAATAGTGTGTGTGAATTCAAGTGTGAATTCGGGAGGGTTTGTTGAGCGCAGCTCCAAACAAGATCTGATTATTGTAATTGTGAAGACTGTTGGCTTGTAATAAAATCTGAGCAAGTGTTCTTGGTGGATGTAGCCCACATTGGGTGAACCACGTTAAATATTGTCTTCGTGTTGTGCATATTTCATTTTTGTAATTCTATTCATACTTCTTATTATTGCGATTCTGAGGAATTATTCCGCATTAGATTCTATTAATTCCTAACAACTGGTATCAGAGCTTTGGTTGTGTTTGCTGAAGTGTTGAATCAGGAAGGGTTATTAGCTTGAGTGGGAGCTATGGTAGATGATAATAGATATCGGGTTGAGAAGTTCAATGGGAAGAACTTTGGTCTATGGAAGATGCAGATGGAGGATTTTCTCTATCAGAAGGACCTTCATATTCCGCTGGAAGGAAGAGCAAAGAAACCAACAAGTATGAAGGATGAGGATTGGGAGCTGCTTGATAGGAAAGCACTTGGGGCCATCGGTTATGCCTTTCATCTTCAGTCACATTCAATATAACAGAGGAGAAGACTACAAAATCTCTCATGGATGCATTAGGGAAGTTATATGAGAAACCTTCTGCCTCAAATAAAATATTTTTGATGAAAAGATTATTTAATATGAAAATGTCTGAGAATGGCTCAGTTGTTGATCATTTAAATGATTTTAACATGGTTGTGAGTATGTTAAACTCTGTGAAGATTAACTTTGATGATGAAATAAGGGCTCTATTAATTCTGTGCTCCTTACCAGATAGTTGGGATAGCCTAGTTATGGCTGTGAGTAACTCTATTTCTAACAATGCAAAATTGAAGTTTGAGGATGTTATAGGTGTGATCCTGAGTGAGGAAATGTGAAGGAAAAGCTCTGGGGAATCCTCTGCTTCAGGGAATGCTTTGTCAGTGGAGAGTAGAGGGAGATCGAGGACTAGAGGAAAAGGTAACCGTGGGAAGTCAAATGGTCATGGAAGATCTAAATCCAAGAGTAAGATGGAATGCTGGAACTGTGGAAAGATTGGTCATGTGAAGAAGGACTATTGGGCTCTTGAGAAAAGAAGAACCAACGTGAAGAAACAAAAGAGGTGAATGTGGCAGAAGGTAATATCTATCAGGATGCTTTGATTCTCTCTTTGGATAACATTGTTGAGTCTTGGGTATTAGATTCAGGGGCTTCTTTTCATGCTACTCCACATAGGCATTATTTTACTGATTATGTTCAAGGAGATTTTGGACATGTTTATCTTGGTGATGATGAGCCTTGTAGTATAGTTGGAAAAGGATGTGTTCAGGTCAAGATGTAGAATGGGAACACATGGCTACTGAAGGATGTCAGACATGTGCCTAAGTTGAGGTGAAATTTAATATCAGCAGGGCAGCTGGGTAGTGATGGTTGTATGGTCAGTTTTATAGTAGACTCTTGGAAGGTGACCAAGGGTGCTCTTGTGGTAGCAAGAGGTAAGAAGGTTGGTACTTTATATTTAACTAGTAGTGTTGATTACTATAATTTAGTTGCTGAGATGGAGATGTAACTTTGTGGCACTATAGGCTCGGTCACATGAGCCAAAAAGGCATGCAGATTTTGAAGGACAAGGTTACCCAGATTAAAAGATATTGATCTAGAATTCTGTGAGGATTGTGTGTATGGGAAATAGAAGTGGGTAAAGTTTCTCAAGGTTGGACCCACAAGGAAGGAGAACAAGTTAGAGCTGGTACATTCAGATGTATGGGGACCGGCTCAGGTATCTTCCATTGGTGGTTCAAATTATTATGTTACCTTTATTGATGATGCAACTAGGAAAGTTTGGGTATATTGCATTAAGAAGAAATCTGATGTGTTTGAAACTTTCAAGAAATGGAAAGCCTTGGTTGAGAATGAAACAGGTCTCAAGTTGAAATGCCTCAGGTCAGATAATGGAGGTGAGTATTGCAGTAATGAATTTTATGATTATTGTTCTCAAAATGGAATTCAAAGACAGAGGATGGTTCTAGGAACTCCACAATAGAATGGGGTTTCAGAAAGGATGAATAGGACAATCATGGAGTGTGCTAGGAGCATGAGGTTACATGTAGGGCTGCCTCTTATGTTTTGGGTAGATGCAGTTAGCACAGTGGTATATCTGATTAATAGAGGACCTTCAATGCCTTTGGATGGAGGCATACCTGAGGAAGCTTGGTCTGGTAAGAAAGTTGACTATTCATTTCTTAAAGTCTTTGGATGTGAAGCATTTTCTCATATTGACAAGGATGATAGGACCAAGTTAGAGGCTAAATCTGAAAAATGCACTTTTATTGGATATGGTGTGGATGACTTTGGTTTCATTTATGGAACATTAAGGATAAGGAAATAATCGATCTAGGGATGTAATCTTTAATGAAAAAGTCATGTATAAGGATCAGTTGCAGAAAAATAGGGAACAAAAGGAGTACATAGTGTTAGAAGATATTGGAGATGGAAAAGTTTTCAAGGAACCAGATCAGGTACCTACTCCTCAGGAACCCCAAACTCCTGAGGTGAGAAGGTCTTGTAGGGTAAGAAAAGAACCTGAACGTTTTACTCCATCTTTAAATTATTTATTACTCACTGACAGTGGAGAGCCAGAATGCTTTGATGAAGCAATGTAGGTGGATGCTAGAAATAAGTGGGAGCTAGCCATGGATGAGGAGCATAGATCTCTCATGGAAAACCAGACTTGGGATTTGGTCGAGCTACCTGAAGGCAAGAGAGCATTGCAGAATAAGTGGGTGTATAGAATAAAAGAGGAGGATGGAGGAAAGAAAATATACAAGGCCGGTTGGTGGTCAAGGGGTTTGCACAAAAGAAAGGTATTGACTTTGATGAGATTTTTTCCCCAGTAGTAAAAATGACTTCTATTAGAACTATTCTTGGGATAGTTGCAGTTGAAGATTTGCACTTAGAATAGTTAGATGTGAAGACTGCATTCCTTCATGGTGATTTGGAGGAGGAATTATATATGAGGCAGCCATAGGGATATGAGGTCAATGGGAAGGAGAACCTGGTGTGCAAACTGAAGAAGAGCTTGTATGGATTAAAACAAGCTCCACGGCAGTGGTACAAGAAGTTTGACAGTTTCATGATGGAACAAGGATACTCCAGGTGTCATTCTGACCATTGTGTATACATAAAGAAATTTGATGATGATAGCTACATTATTTTATGTCTGTATGTTGATGATATGCTAGTAGCTAGGTAAGAACATGTAGGAAATTAAGGTACTCAAGAAGTAGTTGAGTGACTCCTTTGCTATGAAGGATTTGGGTGTAGCAAAGCAAATCCTTGGTATGAGAATAACTCGGGATAGGAAGGAGTGGAAACTGACTTATCTCAAGAAGAGTACATAAAGAAGGTCTTGGAGAGGTTCAATATGCAAGATGCTAAACCAGTTGGGACTCCTTTGGTAGGTCACTTCAAGTTATCAAAGGAGCAGTGTCCCAAGACTGAGGAGGAGAGATTCAATATGTCCAAGGTACCTTACTCATCAGTCAGTTGGTAGTTTGATGTATGCTATGGTATGCACTAGGCCAGATATTGCCCATGTAGTGGGAGCAGTGAGTAGGTTTATGAGTGATCCAGGAAATGAGCACTGACAGGTAGTAAAGTGGATACTTCGGTATTTGAGAGGGACCATGGGTACTATTTTGTGTTACAGTGGATCAAACACTACTTTGTGTGGATATGTTGACTCAGACATGGCTGGAGATTTGGATAGTAGGAGGAGCACAACAGGTTATGTATTTACTATAGGTGATACAACAGTGAGCTAGATTTCATGGTTACAGAAGGTTGTGGCTTTTTCAACCACCGAGGTTGAGTATGTTGCTGCTACAGAAGCTAGCAAGGAGATGATTTGGCTACAACAATTGCTTGATGAGTTGGGGCATAAGCAAGGAAGTTGGAAAGCTATATAGTGATAGTCATAGTGTTATTCACTTAGCTAAGAACTCTGCTTTCCATTCTAGGACAAAGCATATACAGTTGAGATATCACTTCATCAGGACAACTTTGGAGGAAGATAAGTTGAAGTTGGAGAAGATTCATACTAGTCAGAATCCTGAGACATGATGACCAAGGTGGTCACAAGGGATAAACTAAAGCTATGTTTAGCTTTGGTTGGCCTTCGCGGATGACAGTGAAGGGTTGAGAAGCTTGCTCAGTGGAAATTAGTCTCCAAGTGGGAGATTGTTATGTTTGTGGAGCCTATTTTCATGTTAGAGTTTGGTACACCTTCCATGTGTTACACTCGGATATTTTTATGGTGGTCCCACTCATCGTGAGTGGTGAGTGGGTCAAGGGGTTTAGGGATGAAGCCCCCAAGCAAATTTTCATGGGTGGTTTATTAACCCATGGGTAATGGGTAACCGTTATGGGCTGTTGGCTTTTTGGTTTCCATTGTTTTGTAAAACTACCTCTTCGGCTACCTATTGATGTACTTATAAATAGATGGACATACAATAGGATATATATCAGTGTGTTTTGTGAAGGTGAATAGTGTGTGCAAATTCAAGTTTGAATTGGGAGGGTTTGTTGAGCGCAGCTCCAAACAAGATCTGATTATTGTAATTGTGAAGACTGTTGGCTTGTAATAAAATCTGAGCAAGTGTTCTTGGTGGATGTAGCCCACATTGGGTGAACCATGTTAAATATTGTCTTCGTGTTGTGCATATTTCATTTCTGTAATTCTATTCATACTTCTTATTATTGTAATTTTGAGGAATTATTCCGCATTAGATTCTATTAATTTTATGGTGGGAGGCCCTATATAAAGGTTGTAAGGAATTTTGTAAGGCATGTGATCATTGTCAACATCTGGGAAAACTAGATCAATGAGATGAAATGCCTCTAAGACCTATCACTAGTGCGTGAATCGCTGTTTGAGAAATGGGCTATAGATTTTGTGGGTCCCATTTCACCATCCACATGTAGAACTAGATCGTTCTACATCATAACTTGCACAAATTATTTGACAAGGTGGGTAGAAGCAACACCTATAAAGGAGTGTACAATGGCTACAAAAGCCATGTTTCTATGGGAAAATATTATTATAAGGTATAGATTTCCGTAAGTTAGACCGGTGATAGGGGAACACATTTTCTTAATGAGACAATCAAAATTTAATTGGATGAATTCATGATTGCACACCATAAGACTACACCGATCATCCTCGGAAAATGGATCTGAGTGAGGATTTCAACAAAATTTTGAGCCATGACAAAAATATGTGATGTTGGAAGAAAGGATTGGGATGATAAACTCTCTGCAGTACTTTGGGCATATCATACAATAAATAAAATGTTGAATAAGTCCACACCATTTTAGTTAGTGTTTTAATAAAAGCCATTATTCTATGGGATTTATGTTACCTTCATTGCATATTACACGTGCTAGAGGTCTTGATGATGAATAAGCATTAGAAGATAAGATTGAAAAGTTAATCAAGTTGGATGAGAGAAAAACCATAACACGTTGGAGTCAAAAACAAGAGAAGGCTAGGTAGAAAGCATGGCATGATAAGAACATCAGGGATAAAAATTAGAGATAGGACAAATGGTGCTCATTTATGATTCCAAATTTTTGCGCCATCCTAAAGCAAACTCAAGGTACATTGGTTAGGGCCGTATGTTATCACTCACCTACTTGAAACTCGATGCTTTTCAGTTAAAGGAACTTGATGGAATGCATTTTCCTGGTTACTTTAATGGGAGTAGGCTAAAGCCCTACTATAAATAAGTCTTCTTGGTGTTTGTAATAAGGCAGTGTTGCCATTTAGATTAGGTTTCCAATTGTGTATTTCCTCAATATGTTTCCTTCTTTTTCATTATGCTTTTTCAATTTAGTTGGTGTGTTTTGTGTAATAAGTACATTTACATGCGAAGCTAATTAATGTTTGAAGAAATTTTATGTGCGAGAGGACTGCACATACCCTTAGTTTTGGTTAATTTGTTGATATCAAGGTTTAGGATTATTGAAAATAAGTCAACATGAAAGGAACAAAGCTGGTATGGGTGATGTTCAAGGTTGGAGAGTTGAAATAATCTAAACAGATATTGCTTCTAGATATGAGGACCATGGAAAGAGATGAATGAAGAAATAAGTATAATGTGAGGTAAGAAAAGGCCAGAAGACTACCCGGTGGAAGGCACAATGATGAGGTACTCAGGTGCATGGAAGTGCATCAAGAGAAGTCTGCAACCAAAAGGTAAGAGGGCATGCTAGAATGTTATAGCTTAGGCATGAAGATGTCTTGTGTGGAAATAATGAAAATGGTTAGTTAATGAGAGGATTTTTAGTAGGTGGAGGAGCAATCAATGCACCAACATTTTGAAATTATATATAAGGATGGGATGCGAGTTCATTTTTACCATTGCAATTGAGATAATTTGAAAAGGTTTAAGTGTGAATGAGAAAAGAAATCATGTTGAAGTGTAAAGAGTGTTAAACCAAATGTGATGAGAAGGGTTGTGCACAGGAGAAGCTTGCATTCCCATAGGAGAATGGTTTTAGCAAAGTAGACACGTTAAAAACTAGTTAGGGAACACAATTTCCACTAGGGTGTGAATATTTCAACTAGGGTTTCGACTTGCTCGATTACTGAGAAGGAGAAAAAGAGAGAGGTTTTTCAAATGGCACCAAAGAAATTACCCATAGCGGGAGATAAAGGGAAGAAGAAGGTTGAAGTGGAAGAAGAAATTTCTCCCAAGATAAATGTTTGAAATGCAAGTATCTATAGGTTGTGATTGTGGGACAACAATGAGATTCCCATATCCTCCAATGTAAAATCAATGATTACAACCATTGAACTTCAGACAATAAGAAGGATCTCGATGCATTCTTCGAGCACAAAAATGAATAAGCACATGGTAGAGGACATGTTGGTTTACGATGACAATGGAGAGAAGTGCTAAAGAAAAATGGAGTCTACTAGTTCTACGAGCTGCCATACTTTGGAAAGTATGAGCCATTGTATCAGTGGTTAATGAGCAAAGTCCATGAGGACTTCTTCTACTTTTCCGGATGGAGGGTGAGAATCGCAATTGCCTTGATTTCAATGAAGACAAGAGATCGAAGGCCTCGGGGTTGGATCTAGATAATGATTTAACTAATAAATCCACAATCTTGGAGACAAGGAAGGAGTTTGGGTATACCAAGGGTCTACACAGCATGGACATTGACAAGTTAAAGAAGTACCCAGTAGTGTAGGTAGTTACACATCTTGTGACAAAGTTGAATGACCAAGGAAGGTGGTCACATGTAAATATAATGTGTTTTCACATTGCCAAGAAGATGTCTCAAGGAGTGGTCTACAAGATTGCAAATCACATTGCAAAAACAATCATTAAAGAAGCACGAACATGTGCCAATAATTTTGGTGCTGTTTTATTGTCTTTAGTATTCCTAGAGATTGGGGTGCTGATGGGCCAAAGGAGAAGATTTAGGAGTACCCCATAGAACACAAGTCACATGCGGAAAGGTTTGGAAAGTACTTGTGTGATGGATCAATGAGTTGACCATTCAAGTAGAGGGAGGAGATGTGGTATGATAGACTCCGTGTGGTGTTCAAGGAAGAGTGGTGCATACCCAAGGATTTTCCATCAGTGGTGGGTAAGGCAGTTTAGTTTTTGTATACCAACACTTTTTCATGGTGTGATTTGTGATGAAGGACGAGGCTTAGAGCCCATGGTGTAAACTATCATATGCCTTCACAGCAAGGTATTTTCAAGCATCAGTTCATTGATTTTCATATGCACACTACTTAACCTTCAATTTAGATAAGGTAGATTGTGACTACCACACTCTAAGGAAGAATTATGTATATCCAAGGTGCAATGCATACATTGAAAGACTTATTTTAGATATTATAAACATGAAACTTGTAAGCTTGGTAGTTGGGGACACCAGAGCAATGCTTGTGTACCTACAACTCAAACCCAAGTTGGAGAACACAAAATATGTGGAGAATGAGTTCACGCTCCTAGGGCCGCCAAAGGGTAAGCATACAATGGAAAATTTTCCAGCACCCAAGCCCACAAAAATAGTTCAGGTTGATGATGAAGAGGAGCATGAGGATAGTGGTGGTTTGGAACATAGAGGTAGAAGACATCCTCTAAATAAGGATGAAGCTGAGCACACAACTACACCACCGCAGCCACAAGAGGAGGATGAAGAGGACTTAGGTGTGGACCAAGGAGAGCGCTGATTCAAGAGAGTGTTTAGGAGAACAAGGACCCAAGGTGTTACTCCACAAACAATGTGAAAATCACCTCGAATCTCTCCATAGAGGGAGACAACTGAGAAGAGAAGAAGGAAATTAAAGTTGAATGAGGAAGCGGAAGAGTCTGAGGAAAGTGTACCCAATTATCCTACACCTCTAGAGAATGTAGGGGAAAAAAAGATGAAGAAATGAAGGATGGAGAAGAGGAAGAAAAATGGATTGATGAGACAAAAACAAAAATTGCTCACGATATAGCTGCAAAAGTTTGAATCTTGAAGCCCAAGTTCCTAAGTAGCATAGATGAAAAATAACAAGGAATAGATTCCACCAGCCATGGGTTATCTTGAGGACACATGTAAAATTGTCCATGCCCATTTCAGGGCACACCGACACAAAAGGAGTTATATGGCTGGGAGCTAATGGATGAGGATATGGCAATAATGTTCACAAGGAAGAAATTTTCATGGTCGATGCACACGCACATGGATGAACCATTTGATGTGTGTGAAGAGTCATACGTTTCGAGGAGTTTGAAAAAGACAACTCAAGCTAGACACATAATAGTAAATTCTATTGTTATTTCGATGAACAAGTAAGAAATGCTTTGCTAAAAGTCTCTACATAAGTGGCATGATGCGTAATATAGATAAATCTTTCATAATTAGGGCGTTGAGAGAAGAGATCAAGACTAAGGATGAGGAGATAGCGCACCTAAAGTAGGAAAAATACTTGGCATAGAAGAACAACACAATGTTTATTAGCATGGTAGAGGAAATTGGTGACGGTATCGTGAAGGCTAGGCCACACTTGGATCCAAAGGTAAACAAGATGTTTCCTTCAGTGATGCATTATGTAAGTACATTGGTGGATTTAGTGCTTGAATATGAACCTCTATGCATGCCTGAGCCAAAGGATCTAGCACAAGATGTAGAGTGAGAAAAGGCTTCAGTGATGTGGAAGATCACATCATATGAAGGATTTCTTAAGAGCTTATAGGAGGAATTGAAAAAGGTGGATCAAGCGCTGAATATTTGTATAGCGCCATAGGATGTTATAAGGACAAGGAAAATTTTAGAAGACAATGAGGTCCTGAAGGCCATGAAGGATGAGACATTGGGCCGCATGAAATATTAGTATGGTTAAACGAAGCATGAGGCCCAGAAGCAACCCAAGAACCACATAAGGATTAGGTAAAGGGTCTTGGGAAAATCATTGTGCAGAAGATGGATTCACTAGAGGGAAGGATGAATGAAATTTCTAGCATTGTGGTTGTCTTGCAAAATGAAAAAGGAGATATTGCAAGAGATGAGTTAGAATCAATTACAGTGGATATTCCAGAGAAGGTAGAGGCCGCACTAGTGATTGGTAGACGTTAGAGGTAGAAATAAAAGAGGAATATCTAGAATTGATTATTTTGGTGATAGAAGAAGAAACTGTAGGTTAAAAACATTCTTTCATTCATCCAAAAAAATTATTCTTCTATTCATATTCTTTGATTTTTTTTGGAGATAACCATTGCCAGGGTGACAATGCAACTAGTGTGGGGTAATGTTGATCAATCAGACCCTAGCACTTAGTAAATAAAATACATAAGGTTTTTTGCTGGAGATCAAAGCACATTCAAATGTATAGAAGTATTAGAAACGATCGTGCGTGAGGAATAGAAACAAGTTCAAGACTTAGCCATTTTCACGAAAAGGATCTATTTTTGGACATAGCATGGAACACTCAAACTGATTAGAGATTTTCATGTCATGCATTGGATTTTTTGGAGGATCAGATATGAAGTGCTTTTCTTAGACATAGAGAAAAAATAGATCTACTACTATCAGTTAACTAAAGTAGTCTATTGTTAGCACACTTGCATGTGTGGCTATTTTTATAATGACACATGGCTAATAATAACATGTGACCTATTTTGGGATTAGATAAGCGGTGAAGGGAAAGTCCCCACCCTTATAAGTATGTAGTAAACTATGTAGTAGATAGATAGATGCATACATGGAGATAGAGAGAGAGCATACAAGTGTGAGAACTAAAATATAGTGAGATTATGTTGCTAAATCTGTTACGCACATGAGCGTATACTATTGTTCTTGTAATGAAGCTTCTATGTACTTATTACATTTAATCTAATGGAGGTTATGGACTGAATCAAGGTGTTATCATGTTTATAGTTCAGTATTGCATGCTTGATTTCATTATGGGTATCTATTAAGTCTGTTATTTTCTAGATCTAGATTTGACTATGCATTGTATGAAAGACATATTAGTTATAGATCTGAATGATTGAAGTCTACATCATGCTAACATCTTGAATCAAACAACCCTAAGGAGGGACCTAGTACCATTGTGTGCTTTGGGTGAGTGCTCAATCTAGGCTAAGTGATGTGCCAGCATGCCGAGCTTGTGTGTTTTGAATTCTAGGTTTCATCAATTTTTATGTTGCTCACATAAATAACAACTACTTAAGATACTTAGACTTAGTTTTGATCCTAGTATTTCCTTGAGTTTTGAAGAAGTTTTTCATTACTCTACTTGCATCGTAGTAACATAATTTTGATACTAAAATATTGATTTTTCTACAAAACTTGATTAACGCGTATAAAAAGTGTAGTTGCGATGCTCACATTTATAGCCTCCATTTTCAAAAATTGTAATTTGTTTGTATCTAAAACGTTTTTAGTATACCTTGTTGGGAGATCATGTCAACAACTTCTTAGTATTTAGGTATTGTTTATTTTAAACTTGACCTAAGTCGTGATATTGTTTGTCACTATTTTAACTAAACCTAAACTTGAAAAAAGTAGGGAGTAACTATTCTTGTGATTGGTTCATAGTCTTGTACTTGATTTTTGTGTCCAAGATACTTTTGCTATGCATACCTTACTAGTGTGTCATTCTTTATTCTTTGGTGTCCTTGGTTCATATTGCCTTTGGGCATGTTACCATTCTTTAATTGAAATTCTTTGTGATGATTTGACATTTTTACACTGTTTGGTTTTTCGTAGGGTCCATTTTCAATCAACCTTAGAAAAAAATTTCCTATTATGCCTCCTATCACAAGGATGGGGCATCGAAAATTAGGGTCCAATCCCTTTGTTTTTCCTAGGTTCATTGTAGTACATGTACACATTTTTAAAACCTTAGAAAAAAATTCCTATCACATAACTCTTAAATTGAATTGAACATGGGAAAAGTTTCCTTTGTATCCTTTGTGTTGCTAAAATTTGATCAAACATTTTGACATTTACAATTGTAACTTATTGTCCAAACCTTGTTGGATTGTCAAAATTGTGTCATTACGATATCTATTTTCCTTAGACCCTATTTGGAAAATCACACAAGCATCCCCATATTTGCAAAATGTCTAGTTGGTTTCCATTATGTTGCTCAAATTGACATAAAACTTTCTTCACCATGAAGGATTTCAATCACACTATCTAGGTCTAGGAATTTTTACCCAACAATGCCAACTATGACTAACTATCACATGGTTCCTTGTACTTATGACAATAGGGAATCAAGGTTTTGGCATTTCCATCAAAGGATGCCCATCATGACTAAGCCTCGTTTGGTTCTTCTCTCAGAGAACCCATTCAGTTACCCTTTCCCCACCTTCATCTCATAGTTGGTGGTATGATTCTAATGATTCCAATCCAAACTATTCTTCTGATTCCCCTCATTCTTTTGAAGATTCTAATCTGAACTATTCCTCTAATTCAACTCTTAATTTGTGGTCCTCCCTTTCTTCGCAGGACCCTATTTATCAGTCACCTCAACAACATATTCCTCATTTGAATATTTTTGTGACTCAAAGTCCCTCTAATCAATCATCCAAGTCGACTCCTACATCACAATCTATGGACTTTTGAATCAATCCTATTTTTACTAGAACTATATCATCTTATAGGTAAACCAATACCATCTTCTCGTGACTCATGAGACATCTAAATTAAAATATAATTTTTTTCTCTTGATTCATCTTATTTCACCAATGAATATTCATCACTTGTTGGACCTATTTATCCCAATCAACGTACCATGGTTGACCAAAAATGACCCGTATCGATCGATTTCTTATAGAATGAAGAAGCAATCATATAACTCATGGGGCTACATGATGAAATTCCTCTATAGGATTATGAGGAAGGATTCTCTGTTGACCTCGATGTATTTTTGTATTGTGTGGAAGAGGTTGATTCCTTTTATCAGGAAATAGAGGAAGACCCTATAATCCTCAAACTTGATCCTCCTCTTATTATGTTTTCTTCACATTCTTCATTACGTAATGAAACTCCCGGGTCTCAGAATTGATCTATGGCATATTTTGTCATCACCCAATAATTATTTATCTATCTTTATTCCTCAATCACAATCACACCTTGGTCACCATTAGGTATCCCATCATCTTCTTATATATGTGGGCCACCTCTAAGTATCCCTTCATCTTCTATGTGTGGTTTACCTCCTAGTAGCCCATTATCTTTTATTCTTCGGCCACATCCTAGTAGCTCGTTACCCTCTATACTTGTTCCTCATACTAGTATCCTCTCAACTTATATTTTTGGGACATCTTTGAGTATTCCATCATACTTTATACTTGGGCCACATCCTAGTATCCCTTCATCTTGATCTATATGAAACCTCGATGGTAGTCCATCCTCTTCAATTCTTGGACCGTATCCTTTTCATCCATCACATTATCCTTCTATTAATGATTTTGGCAAGCCCACCTTCATTTCTCACATCAATTCTAAATGTCCACTTTCTTCTCCTACTTCTCGGGATCAAACAAGTCAAGCATTAGCTTATAAGAAACCCAAATAGTTTCTTTATCAAGCTAAGATAAAAAAATTCCAAGAGCTCCAAAGCTACCAACAATTTTAACGATCATAAAGTTCAAAATCCAATGTGATACAAGAATGCACACCAACGTAACCATCAAGTATGGTGAAAAGTAAATAAACCTCTAGATAGGGAACTCGACCTCCCTCATATGAAATCCATGTTTCAAGATAAACCACAATCATTTTTTGAGTATGAGCTCACTATGATCATAGAGATTGGATATTATATGACTCTTTATAAACAAACATGCGTAGTCTCCTTATCAAGGAAATAACAAATATTTATTGGTGTATCTTATCACATTTGAGTGACATTGTTTGTCTTAATTTTTAAAAAATATTAAAAATGAGAAAACATTTAAACATTACAAAAAAATCAAAGGTATAAGATTATTTTACCTTTTAACTATCCATATTAGACTGATCCAAATTCTATGTGTGAAGAGTTTTCCTTGTTTATTCTCCTATAATGTTAGGGAAAATTTACATCTTCACCTTCTTGCACATACACATGGAATTCTTCCCTTTTACCTCCCTTCTATTGCTGGGGGCATCCACATCTCTTTGGTTTTCTTGTACATAGCTTGAAAAAAATTTCAAAATAACCTAAAAATTCATAAAACATCAAAATCTAAAACATTAGTAAACATCAAAACTCCAAAAAAATGCTAAATTTTTTTCAAAATCCATAAAATTAGTAAAAAAAATCCAAAACAATTAGTTTAAATTTTAAAAAACCAAAAAATTAGTAAACATTAAAAAATCCAAATTTTTTGTATATTTTAATTTTTTTCAAAAATTGGTAAAAAAACATGCACGCAGATGAATGAAGCTGTGTAAGAAGCATTTTCCTAGAACATCGAAACTTTTCCTACAAAACAAATTTCTTTGGCCCTTGCTTGTTCTTTTTTATAATGACTCGCAGATCATTTTGATCTACCCCTATTTATAAGGTTGGTTTTCTTGCGATGTCTTTACGCCTTTGCACAATGAGTTTCTAGGTACTGTTTCATAGCACATGAATGATTTGTCATAGGACTACTTATGTCCTCCATTATTCCCCTTTCATGTACTATCCTTTCTTAGGGCACCATTTTTAACCCTTTTCCTTAAACATGAACAATTGAGAACTAAAGCTTGATAACAAAACATTGGTGCAGTTTTGTCTTAAACGTTGTTTGTTTGAGTATATGTGTTTGGACTTATTTCCCTATCAGGTTAGCTTGTTTAATTTCTTGTATTACATTACATTGTGTATGTTGCATGGAGTTAAGAAGTTTTAGGAATGAATAAATTTTACTATTATAGATTTACATGTTATTTTACAATTTTGTTGTATGCGTACATTTTAATAAGGGTTGATGATGTTGATCATACAAGAAAAGTGATGAAAAAATGTTTTATTGAACAAGATGGATACAAAAGTTATTTCCATACTCTTCACTATTAATCTTTCTTCCAAAAAACTTGGGGCAATAGGGATCATTTGTATCCCTCCCTCCCCATATGGATTCTTCTATCTGATTCCTTCATATATTTTTTATCATTGATTGACCTCTTCTATCACCCCATCGACACTAAGGGGGCATCCTTCATTCTAATAATTTTTCTTCAAAACTTACTTGTTTATACTTATCTACTATATTTGAGGTTGCATTACTTATGCCACCTAAAAGAGGCGAAAATGTAGACACCTAAAATTTGTTTACACAGTTTTATTAATAAAATTGTACTAGATATCCTCTTTTCTATCATTTTCGTTATAATTAGTGATTTTCCACTATATAACTAGCATTTCCCTCTATTTTGGTAAATTAACGACACATCATTAATTAACTATCCTTTATCATATACGGATGCCAATTGATGACACTTCATTAGTTATAATCGTATTTGAATCAATAAATTAACTATTATTCGTTAATTAAGCCTTTTACGAAAATATAATATCAGAATTGCATAAATTAAATCAAAACTTACTCTTCATTCTTGCTATTACATAGGAAGTATTACACCCATATATATAGGAGAGGTAGTTCCTATATTTAAGGAGAGATAATCTCCATAAATATCTCCACACACAACTCCTAAAACAACTTCATGTTATTTTTACATGAGATTTTATCTTTTCTTCATGTTATTTTACATGAGAAAAAACTAATATTGTTAATGAGTTGTTTACTCAACAACTCATAACAATATTTACTCACCCACTCATAATTACATTTACAATAATGTAATTAATTATTACAACACATATTATATTATCCTAGATAATATAATCACTCACATAATATTCTATGTTCACACTACAACATAGATATTCCTAACATTCGCCCCCTTAGTGTGAACATGGGGCAAGAGCACCTGAAAACATGAGTATGAGAGAGTTCTACAGTTGCTACTGGATCTTGTTGCACATGATCACCTCTCTGGCTCACCAACTGATCATGATCACCTCTCCACGTGAATCTACTCATCGGCTGATTGTCTTCCAATGAAGTATTGTAGTGAGTACCATATGATAGTCGGAGGATCGTACATAAAATCTTCCCTCCTGTAAACAAATGTTCTCAACATCCAAAATTCACATCCTCCTCTTTTCAATATTTGATAAGGAACATGTTTTATATCTACACACATCACTCAAAGAAAACAACTGAAAAATATTATTAAAATGTGCCACCAGTGCTATATGTGACCCCATCATTGGTGACTGATGAGAGGCCCTAAAATTCCTCCTTCCTCTGTTCCTCCTTCCTCAAAAAGTGAACTATTTACCATAAGAATTCCTCATCACTAGGACAAGAAAGTTCCTCATCTTTAGAGTATTCATCCCAATCAGTTTCTTCTTCAACCAAAAGAGCTTTTTGATCTATTTTGTCATCAAGTAGATATTTTTCCCTCTTTTTATTTTACAGTAATAGCATTTCATTTTACCTTTAAAAGGGAAAGGTTTTGGTTTGAAATTTCCTTTCTTAGATGAAGTACTTGCTTTATTCTATACATACATTACTTCTTCATATTCTTCATAATTACTTTGATCAAGTAATGTGGAGATTACTCCTTCTAAGCTAATTGTTACCTTGCTTAAAGTAAACACAATATTTGAATAACTTTTAGGCATATTTTTAGAGTATTGCTTTAGCATCATCGTATTTTACTGACTCTTTAATTCCAGCTAGTTGATTTAGCAAAGAGTGAAACTTACTTATATGATCTGCCATTTTTGAGTTCTCTTCCATTTTCAACCTGTACAAGCATTGCTTGAGTGTATTATTTTCCATTTCATCTTTAGAACCAAACAATTTTTTAAGAGAATCCCAAATTTCTTTTACAGATTTTGTGAAATCCACATGATGCAGATAGGCTTTTGATAAGCCTGACCAATGGTACCCAAAGCTCTCTGATCTTTTGCATTCCATTTATCTAGATCATTTGTAGTTGTTGGTGGAATTTCATTGGCTTTAACTACATCCCATAAGTCCTTTTCTATTAAATGTAATTACATTTGTAGTTGTCATGTATGGAAATCTTGTCCTTCAAACTTTTCAATCAGATTTAATTTCTCCATTATTTTGTAAAATACTTGATAAAAAATACATAATTGAATCAAGTACTTTAAAAATTTATATAGAATACCTTTGAACCTCCAAGCAAGCCAAGACTCTGTATTAACAATTCAACATTATTGGAAATTGGAGAAAACTTTCAGTAGAAGAATTGATATGCTGAATTTGATAGCTGCATAGTGAAATCCATATTTCTTCAAAAATACAAACTGGGTTCTACTTAAATTTTTGTTGTCATTTCCTAAAAATACTTGGTTCAACGTAAAAAATTATAGAAAAACCAAAATCCGGAAACGAAATATAGAATCTATTCTTTGAGATGGATTTGATCAAGAAAACACTGAAATTTCCCGCATCAGACCTGCTCTGGTACCAAATGAAAATATAATATCAGAATTGCATAAATTAAATTTGAAAAATTACTCTTCATTCTTGTTATGACATAGGAATTATTACACATATATATATAGGAGATACAGTTCCTATATTTAAGGAGATATAATATCCATAAATATCTCCACACATAACTCCTAAAATAGCTTCATGTTATTTTACATGAGATTTTGTTTTCTCACAAAAATAATATTGTTGATTAGTTTTTTACTCAACAAATCGAACAATATTTACTCACCTAATCATAATTACATTTAAAATAATGTAATTAATTATTACAACACATATTATATTATCCTAGATAATATAATCACTCATATAATATTCTATGCTCACACTACAAAGATATTCCTAACATTTTTAACAATGCATTTAATCAATAAACCCTTTTATTGGATAAATACCAGTTTCAAATGCTTCAAATCATATCAAATTCCTCCTAAATCACCTCCAAATAGCCTAAAAATATTATTCTAGCCTATTAATTAATCCTAGTTGATTAATTAAAGCACCCTCCAACTCCCATGAGTTGTTAATCACTTGTTAATTCTTCTAAGCATGCTTAACAAGTCTAAATCTACTTTATCCTTTATCCCACATTCATTGGGATTCAATATTTCCCCAAATAGGATAGCTATATAAAGGAAAAATCTATTACCTTCACACCATACACCATACTTTGAATAGTATTTCATATAAGATATATTATTTAAGAACCTTCTCCATTGATTCGGGAAATGACTTAATCATCTCTCTTACATCCATTCTTCATCCTTGATTAGTAAAGGAAGATCTAAGGATGGCCTTGTAACCATTTTAATGAGATCGTTTCATCATCTTGAAACAACAACACAAATTTGATTGCTTGTGATCTTCATAGGTTCATGTTTTAAAAATAATCATACATATAGTAGGAATGTTTGTAGTTAGATGATTGATTTCATGTTAATTTAATTTTATCATTCCAATAAACTATAATCATGATCGAATTCTATGATAAAATTTGGCTTATTGTAGACACCTGTAGTTTGATCAAAGCACTATTATTTCTAATATTGCACTAACTATTCTCTTCCTCACAAATTGACGATACATTGTCAGTTAGATCTAACTCCCTTTTCACGACACTCTTCTGGTCTTATTCCTCTTATAAGTCAATTAAATAGGCTATTATATCCTCTTCTTGGCTAAAATCCTCTTCTTTACCACTTCTATTAGCTTCTTGGACTATCAATCCATTTCATTGGATTGATTAGGCCTTTCAGAACCCTCCCAAAACCCTAATTTCTCTCTAAATAAGATTAATTAGTCTAACCTAGGTTAATTACCCTAAATCATGATCAACCTCTTCTAAACCTAGTCAAATCTTACTTTGACTTGCTAATTATCTTGTTGACTCCCTTTTAGTCCCACATGCACCAAAAATCCTCACATTTCCCAAATGGAAAACTATAAATAGCCCACTACCCCCTCTCATTTACAAGAACACTTCTTCCCTCTAACATAAATTATAGTATGATTACTAGGATTAAGAGTTTTATTTCATGTTATTGAGCTATTTGCTTTATCTTTTGCATTTTATCACATAACATAGAGTAAATGGGAGGAACCATTGGCCTTGAAGCCATTAATGGTGAGCTCCCATTCTCTTGAATCATAAACTGATTGATTAGATCCTTATTAGGCTCATTTTACTCAAGCTTTCAAGAATGAGGGTAATTACATTTGTTAAGTTTGCTTCAAACTAATGCATGCAAAATAGGAATCTTTTTTTATTTCTACGTTGATGGTCCATTGATCGGTTTTGCACAAAGCTTCGGGGTTCTTGAGTGTTCTTACCCCATTCCATATCTTTTGCAACATTTATTTGAACACATTTGGTATGCCCGGTGGGACACTTATGTCCATCCTCCATTAATGGAGGTATTTTAAGTTTCTCAAAGTTTAGTTATAGGTTTTTATAGGAAACAACTTGTGATTTTCTCATTTCCATTTCTAAAACTTATTAAATCACCCTTGTTTGCATATATTTTGTGGGTTTGAACTATAAATATGCTTCTTTGATTAACAAATGACCTATTTTCTTTTGAAATTTTCAAAATCCAAAAATTTTGCAATTTTAGGGAGTGCTATGCGCAAGTGTCTTAAAAGGGCACATCTCCATCAGTACCCTAGCATTGACGTCAAGATAGCCACATATTTGTTTATTGTACTATTAGTTTATACAATAATTTTAGGATGGGCCATGTCTCCATTGAATCATCGACATCTCTATCAACTATTGAGAATATTTGTGTCCTTGGACATGTTGGTGTTTTTGTCATATTGTGTTTTTTTGACATTTTTTTCTCGCAAGCATACCCATTGAACAAAGAGAGTACATGTCAAAACCCTAGTGTACCTGTCTGACAGGCCCACATAGGTGTTTATACTCCCTATCATTTCCTCCTACCACGTGTCTATCCTGGTTAGGGTGCATATCCATCGGAAAAGTGCGTTGGTGTCATTCTTGGTACATAGCGCATTTGTGTTAAAAATTGTTTTTTTTTCCAAGCTGTAAAATCATTTTGGTAAACTTTTATGAGTTTTTAAAGATTAACAAGGTAGATGCAGGATTTTATTTGGTATTTCATCTTGTTTAGCTTAAGTGTTTTCATTTCTTAGCTTGAACGAGGCTTGTAAAGTGTGTATGCTCTCTCCTCGCACCTTCTAGGTGATGTTGGAGATCAAAAGCACTTGTATAACTTTATGTCACACTTAAAAACACTTGTTCTATGATTCTAAAGGGTAAACTAATTTCCATATGATTTGTTTTAGTGGAATCTTCACATTGCGTATGCTCTTCCTTCGCACCCTTTGGAGATCTTAGGAATCAAAAGCAAAGTGTAAATTATCTTTCTTGATATCAATTTGCAAATGGAAAATTACTAAACTCATTATCTACAGGACCTAACGCTTGTTAAAGAAAGGTGTCAAAACACTTGTACCTTAATGTTATTTATTCTTTCATGAAACTTTGGATTGTGAAAAAGTTTGAGAAAACCTTCATTATCAACATACATGGTGGTCGGTTTGTCATGTGGTATTCTAAGTCCTTCTAGTATATAACGTAGCCATATCACTTCATGCAAATGACTTCTCCCGCAAAATGATACTCGGATTCTCTGGAAGAGTGAGAAACGTAGTGTTGTTTCTTGCTTCCCCATGATATTAGTCCAGATCCCATAAAGAATACAAATCCGAAGTGTATTTTCTATCATTAATGTTACTTGCATCATCTAAATATGAATATCTAGTCAAGAAGAAGTTGTCATTCTTCTTGTATTCTAGACCAAGATCCATGATCCTTTGAGATATCTAAAATGCACCTTACTTTACTTTCCAATGAAAATTTGGGTTCTTGCATGAACCTGGATAGATAGCTCACTGCAAAGCTAATATCTGGTCTAGTGTAGGTTAGGTAAATGAGACTCCCAATCAACTGCCGATAGAGAGTGGAATTTACCTCAGGAGATGGATCTAAACGAGATAACTGCAATCTATTCTCCATAGGTGTAGAAATTGGTGTGTAATCCATCATCTTGAATTTCTCGAGCATTTTCTTGGTATATTTCATCTGAGAAACAAAGATGTGATTCTCTTTCTACCATACTACCAATCTAAGACAATAATGCATTAGCTAGAGATATGTCATGTTGAATGATCGATTAAGATCTTTCTTTGTTGCATCGATCATCTTCACTGAACTTCCAGTGATGACTAGATCATTGACATAGACAAAAAAATCACAACCTCCCCCTTTCTTTTTGAGGTAAATATTGGGATCGTATGGATTTCTAACAAATCCATGTTGTACGAGATGCTCATCAATCTTGATGTACCATGCTCGGAGTGCTGTTTAAGGCCATATAGAGATTTCTTGAGTTTACATACCTTTGCTTCTTGACCAAGTACTACATATCCCTTATTTTGAGTCATGTAGACTTCTTCTTGTAAATCTCCATTTAGGAAGGCACTTTTTATGTCCATCTGGTGGACTTTCCATCCAAACTATGTAATTAGAGAAAAGATCATTCTGATTGTTTTGATCTTAGCTATGGGAGAAAATGTCTCCTCATAGTCTATGCCTTATTTTTGTGCATTCCCCTTTGCTACTAGTCTCACTTTATACTTGTCCATTGTCCCACCTTCTTTGTACTTTGTTTTAAATACCCATCTGCATCCAATGGGTTTCTTTCCTAGTGGAAGATTGAAAAGTTGCCAAGTGTTATTCTTCATCATTGATTGATATTCATAATCCATGGCATCTTTCCAAGATTTTGACTGTAGGGCTTCTTGGACTATAGAGGGCTCATTAGATTCAATAACTCTACTCATCAAAGAAAATTTAACTTCTTCTCTTGCTTTACTATGAGTTCGTGGTCTAGGGGTGGATGTATCGGTGGAGCATCCATTCTTGCATCTTGTAATGTGCTAGTACACCACTCGAGAATACACTAAAATATTCCCATGGGTCATGGTTCTATTTGATCAACACCATCATCCCCATCATCACTTTTATCTTCTAAGGAACATCGGCTTCAATTTTTTATAACTTGTGAAAAATCTACATTTGGTGAGTTTGGAGGAGGAGTCACTACTTCCTTCTTCTTGAAAAACTCAACATCTCTACTAGTGTAGACTTTTCTGGTCTTAGGATTCATCAATCTGTATTCAAAGAGTTTCTTCATTGTACCCAATGAAGATGAGTTTCTATGATTTCATGTCCAGTTTCTTTCTGTTCTACTTGGGTATGTGCATGCTTGCTTTGCACCCAAATACTCTAAGGTGTGCAATAGATGGTTTCTACTTTGACCATGCTTCTTGTGGTGTTACTCGTCAAGAGCAACTGTGGGCACTCTATTCAAAAAATACACTATTGTCTTTACTACTTCTACCTAGAATGTCTTTACAAGTCTAGATTCATCGATCATACATCACACCATTTCCATGATAGTATAATTTCTTCTCTCAACAACACCATTTTGTTGTGGTGTGTGTGGAGGAGGCATTTTTGATGAATCCCATGAGTTTGTAGGTAGTCTTTGAACTCATTATTAGTGAATTCCCCCTTGATTTGAGTGGAGAGTTTTGATGTGATAACAGTTTCATTCTCAACTGCTACTTTAAACTTATTGAAAGTTTCAAAAGCTTCATTTTTCTTGCGAAGACAAAAAATCCACATTTTTCTTGAGTATTCGTCAACACAAAGCATGAAACATTGGATCCCATAATGACTTGGTTGCATTGGACCAAAAATATCGGTATGAACCAAGTCAAGTTTTCCATGAGCTCTAAATGTACTCTTCTGGAACAAAGCTTTGTGTTTTTTTGCTGCTAGGTAGCGATGACACTTGTTGTATCCTTTTGAAGAGATGGTAGCCCATGTACAATATTGTGTCGGTGAAGTGTCTCGAGATACTTGAAACTTACATGACCAAGTATTCGATGCCACAACTATGTTGAGGTAGAGTTCTTAGCCACAACTTCCGATCATCTCTGTGGACAAAATCAAGTTGGAACATGCATCCCACATTAGAGGCTTTCACAACTATTTTTGAGCCTCTTGATTTATCTCAAATTAAACATGTTTTCTTACTAGAATGAATATCAAAGTAAATTTTTAGGTTGTGATCAAGGAGTTGACTGATTGAAAGTAGATTCTTTTTCAACCCAGGGACATATAAGACATCTAAAAGTCTACAGTTACGTGAACCAAGGGGTAGAGAAATGTTCCCAATCCCCTGAACTATATATAAAGAATCATCTCCAAATGAAACATGATTTTTGATGGCGTGTCCCTCATTAAAATAAGCTAGTCTCTATGGCCGGTCATGTGTCAAGTGGCCCCTGAATCAACATACCAAACATTCAAGTATAACATTTTGTTTTTGGCCTCGTATATTATGATCAATTTATCCCACGCTTCTTTGGCTGTTTTGGCATCTCGAATATGGGTTCGCACATCATCGAACACTCAAAACAAGATGATGAGTTTGGCCTTATGATCTACTTTATCAAACTATTGTTGTTTTTTTGTATTAGTTGTTGATCTAGTCAGAGTACCATTCACAACAAGAAAATCTCTTCAAACTCAAGTTGTGTCTTGATTTTTGTCTTCCATGCCACATAATTGTTTCCTTTGAGTAGTTGTGAATCCGAATAAAAAATTTGGGGGCATTGGTGCCCATTTTATAGAAATCACTGACAAGGTTTTCCTCTTATCACTCTAAGTATAAGGTCTCCTAATCTATATATCGTCACCCAATATACTCGAACCTTTCTATATACACACCCTTTCGATATACCTGACGGTACATGGAAGAATATCACCCTTTCTATATACTCGGTGTTATGTGAAAGAGGCATTAACATACACGTGAAAGAATTCAATACATGGTACCAAGATAGTATTGAAAGGTTTATGCAATTATTGACACTAGCTCAAAGAAATATCCTCATATGCATGCGTAACTTTGTTATATACTTGGATAATTTCTCACCCAGTATTTATGTCATGCAATCATTCACGAGATGAATGGGATGGCTCATAGTGTGTGCACTTTGTGACCTTATTACTCCCCATCGATTGAAAGGATCGATGTGAAAATGACGTTATTGCAGCTATATTAGGCATTAAGTGTAGTAATAGTCATGATGGCTTTACCCGTAAGCACTTCCCAGAGGCACTGTATATAACGAACACCGCGAATGAGATCTAGGATCTCGTGAGTGTTCTGAGAACAAATTTTTATTAATTTTGAGTACAATATTTGCCGCTTTCTACGTAGTTACAAATTTTTAGATGACTATGGTAACCTCTTCAAAAATCACGGTTTTGGAAAGGTGGTTTTGAGTAAAAATTCTAAAGCAAAGAGAAAAATGACAAGCGGTTTTGGTAAGAATAAAGGCGGTTTTGAGTGTGTGTGGCGACTTAGATCATTTTTCTTCCTTTATTTTAGTTTGTAATCTCTTCCTTGGTGAATTGTATCCTCCTCAACCTTAATTTCAATGAATAAAAGTGGTTTTTGTGGAATTTGATGGTGGTTTTGAGGAATTTGATGGTGGTATTACAGGGGATGGGGCTGGGAAGTTGCAAAGGCAACTCTGGCTCTCTTTTTCTTGCACAAGCTTCTCTAATGCTCCTCAAACACTGCTACAATCCTCCAATATCCTTCAACCTTCTCTGAAACCAAATGTAATTTCACAAAATAGGGATAGTATCCTCGTGAATTATATTAATGTGAAATCAACCATTATAATGGAGTGTTGTAATATTTATACATATTGGACAACAATATACAAACAAATAAATATGTTGCACAGGGGCAACAATATGACTGAATACATAAGCTTCCAAAATATCATATGGAAAGCAAAATGAATAATGATATTATTGTTATAACAACATAACAATTATATCTGTGAATATAATAAGACAAATATGGTTTAATAAAACCATATAACAACAATAATTAAATAATAACAAAAGTTAAATAATTAATTATACAATGCATAATTAATTATCCTAACAACGCTTAGTTTATTTTTCATCTTTTCAATCTATACCCATGCATTCTCACTTCCTACTTTTAGGGTAATAAGGAGCATACCTTGCACATCTTATCAAAGATGGTACTCGCCACTTTTTTGTCCATTTACACCCATCCATGTTTGCAGCTAGGTTTTTAAATGTCTAAAGTGTGTAGGTACATTTTCATATCTTTGATAGTCCTTCGATCTTTATTTCAAGATCATCTTTATAGTTGTGAGTTTGGTTCATCATTTGTATCTTCTTGAGTTGATATTTTTCTCGCATTCTAGTTACACAATCTTGGTACTTACATCATGTTTTCAATTTTTTTGAGAACGTGATATAAGTCCCTTTATTACTGACGGTTACACTTCTTACAAAATTAAAAATTCTTGTTATACTCATTACTTGGTTTCAATTTCGATGTCATTTGAGTATTTTAAAAAGTTTTGATATCACCTTATATATATTGCAATAATGTTGTCTTGATACTAACACCTTGCTTGCTCGGTTAATGTATCAAGATAGCGTTGTTACGCTATATCTAGTCATGACTTCCATTTTTCAGAAGACTTAGCTTTCATCAGCATTCAAACTAGTTTTAGTATACCTCGTCAAGAGACTGCATCAATACCACTTTGATATTTAGGCCTTGTTAGAATTCTAACTTGACCTACGCATTGATACAATATTATCACTATTCATTTTAGGGTATAGGCTTGGTAGTGACAAAATTGAGTGATCATTACATTTAAGTGTGCATATGAGTGTTCTTTGATAAAAATGATTGCATAACATTACATCTAGGACACATTGTGGCATATTTCAAACATCACCTCAAACGACTTGTAAAATCATACATTTAGGATCCATGTAAGCTTCATACAAATGTTGGCTAGTAATGCCTAAAATCACGAAGATGGCAACCAAATCAAATGAACATGACTTAGGAGAAAACCCTTTCAAAACCTTCCCATTTAGAAACAACAACTTAGCACCTCTCTTTTCTCAAGTCAAGGATGTAGAGCCATTAATTGACCAAAATGGAGAAGATTCAAACTCTTTCGAAGAGCAACAAGAGGTTAGCCCTAGGAAGATTCGATGAACTCCTATATTATAATAGAGATCAAGTACTCAAAAGAGTCTTAGAATTAGGATCTAAGCTTATGCATGAATGCGAAGTAACACCAAGGTCATCAATCACAAAACAAAAGAATGAGTATCAATCTTAGATAAAGATAACCCCTTTGAGATAGGGTATGCTTCTACTCCTGGGAAACATCACGCTACTATCAAAGGAGACACGTCATAATGTCCTTACTACAAATCTTTACGTAAAGTGAATATTGAGTGTAAAGCCTCATCTCCTCCCAAATTTGATGAAGAAGAGGACCCTCTAGTTGAAGAGGAGGTCCTTCAAAAATAGATCTTGAAACTGAGCCAGAAATTAGAAAACCTAGGCTCTTAAAGAAGAAACATATACAAAGACAAAGACAAAATGAAATCTAGCAATTTTCACTTTGATCCATATTGACACTACCTTTAAGGTGGAAAAGGCACAAAGACCAATGTCACCTACTAAAGAAAAAATCATTCAGAAAGAGTTATAATCGATGAAAGACATGCTTACTACCCTATAAGAGGGAAATTTAGGCCATATTAGGAAATACTTATATGAGGATTTGTGCCCTTACCAATTCAAAAAATACATGTTGTGGAAACCTTTCCAAAGCACTTCACTGTTCCAAAGTTTGACAAATATAAAGGTAAAGGTGATCCTCAAGATCACATCAAATAATTTTATATGGCTTTCCAAGAGGTCACATATAGCGATAATTTCCTAATACGACTCTTCTCTCGTAGTTTAGGGGCACTACCATTGGAATGGTTCTTCAACATACCCAAGGGGTCTATTACAACATGGCCTGCATTGGCAGAGAAATTTTTACAACATTATTCCTTCAACATGGAAAATGATATCACGATGAATGACCTCTGCAATGTAAATCAAAACCCAATGAGACCTTTGTAGGCTTTTTACAATGATGGCGAGGGTTGGCAAGTTGTTTCCCTTGTGCATTACTAAAAAAACAACTAGTGAGCATATTTGTTCCTAACTTAAACCCAAAAATAGCCTTCCATTTACAAATGCATTATGGCTCAAAATTTCAAAGAGGTCATAGAGAAAGGAGGTCAAATCGAGAAATCCCTCATCACAAAGGGAATACTTAAGTCCATCATTAAAGAAAAACATGAAGCCAAATCCGTAGACAAATTAAAGTTCTTCAATAAAAAACATGTTGTTAGTGATGGCATTACAGACTCCAAGAGAGTCCAAGCCGTGCAGATGGGCCCACTTTTAAAGCTCTCACAAGGACCTCATCCCAAGGCACCCACTAAACATACGTTCATGCCATTAACAAAATCCCTATCTACCATACTAAAGCAATTAGATAACGTAAAAATGGTGGAATATCCAATTGTGATAGTACCATACCCAGAAGATGCTCTAAAACCTAGTTGGTTCAAGGACCATGAGTATTGTGACTTCCACTGTGTTAAAGGACACAAGACAGATAGGTGTTTAAGACTATGTCATTACATATAAGACCTCATTAAAGAGGGTAAGATCATCGTAGATTCTCCCCCTGACTTAGGACAAGGTCCAAACAAGAAAATGGGTATCTATAAAGAGCCTTTTCCTAATCATCCATAAAAAAAGGAAGCTAGATCAAGGAAAAACCTCCAACAATTATAGGACTGCCGCTTATGTTTACCCCACTAATGACAATCCCTGTGATTCTCTCATAGGATATATCCGTTCATTTGATGAACAAGTCAACACTATTTGGAACTTAGAAAAGAGTTTCATAGTAGGGATGAGATGTGATCACTTAATCATACCGATCCTTGTCTATCCCTCGGAAGGTTAGTACAATTTGATAGACAAGTTAGAGAAAACACCTACTAGGATATCCATTCTTGATCTCCTCAAAATCTCTACTACCCATAAGAACATACTATATAAAACATTACAAAATTAAGGAGTCTCTGCATATGTAGATCCTAGATACCTCCAAGTTATGGTTGCACACCTTTAATCCAATGATCATATTACTTTTGATCACACCGTAATCCCACGTAACAACCCAGAACACAACTTACCCTTATACCTAGAAGTGGTGGTTACTCATCAAAAAATCAAGAGGGTACTTATGGATGGTGGATCTAGTCTAAACATATATTAGTGAAATAGACCTAGGGGTGAAGACTATTACGATCATAACTTGCATGACAACGAAGAACGAGAATCAATGGGTAGTATACTAGTTCCCATGGAAGTAGGCCCAACTTGTTATGAACTTCCATAAAACATGCTCTTGGAGTGCCGTGGATCCATGCCATGTAGGCCATACCATTGAATTTCCATCGAGTGTATCAAAATATGTCATGAAGGATAGGTGGTTACCATTCTGGATGACTCAGAACCATTCACATAGTGTAGGGCATTGCATAGTTTTTATCGTACAACTTATGAATGTATTTTGTGATTTTGTTATCCCCAACAAACAAAAACTATTAAGAAATGGGTAGATTCAAAGTCACTCATGCCTTATAATCAATATTTTCCTTCATTGGTCAACCCATTCTCTTCATGGGAGGAAACATTAGAAAAATATGGCCTAGGTGAGCCATTCACTCTTGAATAGGCTTTATTAATATCAAATTTATCAGTATCTCCTAGAACACGGGGTAAACCTTATTTTTAGTTCAAGAGTACTTGGGAGAAGTTTCCTAAACCATTGGAAAATTTTGTCCCTAATGGTCTCCTATCTAAGGAGAAGATGTTAGAAGATCCCACTAGTAGAGTGTAGAAGGTACCATGGCTTCATGCCATCAAGCACCCTAGTATATCAAAGGTCACCACATGATGTTTGTCATGGGTTACAGTGGGTTTGGATGTGGAATCAATGCACAAGGCTAGATAGAGCCTATTCCCATCCCCCATTTCAAGTTTGATAAGCATGGCTTGGGGATAAGGCCTCATAATGCTCCACCCTTTGAGATTGATGCTACCTCTTCTAAATGTGAGGATGTTTCATCTCATTCTGATAGTGATGTAGATTCCTAGTGTAGCCTCTATGAGGATCTTGCTTCCACTAACCTATTCCTAGATTCAATTGTCCTTACCTTATCTGGATCCAACCCCCTAACCAATTATCAAATAACCCTTGTGTATCCTGAACTTATAGATTGGGATCAAAAACTTCATGTACCACTAGACTTATTTGAAAATGATGAGGCATTTGTAGAGTTCATGGGACTCTGAGGATTCTATTCCAGCCGGGGATCACAAGAAAGGCTTTGCAATTCAACTAGACACCTATGCATACTTTGGGGAAGAGGTAGAGATGTGTGGATGTTTGAATAAGAAGGTGGTAAACAAAAGTAAAAACACTTTAGAGAAACCTTGTAGAAAAGATAAATGGAAGTCTCACAGTGACAAACTCTTTGAATCACTCGTAGATAAATAGATAAAAGATTATGTGGATGAGGTGGTTTATCCATTTAAAGATGATGGTGATGATGAGATCTTTGAAGGAGGTTGATCTTACTCTTCCCCATGATCCTACATGGATGGAAGATGCTTCTAAGATGCTTTTGAAGAAATAATTAGTGTCAACATTGGCTCAGAAGAACAACCTAGAATGATAAAGTTGGGAGCTTCACTCTCACTCAGAACAAAAGGTATTTATAGAAATCTTAGGGAATACATAGATATATTTGCATGGATATATGTAGATATGACTGGTTTGAACCCGAGTTAGTCGTACAGAACCTCGTTTTGCACCCAAATGCTAAACCCATCAAGTAAAAGTTGAGAAATATGCACCCTAAGGTGGCACTCCTTGTCAAAGAAGAATTGGAAAAACTACTAGCTATTGATTTCATTAAACCCATTGACTATTCAAAGTGGATCTCTAACATAGTCCCTGTATAGAAGAACTCGTCGGCATAAGAATTTGCATTGATTTTTGTGACATCAATAAAGCATGCCCTAAGGATGACTTCCCTTTGCCTAACATTGACATGATAGTTGATTCCACCGTTGGTTATGAAATGTTGTCTTTAATGGATGGGTTTTTAGGTTATAACCAGATACGGATTACAAAAGAATATTAGCATAAAACAACCTTCATCACCCCTTAGGGGAAATTTTGCTACAAGGTCATGCCTTTCGGACTCAATAATGTCGGGGCCACTTACCAATGAGCCATGACTATTATCTTCCATGATATGATGAATGACATCATGGAAGATTATGTTGATGACATCCTAGCTAAATCCAAGAGCAGGGAAGAGCACCCTGAAGTGTTAAAATGTATCTTTCAACGTCTCAGGGATTATAAGGTGCACTTAAACCCATGAAATGTGTCTTTATTTTTATCAAGAAATATCCTAGGTTTCATAGTTTCAGAGAGAGGGATAGAAGTGTACCCTGCAAAGGTTACAACTATCACAAAAATTCCTCCACCTACAAATCTCAAACAAATGAGAAGTTTACAAGGAAAGAATCAGGAAACCCATTGTTTCATTTCACATCTTGCAGATAAGTTCCACCCATTTACCCATCTGATGAAGAAAGATGTTGCATTCAACTAGGGATCAGATTGTCAAAAGGCCTTTACACTAATAAAATAGTACTTGGTCAACCCACCTATACTCATGCCACCTACCCTAGATGAACCTCTCCTCTTGTACATTTCCAATACCTAGTTTTCTATTGGTGCATTGCTTGCCCAATATGATCTAAACCATAAAGAAAGGGTAGTTTATTATCTTAGTCGCACATTGATTGCTTACGAGTTGAATTACCCATGATTGAAAAGGTCTCCTTAGAAGTTATCTTTACCTTCCAAAAGCTTCGCCATTATCTCCTAAACAATAAAACCAAACTCATATCCAAATTTGACCCTCTCAAATACCTTTTATCCAAACCCACCCTTATAGGCTAAATGGCTAATTAGATCATTCTCCTGAGTGAATTTGATATTGATTTTGTAAATCAGAAATCCTTGAAAGGATAGGTATTGGCTGATCAATTGGTAGAAGCTCCTCTACCTGAGGATGGAACCTTTGTGCCTAGATTTTCTAGACACATCTATGATGTACATTAAAGAGTCTATAGAATGAAAGGTCCATTTTGATGGATCATTCACCTTCCACAGATCTGGAGCAGGAGTGGTGCTCATCACTCCCATAAGGGAGGTCATACCAAGAGCATTCTCGGTTGGGATTTTTGTGCACTAATAACATTATAGAGTATGAGGCACTCATTGCTGGCCTCAAGCTAGCTATTACTTAGAATATTAGACAACTATGAGTCATTGGAGACTCCCAACTTATCATTAAACAAGTTAATGATGAGTATAAAGTTAAAGATGAGAAGCTCATTCCATATAAGAAAATGGTCGAAACCTTAAAGGAGTACTTTACACAAAATCATATTTGAGCAAAATCCAAGGTCACACAATAGATCCGTAGATGCTATGGCTATAATTGGGTCTTTCTTACACATTCCACCTTAGGAAAGTAAAATTCCTTTCTTTGTAGAGCATTTACAAGTGCCCACATATGATATGTCAGAGTCATGTTTGGCATGTGAAGTTGTTGGTCCATTATCTCCGTGGTATGACCATATCTTTCGCTATGCAAAAGATGGAACTTTCTCACCGGACATTGCCCATTCGAAAATAAAATCGTTATCGATTGTATTGCCTATTATCCCTCCTAGAGGCACCCTTTAATGTTGTGGCTATGATGGGAATCTACTTTGTTGTTTGATGTTACTGACTTAGTCCACACTATTAAGGAAGTACATGGTGGTATTTGTGGAGCGCACACCAATAACATGGTCTTAGCTAAAAAATTATTAAGAGCAAAGGCTATTATTGACCTACCATGGAATCATATTACTATAATTTCGTAAAGAAATGTGAGCTATTCTAGAAGTATGAACACTTAATACATGCGTCAACATAGGCTTTGTAGCCTATCGCAACGCCTTGGCTATTTTCAAAGTGGGGTCTAGATCTCATAGGGAAGCTCCATCCTTCTTCTTCAAATGACCATACCCACATTATCACTACCACTGAGTATTTTTCCAAATGGGTAGAGTTTATTCCTCTTACTTATGTCATCGGTGCGTAAATTTCTAAATTCATTATGAACCATCTCATCTACCGTTATGGTATCCCCTCCACCATTTTCACTGATAATGGTAAATCCTTTAAAAATAAAATGGTTAAGATATTATGTCAATGTTTCCATATTCAACTCAAGTGGTCTACCCCCTATTACCCCCAAGGTAATGGACAAGTCAAAGCCACCAATAAAACCCTTGTATGAATCATGGAGAAAATGGTCAGTAAGACTAGCCGTAATTGGCACTTATAGATATATCCCACCCTCTGGGCCTATCAAACCTCCATCCGCACTCATACTGGTGTGACCCCATACTCACTAGTCTATGAAACTAAATCCATCATACCATTGGAAGTGGAGCTTCCCTCCCTAAGAATATCTCTCAGGGACTATCTTGATAAAGACGAGGACTACAGAGTTGCTCGACTGGAAGAGTTGGAACTATTAGATGAAAAGTATCAAAGCACTCAATCACCTAAAATTATATCAGAATAGAGTATCCAGGGGATACAAAAACACATCATTCATCAGGAATTTTATGTAGGAGATCTAGTTCTAAAGGAAAATCAGAAGAACACCGTCAAGGACAAAGAAAAGAAAGGTAAGTTTGAAGCTAACTGGCTAGGCCCTTATGTGGTGGTTGCTAAGTATGGATCAAGAGCATATAAACTTGCATACTCAGATGGTGAAGAGATTCTAGAGCCTATGAATTTCATGCACCTCAAGTGGTTATATACTTAAGCATGACGAGAATATTAGATAAGAACTAAAAAGTAGAAAAACAAAGAAAACTAAGCAAAAATGAAAAATTTGAGAAAAAGTAAAGAAAAAGCAGGTCATCCACATGTGAAAACCACACAATTATGGTGTAGTGGGTAGGTATTTGAGTGAAAACTAGTCTTCAAAGTGCTCAAAGAAGATTTGACACCGTCGCAAGTCACTCTTGCAGCAAGATGGGTAACCCTTATTGCTTTCTAGAGGTAACTTCCTTTGCTAGGACTAGGAAGCCTACCAAATCCATCTTCCCCAAGTTGTGATCTAGCTTATTTTCTTTTATATTTGTGTGAGGGATGCTTCCTTTGTATATTCCCATCTAATGTTGGGGGAACCTTCACATTCCACTTGCTCTTACATACACATGTGGCATTATGCCTTTTGTATATTCCCACATCATGTTGGGGGCATCCACGCTTCTTGGTCCTTATACATTTCTTTCAGAACATGACCTTAGAAAATACAAAAACATTCAGAAAAGGGATACACAAAAAACCTAAACATTCATAAAATCTCCCTTCTAGGGATGAAGCTACAACAACTGCACAACGTTGTCTTAGAGAATCCTTAAAACAATGTGAACAAGTGGCCTCGATAACTTAACATTTTAGATAAACCCAAAAACATTAGAAAAACATATATCAATGTTGTCTTGCAAAAACAAAGTAGTATTCAAAAATTGCTTTTGGTTGTTGGTTTGTATAGTGTTGGTATGTTGAACTTCTCATGTTGTATATTTTTAGGAGTAGTTTGTTGCTTACTTTAGATTAAATCTTGTTTAGTTTAAATTGTGTATTGCATTGAATTCATTTTCTTGTACAACATTGGTATGACCACATCATCTATTATATGCATTTATTAGGATTCATCTTACTTACTTAGATTGAATGTCAATTTGATCTCATTGGTATGTTTAATAAATTCATGTGTTTTACATCATAAGTTGTGTTGTGTTGTATAGGTATAGTTGTTTAGCTTTGTTAACTTTTTCTTGTGTGTTTGTCTCTTGCACAGTTGTTTGTTATCACATCTATCATCTACCATTCATCACATATAAACATCATCTACTACATCATATATACAGAAATGCTAAGTTTTACATCATGCATGTATACTAAGCTAATCATCATGTATCATATCATCAATGGGGGCAAGAGGGGTTGCGAATGATCACAAATTGATCCCCGCCCCGCCCCAAACACTAATATCATCTAGTATCATCCCAAGTGCTAGTATCTACCACAATATCTCATGTAAAAATGTATGGTATCATCTCAATCACCCCCGGGAATTTTTTTATATATTTATAGGTGCTTCATGTCTTCTATTTTTATCTATGGCCATAATTATTTTTAAATAATTATTGTTGGCTTGTTTGTCTTATCGCAGTTTTTTTTTTTTTGCCACATGACATCCGTTCTATTTTCCTTGGGGCATTTTCACATGCTTTTAGGTGACCTTCCATTTCCTAAATTCTTTTGACTGATCAAAAATTTAAAATTGTAAAATCATCTAAAAAGCCAAAAACATCGAAAATTTTCAAAAAATGGACTAAAATTGGTAAAAAGATCATTTGCAGCTGAAATTTGTGTCTCTCGCATGGCACTCATCTTGTATCTTGCTAACATTTTCAAATTTTTTGACACAACAACTCACGGATCATCTGAATCTTCAATCATCTACAAAAGCTACATTGCTTACTTCATTTGTATCTTTGGGCACTATCAGTTTCTGCATATTGCTTTTTTCGTGCACATTGCTTTTTCATCGAACCCAAGTTTCCTCCATCATTTCCCTTGCATATACACATTTCTTGGGGCATCATCCTTTACCCTTGTCATTTATCAAAAAATTTGGGATTACAACTTGATAACAAAATATTTGTGCAACTATCTTGAACATTTTTGGTTTGAGTGTGTGTGATTGTACTCATTTCCTTGTTAAAAGAGTTTGTTTACTTCTCATATTGCATTGCATGTTTGTATGTTGCATGGAGTTGTTATTTTAGAAATGGATGATTTTTGTATCATGGATTTTTCATGTCATTTTATGCTTCTGTTGTATGCCTACATATAAATAATGGTTGATCATGAGGATTCTAAGAAAAATGATGATTTAAAATTTTTTGGCATTGGTTTATGGATAACTCAATATCCCCTTTTCTTGTTGTTTTTCATCCTACCTTCATCCTATTAATTTTTCTTCTACCCCTTCAAAAATTTCTACTCATTTATACTTGTCTACTTTCTTCAAAGTGATGTAGCTTATGTCACCCCAAAGAGGGGAAAATGTAGACACCTATAGTTTGATCAAAGCACTATTATCTCTAATATTTCACTAGCTATTCTCTTCCTCGTAAATTGACAATACATCATTAGTTAGATCTATCTAACTCCCCTTTTACAAAACTCTTTTATTCTTATTCCTCTTATAAGTCAATTAAATATGCTATTATAGCCTCTTCTTGGCTAAAATCCTCTTCTTTACGACTTCTATTAGCTTCCTGTACTATCAATCCATTTCATTGGATTGATTATGCCTTTCCGAACCCTCCTAAAACCCTAATTTCTCTCTAAATAATATTAATTATTCTAACCTAGGTTAATTACCCTAAATCATGATCAACCTCTTCTAAACCTAGTCAAATCTTACTTTGACTTGCTAATTAACTTATTGACTCCCTTTTAGTCCCACATACACCAAAAAGCCTCCCATTTCCCAAATGGAAAACTATAAATAGCCCACTACCCCCTCTCATTTACAAGAACACTTCTTCCCTCTAACATAAACTATAGTATTATTACTAGGATTAGGAGTTTTATTTCATCTTATTGAGCTATTTGCTTTATCTTTTGCATTTTATCACATAGTATAGAGTAAATGGGAGGAACCATTGGCCTTGAATCCATTAATGGTGAGATCCCATTCTCTTGAAGCATAAAATGATTGCTTGGATCCTTATTAGGCTCATTTACTTAAGCTTTCAAGAATAGAGGGTAATTACATTTGTTAAGTTTTCTTGTTTGCTTCAAACTAATGCATGCAAAGTAGGAATCCTTGTTTATTTCTTAACTGATGGTCCATTGATTGGTTTTGCACAAATATTGGGGTTATTGAGTGTTCTTACCCCATTCCATAGCTTTTTCAACCTTTATTTTAACACAATTATATATTTGACTACTAGGTGTTAGTCTATTTTAATTAGATTTGAAGAATTTACATGAACCCAGAAAGAATTGGAGGTTTATGAGCCATCTCATTGAAAGTTGGTTTTGGGCCTAAAGGAGCATACACCATGAAAGAGGACCTGAATTTAAAATAAATATTATATGAGATCCATAGTGATTTTAAATCCAAACAAAGTAACTATGGAAATCATTTTCAATGATCTACAAGGTGGAAAAATGAGACTTCTTAAAACTTCATACATTATTCAGAAAACTCATTTTTGGTGCACAACCGATGATCCTGAGAAAGAAGGAGCCATTTTGAGGTTTTTCATTCAAAATTAGATCTTGGGACCATCACCATTGGATTCATTGAGTTTTTAGGAGGAATAATCATATAAAATTGCCCCCCTTTTTATTAGAGTAGGTATTTACCATAGCTCATGTTCACCTAGGTACTTTATTTACCTTTATTGTATTTATCCTCACCCACTTATGTGTGCAGATATTTATTTTTATTTATTTAGATATTTGGGGGATATTATCTAGTTTTTAGGTATAGTTATTTCCTTTATCTATGGTATTGACTAGATCCTTGATGTTTAGTTCTCTCTTAAATCTATGGTCTTGACTAGTTCTTTGATGACTAGTTCTTTCCTTGATTTATGGCTTGATCTATGATCTTGATTGGTTCTTAGATTGTTATTCCTTTCCTATATAAGAAAGGCCCATTCTCATTGTATTTCATTGAGTTCCATAATAATATATGATATTTCTGCTCATTTATTTGCAAAGGTTTTGGTAAAGTTATTTTGGCAAATTGCTTTCATCTTATTGATCATTGTGTTTCATTAGAATATGAGTTCTTTGATTGGTATGCTATAGTTATCATTCCATTTTGAGGTTTTTCAGTGAAAATTATATCTTGGTACCATTGCCATTGAATTCATTGAGTTTTGGGAGGAAGAATCATATTAAATTTTCCCCTTTCTTCTCAACGCCATAATTTCCTCCTTATATACCATTGTATAATTACTTTGCCACACATTCAAAGTGGATTGTTCTTGTGTGATCCCCAACCAATTTGTCACCCACAACATTTAGATATGATTATTATCAATTACATTCAATAATTATAATTGTATCGTTAATGCAAATGGGTTTAGACTGTGAACGTTGGTGGAGACACCTAATTTGTCCACCCAACAAATTTTCTCACCAATAGTTTTTGGTGACTCCATTGGGGAGAGATTTACCCAAGTGCACCCAAAAATGATGTCTTCCCAATATATATATATATATATATATATATAATTTTTAAAAAGTACTTGAATGATCAAAAAGCCTTTTTACAATTCTGATTGAGAAATCTACACGTTTCAAGAGTTGAATAAGAAGCAGATGAAGTAGAAGAAACCATGGTAGATGAAGAAAGAGAAATTCCCCAACCCATTGTTCCATTGGGAAGGAATATATATCCACTTGCTCTTGCACCTCCTCTTCATGATCTTCCAACGTGTTCCCATAAGAACTTTCCAAAATTTAAATTTGAGAACATATCTTCCTAAATAGCACGTAGCATTTTTCATCACCGCATGTGGTGTGTTGGGTGTCAAACATGAAGATGTATATGTTAGATTATTATTGGAGTCATTGCAAGAGAAGGAAACCAAATGATTCTATCTTTTACCAACAAGGTCTATCACTTGTTGGAACAATATAAGATCCAAATTTGAAGCCAGATATAAATCTACGTAAGACTACCAGATCTCTCGGGTTCAACCGATATAGATCAAGATGGAGTTTACGGAACTTTTCGGATAATTTGTAACTAAATACAATTGGCTAATCAAAATAATCCTCAAATATGCCTTTCCTTTAGATAATAACCTAAGATATTCTATGCAACTTGAAGTTGTATTCTTCCTCAGAAGATCACAACCTAGAAATTTGAAAGAAGCACAAGATTATGCTATTATAACATATGACAATATAATATTTTCTAGTAAGGTAAAGAATCCCCATGGTAAATAGAAAGGTCAAAGTTCAAGTTCAATACCCACTGATCTAGTACTTCAAAAATGGATAATAATATTTTTCCATGAAGAAGCCACTTTTTCATATCACATGAGCACCCCAAAGACTAACCTTGAATCCCCCTTGGTTAATGCAAATTGTACGATAATTATGAAGATGAGGAAAACAATTTTGAATCAGAAGAGTAAGGATAAATTGAAAATCGCTAGGATCGGGTTTTTGAATGCACACTTGATGATGAAGAATCTAGTGAAAGTTACTCATATGAAGTTTTCACCCAGTCCCAAAGGGAGAAAAAGGGCTCCTCTTTCACTACACAAACTAAGAAATTAAATCCTCAAATGGTGACTCCAAAAAAATAACAAAATGAGGATCATAAAATCCTAATTCAACAATGACAAGTGGGAAGAATCATGAAGCCACCTCAACCAATAATCCTTCTTCCTCTTCAAGTAAGTCCTCTTCTACTTTTCTTGGAAAATTAGTTTCTAAAAACATTTGTGTTAATGCTGCCACAACCCATGATTCTCCCACCGCCTCTTCATCCTTAGACATCATTGATCATTTTAAAATTTTGAAGATCCAATTTTCTACATTTGAATACTTAAAACTCATCCCAAACAATTATATATACTCATTCAACATGTCAAAGGAAGTATCCCGTTTCTAAAAATTCCTCCACCAAAGAACCACCATTTGCATCTCAATCCACTCCATCCATGAATTATCTTCCTCCACACCCTCCACCTCTAGGAAAGTAGAAACTTTTAACATAGCCTTGTTGGTCAATGGGTGCAAGATAAAAATTAAATCATTCACTCTAGTTCCTTAGACAACGTCATGCCCAAAAAAATTGCTAAAGATTTTGGTCTCTCCCTTTCCCCTACCTATTGTAAATTTCTTTCCATGGAGATGAAACAAGTGCCTCTATTCAGAAAATTCAAATAGGCCAAGGTAGCATTGGAAGATTTATTTGACACTAAAATCAAAATGAGAATCCTTGTATCACACATGCCCACCTCATACGACATGTTGTTGGGTCAAATCTTTTTGCTGAGATGTTGGAGGAGATATGTAGTTGAATTAGTCACATGCCACCATCCCGGTCAATGGTAAAACAAAGAAGCTACTTCCCATCATAAAAATGAATTATACTATTCAACAACCAAATGACCCAATGGCAGACATATTGTGCCACAATTCCAAACCTAACAAATTCTTCATGACCTTCAAGGAGGATCTTGAGATTCTCTTATTAGTGGAGTAATTTCCAAGCATCACAAAGCCAATCAAATAATACGGTGAAGATTTGATAAAAGCCAAGTTTGAAAGGGTGTAATTTTTGTGGGATGAAGGTATAAATGAAATTTCTCTATTGGATGATGATATTAGTGGTGGGAATGTTGAATTGCAAAAAAAACAATCTTGAAGTGATGAGAGATACAAATTAATAAGAAATAATAATGCTCAACACCTTCTTGATAGATAACTTCAATGTCTTCAATTATTATCCGAGGATAAGTATGAGTCTCCATGTGATAAGTGTTCCAGTGAACTTGAAGGCTTCTCTTTCTCATTGGAAGAAGATGACAAGGAACAAAAGAATGCCATCATACCTCAATATCTCAAACTTGAAAGGGAGTATACCCGGAAAATGATTATTGCAATGTAGAAGTGTACCTCTTGGTTCTCAACAATCAAGAATTAAAATATGGGGATGGTATCCAAATGATAGTGATGATAGCCATGAGTAACCCCCAATAATTAAAATTTCTATCACCATGACCCTATCCACTATCGCTATAATTAACTATAATAGTAAGGATGTCACTATCACCTGTCATTATTCACCATTAATTCTCCTCTCCAAAATTATCTCACCATAAATTTAACCACACTAAAAACATATAATCCTTGTAATATTACCTAAAAATTATCATCTTCATTGGTTTTGTTTCCTCCCCATCCCTAATTACAACCTCATTTTCAACCCCTTTCACTATCAATCCTCCCATATAAACTTCCTTTCCATTTTCAGATCCATAACTCATCCTATTAACAATCACTCACTTCCTCTTTTCTCATACCTTGCTAAAAATCCCCTTATATCAACATATCCACAATCCCTATCATTCTCCCATGTTTGATCATTTTTTCATTATTCAGCTAACATCCTCTCATCCCCATCTCCAATTTCATATTTCTACCGTATTTTCCCTTGCATAATTACCTACATTCCTAGCCTTCATGGTTAACAAAACCTTTCTTTGTAAACCATCACACACTCTTTTTCCCCACATACTAAATTATCCACATCATCCTACCTTAAAACTCCATTCCCCCGCAATATCTATAATATTTTCATCATATTCCTTTTTATTTTTCCTGATCCTCCCTTATTATTTTAGTTTTCATTATTATTTGCTTCACCTCATACTTTAGCTAAAATTATCATCATCCTCATCTTTGTAATCATTCCTCGAGTCATGCATCCACTTCGTTGTTTATCCAAAATCTTAACATTAGTGGTTTCTAAATCCCTTATTTATCACACATTAGTCACACCTCTCCTAATAAGTGCCTCTCATCTTGATCACCACTAACATTTTCAAATACCTTATGATCCATCCCCACATGCACCATCAATCCCATCCTCTCCATCATCTTCATTTAAGACTTCATTCCCTAGAAACATCTTCATCATATTCCTCTATTCTTCTTATTCTATATTAATCTTGACCTTACCTGATTTCTCCAACCACTTCACTAGACACAGAATCCTTCACTAACCTCTGGTCAATTAATAATCTCTTACATAGCCCCAAATTTCTTTATCCATATCCATCCCCTCACCCATCTCTCACCTATTTTTATTCACTCTTTCACAACTTATATTTTATTCAAATTTTATGTTCCTAACTACCTGTTGTTGAAAATCAGCAGCACCCCTGGATTCAAACCAGGGTTCTAAGTTGATATTTCAGGCATCCAGTGTGATTGCACAACATTGAAACCTCTCTCCAAGTGTGGGACTTGTAAAATGAGAGAGGAATCTCCAGATTAGAGGCTGGTTCCTCAAACTCCTCTGATTAGATCTATTATTTACACAACTGCAGAGGTTCAAATCCTAATTTTATCCTAGATTGCAAGGAGACAGGGATAAGAAATGCAAAAATTGAAACTAAACTAATGATGGTGATGCACCAAAGGAGTGGTGAACATTTTTACTCATGCAAATAGACACAAATCAGAAATTGCAGCATAAAACATCATGCATAGGTTGATAAGCTATAATCAAAGGTTTGAAATGAAACAAACAACACATGCAAAGGACTGAAAGCATTCACAGAGCCTGCATTGTGATTTTCAACATCAAAATCCTTGCATTCCAACACCAAAGAGGCAAAAAGGCCTGTTACAATCCCTAGAAGGTCTGGTACTTCTAAAATCACTTGTTGAAGATGAAAATAGAAGCTTGCTGTGTAAAAAAGTGTTCCCCTTTGAAAAATGAGCCAAATCTAGCTTTTTACAGTGCATGGGTCGAACCTGGAGAGAGAAAATGTGAAAAAATGTGGGAGCCATTCCTCATTAACCAAAATGCATTAAAAATAGCATAGGTGACCTAACAGACCCATCCCCCAACATTTTTGACCATGCTGGAGAAGAATACGACCCATTCTGTATTAAATTTGGTTGTTGAAATGTCATTTCTGGCCATGGACACGTACCAGAACCATTTTTGAATTTTCTCTCTCCAAACTGAACCAAAATTATAAATTGACCATGGAATCATGTAGAGAATTTTAACATCTTTCTAATGATATAAAGAACATAAAAATCTAAGCTCTGGATCAAAAGATATGATTGTTTGAAGATTTAGGCAAAAACGCCCAAAAACGGATCGGCGGGAAAAAATTTCAAATTTTACCTTTTTTTTGTCTTTGGAAAAATTTTCAAAAATTCCCCATGCTCCACTGGTCGGATGCCACGTGGCAAGCTCTGATTCACTCTGGAATTCTCTCTCCTTCTCTTTTCTGCGGGTTTTCCTTTGAAAATCGACCTTTTTATACTCTTTTGGAAAAATTTCAAATTTGCCTCCAACCCCAAACTCCTCTGCCACGTGGCAGCTTCCTATTGGCTGCGGGCCTCAAATGGGAAAATTTTCCACAAAAACTCCACCGAGCCATAACTTGAAAAATATAAGGAGTTAGGAGGCAAACTTTACCTTTCTGGAAAGCTGAGAGAGAGCTCTATCTGATGGTGCCATTTCTAGAAAGCCTTGAGTGCCTAAAAATCAAAAAAATGTAGACTGAGGCACAAGAGAGGCAAGAACACAAGGAGTTAGCCACAAAAACGAGCTGGGGCACCATTTTGGATAAAAATTTGGCGACTCGTAGGGTCATCTACCGCTAGATGAAAATACTAGTTTCTCAAGCGATCCATTGGGCATGGAGTCATCAAATATTCTATTTAGAACCTCAACTCGACTTAGAATGTGCAAGGAGGAAGATGGAATATCAATGAGGACTCGCAAAACATCTCCAAGGACAACAAGCTGTGCCAAAGCACTTAGGGAAAAAAAACTAACTCTACAACAAAACAATGTGCAAAGCACTTGGAGGAATGAAAATCTAATCTAATATTTACAAGGTGGTAAATTTCCCTCTAGAAGCAACGCTTGAGATAGATTCCATTGACTGGAATCTGCAGTTCTTCACCATCCAATGAGGCCAATTTGAAAGCATTACTATTCTTGCACTTCGTGACCATGTGACCATGTATGGGCCACTCCAAATGGCACTAGATCTCCAACTCGAAAAGATCTATCCTTGGGCTTCCTATCAAAGGTCTTTTTTTTATCAAAGCTTGATCCTTTTCCATTGCTTGGGATGCCTGATTTCTGACCTCCTGCAGCTCCATCAACTCTGCATATCTCACCTCCATGGGCTCAAACTCTAGCAACTCTAATTGCTTCATGAGTTCCAATGTTGGCAACTCAAGTGACATGGGCAAGATTGCCTCTCTTCCATAAACAAGCTTGAATGGAGAGTTACCTGTGGATCTCTTGGGAGTTATCCTATCAGCCCATAACGCTGATTTTAGTTTGGTATGCCAAGACCTCTGATTCTCATCAAGAGTCCTCCTAATGATCCTCAACAAGTTCTTGTTTGTAGACTCGGCTTGGCCATTACCTTGAGGGTAATAGTTTGATGAAGTGCTTAGGTAGATCCCGTTCTTGATAGCCCACTCAGTCACCTTGGATCCAATGAATGCCAATGCATTATCTGAGATTATTGTAGCAGGTATACCAAATCTAGTTGCTATCCCCTCATAAAAGTCTAAGATGCTAGACTCATTTGCTTCTTTGAGTGCTACTGCTTCAGTCCACTTGGTGAAGTAGTCCGTGGCTATCAAAATCCATTTGTGCCCTTGACTTGAATTAGGATTAATGACTCCAATGAATTCCAAACCCCATTGCATGAATGGCTGGTCAATTGAGATTGGATGCAATGGAAGGGCAGCAAGTCTCTCTTTTCCTATGAAGAATGCACAATTCTTACACCTCTTGATCCATGCATAGCAATCACTGAAAATTTTAGGCCAATAATAACCAACCTTCATGATTTTTAGAGCTGTCACTCTCGGTGCAAAATGACCACCAGCTGATCCACCATGGAATTCTTCCAACACCCTATGAATCTGATTTGTGCTAATACATCTCTAGCAACACTCCATTCACATCTTTCTTGAACAAAACTCCATCAACAATGGCATATGGGACAGCCTGCAATCTGAAGTGTCTTCTTTGGGTCTTGTTCATCTCCGGAGGGCATAGGCCTATGCTTAGGAAGTGCATTATACCTTGGGTCCAGCAAGGAGTGGGGGCAGCATTGTTTTCTTCTTGAGTGCCACATGGCTCATGGCTGTCTTGAACTGTCAAAATAGCCTCTCCTTCATTGCATGCTTCTTTTTGCTTCCCCAAAACCAGCTGCTCACACAATCCTTTTCCTCTTACCAGCTTGGTGATTTTGATCTCAATGTCATACTCCATGACACGGGTGATCCAACCTACCCTTTTCTCGTTCAAATCTTTGTTGAGGAGGAAGTCCTTAACCCCAGCATGTGAGACCAGCAACTGGACCTTGTTGTTTGAGACTAAATGCTTGAATTTCTTCAAGCTTTTGATTACTGCCAGCACATGCTTCTCAATAAAAGAGTACTTCACCTCATAGTCATCTAGGCTCTGGCTGAAGAAGGCAATTGGCTGCTCATCATTATCCTTGTTCTGCTGTACCAAAATGGCAGAAATAGTGTCATTACCTCCAAATGCATAGAGGATGAAATCCTTGGAGAAGTCCGGGTTGATGAGAGTTGGTGCTTGAGAAATGGCTTCTTTGATTGCTTCAAAACTCTCCTTGTCTTCGTTGTCCACTTAAAAGCCATGATCTTCTTTAACATTTTGGTGATGGGCTTGACAAGGGCTACAAAATCTGGGACAAACCTCCGAACAAAGTTTATCCTCCCAAGAAACTCTGAAGGGATTTCTTATGGCTTGGAAATGGTAGTGCTCTTATGGCTTCGACTCTCTCTGGATCAATTGCTAATCCTTCTTTGGAGACAATATGGCCAAGGAGATTTCCTTCATGTGCAAGAAAGATACACTTCTTAGGATTCAAAGACACTCCAAATTTCCTACACCTCGTGAAAACTTGTCTCAAATGAGAGAGGTGGTCTGCTGCATTTTTGGAAAAAATAGTGATATCATCAAGGTAAATCAGCACCACGTTGTTAATCAAACCTTTGAACGCCATGTCCATTGCTCTTTGGAAGGTAGCACCAGCGTTGGACAGCCCAAATGGCATCTTCCTGTATGCAAAATTCCCCCATTTGGTTGTGAAGGCTTGTCTTGAACTGGTCTTCTTCCTTCACCATAATCTGATTGTAGCTGAGTAGCCATCAAGTAGTGAAAACCTCTCGGAGCCAGCCACAACTTGCAAGATTTGCTCCATGGAAGGGAGTGGGTAATGGTCCTTGAGAGATGCTCTATTTAAGTCTCTGAAATCAACACACAATCTGATCTCTCCACTCTTCTTTCTGACTGGAACCAAGTTGGCAACCCAACTAGAATGCTTGATTGGGAATATGATTCTTGACTCAATCAGCTTGTCCAATTCTTTCCTCATGAGAGGCTCCATGTGTGGATTGACTGGTCTTTGTTTCTGCCTGACAGGCTTAGTATTTGGATCTAATTCAATGGTATGCTGAGCTAAGTAGGGATTGAAACATTTCAAATCTTCATAGCTCCATGCAAACACATCAGGGAACTCTTGACACAATTGTATGAACTCATACCTTTCTTTATCAGTTGTCATCTTTCCAATTTGCAATGGTTTGTTCTCTTCTACCAAGATGGATAATGAATCCTCTCTCTTGACCTAAATGTTTGCTTTCTCCTTTCTAAACTTATCATTGGGATTAAAAATGGACTCCAAAGTGATAAGTCCCTTGGGCAGACTTGTTAGTTCTCAGCTGTACCACTTGGTCACCATACTGTTGTTCCAATTTTTCTTGATTTTTAGCTGAGAACTCGGCTTCTTCTTGCAAGAAATGGATGATTTTATGGTCATTCTCAAACACTTGCCAACCGACATTGTTATCTCGGCATGAAGGCCTCATAATCACGTGGACATTTGGTTGTACCTTGTCTTGTTGAATGCTTTCCAAAATGTCAAAGGCTTCCCCCTCTTGCACAAGCCTATCAACAGCTTGATTCTCTTTCCTAGGAATGGATTTGATGCCAAAACCCTCAAAATCTTCCATGAGGTCCCACACCTGTTCTTCAGCAGCACCGAGTAGATCATTCTTGGCAGCATGTTGTCCCTTGACCTGATTTACAATCAATTCACTGTCACCAAAGATTTGCAAGTTCTTTATTTTCTTCTTGATTGCCCAATGCATCCCTCGCACTAAGGCTTCATATTCAGCAGTTGTTATTGGAGCATGCAAACTGAAATCTAAAAGATGAATAGTACCTTACTCTTTGAGGTGAAACAAGCATGGCTCCACCTCCCGCACCTTGTCTACTTCTTGATCCATCAAAAACAGCTGCCATACCTCATTGTCATCCTTGTGGTTTGGCTTGGTGATGTTAGGAATAGGCTGATTTTCTTCATGTATACAATAGACCCTAGCTCAGATTCTTCTACTTCTTGATAAGGATAAAAGCATGTACCTTGTTTTCCCATTCATCAAGAGTTAGATTCGGGATGCTTCCAACCTTGGTGTCACCTTCATCGGTGTTTGGGTGATCTTCTTGATCAAATGCCGAACAGATTGGCATTGATCCGACTTGGAGTGTAAGGCTCAATGTGGAAGTTTGCAATAGGTTCAGACATGATTGTAGCCTTAGTTCCATACCTCATTTCGAACAACATGTGTGACCAATCGTGAGACAAATATCCCCAATCTTGGCTGTGAAGTCCCTTGACAAGCATAGGAAAAGAGTGGTGGAAGTTCTATGACTTATACATCTTGTGAAACAACAACATTTGGACATGCATGCAAGGTAAGACTCAAGTTTCTAATCACTCCAATTGTTGTTTACTGTGTCCCATCCACCGCACTACCGCTTTGGATATGGTTTCATACTGGAGCCCTAGGTGATCGGCTATTTGTTTAAGCATCACCGAGCTACTTGCCCCGAGAATCTATTATGTAATTGTGCACTAACCGATTTCCAATGATTAATGAAACATAGAAAAGAGGGGGCTTCAACATTTTACCTTTTGTCCTCCATGATTTCCCTCAGGCTGGGCAAGCATTTGTGAGCACTTTCTCTTGCATCTGAACTTGCTGATTCGAAGTTGGCCAGTCCTTCATGGCAGCTTGTAACAAGTCTCTTTGGCCTGGGATAGATAGGGATTCCCACATTGATATATTAACATTTGTCTTCTTCATCTGATCAATGATACTGAATGGTGATGAAGGATCTCTTTGCTGTCCCTTTGCTTGTACATTCACTCCTTGCACGTGGGCAGCAATAACTGGTATTTGAGTTGGTCTAGGAGCTGTTCTTGGCTGCCCTTGTGCATTTGAAATTGGATTTTACTTGCCAACCATTTGTGGAGCCATGGAAGGTTGTGGATTGGTTGGAGCTAATGGCTTTTCTTCACCCAAATTCCTTCTTTTTGACCTTGTGTTGGCTGCAACACCTTGAGAGACTGTTTGATTCATGCCACAAAAATCCTCTGCTTGCCAATTTACCAACGTGGTGTCATTTGGAGCTGATTGCTATTGGAATGTTTCTTGTTGTTGGTTGTTTCCTTGACTGCCCTCACCCTCCACACTAGTAGTTGTCACCATTAATGCTTGATTCAAAGCACCATTGAAGCACATGGATTGGTTATGAGGTTCATTGCATGGAAAACACCAGTCATACTCTGAGCAATGTTTTTTTGTATTGGCACCAATGCCTTAGAGGCAGATATGGCGGTTGGATTGTAGGGCTGAAATGGTCTATTGGCGGGGAGGCCTTGTTTGATTCATATTTGCAGCTGGATTAGAGGTCTTTGTGGTTGGTATGGCTTCCTGTTGGGCTGAGCTTAGGGCTGGTAAGAAGGTCTAAAACCTTGGGCTTGCTGCCTCTTAAGAGTGACTAGCTCATTGCCTAGGTTTTGCAATTGCTTCATGACTTCTTGAAGCTCATTTGGGGCACTTGGAGATGAAGTAGAAGCTTCATTTGAACTCTAATTTCTAGGAGTGGGAGAAGGAGCCAAATTAGGTGCTTGATTGGTATTTGGACTCTCTAAACTTGGAAACAATGGCATGGGAGGTCTAGGGGCTAGTTTGCCAGCTTTGATCAAACAATTTTCAGCCCTAATGGCAATGCTATAAGCCATAGGGATAGTTATGCCTTCTATGGACTGAATCAACATAGAAATATCAGAATTGAGAGCTTTGAGATAGTAGAGAAAAGTACCTTGTTGTTGGTCCGATCGCCACCTTTGGAATTCTCTCCCAAGTCTTTTAAAATCTGAAGTTGAAATCGGTCAGCTGCTCATTGGGAGCTCTCTTGATGGTTGTCAGCTGCTCCAAAAGAGACAAGTTGTCTCCCTTCTCTCCGAATTGCTCATGAAGTACTATACACAGCTGATTCCAATTTTTGATAGAACCAGCTCCAAGGCTCCTAAACCATTGCAATGCTTTACCCTTGAATGAAGATGCCAATAACTTGACAACCACTTGCATCTCATTGATTTCATGAATTGCACAAAGATTGGCAATGTCTTTAACATGATCACCTGGAGTAGTCTGATTTTCTCCAGTGAAGTAGGGAATGTTCTTCAAGGCTGCAATAGGAATTAGATGTTGTGCATTGAGGGCAAGTGGGCTGCTGCCTATGAAGTTGACATAGGGGTTGTTTTGTGCCATTCTAATTGGTCTTAAAACCCTTGTTGACTGAATGAAAGGCCTACCAGGTGGAGGAGTTGAGAGAGTTCTGTTTGGTGGAGATGGAGACCTTTGGATTCTCCTCCCACTTTTCCTTACTCTTAGAGATAACTACAGATATTCAAACAACACCTCTTCTTCTCCAGCTCTTGACCTTGTAGTGATTCTTCTCATGAGTTTTCAGGCCTGCACTGCTGAAACCAGTTGATTCTTCTCCTTGGAGTTGCAGATGTGTAATTTATAGCTCTTTTGAAGCAAGAAAATTGCAGCAGATGCACATCAACTTTGTTGCAATAAAAATGAGACCTCTAAGGTCCCACCGGGCGTGCCAAAACTATTGTTGCAAATCAGCAGCACCCCTGGATGCAAATCAGGGTTCTAAGTTGATATTTCAGGCATCCAGTGTGATTGCACAACATTGAAACCTCTCTCCAAGTGTGGGACTTGTAAAATGAGAGAGGAATCTCTAGATTAGAGGCTGGTTCCTCAAAATCCTCTGATTAGATCTATTATTTGCACAACTGCAGAGGTTCAGATCCTAATTTTATCCTAGATTGCAAGGAGACAGGGATAAGAAATGCAAAAATTGAAACTAAACTAATGATGGTGATGCACCAAAGGAGTGGTGAACATTTTTTCTCATGCAAATAAAACATCATGTATAGGTTGATAAGTTGATGTAATCAAAGGTTTGAAATGAAACAAACAACACATGCAAAGGACTGAAAGCATTCACAGAGCCTGCATTGTGATTTTCAACATCAAAATCCTTGCATTCCAACACCAAAGAGGCAAAAAGGCCTGTTACAATCCCTGGAAGGTCTGGTACTTCTAAAATCACTTGTTGAAGATGAAAACATAAGCTTGCTGTGCAAAAAAGTGTTCCCCCTTGAAAAATGAGCCAAATCTGGCTTTTTACAGTGCATGGGTCGAACCCAGGAGAGAGAAAATGTGAAAAAACGTGGGAGCCATTCCTCATTAACCAAAATGCATTAAAAACAGCATGGGTGACCTGACAGACCCATCCCCCAACATTTTTGACCATGCTGGAGAAGAATGCGACCCATTCTGTATTAAATTTGGTTGTTGAAATGTCATTTCTGGCCATGGACATGTACCAGAACCATTTTTGAATTTTCTCTCTCCAAACTGAACCAAAATTAGAAATTGACCATGGAATCATGTAGAGAATTTTAACAGCTTTCCAATGATATAAAGAATGTGAAAATATGAGCTCTGGATCAAAAGATATGATTGTTTGAAGATTTAGGGCAAAAACGGCCCAAAAACGGATCGGCGGGAAAAATTTCAAATTTTACCTTTTTTTGTCTTTGGAAAAAATTTCAAAAATTCCCCATGCTCCGCTGGTCGGATGCCACGTGGCAAGCTCTGATTCACTCTGGAATTCTCTCTCCTTCTCTTTTCCGTGGGTTTTCCTTTGAAAATCGACCTTTTTATACTCTTTTGGAAAAAAATTCATATTTGCCTCGACCCCGAACTCCTCTCCTTAGCCACGTGGCGCTTCCACAATTGGCCGCGGGCCTCAAATGGGAAAATTTTCCACAAAAATATGCTGAGCCATAACTTGAAAAATATAAGGAGCTAGGAGGCAAACTTTACCTTTCTCGAAAGGAGAGAGAAAGCTCTATCTCGATGGTGCCATTTCTAGAAAGCCTTGAGTGCCACGAAAATCAAAAAATGTAGACTCGAGGCACAAGAGAGGCAAGAAAACAAGGAGTTAGCCACAAAAATGAGCTAGGGCACCATTTTGGATAACACTACCTTCTACACTTACACTTGATTGACCATATTTTTCCTTTTTCCTTCCCGGATTCAAGTTATTAATCATCACCTTCCATCCTATTACTTACCTCATATATTTTTCCATCATAATTTTCTCCCAAAGTCTTGACACTTGCCCTTTCTCTTTCCTCATATCATCCATTCAGGTGTTGTCACTATATTACACATGCATATCCATGTAGTTGTTGGCATGTTGTGGTATAGGTGTTGTCATTGATGAAAACCCCCATTAATGAGAAACTGGATGATGGAGTGGAGTTAGATGATGCTCAGAGTGATGATCACATGGAGATTCAAGTATGTTTTTGGTTGCACATGTTGATTTAGTGAGAATTAATTGTTGTAGAAAGCCTACTCAAGTGACCTAGTTAACCTAGGTGATAGTGTGTGGAGGTTGAAGCCTTTTTTAAGCTTGATAATCATATTGAAATGATAGAGAACATACATGTTTGGGGAGTTTCTATACACTCACATGAGTTAAAAGGTACAACTACTGAGCTAGAGATGATGTTTTAGGTGTTCGTTTAGACCAGGTATGGCTATTAGAAGGCATGAGTATGATTTTTGAAGCCATGTGAGATCATGGATGAATGTAGTAATTGTATTCATGATTTACTAAGTATGTTAGGAACTTTTTGAGTGTTTTCATGATGAGTTATAATGTTATTTTAGTTGACCCTATCCTTTACAATGCAAAACCCTAAGGGATAGCTTTATGAAAGTATCATTGTATGGATAAATGTTGATGATTCGATATGTATGTAGGGTGTGTAATGGTGTTGTGGTAAAAATTTCAGGTTTCCATGATAAGTATTGTGTATGTTATGTCGATTTTGGTAAACAAGGTTAAGAATGAGGTCATTTCCATCTTGAATCGGATCTTATGATGATCACTCTAAATTGTGTACTTTGAATGGGAACATGTGGCTTTAGGGATGTTTATAAATTGATTCTATAAGGTTTTAAAAAAAAATTATGTCATTTCATTGTCACATTTTTATGAACGAATGTTAAGAAGGTAAACAACTTTTTATGTGTTTGAAACCCTAGCTCAAAAGCAGTTTGAGAGATTTTCTTCCTAAGTGGAAAAAAATTATTTCTAGTGTATGGAACATTATTAAATGATGTATAGTAATCCTCCATGTTTCCATAAAGGTATGATATAGGTTGTGGTAATGAGTGTACCCCACTCAAATAGGTTAGTTTCTAAAAACGTTAGTTTGGGACAAGGTTGTCTAAAGGAGTTGCAAAATAAATTATCATTATGTGATGTATGTGAGTTTTTATTGATTTACATGATTTTTTTAGGTCATGGTGATGTAGTTAAATGGTCAAGTATGCTTCATTTGTGTTGACTAGTCAAAAGGTAATTTTGGGGTAGTTTTAGGCAATTTACAAAGATCGGCTTAGTTGAAGCCCTTCCACTAGGATTTTGAAGGAGTTAAAATATGTTATGGAAAGGTAATTAAAATTATTATATAATGGTATAATTTTGTTCTTGTGATGAGTTTATTTTATCTAGTTTCCAATTTAATTAGTGAGAAAGAAGGTTTCTCACTTTTCGGACAAGATAGTATTTCAATTTGTAAGATTGAGTTTTTAGTACATGAAATTGATTGGATGATGATTTATATAATATATAAAGTTAATAGGGATGATTTTTTCATCCATTTAATAAATATTTAGGTCTTGAAGGTTTTAAAAATGGTACAAGGAACCATGCATTCATTCTGAGAGCTTAAGATGAGGTATTATATTAATATACCCATTAAGATAACTAGAGAAACATTATATGAATAACATATCTGATCCATACTAGAAAGGAAATATACTAGGATTCACACCCATGAACAATTTATACTTAGAACAAAATCTTATATTCATATTAGTCAAAGTTTAGTAACCATATTACATTCACCAAGCCATGATAAAGCCAATGTAACAATGCAGATCAGACTTATGCATCAAAAACCCTAACTATGCTCCCATATTACAAAAATTTTACAAACCCATCCCTCTAGACAAGATTTATTACCCTACAAGTCCTCTAAATGAGAACCTCAACTCTCTTGAACCTTCTTATCATTCTGCAGAGCTTCTTTCCTTTCATTCTCTCTATATATCATTTGTCCCTTCTTCTACCCGAGCATCTCTATATATAGTTGTATTGCCCACTGCCATGCCTTTCTAAAGTAACAAATCGGTCACCAAGTGTCAAGGTGGTCCTCTAATGGAGCATGTTTCTTCTCATCCGAGCTCTCCACTCTCTGCAATGATGTCTTTTTGGATCCTTCCATCACATGGAATATTCCTTTCTTGACCACCAAGTTGTTAGGATGGCACCTTATCCACTCGCATGCTTAGTTGGGTCACACTTTTCTCGTGTGCTTCCTAGAACACCGAATATGGCTAAGTCCTAAAACCCTTTGCTTTTTTGGGTGCGTGTACACCATGGGTTTTACTAAACCCTTCTAAAACCATTGTCCTATGCACTTTACCCTATGTTGCCCTTCTTCTTCATATTGGTCCACATGCCACACACCCTTTGCACTTAGCCAATATTCTGAGGCCCAACATCACCCCACACTAAGCTTGTTCTCCATCCTCGGGAACACCTTCCTTCAATGAATAAAGAATGGAAGACTCTGAATAGTTGGAATAAAGAATGAAGGAATGAAGAATGAGGAATGAATGAATTAAAGAATGGGGGAACATGTAAGAATTTTTTTTATTGCTTGAAGGAGGAGTGGGAAATCCTTTCCAATATCTACCTCAAGCTTCTCCAGGCATCTACCTCACTCTATGCTTGCTGACAGAGGTCACCTACTAGGTGCTCACCTCCTCAAAACTTAGCTCTCTCCCCTTGGCACTCATCATATCAACAATACCCTCTAGTTGGTTTCCAAGGTCATCGAGTGTGTCCATCCATTCTGCAGTGATCTGGGGATATAACTCCTTCCTGGGTTTTTGATCGAGCCCCACAAGGTCTCGATAGCTTCTGATTTCTTCTCCACTTAGCTAGGATCTTATCCCTCTCTTCTCTATTTCCCCTTATTCTTCTCTTGAAATTCCTTGAGCTCCACTTCATGTGTAGCAACTAAAATGCTTGCTACCCTATCCCTATCAGTGCAATTATCATAAGTGGCCTCAACAACTTTGCATGATGGCCTTTACATCAGTGAGGAGTTTGGTATACCAAGCAATGATTTCTACCACCTTCAGCTTCTCCTCCCTTTCTTGGGCATGCAACACCTCTTCTATGGATTCTAAGGTGAGTGGTGCCTCTCCATTGTGAGGATGTGAGTCAAATCCTCCAGGAACTGCAAGGTTGATTCATATTTTTCTCAGGGTGGTGCTAGGTCGGGATGCTTTAAGACAATAACATCCATAATCATCTCAATTTTATTATATACTTTGCACACCCTTCCTTCTCCTCTTTTTATTTCATGCCTTAGTTGTGTGTTGATTAGTTCTTCTTGTTTTAGATCCTTTGATTTTCTCGAGAAGCTCCTCCTCCTCTTCTCCAATTCCACCTCTAGGAATTTCACCCTATCATTCCTTCCAAAAATTCTTGGCCTCAACCTCAACTAAAACCTTGTTGAGTGCATTACAAACTTTCTCATCTAACAACTATTGAGCATTTACCAAGGGTTTATCCCTTTTTCTCTAGACATCTTCATTAGCACCCTTGGCTTACTTCGAACTCAAGTTCATCGATATGGGATTCAAATGCCCAAGATAGCATTTTCCTAGTTTGTGGGTATGCACCTTCTACGTCAAATGAGGGCATGGCAAGAGTATTTTATTGGCATGGTGCTCTGGAAGTGCATGCATAACACCTTTCTTGGATCATTGATGTAACCCATTCCTTCCCCTGTGCTTACCACTATGCTCTTCCCACCTATTTTGTAGCCTTTGGAAAGCTTACTACTAGGTAGGCTGGGGTCTCCGCCCATGCTGCCATACTCTTTTCCAATGCTCTCCTCTTCTATCTCCTTGAGCACTTCATCCACACTGTGCTCTACCTCTATTCCACTAAATTTTTGATAATTCCTACCACTTCTCTCTCCGTGGCCTCTTCTATTTTTCCTTGGTGAGGCTTGGGGTCCTCTGATCTCTTGTGTTCACTTCTTCACTCACCCCTTTTCCTTGAGCATCCTTATTCCTCCTCACCATTCTTCTCTTTGCTTCCTTCTTCTTTTCTGAATCATGTATATCATACATGGGATGATTATGAACTTCTTCATCCTCATCATCATCCCTTCACCCTGTAGGCCTCCAAGCCCTCCATTTCCTCTGAGTCTTCCCCTCTCACCACCTTATTTCTTCCTAACTGGTGATTCTAGTATAGGAGACTCTTCCTTCTCTTCTCTCTAGTAGGTGACTCCTTCCTTGGTGACTCTTCTTGTGTGGGAGGCTCCTCTTGCTCTACACCTCTTCTTCTGGGGTCTTCTCCCTAACTAGGGACTTCTTCCTACATGTAAGTGTAAGTTCTTGGCTTAGCACTTGCTTCGTGCCCCAGATTGTGTTGTTTGCACACTTGGTGCCTTCTTCTCCTACACTTCTCTCTCCCTTTTCTTTTCGTGCACAACCTTCTTCCTCCCTATGGGGTCCTTAGGAATGGAGACATCATTCTCTAGGTAGGCCCTTTTCAAACTTTGGTCTGATGTGCAAGTATACTCTTTTGCTATAGTCCTTCCGAAATTGGTAGTGTTAAAGGCTTCATCATCTGCACTTTGTGGGAGACATACTTCTCCACATATGTGCTTCTTTGGATATATGAGATTTTCACATGCAGCTCATGGTGGTCTTGGTCCACTTCACTTAGGTCAAACCTTAACCTTTTGGCCTCCTTGAAATGGTTGACCCTACCTAGAAATACTGTGCGGTGAAAGAGAATGGAAATTTACACCATGGACTCTGAGTCCCATCCGTCAAAGTGAATCTTCCAATGTATAAATGTTGATACACAACAAACTCAAGCCTCTTCACCTACAAGTGTGGGAATTTTCTCAAGGTATCCTCCACTCTACCCCAAATGCATGCACATTCACTTGTACCATTTTTCCAAGTGCGCCTTGTGGGTGGCCATCATGGTATCATAGTATACTTCTCAAACCTTTTCGTGGGTGAGGGATCTTCTTCTAGATACTCCCATATGAACTTCTCTAGCCCATCAGCACTCCAATTTATGAGAAGATGATGGTGAGGAGAACATTTCAAACATTATCTTGTCCCCCTCATGTGCGTTGCTAATGATTTCATCTACAATAAAGGTGGACAAGTTGTAGATGGTTCCTTCTGAAATTTTGGCATACATTCAACCATGCCTTGTTTACTTGTGTCCACCTTTCTTGACCATTCAACTTGGTAACCAAGCACATGGCCATCCTCATTATAGGTTGGGGATATCTATGATATCAAAGTAGCGCAAACCCTTCTTGTAGTCATAGGCCTCCATAGTCTCCTTGATGGCCTCCTTATCATCCAAGTTGTCATCTATGGAGTCCCCTTCACAAACTAGGCCAGTAAAATTTGATATGAGTTGAGGGTTATGCACATTTTGTGGCCTACAAAATAGAAGTGGTCTTCATGCATGTGTGACATCAACCACTGGTATAACCACTCGGGCTTTCCAAAATAGGGAAACTCATATAGTTGACAGCAACCCGACCTTACCCAACTTCACCTTCACCTCATCGTTGTAGATCGACATTCCTTTTGGTGTCCTCGTATCAGTTGGATGAACCTAGTTCCAATGCCATTTCCTTCTCTATGGTACTCATGTGATGGTTATAGTCACTCACACGGCCATCTTCCTAATGTGTGATACCCATTCTTTCCCCAACAATACTCCATCTGGGTACTGCATCTCTGCATACCACTCCTCATTAAAACTAGTTGTGGTAGTTTGTTTTCCTTTTCCCTTCTTCTTTAGTGAAATGGTCACCTTCTTTGGTGCCATTTTTACTTATTGGGTTACAACCTAAACTCTTCTTTTGCTCCTCTTCCTTTCTCTACTTGATCCTGTGGCTCAACTCCATGGAAGAATCCTTCTACTTTGTGCCCTAGTTATAAAACCCTAACTTGGAAAATTCTTCCACAAGATGGTGCTCCTCTGAAACTTTCTTCTCTATGCCCATGTACTCCTTCCACTCTAGTTTACAGATCAACCCTAGTCACGTACTCATATCTCTATGATTCTTTCTTCACACAAATATCTCTTGTGGATGCCCTAGTTCACAAGAGCTCTTCAATTTTGTAATCGCAAGGTAAATAATAATGTGCCCGACTTCATACTTATAGCTTTTTCCCCCTTTCCAAAAATAAATGCTACACCACCTACCAATGTACTTAGCATTAAATGTGAATTTTTCCCTAAATGATGACCTTAAGCACCCTTACCCACGTGCCCAATCCTACATGCAAAACTTCTACAACTTTCGTGCACCAAAAATTCCTTACCGACCGAAGACTCTTACACGCGCGTCTGCAATGCCAAAGGCACTTCTTCTATCCTTGACCTAATTTTTTCCTCACCTACCTCATGTTGTTCCTATGCTTCTTATCCTTTGAACGTGGTATTTGTTAAGCTATCTTGACACCAAAATTTTATCCACCATTTCCATGCACATTCTTCTATCTTTCACACCTTTAATCCTTTCATCCGGGCCATACAACTTTTACTACCATGCTTGTATCACACTTCACACTACTCACATTACTCCACCCCACACTAAAATAGATGCATGGTCCTCTACACATACATAACCTTTTGAAAGTAATAAGTGGTTACCGGTGCACAAGGTGCAAAATAGAACAAAAAGAAAGGAACAAGCAATGAGAAAGGGAAACACAAGGAAAGGAAATGCATAAAGGGAAATCCTAAGCTAACTAGAAATACTACCTTATTTACAAACACAAGGAAGACTTATTTATAGTAGGGCTTCAGCCTACTTCCATTGAAATGGCTGTAACCTCATCCCATCCAACACTTGTAACTAGTAGGCCCGATTCAAGGATGTATGAGATGATGTAAGGGCCCAACCAATGGACTTTCAACTTCCTAGGATGGCACAAAACTTGGAATCATACAACAACACCATCTTCCCAACCTCAAACTTCTTATTCTTGATATGACGATCATGCCATGCCTTTTTTTCTCTAGGCCTTTTTTTATTTTGACTCCATCTATCAAGTGATCATCTCTCGTCTAACTGCATCAACTTATCAATCCTTTCCTCAAGTGCTTTTTCATCATCCAATCCTCCTACGCGTGTTATACGTAGTGATGGTAAACTAAAATTAGGTCACACTCCCATTTGCTCCCTTGACAAATAAGCACCCTTCATCACATTCACCTAGCCATGGCCCCCCCTTCACCCCACTAATATTAATTTAATTAAATTAATTCATTATCCTCACCATATTTATTATTTAAATATCTTAATTTAAATAATATTCACACATACACCTCACTTAGACACCTCCATTAAGCCAACTCAACCTAAGACCTATTCTTAGTAAGTTTCCATAACTAACTAAGACTTACCCAAACCCTAAAAATCAATGTCTACATTCTCTCTAACCACATTCCCGTATGCTTACAAGAAGCTTCCAATCTAATCCATGGGTTAACAACACGAGATATGAGAAAATCAATACAATCTCCCTAGTTTAGTAAACCTAGGAAATCCCACCTGACCGATGTAGACACTAGTTACCCCTAACCACCACCGGTTAAGCCGAACCACCGTCTGGTTACCCTTTTTTAACCCTCAAAATAACATTATTCAAGGTTGGAAAAATATTGGAAAATTTTGGTGAAAACATTGAGATCTTCTCGGAGAGATATCAGTATCTTTGAGATCAAATTTTAGTGAGAGCACGCATGTAAGGAAAGAGATCAAGCATTTTCTCCTACACAACAACCCTAGCAATGATATGATCTAACCAAGCAAAGAGGAATGCACATCTGACCCATTCTACGCAGAAGCTCTCCTACAATTTAAGATCACTTGTAGCCTTCAAAACCTCTCACCAACACCTCCATCCTCACTCACAGTGTCCAAGACCAAAATCCAAGTAAGTAAAACATTCTAATTCTAGTTCAATTCATTTTGTCACTATATTATCACTTATTATTTACCTAGCCATCCATTGACCTCCTCAACATCCCCCTCTATATACCCATTAAAACCTTGCAAAATCCTCCTAAATCACCTAATACCTCATCCGACCAACCAAGATCCTCTGTGCAATCACAAAGGAGACCCAAAACCCATCTTGTAGCATTCCCAAAACTCCACAGTAATCGGCACCAGTTATATCTAACCACCGTTGGTCACCCTGAACCGACATCGGTTCATCGTATTTTCCCATACAGCTCAGAACAATGACCTACCCACCTAATTGCACCTCATCCACTTAATCACCCGTGACTCTACTCGAGACTTCGCAGACATATGGAGACCTAGAACAAACTATTTGACCTTTAGATCCTAATTCTAGCCTAGACTATTAGATTAGATCTTTCTTATTGTATTTTAAGTGAGATACCTAAATCATTTCAAATTACAATAGGATTTAATTTATTATTCGCATTAAATTGTTTAAAATAGTGGACTAACGAGTTGTCTAGAAGTATCACACTTTCCGGATCTAGCACATGCTAGGCCTTCACTACATATATTGTTTAACTATTTCTAGTGGTCTTTCTTTCATTACAGGGTAGTTCCTCATAGCAAAAAGGAAGCTCTCACAACTAACTGTGGATTTAGAAGTCATACGCATGTAAGAAACCCATCAACCAATATTAAAACAAGTATTCCTCCCTGTAATCTGCTACTCCTATCTCTGTTTCATCAATACTTCAAAGAAACATCTAAGAATCAGTGAAACATTTTGGCATACCGATGGGACCCATCTAGGGTTCCTTGCATTATATTCATTCCTAGGAAAAGTTGTGTGTTTTTTTCCCTTCTGAAAAGCATACACATTAATTTTCTTCCTTGGTAACCCACACTTTCTTTTTATTTGCTCTAAAGGAAACCTTTCTTTTGGTGTAATTAAAAAGAACCATTTCTTTGTGTTTTCTACATTGTAGTGATAGAGCAGCCCTCTTCATCTTATTGTGTTATCCAACTTCACACTTTGTTTTGGGATTAAAAATAAGTGCATTCCATTAAGATTTATCACATTAGCTCACATTAATTGTGGGTAACCTATACGTTGGAAGTCATGACCAGTTGATGGTTGAAAAATGAACCGTAGAAAGCACTTTCTATCAACGGATGTGTGAACGATAGTTAAGTGAAGAGATCTCGGGAGGAGTGAGCATCAACCAAATGTGCATGCAAAATATTTGAAACATGGGAAGAACCTGGTTAAGCCATAAAACTCTCCTCTATCTCATAGATCAAATGGGGTGTACATATAGGAGGTGTTGAGTAACCCCCAGTGCTGCAATCATGACAACTTGAGTAGAGAGGGGGAGTTACATTCCCAGAATAGAAGTGTAACTCCCAATGATGCATATGATGACACACTGATGCACTAACGCGTAAGAGAATCTCATAATGACCCCTAAATGACACATGGACCTACGATCTCACCTAAGTGAGATGACTCACCTAATGATGTGGAAAATAACACACACCAACACCCCCTTCATCGTAACTTAGGATGAGGTGGCAAGTTAGAAATGAGAAATGGGTCCCAGCACAAAGCTTGATGAGGTACCCATGTACAAGAAAAAGTCCCAAGTAGTGAAGGAAAACCCAAGTGGGAAAACATCCACCACAAGAGAACAAAACACTCTCTAATCTAAGAAAGATGCCAAATATGGGTCCCAGCCATAGACGAGCCTGAAAAGGTACCCATGTACAAAGAGGAAATCTCTCATAAAGAAGAAGAAGAGAGAAGAAGAGGGAGATGAGAGGAATGCAGAAGATGCCATGGATGGATCTGAACTCTGCAGCTCTAGGAAGTCTCCCAGAAGAATGTCGATGATGAGATCCTCTGCCTCTAGACTGAAGAAGAGCCACCCACAACGAACTATGTGCCTACCCTTAGGAAGGACATAAATGATGTGCTGGAAGTCCACCCACTCCACAAAGGAAATTGAAGGCAAACAACATGAAGAACTCTGAGTCTAGTGCATGGAAGTGTGACATAGGTCTAGCAAGTGAGTGCCAAGGAACCGAAGGTAATGCCACATGTGTAGAACTATCAGAGTGAAAAAGAGGAACACCCACAGAAAGGATGTCCAAGTGATGTGAAGGGAACAAAACATCCTCCACAACAAAAAAGGGATCCACAGCTGAGGGTGGATCAATGAAGGTCTCTGGAAATGTGGAAGTGACATGATTCCCGAAGGGGCACTCCCAACAACAGAGATGATGAACTCCTCTAAAACACCTATAGATGGATGAGGGACCTGTAGTGCATCACAAGTAGACTCTGTGAAAAGATGACTAAGGTCAGGTAGATACTCATCCCAATGAGGGGGCTCAACAAATAGAAGAGTGATGTCAGATAGGTATGAGTCATCCAATGAAGGTAGAGGAGTGAAGTGGGCCTCACACACTGGAAGTGGAAAGGAGGTGGTGTAATGATGATGTGTGAGACTGAGTAGGAGATTGCTCGATATCGATGAGATGTGGGATGTGTCAACACTCTCTGGAATAGTGAGAGAAAGAGGAGAAGAGTCCTCTATAGTACTCTCGACATCAAAACTGGGTGCACAATCCTCATCATCAGAAGTAGAACCAAGTGAGTCTATGTCAATGGAACTATCATCACATGAAGAAATGGAGGAGACAACTGAATCAGCAAGCAACAACAATGGTGGCAGTATGTGAAGGGTCTCCATAGAGGGACTAAAGAATGCTCCAGACACGGTGAGGTGGATCTGAGTCTGCCACGTGAAACCAGAGAGATGAGAGACATGCATCATCATGTGACCAAAGACATGGTCACAAGTGTCAAGGAAGTCCTCTAGATGATGATGATCAGTGGGTGTAGGAACTGGCCCAAGCAAGAAGGGTAAAAGACCCTCGTGGGTGAAGTAACGTTCCATGGAAGCATGCCAAGCTGAATAGTTCCCTCTCCGGTGAGAAGTGGCGGAGGATGTAAGGTGATCCTATGATGCTCAAGTCTGGAAAGAGCACTCTCCATGATGTGGAAAAATGCAAGATGCACAAAAGCAAGACGTCGGACTCACGATAATGCGTCTGCGTGTGAAAGCCCAAGAGTATAGTCAACCCCCCAGAATGTGGCACTTTATAAAGTAGTGTGTTTACAAAATGACAATTCATCACGTAATGTGTGAAAAAATCATGCAACTTTGACTAAAGAAGTGCTAAAAATGAGCAGTGAGTCAAAAGTTATAGCATTAAAATGATTCCCACAACTGATGGAAAATGCAATAAATGCTGCAAATGCATTAAAAAAAGTGCCCGAAATGGGTGCAAAGGGTATCGTGTGGGTACTCATTGGAAATGACATCAAATTTTAGATAGGGTTTGTTTTGACTTGCGAGGGGGATTAGCCTCCTGCCAACCCCGGACCTCGCCCTCCGTCTTCGACACTCGTAGGAAGGGTATTGATAATACAAGCAAAAAAAAAAGCCTTAAAAAAATTATTACAATGCCATAAATGAATGTTTTTTTTTAAAAACACCTTAAAACATTAAAAAAAAGGTGGAAAGGGAGGGGGCCCCACATTGAGCCAAAATGACTAAAAGGGAGTGAAGCCATGTTGTGAGAGAAAACCACGTGCCGATGCTTGTGTATGCAATGCATTTGATCAAGTGAGAGCAAGCCAAAAGACCAGTGTTTGGGAGGCAGGTAGATAGTGTCAAGGTGAGTAATGTAATGGAGGTGTGGGCACAAAGGAGAGTGGTTCAGGGAATTGGCTGAGATTCAAGCGTTGGAAAAATGTGAGGAACCAGTCAAGTGCACAAAACACGTTGTTGAACCAAGAGCCCAAAAGCATTGCAGCAAAAAAACACAAAGGTTTCCATGTGTAGGTGCAAAGTGCAATTGTGAGATGTAACCATTCAAAAGAGATTCCATGTTAAAATGCACCAATGCAGTTTGAGAGTGACCAAAGTGTACAAGCAAAAAACATTTTTCCAATTCTCAAATAAAGTGCAAAAACAATGCCGAGCTGTGATCAAAAAAGCCAAGTGAAGCTGTAAAAGTCAAAAATGATTTTCCATTGCAAAGTGAGCATGTAAAGCAAGGCACGTGGAGTTGTCCAAGGAGCTTTGGGAGAATGCAAAACGATGCATGTCAAAAGCACAAATCCAAAATGCAGGCAAGCACAAGATCAAAATCCAAAATGGCCAATGTAAATGCAAAAAACCAAGGATGCACAACAGTGATCGAGTTGGGAGCCACAGAGGCAAGCACTAAGCATGAGAAAACAAGCAGCAGCAAACTCAAACATGCATGCAAGAAGCCAAAATGAACCAAAGGAAATAGGCAGTCCAAAAAAAAGAATCAAAATAACCAAAGCAAATGAGCCAAGCAATGTAAGGCCAAAAAATGCCAGAATACCAAGCAAGATGCAAGTTAAATGAATGAGTGTGCAAAACCCAAAAAGAGCTTAGCCAGACCCGAGTCAAAACTAAATGTTGGGCAAAAAAAACAACCAAGATGACTCAAAACTCAACGAAAAACTGAAAAACTCAAAAATCAAAAACACCTCAAAACAACCAACATGAAACCAAACAGAGAAAAAGACAAAAACAAAAAACGAAGCAAAAACCCAATGAAACCAAAACACCGAACAACCCGAATAGAGGTATAAAGCCCCAAAATCAATGCAAGTAGAGCACAATTGGAATATCCATTATGACACATGCAACGAGAATATGAATATCACGCTGAGAAGCTAGAAAATGCATGCACAAAATGCCGATGAGTGCATGGATCCACAAGATCCACTCTGATACCATGAAAGAGGGTTTAAAACCCGCAAGCGAGGATCACGAGGGATGACGTGCACATCAATGGATGTGAATGAAGCGTGAAGAGATCTCGGGAGGAGCGAGCATCAACCGAATGTGCATGCAAAGATTTGAAACATGGGTAGAACTGGTTAAGCCATAAAAACTCTCCTCTATCTCATAGATCAAATGGGGTGTACATATAGGAGGTGTTGAGTAACCCCCAGTGCTGCAATCATGACAACTCGAGTAGAGAGGGGGAGTTACATTCCCAGAATAGAAGTGTAACTCCCAATGACATATGACACATATGATGCACGATGACGCGTAAGAGAATCTCATAATGACCCCTAAATGACACATGGACTTACGATCTCACCTAAGTGAGATGACTCACCTAATGATGTGGAAAATAACACACACCAACCTTCACTGAGTGTGCCTAGGCTATATCATCATCATTCTCAAAATTTTGGGTTTGATTCTACATCATATTTTAATTCACAACCACTTTTCTTTCATCGCTATTTCAATTTAATAGTAATCAAACGCTGGTTACCCTCCGACCTTCATCGGTTATACCCAACCGAAATCGGGTTCCAAGTTCTTTTTATTAACCTACCCAAAAGGACATTTTATTCATTTTCTTCCACTTTTCACAATTCCTTTCACTGCCATCATTCCCATTGACATTGTGAAACACCATCGAGTTGGCATACCTATCGATTTGGACTTCTACCGGTTTTTCACTCACTAACCATTTTCATGGGTGTTGATCGCAGTTGTTTACCTTTAAGTAATCGACCGCTTCGCCCTAACCAAAGATCGTTAAACCGTTTCACTTTCCAACTACATTTAGTACCGAATACATTTTTTACCATCAGATTCACCTGTTCCTACTATTTTTCTATGTCATTTACTGGAGAAACAACCTTACCTAATTAAGCATCTTGGTTCACATGGTACCTTAACAAGGACCGAAAACAAGCAAGTGCACTTGTATTTCATACTAGTTGTCAACCATTCCCACCTAGTCCTTCACCTTACATTTTATCACAAGCCATGGATCCCATCCAACCTATCACTATCGCTACATGGGAGATGAGGAGTTTCCGTGAATCCTTGACCAAAACCTTGCTACTTTGTAGTTTTACCTTTCCCACTTGTCCACTAAGATGCCTCGAGTCACTTGATATATGACATGCCCTTATCTATCCCTCGACTCGCTCCCACTTGTGCATTGGATCCATCTTTTCTATTCTTCCCACATCTACCTTACCCCTTGTCATTTTATAGCTAGGTCCTATACCCACTATGAATGTCATGTCTACCACCTCCGTGGCACCCACCACATCCACCATACCTCGATAACTACCCAAAATGAAACCTCATCCACCCCTAATGTCTCACACATACCCGTAGCTACACTTCCACCTCCCCTCGTTGGAGGCCCTATCCTTTTTACAATGTGGTCCTTTCCATTCCATAATCATTAGCCCCCATTGCCACTAAGGTTACCACAACCCTTCCACCTCCATATACATACTATTAGCCACCTCCCGTTTCATCCATTATTCACTTCTCGGTGCATGTACCTCCTATTTCACTACCTTCTTCTCAATCAACCAATATGGCAAACACCATACACTAGAGTGCCACCCTCGTTATATGCCCAAAACCAACCCCATCATGCTACATGAGGCACCTAATCATCACAACCTATCAACAACGTAATCAAATTAATGTTATATAAGATGTGGACATTGAGGCATTGGTTTATGGGTCCCGCAACATTATCACCTACGATGAGATTTATAATGAACCCATACACCCTTCCATTCCTATCCACCCATATCCCATGCACTTGGAAATGCCTAAATTCAATTGTTTCAATAGCAAAGAAGACCCGCAAACAACATTTACAAATCATTCAAACACGGGTGTTATCTCGATCACTCATGATGATGCTTTTTGATCTTAAGAACTTTTCCCATGTCTTTGAATGGACATGCATTAAATTGGTATAGTGGGTTACCTAGACACTCATATTCTCATCCAATTAGGTAGCCCAAGCCTTATTGGATCATTTCTCTATCAATATCATCAAGAAGGTTACCATGACTAACCTATACTCGCATGCATCAATATGAGGACAAATCTATCACAAATTTTGTCACTTGGTCGCATAGCTTTGATCAGTCAACTCACCTTCCAACCGCCACAAATAAAAATCATTGAGCTCTTCACATGAGCTTGTGCTAGACATATCTCACTAACCTCAATTCTATAGGTCCAAACCTTCTCGAACATTTGATGAAGCATTCACTATAAAGCACGAAAGTTAGAGATTTGGGCCATCGAAGAGAAGAAAATCTAATTACGCAATAAGAATTCAGCATTCAAGTCCAATGATACCTCTTCTTCTTCCAAACCACAAACCAATTACTTAAAAGCTAAGGCCACAACTAATGCAAGGTACTCAAGGTCGTCACCATCCATTAAATTAGGCTACCCCCTCATTTAATCTCTCACCCATCAAGAATTTTCAATTCAAACGAGAGCAATGGAAATACACCTAATTGGGAACCTTACTCTTCTTTTCTTAGAAAATATTATCAAATTTGGGGCCATTACCTCCCACCTATAAAACCCACATTGGTTTTGACCTTGCTCACCCCAATGCCCTGTATGGTATAAAGAACATGACTTCTATAACTATCATCGAGTAAAGGGTCATGTGAATAAAGAATCGCATCACTTTCAAAAAATATTGTCAAATAAATACTCAGAAAGGTGAGTTAACCATGGATAATTCTAATGCATCTACCAACAAAAACCTACACATCTTCAAGAAACCATTTCCCAATCACGCCCTTCGTTTGATCAAACCAGTTGAGACCTCAACTCATGATACTCATACCGGAGAGGTTCACGCTATTTTTACCGGGCGTTCTGTCACCTCCCAATAGGATTCCATATTCTTTCCATAAAGGAAATCCTAGACCGAAATCCTCCACCCACAGAGAACACCTTTCATTTCCTTCATCACTCTATGGAGGATTCTTCCACTAACATCAAGACCATTTCACCTTTGGCTTATCAACTTAGAGAACTTTCGATACCCACAATACCTCCTCTACTCACGCAGGAGAAACCATTACCTCCTTCACCCACAGAGAGAGCACCCATCATCTCCTCCACCTATGTGAGGATCTCCCATCATCTCCTTTGCCTATTATGTTAGAGTAGGTATTACCTTAGCTCATGTTCACCTAGGTACTTTATTTACCTTTATCAGATTTATCCTCACCCACCTTATGTGTGTGGATATTTATTTTATCTTATTTAGATATTGGGGAGATATTATCTAGTTGTTAGGTATAGTTCTTTCCTTGATCTATGGTATTGAATAGATCCTTGATGTCTAGTTCTCTCCTAAATCTATGGTCTTGACTAGTTCTTTCGATGACTAGTTATTTCCTTGATTTATGGCTTAATCTATGACCTTGATTAGTTCTTAGATCGTTATTCCTTGTCTATTTTAAGCAAGGCCAATCTCAATGTATTGCATTGAGTTCCATAATAATATATGATATTGCTTCTCATTTATTTACAAAGGTTTTATGTAAAGTTATTCCGTGAATTGTTTTCATCTTATAGATCATGGTGTTTGATTAAAGCATTCTGTTCTTCGCTTGGTACGATCTAGTTATCATTCCTTTCTATGGTATCAAAGCTCAAGATTGCTATTGGTTATCCATCTATAAGTTTTATTTTGCAAATAAAATCTTTGTATATTAATATATTTAGGATTTGGTCATATTTTGTTGCTTCATGAATTTTTATGCAAAATGTAGGCTTCCATTAGAACCATGAGGTATGAAACCCTAAGATCAACCGTAAATTCAGCCGCTTTCGTGAGGTAGTCATTTTTGTATTTTTCGCGTAGGGTCCATAAGATGCGTGGCACATTTTTGCTATTTTAGGCAAATCCACGGTTGCTATTTTAAGCAATAAAGGCCATTGTTTACACCTAGAAATAGTATTTTTACCAAAGCGGCAATGATGTGACTTTCTCTAAAAAACACGCGACACACCCTGTAATAATAAGCTGTAAAGACTCCATTAAAATCCTTAGCCCTCGATCATATGGTATCATTATACAGAGGGCTTAAAAATTGTGATTCCTACTAGTAGGTGCTTAACGTGAGCCCTCTAATTTTATTGTCCAGGCGTGAAGGAAACAACAATTTATTTTGTTTTAGTGGCAACTAAAATAAATAACAGAGCAAAATATTAAAAACTTCAGATCTTTTTGATCTCATAACTCTCGATTTTGAGTGCCATTTTTTGCAAAAGTGATTTTTTTCATGCTCTTTCCATCGATTTATTTATTTTGAGACTTGCACTATAATTATAAAGTGCCAAATATGGAGGAGTGTTGTAATCACTGTGGGACATAATTTCTGGGCTGAGCCCAAGTCCTAGCAATACTG